>OU015744.1:122744204-122822080 GCA_907169655.1 Acomys percivali | reverse complement strand
CTCTCTCTCTCTCTCTCTCTCTCTCTCTCTCTCTCTCTCTCTCTCTCACACACACACACACACACACACACAAAATAAATAAATAAATTTAATTTTTTCTAAAGAGTGAATATCATCGCTATGGTTCAAGTTCAGAACGAAAGTTTGCCACTAATTTTAATGACCATGTCCTAATTTGCATAATCTTTAACTTCTGCACCAGAGTATCTCTGAACACCCACAGCTATAGCACAGTGTGAGATTTAATGGTAATCTGAAATTTTTGGTATTTTCTGTATAGGTCAAATTTATTACACTTATCTTAGTGAAAACTATGGGTTTTATAATCTCTTTGCTCATTATTACAAAAACCATATATTTTACAGTGAATGCTTTATAGTGGAAAGTAAAGGCCTCCATCGTTTTTTAATTCGTTTCTTTCCATATTCCTCTTTCCTTTCTAATCCTGCTCTTCCTTTACTCAGCTTGCATTTAAACTGGAAAAAGCTACACGATCTACTTCTATACCACACATCTGATGCAAAACAATACATCGTTTTATTTTTAAATGAATCACAAACCTAGAACTGGGATGATAGGCTTTAAAGTAACAAGTCTACTGCTACTGTCTGAACTTGTCATAAGAGCCATGTACTAAGAAAGGGAAGTTAAAGAAGGGCATTGGAAGGCAGAAAAAGGGGGGAGAGGAGCAAGGCTAGAAATGATGAATCAATGGACTCATGTGGACAAAGCACTCACTGAGGGTCTGAGGAGTTAGTAAGCATGCCAAGGGGAAGGAAGAATCATCCTGAGCTCCATGTCACCATGAAATAGAGATAGTTCCAATGCCAAGTCTGGAAGTGGGTTAAACCATCAAATAACCAAACAGAAACAAAGTCCTTCGCACAGTGTCTGGTATACTGTAAGCATCCGATAAATTACTCTTATGTTAACTGTCCTTCTGCAGTGAGGTCTCATATAAGACACTTGATATATTTAGACATTTTAGTATTGAAACTTAAAGTGTTGTCACTCTGCTGAGACAGTGTGAGGATTCATTTCATTTCAATGGATATTATTGGTGAGTTGAAATGTATTAACCAAAAAAAAAAAAAAAAAAAAAAAAAAGACATCCCAAGTAATATGTTTAACTAGGTTGTTTTAATCTGTTGTGTGGAAATACCCATTTGAGATGTAGAGCACATTTAACTACGTTGTTTTGATCTGTTGTTTGGAAATACCTATTTGAGATATAGAACATGTTATATGCAATGAAATATAATGATAATGATTAATTTCTGCAAGAGAGAGACGTAGGATGAACTACCAGCAAAAAAGGCCACTTGAACATCCACACTTTAAAGAAATGTTCCAAGTGCATGCATATCATACCAAAATATTTAATTATTTATTGAATTATTTTCCTGCTTAAAAGGCCACACTATGTCACTGTGCTTGGGATAAAAATGACTTAGGCAGTAATATGTAGAATAATAAAGTCTTTCCAAACAATCTTGCTAGCGGATGAGTCATTATTATTTATTATTGACCCTTTACACCGGCAGATATAGAATTCTCAGTGTCCACATTGAGAGGGGACTGTTTCACAACAGACCAGCATTTTCAGGAAGAGCTATAATTGGTGAATAAGGAGTCCAAGGATTCAATGCATCAATTAGGCATGGAAAGAGTAGAGTCTTCTATGACCTCAGCTGTCAAGATAAAACTCTTGTTTTGCTCCCAGTATGGTGTTGAGGGTGTCAGTTGCTCCAGAATACAAGCAACAAGGACAGTAGGGTTACACAGCTGCAGGGCCCTGTGCTGCTCAGCTGTCTGTATGGAGACAGCACACACAGGATAGATCACAGGTGTTGCATCTGCCATCAGTCGCTCTAAGGACGAGTGATTTGTAAATACATTTTGGGGACAGATGTTTGGCTCAGCCAGACTACTCATTGTGAACTGATCATCTTGTCAACAACACCAGCATTAATCTGCATATATGAGGATTAGCTGTTGGCATTGTTATGACAATTAAGACTATATCCATCATTTAAAGTTAGGTTGTCTTTATAGAATCCATTTTTACTTATGCTGTGCCCAATGTAACCAAGCCATTCCTGCCCAAACCAATCAAAAATCCTGAATTTAAACAAACATGAAAGGAAGAGAAAAAAATAAATAGAATTTAAAAGTTCCATTTCCTTCAAAAGAATACTCTATTTTCTGTCTCAACTATTTGACTTAGAAGATGAATTTTTTACAAAATAATTAAAAGGTGTGTGTGTGTGTATATATATGCACATTATACACAAACATGCATACATATATAGTTAATACAATATTGTTCATAGCCCATACACATATACATATATATATATACATGCACACACATATATACACATACAGACATATACATGTATATGTACATGTGCATATGTATATACACATGCATAAATGTATGTATATGAATATACATGCATGTATACACACATGCATTCACATATATATGTATGAATGTTCATGTATGCATGGGTGTATTCATATATCTATATGTATGTGTGCATATGTGTATGTATCAATGTGTGTGACTGACTGCATATGTATATATGCATATATGTATGTGTACATATATACATATATGGGATATGAGCAATATTAGTATATTGTTTAATAAGTAATGTAATAAATAAATAAGCATTCTAAATACCAGCAGAGGTCTCACAATAAGTAATAAAATAATGAAATACTAAGAAGCTACTAAAATATTCAAATATAGTTAGATAAAAATCTCAATGAAATATTGATAGGTAGCTCTCTCTACACACACACACACACACACACACACACACACTCATATGCACACACGCACATGCACAGGCACACACGTGTACATATAGATTCTAAATGGTAGTCAGTATACATGAAATCATACTTTTCTCTACATAGTAGTCCCTTACACTCTTACCAAATTTCCTCTGTACTCCTTTTCTGCAACAAATGCTAAAAACATTCTTTTTACTACCAGCCTACATCTCCAGCCCTTCTGCTATAATATATTATTTAAAGCATTTGCCATAATAATATATTTAGTTATCTACAAACACAATTATAAAAGTCACTAGAGTCATCAAAACCACAACATGTAAAGACAAAGTTGGTTTTCTGTAACTAGATCATCCACAAATGAAAGACTATTATTAAAAAAAACCACTTCATATCATCATGATGACTAAAAGTAAAAATGATAGACGCTGGTCTTTGTTCTTCAAGAAATTGAAGAATAAACATGTGAGACTTCCTAGAAGACTCTACAGTTCTACAGTTCCTGCACACTGAAGCACAGGGAAGCCGGGGTTCCCCATATCCACTACAACACTAAATATTCAGACGGTGTAGGTCTCATTGTGTAGCAGGAGACTACACAAGTTGTAAAAGGATCGTGACTGACTTCAGACAAGACAGCACATCTCTACCTCGTAGGTTATGCCTGGAAATAAATGGAATAATGTGTGTAACGTGTTTAACACAGGCCTGTCAATAATGATTGCTCAGCAACTAAGAGTCCACATTACTTGGCAGGAATGCAAAGCTCTGACAAGTTGATGACAGACAGCTCCTGCATCTCAACACCTGTCACTCACGCACACTCACATACGTGACAAAGTGGCATCATCACACAGAAACATGTTATTCAGCGTCAACAGACAAGGGAGAGAGAACAAAATGGGTTTAAATAATGCAAGGATATGTGGAGATTTTATAGACGTTAGAGTTTAGCCATTCATACAATTTGAAAGAGGGCACTAACCCTTACCTTGGTGGCTTACCCATGCATATGCTAAAATAGAGAAGGCCCAGAATTCCCACTTCCATGCAAGATTTATGATCCTAACATCCCTTAATTAAATTCTCAAAGCATTCCATCATGTTAATAGTAAACCTATGGCCAGGGATTTTAGGGAATCAAATGAAACTTATTTTTTTTAAATATATTTCCTGATTTTACAAGTTCAAACAAATTACGTGGTATAAGATTAAACAAACATGTCTGTATAGAGAAAATGTCAAGGTAGCATCACGCACCCCATGAAGAGTTTCTGTCCGCACATTTCTCAGAAAATGAACTCCAAGCAGAGGGACACCACTTGGGTAATTTTGCAGTAAGACGATAAGAGGTGACCGAAGAGGTAAGGAAATACATTAACATATAAAAAAATAAAGTCAACACTTAAGAATCAGAGCTCTAATTTAAATGGCTAACCAGTGTTTAATATTAGCAATATTACCTAGCTAGATTTCAATATCTATCTTGGAGTTGGGGGATGCTATGGAATTCTACTTAGGTATTTCATTACAAGAACCACAGAGGGCAGCCTTGGGTGAGTGCTGTTACTGTACATTTTTCCCCAGCAAAGACTATTGACACACATAATCAGATCATGACATTGCTTGGAGGGAGGCTGCTGTTCTGGAAAGGCGGGAGTAGAATGACGAAAATGTTTTCTGTTTTGTTTTGTTTTTGTTTTTTGTTTTTTTGTTTTCATTTTGCCTTGATATGGTATTATCTTCGAAGTGTTTTTGTTTTGTTTTGTTTTGTTTGCATTTTGCCTCGATTTGGTATTATCTTCTAAGCACCAGTGCACATCTCACAGGCCACGATGCTTGCCTCTGTTTGAATGGCCAAATCTGACAGCTATCCTCACAGATCAACCACTGCCCAAGTAGTTAAGAACTTCAAACCTCAGACCCAGTTCTACCATTAACCACCTGCAAGCAAGGCCGGCCAGCCTGCTGCGTATCTCAGAGACTTGCTGCCTGAGCAGGCTTACACTCAGAAAAGTCCACCTTTGTTTCAGTTCTCTGCATTTACCATTTTGTTTCTCTTAGCACGACACAAGGCCTCACATTTGGCCACACGAAGTTCTTAATGGTGTGAGCCCTACATACCACGTTGCCTGATTCTCTCTTTCATGTGCATATTCATATGAGTGTGTACATGTGTCTTCATGTTCACATGTTCAGAGGTTCATATGTGCATGTGAAGTGCAGAAGATAACTTTGGGTGTAGTCCTCGAGAACCACCTGCTTTTTGTTTAGTTTGTTCGATCGATTCGTGAGGCTGGATTGTCATTTGTCCGGAACTCTCTGATCAGGCCAGAGTGGCTGGACTCTGGGTCTGTTTCCCCGTCTCTGGGGTTGCAAGCATGCTCCGGAAAATCCAGTTTCTTATTTCACTCATTTGGAAGGCTCAAAACTTGAATCCTCGAGCTTGCAAGGTCCCAACAGCACTTTAATGTAGGTCCTAACAGCACTTTACTAACGGAGCTATTGTACAGCCCTTCATCTCCTTTCATGTTCCTCAATGGACTCAGCAGGCCCCTGCTTGTAACTTCTAACAGCACTGTGCTCCTAGAACTTGAATCATCTTGGTTGGTCAAACTGTCAACACAGGAATGTTTGTCGTGATACTTTAACTATTACATTCTGATCCTAATGCCAACAGAAAACCATGAGGAGAGTTCCAAAAGAGATTCTGAATAGAAACCTTCCCTTGTCAGAGCATTCTGTGAAAGAACTGGACGCACTACATCATTTATTTTTCTCTTGACAGAAGGTTTCAGCAGTTAGACTTTCCCAACAGGGCTTTTGTTCAACAGCCTCTTGTTGCTGCCACCACTTCTAGTAACTGTGGAAGGAAAACCCCTCTCCACCAGGGAGCAACTCACAATGAAACGTGTTGTTTGGAATCACTCACCTCTAAGCATTAAATAATATATTAATCAGAAGAAAATGTCGTAAAACTTGGGACACTAGCAGTGATAGGCCCAAGGAACACTCACAAGGCTCACGGATCCAGTTCAGTCTTACATGGAATTGGGAGGGCTGAGACACAACACTTAGTGTTTTAAGCTCTCCTGTTGGACCTCAAATTCCTACCAGTATATTTACTTTAAATATAAAAACCCATGAAGATGCAACCAAAGTTGTGATCTCAGACCGAAAATGGGGCGCGTATCTGGAGCTCTCCATGTAACATGTCTTAAGAATGGGAGCTAGATTGTATGTGCTTCCTGTTTAAGCCAGAATCTGCTTCCAAAAAATTCAATGCTCTGAATGAAATTTTTCATAGGCTGTTATGTTTATTTATTTTCAATGGCCAAAAGTACTGCCTAATTTATTTGTACCCATCCAAATTGCTAACAACTTAGTAAAAATGTAAACAAATATGTACTTTACTGAACCAAAATATCCTAAATAAGGTTAATACACTCTGTATAAATGAAAATAGAACATCACTCCACCTTCAGACAATGAATACACTTGCCGGCACACAGCTCTTTAAGGCCCTACTTAGCCTTCCGTGGCAGCAGGACACATGCCTGTCTCTCCACTTATCATGAGGCCTGTTTCTCAAAGGACTTTCAAGCGGTTTTGATATGTGAATAATTCTGTTCATTCCTAGCACTGTATCAAATATTGGTGGCAAGAGCTTAAAGGAGGATTTATTTTGATTCTTAACTTCAAGGTATCAGTCCTGTGGAATGGCTCCATTGCTTTCAGGCTGTGGTGAAGGAGAACATCATAGCAGAAAACCTATGGTTTACAAAAGATGCTCACCCCAGGAAGGCCAGGAGGGACAGACTTAAGAGGAAGTGTCCCAAAATAAGATGCATCCTTCAAAGTTATCCCCATCCCTGCTCCAGCAATCCACTTCTTGCAACAACACCCCGCCCCTTAATAGTGCTTTCAGTTTAGGTTCATCACTTATTAAACAGAGCAAGTCCTCAGCATCTAAACACTGTTCAAAAGCCTAGGAGCTGGCAGCCAAGTCTGTAACACAGGCCTTCAGGAGACAGCCTCAGACTCTAGCCACAAGAATGACTGTGTCTAGAATTTAAAGCACAATGCTCATATACTATACTCTTAGCACCTTGAACCTGAGGGGTATAACAGCTTCATGTAGTAATGAAGGAATCAGTAAAAAGCAAAGGGATAGAAATGCACCACACAGAGCTCTTCTTGCCGATAAAAATATGACTGAAAAAATAAAGAAGCATTTTTTTTCCTCAGAAAGTATTAACTGGAAATTTTTATGTCCATATCTGATTTGGTAAAGAAACTAGCCAAACTGTGTTCTGGGCTCTATTGGATTCAGAGGGCAAATAAAATAGATGAAGATGCTGACTTCACAAGACTTAAATCCAATGGTCCTGTGGGGACCAATGGAGGCATTATTAGTATGACTCTCTTGGTCATAATAGTTACATGCCACCTGGACAGGATGCTTTGATTTGACAGGACTAATAAATTTTGGCTTGCATAATTGAGGTAGCACATATGGCTAACAGTGAGAAAGCTACACATAAGAATTCACATCTTCACTTCTCATTTCATAAATAATTTGGTGAAGCCACATAATCTGTTTTAGTTTTACACAATGCACTGTGAAAATGTAATGAGTTGGTCTTACAAGGCTTTAAACTACTAAGGGGGCACAAAAGGAAACACCAAGATCTGAATGGGGATACACAGCTGGGCTTGAATTGTTTTCTAACTCAATAATGATGGGAAATTATGGATTTCTATGAAATTTCTCTGTCTCATCTAGGAGGTGGGGACAAGTGAACTGAGTCTACAGTGGAGAAACCATGTTAGCCCTCTCAACGGGCCACAGAGAAGGCCATGGACCAGAGCACTGCCCAATGGGCACTCCACAGGGATGGCCACTGCCCAGTGGTCGTTCCACAGGGATGACCACAGACCACAGCACTGCCCAGCGAGCACACCTTATTACTTCCCTTCCATTTCTGGAAAATAAATTTTCTCTAGAATTTCTTTCCTAAAAGTCACATTAAATCTATAGTAATCCTTAATTAACATAGCCCCAAGATGGTAGGATATATGTAAATATATTAATGTTGTTAAGAGTACTGCAGAGAGGCACCGGTCCCTTTAAACATTACAGCATCCATGAAACAGACACACACACACACACACACACACACACACACACGAGGGAGGGGGAGAGAGAGAGAGAGAGAGAGAGAGAGAGAGAGAGAGAGAGAGAGAGAGAGAGAGAGAGAGATTTAAAGATCTTCTAGAGAAATAAATGTAACAAACAGGAAGAGTAACAACTAGAAATCTCTTCCTATACAAGGGAAATAAATGTACAATCTGTATAAATTACTTTTTTACTTAGCCTGTCTATTAACCATATATGTACAAGATGTCATTTTAGAGGTTTCATAGCTTATACTCACCATTATGTACAAATGTTTCACTCCTAAAATTTTCATTCATTCCCTTAAAATATGCAATAGTGATTTAAAACCAGACGCCTAAACGGGAAAGAGCCAATCCCTGACCCTATTAATGATACCCTGCTATGCTTGCAGACAGAAGCCTAGCAGAGTTGTCTTCTGAGAGGCTCCAGCCAGCAGTGCCTCAACACAGATGCTGAGACTCACTGCCAAATAGTGGGCAAAGCAGAGGGAGTCTAGTGGAAAACTGGAGGGAAGAAGAAAAGCACCTGGAGGTGACAGGAGCTTACAAAAAGACCAACAGAGCCAACTGTCCAAAGCCCAGAGAAGCTGGTGGAGACTGAGGCTTCAACCAAGGACCTTGTATGGACTAGACCTAGGCCCCTGCAGGGATGTGGCATATAGCCAGCTTGGGCTTCATGTGGGTCCTGTGTTGAGGAGGACAGGCTCTCTCTAACATGTACTCTTACCAGATTTTCAATTACTTCTCCCTGGCAGGATTGCCTGGCCACACCACAGGGAAGGAGGGCATTTTCCATCCTAGCATGACTTAATGAGGTGGGGTGGGTGAGTGAGGGCTCCCCTCTCCTGAGGAGTGGGGGTGGGGGGCTGGGAGGTGAGAAGGGATGAGGTTGCCATGCCACCGGGATGTGAAGTGAATGAGTGAGTAAGTAAGTAAATAAGTAAATAAATAAAATAATTCACTGAAGCTAGGCATAGTGGTTCCCAAGTCCTAGCTACTTTGAAAACTGAAACAGGCGGACTGCACAAGCGTAGGAGTTCGGAAGCACCATGGGCAACGTGGTGAGCTCCTATCTCTTAAACTAATAAATAAGCAAATAAATATTCATTAAAAAAACACTGCCAGCTCAACACTGTTTTGAAGAGAGAAACATTAGGCAGTGAGTACAGCAGACATATTCAATTGCAGTCTATTTTCCATCCCAGTCTACTTGCCAGCTCATGAAGTGTTGTTTCAGCAATGTTGCTATGAGAAATCTGGTCATTGCAGGTTCTGTCCTGACTATGTTTGTGTGTTGATGTCCTAGAATTAGATGCTTCATACAGACTGTTCCTCTTTGGAGTGCTTTTCTGGATTGTTTGGTGACACCCAAGACCTTGAACTGCTGCACCCTAGCCCCTCAGCTCTGACCCAACACTATTTTTACTCTCCTGCTGCTGAGCTGCCTTTGCCTTTGTTAGATGACATACCAAAGCAGCCCCAGCCCATGAGCTGCACTTCTGCCCAGCTTTGTGTGGAAGCCTGTGCTCTGTGGACTCATTTCTTTCTGCTGTCACTGAGCAAAATTCCTAAACTAGGGCCTTCACTTTTAGCATCCATGGACAAGTATCAAATAAAAATAAGGAAAAGTAATTTCAGCGTTGCCTAATGAATAGTGGACTGCCTAGTTTGTTTGGATTTTTAAGTCATTGCCTTGGAGGTATTCGCTCTCAAAGTAATCCTCCCAAAAACGTTCACAATATGATTAAAGAGAAGTTCAGTTTCCCTTGATGAAAGAACCATATTTCACATTCTTTTCCTGAGGAATTGTTCTCTTGATCTCTTCAATGTGGATTGAGTTAAGCTCTCAAGGAAAGGCTTTGGACAAAGATATAAAATACATGCACATGCATATACATGCGCAAACACAGAATTTTCAGGCTGCTCTGGAATCCTATGTATCCTAGGATGCCATATGAGGTATTTTGTATCCTCTGTCCTTTCATAATATTATTAAATGAGATTTTATTTCACTCATTAGTCATTTTAATTATACCTGGCAAACTCCTTTCATCTTCATTTTTACTTTATTCTCCCAAGCCTTTGCTCCAGTCCTCAACATCTGCAAACCAATTTTTTTTTTTGCATGTAATAGTACCTTCTTGATCAAGAAATTCCATGTGTGTGAGGTACGGCTTTTAATTTTTGTCTGCCTTTGCACATGCGAGTCTTCATTTGTATTTAATAATACTATCCCCCAACTCACAGACCTCAGCTTTTTCTCAAAGATAAACTCCATCACTCAATTCTACCTTGCTTTATTGAAAACAATCCTTCAGAAATCCACTCTTGTGGCCTCTCTTTCTTTTATGTTCTAGTGTAATAGACAGCCTCTCTTCTGACTGCAAGCAGGCTTATCTGCCCGCCATTCTCAAACAATCAAGGCCATCCATACCCCTCAGTTGCCATTAGCTGTCTTCACAAAAATCTAGACACATTCCTTGTCAGTCATTTGCGCCTACAATTTTGTGGAGTTATGGGGATCAGATGCAGTTGGCCAGACTTGTGTGACAAACTTCTGTACCCATTTCGCCATCTCACCAGCTCTGGAAAACATTAAACAAGAAGCAAGATTCTTCACAGCAGTCTTCTCATGAGGATGTGCAGGATGGGTGAATGGTATCACTCTGGGAGCCATGGAAGCGGAAAAATTCTGTGGCATTAGCCACCCCTCCCCCTATTTGGTTTTCCAAGACAGGGTTTTTCTGTGTAGGCTTGGCTATCCTAGACTCACTTTGCAGACCAGGCTGCTCTCAAACCCACAGCGATTTGCCTACCTTTGCCTCCCAAGTGCTGGGATTAAAGATATGTGCCACCATGCCTGGCATTAGCTCTTAACCTTCCTTGAGACAAAGACTTTGTAAACCAAGTCCACCCAAGACAAATCACACCGATGGACAAGACGATATAAGCGATTGGTAACACTAGGTTATTGCCAGCTAAGGTCCCCATGAACCTCATCTCACTGGCTACAAGGCAATAAAGGGGAGACATGAATTATTGAGAAAATGTGTCAGGAAGAGAAGTGGTGTGTGATTTCAAATAGGCTGAGATGGTTAAAACTGGGTTCACACTAGATTGAATAAAAAAGTTAAATCATGAGAGACTTGGCAGTGTTACAGGCATTACTTCCTTTGATAGACCCTATGACAAAATGAGGTCTTTGCAAAAGATGGGACACTCTGAATGTCAAAGTAGCATGCAAATCTGGTTTATTAAACAACTCAGCAGGTCATGAAAGAAAGTCAGATGAATGGGCCTGTCCAAGACACTCAACATAAAGAGTGGCAATTTGTGTGTGACGGTTCTTAAAGAAAATAGTAACAAAAAGTCACCTCTGTTGGTTTTGAGTATTTGTAAGACATTACAGCCTGAGCAACTTTCACCAAAAGAGTGAAAAAAGGTGAAAATGACACAGTAGAGCAAGTGAGAAAGGTTAACCTTTTCCTAGGGTAGGCAAATGCCCACTAAAACATTATATATAAAATATAATAAGATAGATATCTTCCCTGCAAAAAATATTATTGGCTATGGAGTTTAACCAATAAGCTCAGGGCCCTTTCAAAAACCATAGGTAGCTGGAAGAGAAATAATAATCATGGTATCAGCTTTCAGTTTGAAAGAACTAGAAATTAAGTAGTAGACACAACATATGAAAGGGTTCTGCTCGCCACTAGCCATAGGCCAGGAAAACAGCATGAACCATCCCCACTGAGAGTGCTGGGCCTGGCTGGGGTCCCAAACAGCAGCCTGATAGTAGGCTTCCAGGATGAAGAACTCTGCTGTTTCAGGGAGAATGACAGAGAGCTACACAGGGCAATCACCCATCCCCAACTCTTCACAAAACTGATTCACATACTAAGATATTTCCACGCTGTATCTGACCTTGCTAAGATGGTTTTTAATATTCATGTAACTGCTCAACCTCAAAGCCTAGCACTTCCTTAGAACAGAAGGCAGCAGGCCTTCAGAGATTCTACATACATTCTATAAAAAGGTGTTCATTATAATCTTAATCCTTGAAATTCTAACAGATTCAAAAGTATACTCAGAAGAACAGTGAAACTAGCAGTCAATCTGAAATAAGATGTCATGCATGGATAAAGTTACTTTTCAGGAGCCAAAGTTGTTGAAGGAAAATGTCTCTATAAGAAGTGAGTTATTTCCTCATGACTTGTCACCCAGGAAGGCCACTCAAACACCTCTCATAATATTGTCACTTGCATGCCAAAACCAGATAGTGAGACTCTACTTCTGAATACTCCACCTACTTGGCCTGCAGAACATGGAGAAATTAAGCTGTGACTCAGCTGAAAGGTCATTCTAACTGGCTGGATTTTAAGCATCATGGATGCTATGCAGGATGCTGAGAGAAGCCTTGTAACCAAAAGGCTTTCTCACTTGCACAAGAAGAACCTACTTGTACAATACTGGCATGACAATTATAGGTGCAACTAACTTCTTTCTGATTGGATTTGAGGGTCAGAAATGCACATTTGGTACACTGTGGAGGTTAGTTTCATTGTTCTGTTAAACCAATGTGAAATGCCTGTCAATGTCTAACTAAACATTCCTACTTATGCCTCTAGATTAATACATCTGTCAGCATCAGTCCTGGAGGAAAACTCTTTTGTAGTGGACAAAAGTTGCAGTAGGGAAGCAAGACTAGTCACACTGCTGAGAACTAGTAGCTGTTATTGTAACATTGTAGGCAAGCATCCAGCCACATATGAGAGAAAATAATCCGACATCCACATTGTATATTGAGTGGATTAAGGAACATTGTGGAAGGCGAAGGAGAAAAAATGGAAGAGCTAGAAGAAGGAATGGAGTTTTGTGTCATTGTTTCTTCCAGATTGTGACATCCCATCCTGAACAGTGATGGTGGAGGTCTAGATACGCAAGTTAAAGTTATGACAATTCATAACAATGTAAAAAGAACACAAAGTCATTCCTTGAAGTTCTATAAGCAATGAGCGATTGCTGGGGTAGAAAACTTCTTCACTGGAATGCCAATGAAGAACAAGCGAGCTGTACTGGGAACTGTACCAACACTGCTTTCATGACTCATCACTCAATCTTGGGCTGTTCAGTGATGCAGGATGCTGAGTCACCCATGCTCTTTAAGTAACACAAATAAATTGTTGGTTCACCAAGCTAGACTGGGATGGCATCGTCTCATCTGACTGTTGCTGAGTCCCCATCTGGAGCGAAATATAGTTAGTTTACTTCTCCACTGGACAATTGTCGCAATTACATGCAAGGAATATAACACTACTAGTCTAACAGCTTAAGGATCAGAGTTAAACTGCTCAGTTAGATAAATTATCTAGCCCTTCCAGAAACAGACTAAAAAAAAAAAAAAAAAGACAAAAAACAAAAACAAAACAATTTCACAGTGAATTAAAATATTTATTATTTCCCCTTCTTCATTTTCAAATCTTAAGTTGAATATCAAGGTTAAATTAAGAAGTAGAGCAAATTATAGTATTTACAGCATCATAATCAATTGGAACCATTTTAATTAAAGTTACAGGGATAGCGCAGGGGAGAAAGTATATACTGTGATTAGAAAAGTGTCAAAAGAAAAAATTGTTTATTCTAACCCTTAATCCTCTTTTCTCCGAACAAAAGAACAACGCCTAGAGACATTCATTTCCTGAAGATCCCTTGACTCACTGGCTGGTGAACAAAGAGACCACTGACTTCATTTACATCCATCTCTCAGGGGATGCCCCTGGATTGTTTTGTTACAAAGCCTTCTCCTATGGATTGCTCATTAGCACGTGCAGACATGTCAGCCTAGTTCATGCTGAAATGCATGCTAATAGCAGCATTAAATGCTTATTTTACTTTCATTCCCAAACATCAGTAGATCCAGGCCTGTGTTAGAAGGGACACAACAATGTTATCAGGGCAATCACAGTTTTCAAGATACTTCTGAAGAAACTTCTAGAAAAAAAAAAAAAAGCTTAAAACAGATAAACCTTAGAAATAAGATGGCTGAAATCGTCAGTGTGCATGAAAAGGTTAAAATGAGGTACTTACAGGGGCAGGATATCTGCAAGGAACTAAGACAAATGAACCTCAGCAATTGAGACGTATCTTTAGCGCACGCATATTCGCTCTTCCAAATAACAAACAAAACTAAAATGTCAACAAGTGTGTTTATTTTGCTTTCCCCTTTGTATTCCACCCTTTTTTAGTGTAAAGCAGTGTCTAGAGTTAGGAACACCTAAATTTGCCTCCTCTCGTCTCTGATTGCCTAATGGGCTTCATGTGTATCAGCCCTACCTGGAAGCTTATCAGAAATGTACCCCCAGCTCAGTCTATTCAATAAAAATCTGTATTTTAACCAGAACCATACGTGACCTGTGTGTGTATTAAGGTCTGAAAGCACTGCATACATTACTTATTAGATATATTTCCTTGGGCAAGTTTTAAGAGCCCTGAAAGACCCACTTTTTGCATTGAAAAGTGAGATTAATAATAGTCGCTACACCACCGTATTACTATGAGGCATAATTAGATCATTCTGCTTAGTATAAGCACTCAATAAAGTCTAACTGATATTAAGTTCTATCGTCTACCTCTTATTTGCATGTTCATGAGTTTTTCAAGTATGTTTTGTGGGCAACACCCAGGTAAATTAAAGCTCCTTTAATCCAGATGTTTCCCTTCATATAAGCCTACAGCAAAAACAGAATTAATTAAAATAATGCCATCTCGCATCCATTCACAGCATAATAGAGCACCCGAGTTTCAATTAGCTTCAAAATATTTCCCTATGAAACCATCTATTCTATTTTCGTGGGAGCAAATAAGTTAAATAAAAAACTCAGTATGAAAACAAACATATAGCTGTCTCCCAGACATAAAATCTAACTAATTCTATGCTAATTAGCCATTATGACCTCTGAACTCTGTTATCCTGCAGGTAAGATCACCACTGATGCCGCCTCAGGATTCAAATAATACATCACGTGTCTTTAATTTTAAGTATAAATGATAAATAAGAAAAAGTCTCAAAAAGCCCCCCCATTTCAGTATGATTAAGACACTATGCCTACGGTTTCATTCAACAGTATCTTATAAACATTAAGTAGAATCTTAAGCACTCTAATAGCAAGTACCTTAAATGCTATTTGCAAACATTTACATCTCCAAATGTTTTTAAATAATATTAATCTCAAGAAAATTGAAGATAATAGTGACTTAAACAAGTTTATCTTACCATGGACTAGATAATGCTATATATTTAAAATTATAATAAATACTGAAATAACAATCTGATATAAATTCTGAACTAACAAAAACAGATATAAAAAGAGATGTTCCTGATAAATTTCAGGATCCTTGGATACCTTCTGAAGCATAATCAAAAGATTTAGAAGTGTCCCAAAATGTATATAAGAAATTGTAGGCCAAGATAACAGTTTGGAAATCTAACAGGAATGAGGCTTAAACTCCAAAATGGTGTTTGACGCAGATATAATAATGACCTAAAAGATTGCTAAACTGCTGTGTGTGTGTGGGGGGGGGGGATTACAAATAGAAAGACCAACCATAATAAAGATATTAGCATTTCCCAAAGTTTTCTTAGTAACTAATAATATCAAAACAAAATCCTGGTATAGATTTCCCAAGTTAATTATATGCTTAATCTATATTATTTGGATTTTTAAAAGGTTCAAGTAGCCTTACAGTACTTCTTTTAAAAAATACACGGTAAAAACTTATCGTACTAGCACTGTGGTCAGGGCCTAATGGGGGAAGAAAAACCAAATAATAAATAGTCATAGAAAAATTTAATGGAAAAAAGTTAACTTATATTAAAACATGAAATTATATATTAATTCTGCTACAAATTCTTTAAATACTTGGATATGAAAACTAAAACTTGGGAACCTTTAAAATTATTCCTATTTTAAAATAATATATATGATCTGATGATAACAGAGGATTTCTAAATCAGAACGCTCAGAAAAAATGTAAAGTTGACTATGACTATGTTAAAATTAAGAACTTATCAAAAAGCCACAAACAAAAAATAAGTTAACTAGTTTGCATAACACCAAGAATGGACCACCTATAAACCAACTAATAAAACACAAATGTGCAAACCATAGGAATATATCAGACTGAATATATTTCCTCTTCAGAAATTAGCAGAGGTACTTCCTCCTTTATAGCCATTTATTTACAGATAATTAAGAACTCTGACATTGTTGCATCTGTTCAGAATATGAACTAATGAGACCTCAGATATTCCAAGCAGAGAACTGAGATGACAAAACATTTTGGCGGGAAACAGCTTTCATACTTTTATAAAGTGTTTTTGTGAGTTTATTTTTGTCTGGCAATTCTACTATCCTGGACTGAACATAAGATGCTGTTCAAATAATATCTAACTGTGAAAACCATCACCCTTTATTGCCTGTGATTTTATTTTCCATGGCGTCCATTACCTATGCTCATATATAGCCTGAAAATATTGACAGTAAAATTCTAAACATGAGTACTCATACATTTTCATATTCCTTGTCATTCAGACCTTACTCCATACTACCCAGAACATGAGTCTTCCTGTTGAGCCGGGATGCAGTCACTTAGTGTAATAGCCATCCCTGTTATTACATGGCTGTAAAAGTCTCACCGTGCTACTCTCTTTTGCCATAGCATAACGTCTAGTGTGGTCACCTCCTATCGCCACTGAGGTATGCGTCATCTTAAAC
Organism: Acomys percivali; assembly: GCA_907169655.1. Taxonomy (NCBI): domain Eukaryota; kingdom Metazoa; phylum Chordata; class Mammalia; order Rodentia; family Muridae; genus Acomys; species Acomys percivali. The sequence continues at coordinate 122,805,320 of OU015744.1, read as the reverse complement.
CATCACGGGTAAGCAAAATATTTGGAGACAACTTTTATTTCTTTACTATAATGTTATTAGTGGTAATTGTTATTAATCTCATATGCCAACTTATAACTAAAACTTGATCATAGGTTAAAAGGGGGGACAGTGTAATTAGATCAATGGATCCTGCATCAGCAAAGTCAACCTATCACTGATAGATAGTAACTCTTAAAATTGGATTAGCACAGAACATGTGCAGTATGTTTTTCCTGTCATTGTTTCTTAAACAATTGAGTGTAAGGAACACCCATGCACCATTTGTATCATCTTAGCTACTGTAATGAATCTAAAGATTATTTGGAGAATATAGAAAGATGTATGCAGGTTATATGGAAATATTGTCATTTTACACAAAGGATTGTGAATCTGTGTCTCTTGACAGTGTTTGAACTAATCTCCTGTCATAGATACTGGTTTAGTGTTCAATGACTTAAGGCCTCCCCTGTGTGGTATCAGGATGAGTCAGGACTTGGGATTACATATAAATTAAAACTAAATGAAAGCCAATGAATTATACAAATTCAGTGGACAAAGAAAAACAAGCGTGAAAACTATGTACAGAATGATATATTACTATAACCAAAATCAGAAAAACTTGTATAGCAAAGCAAATATATATATATGCATACACACATATACACACACACACATTATATATATACATACATACTCACACACAAACACACACTCATACACACATATATGATAAAAAACTTTTGGTAATGGTAAAGGTCAGAAGTGAATAATTAATTATCTGGCACACTGGGCACTTTGGTAGGAATGTCAGATCATGGGATAGGAGAGCACTACAGTTTATGTGCTAGCAATAATAATGGGGCTGTTTTAGTATAGGTTAAAATATGTTCAGCGGATTATAATCTATAATGACTCACATAGGTATGAATTTGCTTGTATCAGCAAACTACACATCTCAATGTATTATAAAAAGGAAATTGTAATATAATAAGAATAAAACAATGGGTAGAAGGAAGCTATGAGTTTATTTGGGATTCCGTTGATTCCATAAACTCATCAGTTGAACACATTACCAAGGAGGAAAAAAGTATATCAAATAAAAATCTCAAACATTGCAAGAAACATCAGTAACACACAGCCAAGGAAGATAATTCATAGAGAAGGCCTGAACTGCCCGCCAAGCTCAGCCAGGGACTCTGGGCCCAAACCGCGCGCCAAACGTGAACTCACCACCAGAGCTTTGGATCTGTTGCTCAGAAGTTTCTCAATGTCTCGGGCTGCAATTTCTACCAGCTGGCGTGCATTATTTGGCTCCACAGTATACAGATCTTGGTATTTTTCATAAATCTATGTCAAAGGAAAAATAAAAGCAATAGCTGTTTATTTAGATCACAATTCCATTCTGTTTTGTTCAAGCACAAAAGCAAATAATTAGAACAATCTACTCTTTTTTTTTTTTTTTTTTTTCTTCATCACGATTCTTTTAGAGTTTGGATATATACAAGATATACATACAGAAATAAATGCAAATTTTCTATAACACTGCTAGCTTGCAAACACAATAGGTCAGGCCAGTAATTATAAAATAGCATGTGCCACAGCAGTTCGCATGTGCACTCTGAACTTAAGCTCAACTTCAAAGCTGGATAGCCACCGTAGGGGATGAAAAGAAAACCATACAGCAGAAAAACATTCATGGAAGACATGTGTGAACAAGGTGGAAGATAGGTCATACTAGATGGACCATAAATCCCCTTCTGTTGCTATGAAGGATACATTGACTTCCTAAGTTTATGAAGACTGGAGAGAAGTAAAAAGAGAATGGGTACAGACACCCCATTGGGATTCACAGCAGTGACCAGAGGCCCTCTAAGATGGTTCACAGCTAAAGAAGTTGAAAAGCTGAAAGCACTGATGTTGATGTTAAATTGTGGATAGCTTTGTGACTGTTTTGTTCTTTAAATCACATTAAATGCAGGTATCTTTCTATGTTTGACTATTCTTTTTTACTTAAGTCACCAAATAAACTATGCCAAAGTAAACATACCGCATAAAATTAAAACCCAACCTCATTTCTGGCTTAAGCTGGTGTCTGCAGACGGATTTCCCCTCCGGCGGCATCATAGGCTGCACCTGGTTCACAAAACCTGTCCACTCCCAGCAGGAGAGGAGAAACTGTAAGTGGGAGGGTAGGAGCAGGGGCAGTGTTTGTGCCTGGAGGGCTGATCTGAGGAGCAGGTCCCCTCTGCACTGAGCAGATGGGGCTCACATGCATGACTTAACCATCTTTAAAGCCAGGACCCGGCAGCTTTTTATTGCCTTGTGAAAAGTGAATCCAGGCGCATACCAGAACCAGCTCTACCCACTTTTATTCTGAAGCCACGGAAGCAGTACAGGTTCTGAAGCCTGGTCCCAAATGAGCATAGACGCTAAGCGATGATTGTTCGCTTCAACTGTATGCAAACTCTGACCCATTCATCTATCAAAGAAGGTGTGAGTTCTCAATGAAGATACACACACCCTTACAGATACATTTATTTATTATACACTGGGGGCATGGAAAGTGCTAAAGACTGATCTCAGGGAGTTACCCATTTTAGGAAAGCACTCAACCATTGAAGCACACCCTTATGCCTATACATTTTAGGACATTACTAGCTAATTAATGTTTTTAAGGATTTAAATCTCTACACATGCTCTTAAAATAACCAATTCATTTAAACTCTGAAGTCATTTGAACACTGCCCTTGTGGATTTTCATTCAGAATATTCCAGAAACATTAGTTCCGTGGCTTAAACATCTAATACTTGGTTTCACCCTGGCCTCCTACATATCACCAGATGGCTTATGCTTTCACAAGATGGCTTAGCACGCTGTCTTAAACACCCAGGCTATCCTTGAAGATTTCCACCCAACATGAACCTCATTCATTTCAGACTAAAATGAGATCGTAGAACATCAATACTTGAATAGATTAATTGATTCACGTTGCAAATAGATAAACCTCAGCATCATTTTAATTAATCCAAGCCAGTTAGGTCTGCAGTAAGACAAACAGGGCTAATTGATGGAAAATGTACTGATGCTTGTATCACTAATATCTTGTATATTTCTCTACAAAGTCTATCTTTCTTCTGGAGCAAGGAGTGTAAAATAGGTCCCACAACCACTGGAGATGATATAAACATACATTTACTAAGTCACTTCATGTGTCACCCATGTCCCTAGGTGTTTTGAAGAATGCATGGATTGTAAATACTTTTCTTTGAAATAAATATATATTATTCCAAATATATAAAGAATATTTTAGAAAATTTTCTTGTTATTTTTTTAAAATGATAAATACTGTATTTTGAATATTGGTTGTCTCCCAACTGCTCATGTGTTAAAAGCAGTAGGTATTATTGGGAGGTAGAGAAACTTTTGTGGAGGTGGAGCTATTGAAGCTCCTTAGACCTTTGGTAAAATGTTTCTAAAGGGAATGTGGAAATACCAACATTCTCTTCTCTCTTGTTTGTTTCTTTCTTTGCTTGCATCCTGGCCATGATCATGGCTAGCATTTTTGCTCTGCCACATTCTACAACTATGATATGCTTGCTTGCTATGAGGCCAATCAGTTATGAACCAGAACCTTTACTGAGTTAAAAAAAAAAAAAAACAAAGAAACAAAAACACAAAACAAAACAAAAGCCAAAAACGTCTCTCTTTTCTGTCATTTGTTTTGAGTATTTCATTTAGTAACAGAAAGCTGGAAAAGAGAATAAATAAAATAAAAGCTGCTTCATAACACGTAAATACATTAAGGTAAGGAAGCTTAAGCCTATAGTGCCAGTGTAAATATATGGGTATGCTATTTTATATATAAAATGAAAATTGGAATGCCCTCTCAGTCAATAAAACGAATCAATATTATACAACCACCCACCTAAAGAACTAGCCACAATTTTTTGATTTAAAACACATGATATATTATTCATTATAAGAGATGTTGGGGAGGCTTATAAAATCTTCCAATATATATTAAGAAAACATTTTTCAGATTCAAAGATATTACACAGAGTTTGTGGTGGATGATACCTATTCATAGCATAAGTATATTAAGCTTCCAGTCACTAAAATAATCTGTGTCTCTATAATTTTAACATGTTAATTTGTCACTATTTAAAACATGGTATAAGTATCTTTGATTTTTAATTTTTCCTTTTTCCTAAAAGTGTGAGTGATCACCTTCATTGACATTTATCCAGTTTCTTTTGTGTGGGAAGAGACATTGTGGTATAAATGGTACAGGGTTTTGGCACTAGACAGACTTTCAGTAGACTCATGTCAGTGCCTCACACACCATGTGATACTGGCCTCTGTTTTTTATGAGAAGGAATATAGAGCGAAAGGAGAACTCAAGACAAGATGACATGTCCCATGACACACTAATGTGCTTTAGTATTTTATGGTTCAAATCTTTCCATGGTGTCCACCTGCCACAGTCTTGACAAAAAGATAACGTCACCTGAACATTCTTTCTCACTCAGGATCCTAACAGTATTGACTTGTTTTCATTGTTGCACTTAAAAAACAAGTTTCCCTGTGAAAATAATATAGGTTACAGTTTTTAGCTCTTTTTCAGTAAAAACTTCTTTCAAATCTCTTTAGTTTAAACTGAATCCATATTTCCAATATAATCTTGAAAATAATTCATTTTAAAATATCAATAATATAGTATATATGAAGTGGAACGATTTATTAATATACAATTTAACCAAACTCCTAAATAGCAACATGTCATAAAATGCTACAGCCATCCCAAGAAGACTATTATCAGCATAATAACCTAATTTTGCAAGAAGTGTATGGCGTTCCACATAACATATTAATTTTTCACTTCAGAAAGGTTAAGTTACATTTAACCAGCCATTGTTGTAGTTTTGTTCAGGTTTTGAGTTATCATGATGAAGATAATTTGAGCTTCATTTCATTATAAAAGAGCAAACCTATGTCTCAGCAGCAGACTATACAAGGTAGTCTGGCATGATTTGACAAGGGATTCACAAAGCAACTTTATACCACACAGGACCACTGCGAGTAAACATATGGACGGACAGAGGAAAGTCTCTTGAGGGAAGTGAAAAAGAACCTACGAGTCAAGTTCAGTACACCAACCAGGAGATAGCATCAGTGTATGTCAGGGGAATTACAGGATAAGGTTGATAAGTTCCAGGCTGGGATCACAGTATTGCCGTGTGTGGCTTTTTATATGGGTACAGGCGATCTGAATGTGGGTCCCCTTGCAAATACAGCAAGCACTTTACTAAATGGGCTATTTTCCAAGCCATTGAGACAAAAACCTTTTTTTTTTTTTTTTTTTTTTTTTTTGTACTTGAATGCAGTGAGAACAGCCAGCTGAGACCTGAAGGTGCCAGTCACCACCATCAACCTGCAGAACTGCTCTTCTCTGGACTAGATTCCCTTCTTGGGGTGAACAACCTTTTAGAAGCCCTGAGTTCTTACTGAAACCAAAGTCTGACAAAGTTTCCTCTAACGAGTGAGCCAATGTAAAGAAGAAACCCAGACCTTCTTCTAGTGAGGAGGAGGGGGGGGGCTATGAGAAGTCCCCAAAGAGAAAGAGGGAGGTGGAAAGACAAACGTCACAAAGGACATAACAGATCCCACAGGTGGTTGCATCTCCTATTGTGGCAGGGGCTTGCTTTTTCTGGAGAGTGGTAGGAAGAATCTAATGTAATGACGGAGATGTTCTGACAGACTGGCAGGATTCTGGTCTCTGTTAATACAACATTTGCAGATCCAGAAATGAATCTCACGGGAAAGACAAACAATAGCTTTTACTAGTTGATTTATTTTTAGGAAAACTTTGCATGTCACCTAATTGGGATATGAGCTGATTTTTCAGAGTGTCATCATGATAGAAACAGTTGCTGGTGAATGTTTTATGAACCCATAGATGTCGCTTTCAAGAATACCATGAAGACCTCAACCTGAAAACGTAATCTGTTAGTGATTAAACATTACATTTTCCATTGATCAGTTCACTCACTATATTTTTTTTGGCAGAATGCATGTGTGCAGATGTTCAGAACTGACTGAGGATATTTACAATAATCTATAATTTTTTTTAAAAAATTAAGGGTAGATGTTAGGCGGGCATGGTGGCAAACTCCTGTAACCCCAGTACTCGGGAGGCAGAGGCAGGCAGATCTCTGTGAGTTCTAAGCCAGCCTGGTCTACAAAGCGAGTCCAGGACAGCCAAAGCTACACAGAGAAACCCTGTTTTGAAAAACCAAAAAAAAAAAGGGGGGGGGGAGTGCTTCAATCTCATCCAACATAGTAAAAACAAAATAAAAAAATGCATGCTGTTTGTAAATCTTGGGTTTTTAATCCTGTTTCATAGGCAGTAACATGTACATTGTATAATCACAGCTTCAGTGGTATGCGTTATCATGTCTTGAACACATCTTTAGATAGAACTATTTGCTCTGCCTTCTTTCATTGTGGTAGAATTTTGGTTGAGCATTTTGGATAAAGAGCCCTTGTTTATGACTTCCTTAATGAAATGGAAGAATATAACTAACTTTCTTCCATTGCAGTGTGAGCCAAATGACCTGCACCTAATTCACTGCATGTCTCTGTCCCACTCCCTTTCTATTAAGTCAGTGGCTCTCCACCATCCTAATGCCGTGACTCTTTCATACAGTTCCTCGTGGTGTGGTGACCACAACCACAAATCATTTCATTGCTACTTCATAACTGTAATTTTGCTACTGTTATGAATAGTAATGTAAATATCTGATGTACAAGATATCTGATATGCAATCCCCTAAAGGGGTCATGACCCACAGGTTAAGAATCACTGCATTAAATAAAGGCTGGTAAACAATAAGTGGAGGAATTCTCCTGACTAATCTAGCTCGCCAGATTGTGGCAGGAATGCAATCTTTGCTCCTGAGATTGAATTAAAGGCAGGCTGCTGTGGCTGCCTGGCATTTTGTGAGTGCTGGAGACCTTAATTGTGGTTCCAGCCTTCTGAGGCAAGTGCTGAACCTACAAGGTACTTCCCTAGCCCCTAAGCTTGACCTTTAATAGAACAATAATTTACTAATGTAGGAACATTTAAAGTGTGGAATTCATTTAACAATATTTATTGTTTTCCCTTGGCTAGTATTTCATGATCCCATAAAGCAATTTTCATAAAATTGCAAAAATAATTACATTAGTGATATAGCTAATTACAATGGCTCTTGGCCTTTGGTGTACCTATGAAGCCAGTAAAAGCTAATTACATTAGTTTAGGAAGAAGCACCATTTCTACAATAGTGACTTTCAATCATGGGACCCAGTAAATTCTACCATGTATTCAACTTCCGGGGGGCGGTCCACCCTTCCTCTAGCACACCCCAGTGAGTATGCACAAAGCCTTGCGTGGGATCCCCAGCACGCCATAAATCAAACAAAAGAACACCCTGAGCAAGAGGCCTTCAATCTCAGCTTAAAGTTCACTCTCAATTTTAGAATTCTTTAGCTAATTTTAACTTTAAATTCCTATGAGAGGTTAAAAAAACTAAACTCAGCTAACAAATCAACAAACAACCCCCAACTCCCACCCCATTTTCAAACATCATGACCTTTTTGCTAGAAAAAGAAATGAGGCAGGGAGGGTCATATATCTCTTCTTGTCCTTAATACTGAGTTGTTTTTCCAGCAATGGCTCTCTCCCCTCTCCATCCCTCCTCTCTCTTATCCTCCAATGCTATGTATCATGTAATTCTTTATAATTCTCTGTCACTATATTATAACAGATGTCTCATGTTGTCCTACTAACCCATCAACACCTATAATCATCTAAGCGATCTATCCTATACAGAAAAGCATAGCAGAGACCAGATATGACTTTCTTTCATGATGATTTTTGAAGAAAAAGAGAGAGCAAATTCAGCATGAAAAGTTTCACACAGCAACAGCAGCAGCAGCATCAAGGAGGTCAGCAAGGTGAGAAGCTGTGAGGCTAAAGAAGGAGTGAAGGATGGGAGGCCCCCAGCAATGGCTCATTTTTAATCTTGCCAATGGAAGTTATAAAACTTAACAGTAGAATCTGCCATTTGTCTCTGTGGTTGAATGAAAGCTTTCCCTGTAGTCAACTTAAATATATAAAAACAGAAATTAATAAAAAAAAGTCTGCTTCTACAAATCATATCCCTAAATAGAGGTTCACGTACTACCTACTACACTGGTACATACTCAGAGTTTTCTGAAGTGACTCAAAAACTGGAGCTTACAGAGCATCCTGTATCTGTGTGCCCAAGCACTAGGGACCATCAATACTGACGAGAAACTCAATTCATGCCCAGATATCTTGCAGACACAGGGTAAGTACCTTCTAAGAATCACGGGATTGAAAGTGTTTTCCTCAGATTTATGATTATCTACATATACGTAATGGCATATCCTGATAATGGGATAGAAGTGTAAACTGAAATTCATTTACAATTGATACATTTCTTTTATCCCTCAAGGGTTGTCAAACAGCGCGACCAGCATCACGTACTAGAACTGCCCTCTCTCACGCACGGGCATCACTCCCACACTGCAAAAAGTTCAGATCTGAAAATAGTTCAGGTTTGGGTTTTCAAGTTAGGGATATAGAGCATAACCAAGGGATGTTACATACATTCGTGGTTTAATATCTGCATCTGTCTCCTGAAGACATTCTAAGATAATCTTTGAAGTATTTACTTAAAAGGTTTTCTTTGGGAATTTCTGATACATAAGTTAACTATATATTCCAGGTTCTCCCAAAGAAGAATATTGCTATGCACATAGAACATTACTAATTGGGAAATTTAATTTGCAAAATGCCACAAACTCCAAAACTTTTTGAGCATTTCCCTTGACATCCAGAGTAAAATTCCCTACTTGACCTCATACAACTTGTTGCAGGTAAAAAAAAACGGGTGTAGTAAAAAATGACACATAAGTTACTTTCATGTATAGGTATGTATGAATTATTAAAAATTAATGTTTACAATTGGGTCCTAACTTAATTTTCATGTACATTAAAGTAAAAAAATAAAAATAATAAAATAATTCTCAAATGTGACCATTTTCAATCCATATCCCCAACCAGGAATCTCTTTTTATACAATTTCATCTAATTAATACATCACAGGGTAAAATACAAAGGCATCATTGTTTGACTAGGAAAACAAGATAAAATGCCAAATTTTATATTACTTTCTTAGTTAGCAGGAACAACTTTTATAAACACTTTTCAAATATTTTTAGCGTGAAATCTATCCTCAAAGTTTGAACAAGTGTTCACATTGAGGACACTCTAACTAGACTTTAAGTCACCATTATGGGGAAATTCTAAAATACATCCTGGAAACTGGAGGCAGAGTTTAAAAAAAAAAAAAGCACATGTCATCTAAATTGCAATATGGGTGGAGAGCTAACAGTTTCATTGTTAGCCATGCCATTGCAGTTTCCATTGGCCAGCGGTATGCAGGGGCTACCACAAATCTTTACTATGATAAGTGCATGGGAACTCATATAGTGTCTGTAAGGTAAAGCTAGTGTCCTAAAAGGCATAGCAGCCCTCAGGCTAAGGAGCAGATTAACAAAGTCCACGGCTGGATGTACTCACATCGGCAAGCTGAGTCACGCCACTCGCTGTTTTTGCAAGTGTCACCAGGTCTTCTTGCATCTTATCCACCCATGACTTGATACTGTGGAATCAGAAGGAAAAGAGCTCTATCAGATTTCCCGCCAACAATGCTAACACAGGGATATATTATGTATGTGTTTGACTCTCCCTCCCAGTTCCCACTAAGATCACCTTCCTACTCCACCATCACACTGAAAAAGACTGCTGAACTTTCTTTCCAAAAAATGTTTGGGAGTTGTTCGTTTTTATTTGGCTCTTACATTTGCATGTGTGTACATCCTTTCTGGGTGCCGAAATGCTCCCAAACCAAAACGAGAAAAGTGACAAGGGCATCTTGGGAATCCAGAGAGTAAACATTTGCTCACTCATAAAATTCCATGAAAATAGTTACTAAGTACAGCATTCAAAAACACATATAAACTATATCTTCTGAACATGAAACAGGTATTAGTAATAATGTCATATACTTCATCTACTACAAGTTACAAGGTTACAAATATCTCGTGAAATAATGGCTAAAGACATTTTATTCCCCAGTGGCACTCTGGGGTTCTGAATGACTGGACCAGTATTGCAGTTTTTATAGCAGTATTTTACTCATGAAAATTATTCCTTCAGCATTTAAGTTCAAACACTTTCAGATACACTCTTGTAATTAATGCAGTCAGTATCTTGAAACATGAAATACTAATATCAGTACATTTTAGAAACATCTAAATCCAGAGAGCAGCCAATGTTCACCATTTTAACCAATGCAGTTTAATGTTCAGCTTAAAGCTCTACATATATTCCTATGTAGCATCATCATGCTGCAAGTCTAAAATGTGTAGCTTTTTTCTCCAGGCGATATAAAGGCATATGGACAACCCAAGAAGGATGCTTAGAAGGGGGTTGATGCTTGAATTTGAACTTCGAGTATACATGCTTTGAATCAAGGAAAATGAAATATGTGGGTCTTTTCTTCCTTCAACAGTAAATTCCAACAGTTCATCAAATTATCAACTTCATTTCAGAAACAGAATAAAGGAAAGAAATCACAACACGGAATGGAGATCAAACAATATCTGGGAGAACACATAAAAGACAAAGAGAAGAAAGAAAAAAGGAAGATAAATAAAGGTGGGTGGGTAGGAAGGGAGGGAGAGAGAGACAAAGAAAGAGAAAACTGAGCATCAGTGATAAAGATAGTGAAGTGCCTATATAAAAATAGTCACAATTTACACGGGAAACAAACTGCTTAGTAAATAAAATATATTGAAATCAAGAATGCTTTAGCACAAATAAAATCAATATAAAATTTACCCAAAAATTCTGTATGAATAGGAGAGAAAAGATAAATGATTATCAAAAACATATATCAATAAAATATAACTTACAGAGCCATCAAAATAAATGGTGTGGGTTATGTCACAATTTTATAATTTATGCTATTATGAATGGGTATACATATCTGAAAATCAGTTTAAACACTAACTCAATCAATATTAATTACCATTGTTAGATAAATAAAATTGTGCTCACTTTTGTAATTAGGAAAAAAATCCCATTAGTATATGGGCAGAAGCAAAGACTACAGACAGACCTTTCTAATTCCAGTCAGATTTCCATGGCTATACACAACTACTAAGTCCTAGACTCTAGAGAGAATGAATCATTTCTCAAATGTAATTCCTACCGTTGACAAGTAGGAAGAAGTGTTAGGTATGCTTTAGCTGGTGAGGGGGAAGGGGAGAAAGAGAGAGAGAGAATGTGAGCCTATGTGTGTGTATATGTGTATGAGCGTGAGTGTGTGTGTGTGCATGTGCGTGTGTGTGTGTGTGTGTGTGTGTGTGCATGTATGCATGTGTGTGTCTATATGTGTGTGTGTATCTCTTTGTGTGTGTGTGTGTGTAGGGGCAGTGCATAGAGTCCCTTCCTGAACACTCGTCTGCATCACCTTCACATCCGAGTGCACTGTCACTAGAGATGTTCACAGAAGCAAACCATTCACTTGTGAGCTGAGAAGCTATTTGGAACCTATCCATTCTTTGCTCCAACTGACAAGCTACCAAAAATACTTTTGAAGGGCAAATTTTTTTAAATAGATGCTTTTTTTTAACTGTTACCTAATTTTCTTAAAATATTACAGAAGCTGGAAAAATTCAGAGACTATAACATTTACGTGTAATAAATTATATCACATACCACTGAAAACATTTTCATATTTTCTATCTGTAACACTGCCTGAAAAGCACTAGCACATGTTAGAAAGAATAGCAAAAGACAAGTTGGGTTTAAAACTAGGTCTGGGCAAAGGAGAACAAGAATAAGAAAAATGTGATGATGGGAAAATGGTTTTGGTGCCAAGAGAGAGTCATTTAACGCCTAAACACTAAGGAATCAAGGCTGGAAGGACAGATGTAGGAGAAAAACTGAGCACCAGCCCCCACTCCCCTCCATTCTTACGTGGGCTTTCTGACTGCCTCCAGGAACCCAATTAGTGTAAGAGCTAATTAACAAAAGAAAAGCATAAATGTTTTTTTCATTTTCCACGTACATGGAGACTCACACAAGAGAATGGAGTTCAATGACAAAAGACAAAGTACAACACATGTATGTGGTGGGATCAACAGGACAAAAAGAGTCTCTGGACTTTGAAAATAGAAACTCCAGAAACGTTACCAAGAGACAAGGGAGGGACTAGGAAAAAGTTGGAAGATCGAGGTTACTTCAGATTTTCTTTATATTCGGGTTCACTTAGACCCCAATTACCCATCTCTTGTGATCAAGGCTGTTTCTCACATTTAATACATATAGAACACTCCTCCCAAAAGAATTCCTTTGGCTTACTAAAGGTAGGAGAAAAAAAAAGACTGGGTGGAAATATGTGACTTCAGTTAGAAATAACGAGCATGCTAAACATTAACGTTTGAAATGACATACCATCATGAACCCCTTCAAATGTTTGTGGCAGTAATTGCTTAAGAAGTGGTATTTGAAACACAAGTAGGATCTAACAAGGTTAAAGGAATTAACAATGAAGGCACTAAGAACATGAGTAATAGGCTTTTTCCTTCTCTGGGTGATGCAGATTTAGGCCAAGTTACACCAGATTAAAGCAGATAAAGGCAAGTTTATTAGGCACTGCTTCAGGGGGTACGATCACCAATCTCAAAGATCAGGGCTGAGGAAGTCTTTTTCTTGGACTAGGGCAGGGAAGTTTTGTAAACTGTAGGCGAGGGGTGATGACAGGTCAGCTAGGAGCTGGGTTTGTGCCCAAGTATGGTCAAGATCTGAGCACTTAGGCTCAGTCACTTGGGTGGCTGTCAGCAGTAGGGGAGGAGGATGCAAGAGCTGCCCAGAACGTAGCACTGGGCTCTTGGGCCCTTCCTTTGTTCCCAGGCTTTCCAGGGCCTGCAGGGTTGGGGGAGGAGGGCAGATGGGGTTTGCCAGCATGTGCAGGGTCAAGCAGGGGTTCCTGCAAAAGAATGGTGTTCTCAAGTCAATTCAACAAGTTTTACTAGTTTGAGACCATCATAATGCTTAGATAATGAAGTGACAGGAATTGGGCATGGGGGTAATTCAGCCAAAAACATGCTATAAGCCAACTCTTAAGTGATAGTATTGAAGATTCTGTTTGTATGTTCAAATATGATAGGGACATTAGAAGATGAGGAGCTAGGCAGGAACAAGATCCAGTAGATGCCTACAAACATGAGACTATAAATATTCCTAACACCAAGTAGGTGGGGTTTGGAGGGCAGGGCAGAAAAAGAGATGGTGGAGATGGGAGCTTAAAAATCACAATTACCCAGTTAACTCAACGATAGTAAAAGGAAGGCAGGGGAAAGGTGGGGAAGCTACATGGAAGCAATTAGCTCAATGACATTCTGATTTATGCACAAGACTCCAGGTACATTGGGACACACCAAGTGAAAGAACTGACAGGTGATTTGGTAAGTTTCTCAGGAGCAGATGGGCAGCAGACATTTGGCTACGTGGTTATCAAAGGAAAATGCAGAACAAGGTAGCAGGCATTGGATAGGTTAGAGGCTTCCACAAGTTGGTCTCTGCTAGTTTGTTTCTGTTTTGCTGAGTTGTTGGAAATTGATCCCAGGACCGTGCACATGCTGGCCAGGTGCTCTACCGCTGAGCTCCACCCCCATCAACGATTTTGCTTTTGTTGAATTCTTGGTGCTTTTCAGATACCTGAATGTAAAGGGTTCAGATCTGTCAGAAGTAAAGCCTGCACGAAATACAAAGGTTGGTGGTTACAGTGCCTAGCAAGGGCCTGGGCAAATCAATGGAGCACCCCCTACAGGTTAAGTACTAGGAAGGAAGTAAATAGTAATTAGAAACCTGGAGGCAACCATTAATAAGCGAGTAAGGGGTATGACTTGTGACAAGAGAAGAGCATCTAAAAACAAAGAAAAGGACCACAGAAGCTCTGAGACCAGATGAAACAACTTCTAAGGATCACAGATCTACATGAAGTCACCCACGAAAAAAGCCAGAGAAGAGGTTTCTACTTTATCATGGAGCGGTATGAGAGATAGTGTAGAGTCTGAAAAGGAATGGAGGAGGCCTTGGGGCTCCCATTTGTTTGTTTGTTTGTTTAACAAGATAGAGCTATGGACCTGTTTCTATATAAAAGGTCAACAGAAAAGTGTAGGCTATGCCAGAGAGACCACATCATTTATTGGCAATGATGGAGATGGTATAGACTATCCTAAAGGCAGTCTTCTCCTACGCTTATCCTCTGAAGACTGCTACGGTTCAAGTGTCCCGAATCGCGAACACATCAAAAGCTTCCTGCGGTAAAGAAGAGCAGAAGCAAAGAGACCATGGAGACCATCTCCAGGTTGTTGGCGTCCGCCCATTGTCTCCTGGGCTCCTGCAGTCCTCCTTCAGAGAAGCATCTTCATTTTCTCAAGGTTTCTGTGTCGCTAAAATATTTTGCTGCCCGTTAATTTGTATGATGTTCTTTTATTAATCTTTGTGTTCTAATAGTCCTGTTTTAGCTTCACTCTCCAGTTGCGTTGATAAAACATGAAAGAATTCTGGCCAGTTTGAGAATGCCAAGCAGAGGCCCATCTCTTAGGCACACGTATATAATTCTTTCAAGACAGCAATTGACACAAACCACCATAGATTCTGAGACATGATTTTCACAATATATATTTTTTTTAATTCTAGCATCCAACACACAGACTGTATCACAAACATGAGAAGGTAAAAAAAGTGTGGAATGAATTCAGAAATGGCAAAATAAACGGGGAAATGATGCATGGTTCTTCAGGAAGATACTTCTTCCATGAAAACCGGAAGGAAAATGTTACAACTCTTCAGACAAGTGGAAACGATTAGAAGGACTAGAGAAAGCGGTTGAGATCACTAGCTCCACTTCATTTGCTGTGTAACGAAGTGGGAAGCTGACAGTGGGCCTTCAGCTTGGGAGTTACTGGAACGATGACTGAAGAGGACTAAGACTTTGAACCACACAGGAAGGCATCCTGTTCACTGATGCTGGTCAGCATGGCTATGTGTACACCTCCCCAGCACAGGCGGCATACAACAAACAGGATTCCATGACTGTGGGGCAGATACCAGCAGGTGTGAAAGGAGGGCAAGGAAAGGGAAATTGAAGGTTCTAGCCCTTTCAAGATCTCTATGGATTCTAAACAGCAAAGACTGCTACAATATTCATTAAAGTGTCGATACTATATTCATAAAGTACTAAACCCTTTATCTATGGAAGCAAAGACCTTATGAAAGTATTACGATGAAAATCTGTGTATTAGAAATTTTTAAATTTTTCTCATTTTTCAAAAAAGTTTTTAAGCTGTTATCCTAATAGCTTTATAAAAAGATCTTGCTGTTCATAATAAAGAGCGCGTATCGCCTGAGCACACAGATTTCACTTTCAATCATTTTAAAGAACACATATGTGTTTTCAAAGAACAAATGCTTGAGCTGAAAATGTAGCTCAGTGGTAGAATCTACTTAAGATTAGGGAGATGGCTCAGTTAGAAGAAAGTACTTGTCATATGACCATTAGCAACTGAGTTCAGATGCCCAACCTCTTAGCTGGGTGCGGTGGCGCTGCCTTTAATATCAGGAGTCAGGAGGCAGAGACAGGCAGATCTCTGTGGATCCAAGGCCATCTTGGTCTACACGAAATTGTCTGAATATCTAAAGTGTTAGTTCTATAATTCTACATTAAAATGTTTATAGAGTGTCATAGCAAAAAACCAAGCGTTGTAATTCTCCTAGGTCCTGAGAATGCATTTCACAGTCACTAGCAAGATTCTAAGTGTTTAAAAAAAAAAAGATTCTAAGTGTTTAATGTTCTCTACAGAGTCAGTGTGACAGGAAGCACCCACCAATATACCTACAAAGATGAGGCAAGTATTTTATTGAATAAGTAAAATATTATTTATGCCTATGGCATTTTATGGTTTACAAATAGCCAAAATTCTAAAACAACAACATATAAATGTTTTATTTTCATGTAGTTTGATAGAATAAAGCAGCTCTTAAATTAATGTTCTTTTTGAGGGTCAATTTGCAGGTAACATAACATCTTTTAAATAGTCTATTCTCAAAAAGAAAGAAAAATGATAATCCATTTGACTTTGTACATATTTGAGGAACTTCAAGCTCAGAAAAGCACAAATTACATCCCATTTAATCTATTGTAAAGTGCAACAGTTGAGTAGAAAGTGTCAAGCTATCGATTTAATTGTTTTAAAAGCTAAGCCGAGGAAAGAATTTGCTTGGTTAGAACAATGGAGTCACAGTGAGAGCTATGAACTGCTCTAAGAACTTGACCCCAACGACAACTGTGCTTCTTCCTGTGTTGGTGTGGGTAAGTCCTGTGTAAAAATAAGTGAAATATCTAAAATCACTGCTATTAGTAGAGAGAAAATATTGAAACAGACACATCCTTCTGCATTTGCTCCACTACCAATTACCATGGAGACAAAAGGATGTGGGCCTCAGCACAGAGCAAAGGGAAGAGGACTTGCCTTCCTTCAGTGAAGGCTGTAGCAGGGCAATGACACCAAGAGTCTCCTGGACCACTGCAGGCCCTTACCTGGGGCAACTCTCTGCCTGTGCCTTCTCCTGGGGCAATTTTCTGCCTGTGCCTTCTCCTGGGGCAATTCTCTGCCTGTGCCTTCTCCTGAGGCAATTCTCTGCCTGTGCCTTTACTTTTAAGCAAAAATTTTGTATTTAACCCTGATGAAATGAAAGACACAATAATGTTTTAAGGAGGTAGGAATAATTAAAATGCCTAAATAGCCATTTCAACTGTGCTAGTCTATAAATATCATGTTCATAAATGTAAGTAATAAGATATTTCAAAAGTAAAGTGTTCTATTTGCTATAAATATTTTACCAATGATAAACTACTTTTATTTTTGTTATATAAAAACCACCCATGGTGTCCCTGAAATTGAGTAAAAATATCATTAAGTAACCCAAAGATTTAGGAGGCTCACAAATTTACTAAATATGCATTTCTTAAAACATGGTAACAATATGCAGGTGAGTATGCATCTCTGCGTGTAATAAAATCACTTGTAATCTACTTTATGTCATAGGATGATTGGAAGATGGGTAAGATGCTCCACAAGTGTTCATTTCTGAAATTACTGGCAATTCAAGCATTTTCAGTAACACTGCTGCTTTCTTAGAAGGAAGCTCCTTCCACTTGTGAGATGCTGGGGGATTCAATTTTTATTTTATCCAGAGGAATCCTGGGAAAATGAGAGAAGAATGTGATCACACTAACCAGAGTGGAAAGGAAAAAGGCCTGGGATTAGAAAACAAAGCTGTGCCAATAGTAAACCTCATTTCCTGCCAATCCTCTATCTGTGCCTTTGTTTTCCACTGGCCTTTGCCTGAATGTGTGCGAATCCACTTTACAGTTAATCATATTCTCAGTTTTCAAAGAGCAGAAAGGCTTCCTGAAGCCGACTTTGTCTGTCATCCTGGACTCATTTTGTTTTATCTGCATGTTTTAAATTGGTTGGTTAATAGTTTCTGCCTAAACTGCTGTAATTCTTTTCCGGATCCCAAATGAATAAGCAAAATGTTTTCTGGTGGACATTAAAGTAGAGTCCCATGTCAGCTAGCTGGGGAGTGAGAAGCAGGGGTGGGGTGGGGTGGGGTCACATGTGGGATTTGCTCCCTGCAGCCCTGAGCCTTTGCCTTTGCCTTTTATCGTTCAGCACCACAGTTGGTTACAACCTCCAGCACCATCCCTGCAAAGCCTGATGCCAACTGGGGTGTCCCACATGGCCACACAATCTGCTGCTGGTGTTTCTATGAACCAAATGAGCTGACTTAACAGTTGCTCATTACAAATCCCCATTCATTTTAGTGAGGACCTCTCCTGTCATTTTTCATTTGTATTTTTCCTTGGCCACTGCAAATGAGTTCACAAAATTTAGTTTAATCTAATGTAAGCACATAAGCATTATTTAATGTCATGACAAAAACTTCTTCATGTCCTTTTCGCTCAATGATTATATGTACAATCAAATATCCCTAGTCCTGCAAACGCCTAAAATGTTTATTAACATTGGGACACCAATCTACATGAAAACACTTCTCCGCCATTAGGCTTTGTCTCTGCAGTCACTTTGGATGCCTCACAAACATGTCACTTTGTCTCATTCTATAATCATGTTTCCTGCTAGCTGAAATCTTAACTTAATTTCTTCAGCCTTACCCCTATCACCCAAACCATCCTGTCAGGCTGTTTCAGGTTGTTCTTCTTTTAAACTAAAGTCTTCAAACCCTCTTAAATGGTTCTTCCTTGATTTTCCGAAGCTATATCCAGCCTGTCCTACAGAGTTTCAGGCAGTGATGGACTGTTCTGGATCAGCACTGCATGCAAAACACCACTCATAGATGGGCCATGTAATTCTGTGTAGTGACATCTCAGAAAACATGCATATGTATCCTTATACATATGGAGTGCAGATTCAGAAAACAAGTAATTGGACTTTCAGCATGTACATTTCATGGACTATTATGACTGCACTGTTTGCACAAAGTCTTCAACTATTACAAATGTCTACTGAGATAAACTCTAACTCTCTTATTTTACAGGTGAGGAATTGGGTATAATGACCTTAAGTTGCCTAAAGTTACTCAAAGAAGCAAACTAGTTTGTTCTTTAAAAAGGAACAGAATTCTTACTCATTTCAAATTCTATTATCTGAAACATTGGTATTCTAATCATCACACATTATAGGAGCCCTCAACTCTGGCCATAACTTCTGTTTTATAGATTATGATAGCCATGGGTTCAAATTCTATTTCCCACACATGAAAAAGGTAAAAATGACATTTACAGAAGTCTTTATTTTTACATAGAAAGAAAAAAGTGTGCTTTCTCATTACTTACAAAAACACCAAAAATCTATATATTTTCTTCTTTCCCACACAGTATAATGTATGTATGTGGTTACATACATGTGAGAATTCTTTCAAATTGAGTCTTTTGAGGCTTCCTCTGAATTAACAAAGTAAACAAGCACTATCTATGTTATTTACAGCCAAAAACTGGGTTGCTTTCATTAGCATAACACAAAATTGTTGGGGTTAGACACTAGGTTGACAGAAGGAATGTCCCACATTGCTCACAGCGCGCGCGCGCGCGCGCGCGCGCACACACACACACACACACACACACACACACACACACACACACACTTGATGTAATGTAGAAGGTTAAGTGTAGAATCTACTTCAATGTGTGTCTTAGTATAAAATACCCTAAAAACAACAGTAGGAGTTTAGCAAGAAATGGACAAACATGGCTGCTTCACCCAGCCTTCATTATTTTCATGATGCGAGTTCACATACACAAACAAATGCGTGGACTTAAAAGCCAGAGTCCAGACTGGCTGGTGGGGGGCGTTTCTTTTAAACACAGCCCACGGGATAATTTATCTGACAGCTGTTCCAGGGCAGAGTTTACTTAACAATCAAAAGCTGTCAAGGCAGATACATTAACTTGCAAATAAGAAAGACTATAACTCAGTCTCTGAAGAACAGAATCAGAAAACGCTGCAAGTTTAGTTCACCTCCAATATGCATAACCTTTTTTTTCTGGAGTACAGCAAACTGGAGAATCAGGAATGAAACCTTCCAACATGAGATGGGAAATAAATGCCCAGCCAGAAAAGATATTGCAATTTAATTGCTTTCAACCTTTTTGACCCCCAGAATGTAGTTTGTTGACCCTCTTTGGCTGAGCAGCGCATGTGCTGCCCAGAACACAGAGGCCATTCCAAACAGAAGGTTGCTTCACAGACAAGAATTACATCTAGCTTCCTCTTCTGAGCTGTCCAATACACACAGAACCAAAATTTTGGTTTTGATTTTATTTTCTATTCAGCTATATTTCCCTATTAACACCATAAACTTTTAAAAAAGAGAATAAGTTTTTCAAGTCAATTTTTTTAAAGTTCAAATAAACAAAGACAGGGAACTAACACTGGTTGCTGTAGTGGGGAATAGGATGTGCATCTTTAGAGATGTTAGGGTCCAAAAAACCAAAACACCTCACGCAATCACAAGAGTCCCACAAAGCAAGATTTGTATTTGAGTTAAGCCACAAAAACTGACCAGTCAGAGACAACAGCACAGACTCTGGAGCTGCCTGTGTCTTTGAACGTTCATCTTAGTGTTTAAACAGATGACAGAATCTTATTTTACTCAGGCAGCCACTGATTGATTGATCGGGGCCACAGAACAGACTTGGGAGCTGAACACTGACCCCAGAGAGAAATTGCACAGAATTTTAAAAGGATGGAATCCCAAAGCAAAGGGAAGTGGGGCAGGGTGTAGCAAGTGGGGCAGGCTGTAGCGTTGTCGAATCACACTTTGACACAAGTGGCTGAGCAAGGGAGTAAACATGGGCGACTGGGCCTTATCCAGGCCACCTAGTTTCAGGATCATAGACTCAACTTTCGTAGTCAAGTCTCCTCTTGAACTTTTGGCCTGGGATTCAAGAAGATAAGGGAACAAAGGTGTGGACAAGCTGCACAGAGCCAATAAAGTCAGGGTAGGCAATACATTTATGACTTGTGTGCCTTAGTTTAGATGATCAGCAACTTCCCATTACACATCTTTTGCTGTTTAACAGACGAAGATGGAACACCTCAAGAAGCACGTTAGGAGTTGGTTCTGGACTCTGAGAACATGAACTTACTTTTATCCCTGTCTGTAAGATAGAAGTTGTTCTTGAGATGGCTAGACTTGGGCAACTGTCTCTTAACAGAGATATAATGTACAGCATGTGATGAAATTGAAATATTTCATTTCACTCAAGATTTAGTTGACCAGATTTCAGTAGTTCTTATCATGCACAAAAACTAATAGTGAAATAATGGCTATCTAACTGTAGGACCTTATAGCATCAAGTAATATTGAAAATAACTAATATGTTCTGTTTTAAAAAATAATTTTTTTGCTTACTAAATAGCAAAAAGCCAAAAGTTTTAATACTGTTAAATAATCCCTTTCAAAAAGTGATTGTTTGATAAAAGAGTCCTGCAATAAATACTAAAGACAGGGAAAAATTAATGCCTCTAAATTGACTTTCCAAATTATATAACCTTTGCAAATATTTAAATAACAATATTATATGACAACCTTTCATACAATGAAAAGTAGGTCAAAACCTAAGCATTTCAATATATATATATATATATATATATATATATATATATATGGGTGAAAAAGCATCTTACATAACTGTATCTAAATGGAGTTTCTATGTTACATTCTTGGTGAATTTAAGATATGCCGTAAGGCATGGTTCGTGTATGTACAGTTGCTGAGGAGCCCTTGTCAATTCAAACTACAATATTTAAGTTAAGCCTTCAACATGAAATGATTCACTAAGAAGATAGGAGAGACTCCATCCTTCCAGGCATAGTTTCTTCATCACAAGCAAAGGACAAGACTTACTAAGCCTGGGATTCCCAGAGAAGGTCTCATTGGTATCGCTGTTTATGTCTTTAAGTTGCTAATTAAAAGAAAAGACTACGTTCCAGGATCATATTGAATTTAAAATACAAGACACGATACACAAGGGCCTGCGAGAAGATGGTGTTGAGCTTGTGTTGAAGACCAGGCTTTAATGTCCACACAACATAGTTCATCATTATGAAGTATGACAGAATCAGGGAGTCAGCGCATGAGGCCTGCATCATGCAGATGAATGGTTGCAGTCTTCTGATTTTGTTCTCATTATTAGTCATCCTGAGATTGTTCCTAATGTTCCATTCAGAGCGTGTTCCAATGTGGATTTCAATAAGACATTTTTAAACAGATCACCAAGCTTTGTAGTACCACAGCCTGAAGATTTCCAAAGCCAGATCTGTGACTCACAGGTGACTCAGCAGCCTCCCACAAGCCTAGCAGGCCTTATATTCTCCTCCAAATGTTCCTCTATACAGAGAAGTTGAGTGTCCTCAAATGCAAAGGCACCTGAAAGGGACCTGTGGGGAGAATTCACTGCAAAGGTTCTAGAGCACGTCGGAGAAACACCAGAGGGGAAAAGGCACCATTGCCCCTCACCCCCACCCCACCAAGATCCTGTAGCCCTGAAGGACACTTTCTCCTAACCATGGTCCATTTGCCCAAAGTTCTGCATCAACCTCATGTCTCTTGATCACATCAGGGAGATGGTAGCTTCACCACCATGTACTCAACATTTTACCATCTTAAAAATATCCATCCCCTAAAGTTTCTCCTCCGGTTACTGCCAACAATAAGCATTATTTTCATACGCAGAAAATGCCCAAGCAAATGTTTTTATCTTCTAGTCTAGTTGCTATTTAATATAAACCTCTCTTATATCCAATGTATGAATATTACCATATTAATTCTCCTCAGTGATTCCTAGGAAAGAGATTCATTTCCTTGCTAATAATAATGTTTTATTTTGGAGACAAAGCTATACAAGAAAAATAATGGCCTAATCTTATGAATTACTATATTATCAAAATTATAAACATATGTATGTAAATGTGTATATATGTAAATATACATTTCCCCACTTTATTATTGTTATATGATTTTGGAATTTTCAAGCAAAATTATGAAAATCCAAGAAAAATAATTAAAATCGTGTTCTCTCAATTGTTAATGCCCACTGTCGTAGTTTCATTTTAGTTGCTATGACAAAAATACACAGGCAAAAAGCAACTTAGGGGAGAAATGAGTTTGTTTCAGCTTACAATTTTAGATAATCGTCATCACTGTGTAGAAGTTAATGCACAAACTTTGAGCAGCTAGTTATATCAGAGCCACAGTCAAGAGTAGGGAGAATTTAATTGATGGATGGTCATTTGCTTGCTTGCCTATGTTTAGCGTAATTTCTCTACTTGTATAAAATTCAGAATCAACTGCCCAGGGCATGATATCACTCGCAGTGGGCTGGATTTTCCTACAACAATTAACAACTTACAGTGACATACACATACATGCTCACATACCAACCCAATGTAGACAATCCCTAATTGAGAATCTTTTCAGGTGATTCAAGTTGACAATTAAAGCTAGCCATCACATCCACCAGAAAGCATGTGTATAACATCTTAAATATTTTATAAATTATGCAGCTGCTGGTACAATTTTCCATCAGTTAATTAAAATAAAGTGAGCAAACTAGGTAGAGATGTATAAAGGACAAAGTGAGACCTTACATTTTCATCCTGTTATTGAAAAATCAATTCATAGCTAACGGCAAAAACATTTATCATAAACTACTAAAAATGTTCTGCGTCTCTGACCAGATCTAGTCAAGTGTTAATACACTGGGGTGGATCCCTTGGGTTCTAGAATGGAATAGCCTGACATTCTTGCCAGTCTCTTCAGAACCTGAGGCTGAGGAGCACCAATGGTTAGTGTCCAAAAGTAAAGGTGAAGTCAGGAACTAAACAAGGTCTTCCCAGAAAACAGTAGTTTAAAGAGGCTTGACAGAAAGAGTACATAGCACTAAAATGTGCAAAAGTTAAAGGTGGGGACCAGATATAAATACTGTTTTTTATTTCCTCAGATGAGGGGATGCAGTGGGAGCTGCAGTGAAGCTTTGAGAATACACGGCTTATGCTGAGCCCAGAGAGTTTCTAACTAACTATTCCTAATCCTAAGCCTGAAAGCTTCAATCCTCCATACAATAAAATCTTCTGCAAGCCTGGGCCTTGAAAGCTTCAGGTCCCAGCTTCCATCTGCTAACCTAGGCCTGGAACATTTTTAGCCTTTGAGACTTACTGCCGAATCAGCTCACTCTTTCTCATTCTTTCTGAGCTCAGGCCAGCTTGTTCAACTCAGCTGATCTGGCTCAAAACTCCTCTCCAAGCTGACTGATTCAAGTTGGCTTCTCTCTGCTTCTCGGTGAATTGCTCTGCTTGGGAAAACTGCCTCTGAACTCCAAAAACTGAACTGATTGCACTCAACTGCATTCAACTGAACTGTACTGAACTCACCTCCCTCTCTCACTGTGCACTGCTCTTAAGTAGCCTTTCTTTCCTGTCAGTTCTCATGAGAGTTGGGAATAGCCTTTCTGTGACTATTCTGTCAAATCTTTCCCTGATTCATCACTTTGTCTTCCTTTCAATTAGATGCCATTGTTTGGGATTAAAGATGTGGACCATAGGCATGTCTCTAGTCTAGTCAGAGGAATTAAAGGTGTGTACTAGGGCATGTCTGTATTCCAGCCAGATCACATTGATCTAGGTCTTTGCCAGAGTAGCTATGTTGCTGGGTTAAAATACTTATACAGAAATTAAATCACTATGGAGGCCAAGATGAAGGCAAGGATCTAGCAATCACTGAAAATAAACAAATTCAAAATTGTGATAAAAACTAAACCAGCTTCAAAATGATTCAAGATTTTAATTTTTCAGTGTGTATGTGTGCATGTGTGTATAACGTCTGTGAATGTGGTGTTTGTGTGTTTATGTATATCAAGACTGTGGGGGAGGGTGTACATACATGTTTATATCTTACATACAGCAGTTTGTGTGTACAGACGTTTATCAGGCCTATGGTGTGTGTGTGTGTGTGTGTGTGTGTGTGTGTGTATGTGTGTGTGTTGTATATTTCTAAGTGTGTGTATAGGTGTGTGTGTGTGTGTATATATAAGTGGGCAGAGTGAATGTGTTCTATTGTTAGTTCTCTCCTCCTGCCTTTATGCGATCTGGGAATAAAATTTAGATAACCAGACCTGCCAAACAAGAACCCTTATCACTAAGCATCTCTTCAGCTCCATTAAAAAGCTTTAAAGGAATCAACAAAGTTAAGTCTTCTTATGATTAGAAGGGAAAATGGAAAACAACTTAGGAGAAGTGTCTCAAAAGTTGTTGGGGGTGGGTTTTCTTTATTACATTATTCTATTTGTTCTCTCTCTCTCTCTCTCTCTCTCTCTCTCTCTCTCTCTCTCTCTCTCTCTCTCTCCATGTTATATGTTGTGGATGCACACATGACAATACACACAACATATCAAGGCCAAAGGACAACTTGCAAAAATCCATTTTTTATTCACCAGGTGCAATCTAGGGACCCAAGTTGTCCATATTGGCAGCAAGAACCTTTACCTGCTGAGCTTTCTTGCTGGCCATAAATTAAGTATTCTGTATTAAGAACTCATTCTACTTAATTTCTTGTTCTGAGAATAAAAATGCTCAATGCAAGCCATGAATGGTTAATTAATTGGGGGTTTTCTGTGTGTGTTTCTGTAACATAAGCAAAAAGGGTTTTGTTGTTGTTACTTTGGTTTGGTTTGGGTTTTGAGTTTTTCTTTACTTTTTTCACAGGAGAGAATTTGTGGCTCAGGTTGACGCCGATCTTACAATGTACCCAAGGAAAACCTTGGACTCTCAATCCTCTTGATTTTCCCCCTGAAGTGATGGTATTGTAGGCATGTGTAACCATGCCTGGCTTTAAGGTAACTTAAGTAAATATTATATCCCCCTTTATGCTTTCATAACTACTAGGATTAGAACCTTTGTCTGACTTGTGTCCATTCTCCATGCTATATGTTTTTACAAATTTAATTTTGGAAATTTCTAGAGTAGTGTGTATTCGTCTTGTCGAGGTTGTAGTAAAAGGCTCTGCACCGCCATCTAAGCTGGTCATGTTCTTTGAGTTCACTCCAGGGAAGTGACAGATGGACTCGGAAGTGTGTGGAGTGAATGGGCAGACAACAGCTTGAAATGCAAGACACTCCACTGCTTCTAACCCAAAATTTTTCTATGCTGAGGAAACAGTTTGGGAAAGCACAGAGCTAGGAACCCAGGGGAAGTGGCATGCTCTGGATTAGCCAGCACTCCATGAGTAGAGAACGATTAAGAAAACTAAAAGCGAAAGGAAGGAACCAAGAGAGACTGAGAGGAAGGCAGGTGCAAGGGCTGGGAGGAGCAGTGAAGAAAGAAGAGGAAAAAAAAGATTCAAAACACACATTTTGAAAAATGAATACAGCATTTACCATAAAAATGGAAACCTTGCCAAATGTGGTGGCTCCGGCCTGCATCCAAACATTGAGAACTGAGACAAGACAATGGCAAATTAAATACTTCAAGCCTATGAGCATATACAGGGGGAGGAGGTCCCCCTAATACACAGTAATAGGGGAGGGGAATAAGGGGAAAATGGAAGGGAGGGAGGAATGGGAGGATACAAGAGAAGGGATTACAATTGAAATGTAATATGAATAATTTAATAAAATATATTTTAAAAAGAAAAAGGAAAAGAAAAGATAAATAAATACTTCCAAGTTTATCTGAGCATTTTAATAGAGCTTTTTATAAACAAAACAAACAAACAAACAAACAAACAAAAACCAAAACTGTGTATAGTACACTATTCACTTTAGCTTTCAAGGTTTGCAGTTAGTAGAATTAGATATTAAAATAGGATAGAACATATAGTTTCCATGAGGGTGTCATGTATTTTTGTTGTTTTTGTTACCTGCTAAGGCTGCTAGGCAAGAATGTTCTCATTAAGGCACACTTTGTAGCATTTTGGTATATTTTATTTGAAGTTGCAGGGATAATTCTTCTACAAGACCATTTTTATTTATAATGAAAGTAATTTTTGTTTAAGTCAGTTTATTGTTAGGTAAAATAATTTAAATTGACGGTTTTACCTATGAAAACATCTTTCAGCGTAAACTAAGGATTCAAACAAGAATGGTTTGCATTGAACACAGAAAGATCAGTGATTAGGTGGTTGTTCACAGCAGCCTTTGGGTTTGTCTCTACAGTCACTGACTTCATTATTTGTGTCTCTCTTCATTTTAGCTATGCTTATACTTGAGATTTTTGAATTATTGATTTGCTGGGCATATAGAGGCATTGCACCATGAGCTAGTCCTCACCCACATGTTGTCCACCTTTTCCTGTCTCTGGAAGCATCATCCTTAACAAGAGACTCTGCATAACTATACCGGTTATTTTTCAGATGAACCTGGGTAAGGGGCTTTATCTGCCTCCTGTAACTCGATTGTAATTTCTTACTTCCTAGCATCCCAGCCAGAAAACTAAGGGATTCAGGACTGAGATTCTCACAGGAGACATGGACCACATCACAAGTGGTCCTCATGACAGCACTCAGCTAAGATCACAGATTCAGAGCCCTGCTTGAAGAGACTACCCTTTGGGGAAGGAGATTCCGACACTGAGCATGTGTAGACTTTGGCACAACTAAGGGAAAGTGTTTTCATGACTGTGTCTGCTTTCCTCTCTCTGTTGTGTCCTCACTCTGGATGCTGCCTGTCTTCCCTTCCCCTTTTCCTTAGCTCAACTGTCAACACCTCAGGGAAGCATTCCTGACCAGGAAGGGAGGACATTTGACTTTGCCTAATGGTCTTCACATCAGACCCGATTATTTCTCCAAAACCCTGAAATTGTTGTAACAGTTTATTTATTTGTTTTCAATCTCTTACCTTCGGAAGCATGTAAGCACACAGTGCAGGAAAAACATATCTAAATGAAATATACTCAGGTAGTATACTGAGGTGAAATAGATGCCCCCCCAAAAAATAAAATATGAACTAAATACATAAATAAACGGCTCTGTGGGGGCAGCAAAGAGAGTAGTCAGGTTAGTGTGTGAGCAAGATGTGGTGAGTGGAGCTTCAATTGGAAGAGTGGGGTCTGAACTCTAACAGCTTAATTTTATTTTCTTGACTACTAGAATGAAGAAAGATGAAGAAAAACAGCCTGTGACACAAAGGCTGTAAACTCATTTCAGTTTCAAATGTCTGAATGTTCATACCAAACACACATCAAACATTGCAGGTCTACCTGGAATGAGAAAAAGACAACAGGACTACATTGTTCTGACAATGAAAATTAGAAAATCCACCACAGGGGATGAAGACGCATTAGCAACTTCAGTGTAACCACCAACTGGAGACTCCTGGGCTCTGCCCACCTGAGGCCAGCTTTGATCTAGCCACATGCTAAGTAGAGGTGCCAAGTCACTTCCAGTCAGCTTGGCTGCCTACATAAAGCCTTGACTGCCAGCATCTCCTTAACTTAGGAGAATGCTCCAGAACATTTACAGAAGCCCAAAGCCATATGGCGCTGTACATTTATATTTCTGAAAAGTTAGCAGAGAAAGCTAAATGTTAAGATTACCCAGAGAAACGCAGCCAATGTGTGTATATACATACAGAGCTGTGACTTACCATTGTTTTATTGAAAATTAAGATTATTTTTTTTAAATCCATTAAGTTCTATGATGCAGGGCTGACTTCTTAGTCAAAATCATAAACAGAATTTGAAATGTAAAAAATACCAAGCAATATATTTCCACTAGACTTGAGACAAAACAATGTCCTATTCATTTACTTTATATTTCAGACAAAGATTGTCTTCCTTTGCATACCCTATGGACACATACTCTAACCTAGGCTCAACTTGTTGGCAGTTAGTAAGGGAATGTCATTCTTATTGAAAACAATAATCAGTAAGTAAAACCCTAAAACTGTGTTCCTCATTATAGCTAAAGCCTACATTTTTTCTCAACAATGAAATGTAGAGGTAAATCACTGAATTTATACTTTAAATTTCTTTGTAAGGAATATTCATAAGCCAGGGCCTGCTACACTTCTAGTTTAATCTTTCATCAATATGTCCTTACTAGATATAATGCATCATACTCTTAATCTCAGAACTTGAGAGACTGAGGCAGAGAAACGAAGAGTTTGAGGCCAGGGTAGGCTACATACCAAGATACTGTCAAAAATACAAAGCCTACTATGTACAGAGACATTCACTACGTCCTGTGCTTCTGCTACAAACTTACTCAACACCAGCACTGGAGAAGGCAGAAATGCATCATGATATTATGTAGTGGAAAACTCAAATTTGAGCTATTATGAGCACAAGATATCATAAGCTGCATCAGATCCATCTAGTTACTACTAAATTTCACATTCAATCCTTTGCATATCTCAGTTGGAATGATTTCTTTCTGTTAAATACTCCTAGAAAAATATATAGCCATCTTTTTTTTTTCATATAAGAAAACATTTATTATTGCATTTTGTTACTATGAGCTTAAGACAGGAGAGTCTCTGCAGATCTTTTTTGCCCTTCCCCTTTTGACATGGTCTCCCCATGTAGCCCAGGCTAAACTAGAACTCATGATTCTCTTGATTCTGCACTCCACTCCAAATTTCTTCCTCCTCCTCATTATCTTCTCCTAGTCTCTCTCTCTCTCTTTCTCTCTCTCTTTTTAAAATATATTTTATTAATTTATTCATATTACATCTCAATTGTTATCCCATCCTTTGTATCCTTGTGTCATTAAGTTGCTTATGTGGGATGTTTCCTATTTCTTTTTAAAGGCACTTAGTGCTATGAGTTTTCCTCTTAACACTGCTTTCAATGTATCCCACAAATTTGGGTATGTTGTTCCTTCATTTTCATTGAATTTCAGAAACTCCTTGATTTCTTTCTTTATTTCTTCCCTGACCCAGGTGTCATTAAGTAGAGAGTTGTTTAGTTTCCACGTACCTGTAGGCTTTTTGTTATTTCTGTTGTTGTTGAAGTGCAGCCTAAGACCATGGTGATCTGATGGGATACAAGGTATTATTTCAATCCTCTTGTATCTGTTGAGGACTGCTTTGTGTCCTACGATGTGATCAGTTTTCGAGAAGGTTCCATGGGGTGGAGAGAAGAAGGTATATTCCTTTTTGTTTGTGTGAAATGTTCTGTAGATATCTGTTAGATCCATTAAATCCATGGCATTGGTTAATGATGTTATTTCTCGGCTTAGTTTCTGTTTCAATGACTTATCCTTCAATGAGAGTGGGGTGTTGAAGTCTCCCACTATTATTCTGTGGGGATCGATGTGTGATTTAAGTTTTTTTTAGCAGATCTTTTACAAATGTGGGTGCCCTTGTATTGGGAGCATAGATGTTCAGAATTGTGATGTCATCTTGGTTGACTTTACCTTTGATGAGAATGAAGTGTCCTTTCTCATCCCTTTTGATTAATTTTGGTTGCAAGTCTATTTTGTTAGATATTAAAATGGCTACGCCTGCTTGCTTCTTGTGACCATTTGCCTGGAATATTTTTTCCAGCCTTTTACCCTGAGGTAATGCCTATCGTTATAGGTGAGATGTGTTTCTTGAATGTAGAAGAATGTTGGATCTTGTTTATGCATCCATTCAGTTAGTCTGGATCTTTTTATTGGAGGATTGAGACCATTGATGTTGAGAGATATTAGCGACCAGTGACTGTTAAGAGTCTTAATTTTGATGTTGTTTCCAATCGAGCGTTTGTGTAGCTGTGTTTTTGCCATGGTATAGTTACCTATTTCCTGAGTAGTTTTGGTTGTAGCTTGTCCCTTTGGAGTGGAGTTTTCCTTCAAGTACCTTCTGTAAAGCTGGATTTGTGGATAGGTACTGTTTGAATTTGTTTTTGTCATGGAATGTTTTGTTTTCTCCCTCAATGGTTATTGATAGTTTTCCTGGGTAACGTAGTTTGACCTGGCATCTGTGGTCTCTTAGGGTTTGCAGGATCTCTGTCCAGGCCCTTCTGGTTTTTATGGTCTCTGCTGAGAAGTCGGGTGTAATTCTCATAGGTTTGCCATTAAATGTTATTTGGCCCTTTTCCCTGGCAGCTTTTAATATTTTTTCTTTCTTCTGTATATTTTGTGTTTTGATTATTATATGACTGGAAGTTTTTCTTTTCTTGTCTATTCTATTTGGTGTTCTGTGTGCCTCTTGTATGTTTATAGGCATCTCTCTCTTCAGATTGGGGAAGTTTTCTTCTATGATTTTGTTGAGAATATTTTCTGGGCCTTGGAGTCTGGCATCTTCTCTTTCCTCAATGCCTATTATCCTCAGATTTCTTCTTCTTATGGTGTCCTTGATTTCTTGGATGTTTTGTGTCAAGATTTTTCCAGATTCAGCATTTTCTTTAATGGTTGCTTCAAGATCTACGATTGTATCTTCTAGACCTGAGATTTGTTCCTCCACAGGAACGAATACACAGAAAAACTCTGTCTTGAAAAACAAAACAAAAAACCAAACAAACAAAAATCGACATTTGAAGGACTAGGTCATAAGTTTACAAAGGTTGAAAGGACCTATGTTTGTAATTTATAACTTTTCCCTCCCAATTAAGAGCATAGCAGCAAGGGGGGAAGTGGGAGGGAGGGAAGAATGGGAGGAAACAGGGGAAGGGCTAACAATCGAGATGTAATACGAATAAATCAATAAAAAAAAAGAGAGCATAGCAGCAGGATTGGTTATATTCTAAAAATCAGGCTGTACATTTGGATATTTAATCATGGTTCTCCTATTTATGAGTATGTAATGTAGAGAATTTGTACATTAATGATCTTATGTAGAAAGTGCATATATAAATGGCTGGTCCATAAAGCATCTTTACTCAGTCCTGTGTCTATGCTACAGGTGCAGAAATGAATGAACTATGCATATGCAGACTCAGAACCCTTTAGAGAAGGTGTACATTTTAAACTGAAAGATTGTCCCCTTGGTATATAACTGTGCCAAAAAATAAGTTCTTCTCTAGAGAAGATTAAAAATAATGCTTACTTTATTGAAATGCAAGGAAATATTTAATGTACAATTTTATTCTAAGATTGCAGGCTCAGACATTGTAAAATTGTCAGTTTTTGTGTTTTCATTAAATTTTGCATCAGTATTTTCCCCACACTGAAAAATCATTCTACTTTTTAAAGAAGATAGAACTAACTAGTGTTCAATTTCCTATATTGAATAAATTCACAGAAATCTCCAAAGCCATACGTGGCTTGTAGTGCTATCTTTAGTATACATTTATATAATACAAACTATAATACAGTAGTAACTAACTTGCACATAATTTCTGTCTTACATTGAAATTCTCCAAAAGAAAAAAGTTAGCAAACAAATATTAACACAAAATAAACTATGACACTTACAATATAGCCAACCTTGCTATAGCAAATTCAACATAATTACTGCTCTAGAAACCTCTCTAACCAGGAGAAAGTAGTGTGAACTCCCTTACTGCATTTAAAATATCTATACATCATTCTTTAAAAATTAATTTATAACACTGGTTAATTTAAAGAAAATATAAGTAAATTTAATGTAATAAAAATGGTGCATGGATTTTTAATCTAATAATGTTTAAAATATAAATGGATGTTTTGTTTTTTTTTTACTCAAATTTAAAAGATGACTTGTAAAGATGAATCTTGGTAACTATTTGAAGATTTTGAATATCTAATAAGAAGTATTTGTCATGAATTGCAAAGGATTAAGCTCTGGTGCGTTGTTACTTACCACATTAGAATCAGGAATGTTTTATTGTCATTTGAAATTACATACGTTTTACTATCTTAAAGTGTAGGGCCATTTCAAAAGCAAGTGAAATATCACACTGGGAACCATGTATATTTTGTAGTCATCAGATAATTTACTAACATTTAGCTTCCTTTCCTATTAGAAACACGCTTCTCACTGAAGTTGCTACAATCAACAGCTCTATTCATTTTTCTGTATCATATTAATATCTTTCACACTTTTTGTTAACCAAAAACAACAAGTTCCTCAAAAACACTTTATAAGCTTATACATTAAGTGATTGTGTAAGATGAGTTTTTCCTGAGGGAACTCTTGGCCATTACTATTCATTTCTACAAAGTTATTTTTCTATGCTGTCAACTCCTCTTTTTTAATTGTTACAGGATTCCATACATTATGCATAATTTTATTAAAACATATCACAATTGCCATGTACATGGGTTATTAAATAAAATGTAAAATCTTTGACCTCATTCCACCCTTTGACATTGATTTAAAAGTGCCTACACACTTTTAAACTATGTAACTTCCTAATGCAAAGAAGACACCCCCCTTGGATGGAGAAAATGCCTTCTGTTGCAAAACTTTTCCGATTCTGTTTTCAAAGGATGGGATTATGAACAATGTTATCCACTTTAGAAAGTCCATGCATACGCACATGCACATCTATGTGTATATATATATAGCCTGGAATTAAGTTCAGAATTGCTGTTATTTTTCCTATTTTTAATCTATTATAATTTATTCATATTATATCCTGGTTGTTATACTCTTGCTTGTATCTTCCCATTCCCGCTCCCACCCTCCTTCCCTCTCCTGCCCTACTCCCTTTCCCTAGACCACTAAAAGGGGAGCCCTCCTCCCCATCATCTGACCACAGACTATCAGGTCTAATCCAGATAGCCTGCATCCCCTTCCTCCATGTGCCTGCAATGGGTGTTATTTTGAAAACGTGTTTGTTGTTTCATTTTGCTCCAAGATGCACACATGCAGGAAAAATAAGTTATACACTTTCAAAAAATAGCCTCAATTTAAGTCAGGGAACCATTTTCTAATGAAAACTCTCCCAAAGAAGACAATGTAACAACAGAAAAAAAATTTTAAAAAGGTATTTCCCATGAGACGCTTGCCTTTTGTTGTGTCTAAAGGTTGACAAGGGTCATTTCACAGGGAGGCAGGCATAAGTGACATTCAAGGCAAACCGGCTCCAATACAGCTCACTTCCCAGGAGAACATTATCCTTCTCCAAGACACTGTAAATGCTTTAAGGGCAGAGGAGCACAATGCCTGTCAAAGTGTCTTGTGTATGCTAAAAAAGACAGGTAATTTAGGCAAAGTCTTTGACATTTAACAGGGACTCATACTTCCACAGCCTCCCCTCCTCCAACTTGACACCCAATTAAGCACCAATACAAAACAATGTAATTGAACAGATGTACTAGTCATTAGCAGGAATTACCCATTCTCCTATCGAATCAGAGTACACAGAGAAGGCTCTATTTGTAATTGGTTGACTTAATTGCCTGAGAATTCCCTGGAGAAATGTACAAATGGATCAGGACATTTCACACATGCACACCCACAGACTCACAGTGCTGCGATCCACCCCTCCTCCACTGGGTTCCACACTTTTGTCATTGGTACATCCATCTTTTCTAATGAGGATGTATAGAGGCCACCAATCAGCTCTACAACAGCCAATGATTAGATGAAAAAGTAAATTTAAACCAGTGTACAATAGTATGATTTCCCTCTAACAATACCTCAATAAAATGTTTCTATATGCCAGTGCTTTCCATAATATAGTTTAGAGTTTAAGGAAAAATATAGTACAATAAAAATATTCTTTAAAAATATAAAAATGGAGCAGTAAAGAGTTTTATATTCTTCAGAATTTTAGACACACCACGATAGGAAAGATGTTTTCTTTGAGGCTGTCAAATACAAGTAGTCAAAACACTAAAAATATAACATTTATATAATTCCTGATTGTGTCATGGTTCTTTTTGCTATAGGTAGTTTAGTGTGTGTGTGTGTGTGTGTGTGTGTGTGTGTGTGTGTGTGTGTGTGTAATAATATAAATTGCATATGCAAAAAATAAAAAAGTTTAATTAATAAAACATTTTAAAAAAGAGTTACATATTCTGGAAATGTGCTGTGGCTCCTAACTTTTACAGTCGTACAATTTGTCAATTAAATGACACTTCTTCTACGATTTGAGGCAGCTCAGGAGTCCTGAAATGGTCCAACCAACTCTCCTCACAAAAACCTGAAACAATTTGATATAAAAGTGTCCCTCTGATTAAAACCCATTTTGGCCTTGAATACAGTATCTGCTGAGTGCAGTGACTCAGAATACGCTTATGAAACCTTTTAACAAAGTCACTTGTCAAGTAGGAAATAAAAGATTTCTATAAAAGGTTAAAGCAGTAGCTAGATTTAGAATTTAGAATGTAGGGTTCAGGGGCTCAGCGGGTAAAAGCACTTGTCGTTTAAAGCTGGGAGGGGAGGCTTTGATCCCCAGGACCTCTGTAGTGGAAGGAGAATGAATACCAACTGACAAGTTGTCCACTAACCTCAACAATAACACCACAATATACGTGTTCCTCCCCAAACAACATAGATAAATAGAAGATAGACAATAGATAGGTAGATAGATAGATAGATAGATAGATAGATAGATAGATAGATAGATAGATACATAGATAGATACATAGATAGAAGATATAGATACATGATTATATAAACAGGAAATAAAGTAAGGAATGTAAGATTTATTCTTAATTGTATTAAGTTGGATTTTAATGTCTATAGTTAATACAGATGAAAAATTGTCATTCTTAACTGGAACCAAAGACAGATCAAACAGATATAGGAATCCACCTTTAAATTTGAGAGAGAGAAAGAGAGAGAGAGAGAGAGAGAGAGAGAGAGAGAGAGAGAGAGAGAGAGAGAGAGGTTTACTACTTATCTCTTCCACCACACAAGAGGTCAATGATAGAGAAACGCAGGGCACTGCCACAAGTCCTATTTCAGGCCCCTGGAGATTTGGAAGGCAGTGGTGGCTGCCTGTCTGCCAGGATCTTAAGTGAGTAACTCCTAGGATGCTTCCTCACAATTTTAGCCCCTGAATAATTTCCCAAGGTCTATGACCACATCTTCCCCTGTTAGGGCTGCAGGTGCCTGGAGCACATATCCCGCCACCTCAGCACAAGCAGGAAAGTGCGAGACTGTGTGCCTTGTGCAACTCTACAGTATAGATGAGCTGGGAGGCTGCCTGTGTTCTGTACTGCTGTTTCTCTTCACAGCACATGAGCCACAGCATAAGTCCACCACCTAACCACACCCTGCTTTTAGTGCTTCCTGATTTCTGTATTTTGAAACATTGACATTATAAATTGAGTGAGGCCTTTGCATTCTCCACAAGATGCAAATGTTCGTGGGCATAGCATGTGCTGCTCTTCTATACTTAGCATCATGCTTTGTGCTGCCTAAATATTATTTATTACATTAACTCCCTACAGCACGTCTGCAAAGGTCTCTGGGGGTGAAAATCAGTTTACTGATGATCGCCTCGGGCTCTCTGACTCCATGGAGAAGCTTAATGACTGAAAACCGCACTGGTTGCCAATCGAGGGGATAAGATGACCCATCACCATCGTCTGTCACTGAGAGCTAGTAGTACAAAAACTAATGTCACAAAGGGACTCTTTGGGGCCTCCGGCACACCAGCTCATGAAAAATATGCAAAGTCCATGTGTCTTTCAAAAATTGCCTAATTTTTTATAATCCAAAAGGTTTATAATTGGTAAGAAATACAGTAAGACCCATACTACCAACTGTAGTTTTAAACTCCATAAAATATACTTCTAAACTACTACAGCCTTTTAATGGATTTGTTTCCATCTTCCTAAAGGTCTTAAGCTGGTCAATAAATACCTGCCACTCACGATGGTAATGAAACAAGCCGTAATGCACACAGCACAGCTCTTATGCTTCAGCCTGTTGTTACCACAAATATAAAACATCCTAATTCTGACAACGACCCTGTGATGCTCTGTGTGCAATACATATTGCCCTTGCTTAACTCCCCAAGAACAAAAGTAATGTTATATTCGAAGTGCAACAAACCAAAACAAAAAATGCAACCTTTCTATAGGAATCCTTTATTCTTTTCATTGTAAACAAGCCAGGGATACTCACAAACAGCGGGCATCTTACTAATTCAGGAAGGTCAGTAATGGTTAACCTCTTCTCACCTGAGAAGGGCAGCTCCTGTCTTCTTGCCACAAATACACTTCTGCATCTAATGTGTAAGCACATGTGGCTCAGAATCTTGAGTTTGCATGTGCTTGTCCTTGCATCTTTCTTTTTAGACACTGACAAGTACAATGTTCTGCTTTCAAAGCAGCTCCCAGCTGATGAAAATGAGCTGTCCTGAGCAATGCTAGCTTGTGCTTTTAAGACCCTGGGCCATGGAGGAGAGCTGAGAGAAAACTAATGTGATTTTAGCGCAAATGCTGAGCAATGAATGGAGGCTTACGAATCCTTTGCCACCTAGAGACTGCTTTCTGCCTGTCAGCATGCTACATTAGTGGTATGCACAGGACCCTACGTGATATATGCTGCTCACCTACTTCTAGCCAATGCTTTAATGCAAATATTATCGATTGGTCCTTCTCGTGAATCATGTTGAAAGTCACCAAAGAAAAATGTACCTAATTTCAACTCAAGCTAATCCATCACTCAAATTTTGTCAAAGAAATTCTAGATAGATTATACATAAATTGCCAGATTATAGTCCTAATAAAATTGATTCTTCACTATCGACATCATACAGTCAGTTGTTAAAATCTAACATCTATTCTTTTGCAAAACCGTAATAATAAAAAACACTTTCTAGTCATTAAGCCCTCCAACTGGCTTTTCTATTTATAACATGATAGTTCAATTAAATCAATATATCTATACCCATTTGTTACAGTTGAAATCTAGTAGTCTTGCTTAGAACCTATTTTGTCTTCAGAGATAGTATGACCATTGTAGTTTAGCAATTGTCACTAAAATAAGCATAAATATTCAGTGAATTTTAAGGAGAAAGGTTACTGTGTCTTCCTCACTTAAAATATTTTCTTTTTTTTTTTCAGACCAAAGATTACTCCTCCACCAGACTCCACACACTTGAAATGTCAACAGACCATGGTTATTAAGAAACAGGCGACCATGCTTGATGAGTAGGGCTCTGTGTGCTTCCTGCATTTGCCACACGCAATGGGTCTCAGGCTCAAGAACCCATGATCTCCTTTCTTTCTGGTTGTGGGGCTTTATATGGAAAAGAAGGCACCAGTGCTTTGTGGAGGCAGCCATAACTATCTGTGCCTTACTTTTGTTCTCAGCTTTCTCAAACACATAAGCTTTCTAGACCCCACATTTTGATTCAATAAGATGCTTTGCAGGCAAGTCCGCCATGAACCACTGTCTTGTGCTCTTTGTCACTGCAGACTCTCTGATA
Organism: Acomys percivali; assembly: GCA_907169655.1. Lineage (NCBI taxonomy): Eukaryota > Metazoa > Chordata > Mammalia > Rodentia > Muridae > Acomys > Acomys percivali. The sequence goes on along the minus strand of OU015744.1, from coordinate 122,767,294 downwards.
TAAAAACTTTACTCCCTGCTCTCTTTTCCTAAATCGATAACACTTTGAAACCCCCCAAAGAAGAGTAGGGTTTTTTTTCTGTAACGCTGAAATTACTTCCTTATAAACCCATTCTATATTAACAATTACAATTTGGGGCCTTGAGAGGTAGCTCAGTTGTTAAGAACACTGCTGCTTCAGAGCACTTAAGATTAGGTCCCAGCACCATGTCAGGTAGTTTAAAACCACCTGCAACTGAGCTGCACCAGGCTTCTGAAGCACCTTAACCTATACACGCACACACACACACACACACACACACACACGCACACGCACACACACACACACACACACACACACTAAAAATAATAATAAAAATAAATTTTAAAGCAATTAAATATCTTAAGAATCCCTAGGAACTGCTATGGGTCTTAGGCATCGCTTCATCTCTTCTAAGGATGTAAAGTGATTAAAAATTAATCCCTTGCCACATAGATTCACCCCTGATAACCCAGCATCTCCCCACTGACACATTACTGTGAAGCATCACTGCCTATTGCATTTAAAGTCTATTCCCCAGCTAACAACCTGATATCACATTATCAGTATAGTAAAAAGGTACTGATTGGCATCAAAGTGTGGTATATTTCAAAGCTCAAATTCTCTTAGCTCCAAAGAAGAGAATATAAGTAAAATAAGAAACTCAGTCTAACAAAGCACTGGAAAAATGAAAATTTTCAGAAGCACCTCTCATGACTCCAGCTCGTACTCCGAGGTAATTCTATTTTCTGTTAACACTTTAAAAAGCATCTGGACTCTAGGGTGCTGTGGAACATATATTCTACATTACGTATATTTGCCCCCATCCTTATCCCAGAGAAGAGAAGCAGTGCCTGTTTAGAAGACAGTCCTTCAGAATGAAATATTTTTTTACACCCAGCAGAAGTGCTTTTAATAAATTTGGTATTATTTTGTCATTAGCTGTTGTCAAAGATTTTCAAATGCCAGGCTGACCACTAGTACTCTTTCAATGAGCCCCAAGCTGAAAGCTCACAGGCACTTTTTTTCAAATCTAGTCACCTGGACAAGCAGTGGCAGTCACCCAGGCAATCTTTCTATTACATTCAAACATAACTTATTATATATAATTCATTTCCCTTCCAGTTTTTTTCTTCTAGAAAATTCAAAAATTAAGGTTAGTTTTTAATAACCATAACGATTAACACAGTTACGTTCAATGTTTCATACTATAGTTCACATAGCCACATGATTATATTTGCAAGCCAACTACCCTTACTCTTATTTATATTTTCTTTCTCTGTTTTTTAAACCTGCACTATTTTCTTTACTTTAGTATCTTTTTATATTCATGTAAGAATCACCCAAAACAATGCATATCCAGTGGACTTATTTCACTTATATCATACAATGAAACAATCCCACCAAAATGAGAAACATAAAATTTCATAACTTGAAGAAAGCATTTCCAGACAGGATACAATGAACATAAAGTAACAGAAATACTGTTGAAGCTGGATCTCCTCAGAACAGAGCTGGGGAGAGAAAGCTAGTATGTGGGTAACTGCACATAGCAATCTGGCTAAGCTTAGCCAAGCCCCCGGCTCTTCAGACAGCTTGTTCTTGACTTGTAAAATCCACTAGAACTGAAGTAAAAGACAAACAGACACCCACCCAGCCTCCCTGGCTTCTTCTGCACATGCCCTCTGTCAAGCCATGCTGGAACTCTAAAGCACCCTTTTGTTTTCGCTTCTCCGAGGTCACTCCCAGAGTTCTTTATGCCTACTTAAGTGTGCTTCCCAGCAGAGGTTGCGGCTGCCCCATTCACTTTTGACCTGCACCTGCTCTTTTCAAGCATGTGGCGAGAGGGCTCAGCCTAAACAGAGGCATGGTGGCCCATTCACAGACACCATTCAGATGGTTGCTAGGGGAGGAGCAGTGGGCGGGGCTGGTGGCCCTCTAGACAAAAAAGGAAAATGACCTCTTAAATCAGAAAATGACCTTCTGTTTGTCATTGCTTGTCTAAGTAAGTGTAAGGGGCCCACCTCCTCCCTAATGCTCTTTGTGAGGCCATAAATGTTAACATGCCTAAAATGGTGCTTCTGAAAAGATTAGATGAATTATTGGTGGGTAAGACTAATTAAGTGACATGTTTGCCCATCTAGAAAGGGTATAAAGTCTATTACAGGCTGATGTCCAAATACTTACTCTGTTGCCAAAAATAAAAAGGAGGGAAATGTCTTTACAAACATTCTTGCATGAAAGTCTAGCACAGTAACACAGGGTCTGAGAATAGCTTACTTCTCCTAGTGCTGGCGTTCAAGATTTGAGCATTCTATTAGATCTATCAAAATGACAATGTAATTTCTCCAATATCTTCAGTTCAATAAAAAGAACTCACACTGACATTTCACCACAGTTGTCTGAAAGACAGCCAAAGTTGTAAAATCAACCTCTAGAAATATTTAGACATCTGCCACTTACACCAAAGCCTTGGTCAGACAATAACTCATCATTCACGTTGAGTGTTTTTCTCCAATTGACAAGTTTAAAGACAAGAATGCTTCAGTTCCAACTGAGAACATTAGACCATTGGTCTATTCCAAAGGGAAAGGCTAGTCCTGGATAGTTTTGCTATCCCATGGACACTAGTAAGCACAATTCCCTGCTGTCCATCACTGTTCTGAACTAAAACCTACTCGCCACTCTGTTATCCATTCCCAGATTAAAAATGAGGAAGATTTTTCATGGTTACAAAAAAAATTTTTTAAAAAGCACATTAAAAATGGAGATAATGAAAGGAAAAGGAGGCGTGCTCATGTGTTCAGTGTATGAGCTTACAAAGCAGAGACACCACGCAGACTCTGAAAGGCATGCAGCCCACAGAAGCCCTGAGTGGCGGCAGCTTTCAGAGCAGACTCCAGCAAGATGCTCGCTTGCTCAGTATTCCCCATGTGAGCTCTGCTTTGCCTGCACTGAGTTCCGTTTACTTAAGTTTCCCTAAGCTGAATTAAGTAAATTTGATATTAATACCTACGCCACCAAAGCACACATGCTAAATTACTACTTTGTTCAAATTAATACTAATTCATATGCTTACCATCACCAGCAGATATTTATAAAGCACCTATTTATAACATGATTTATAGTATGACATGCAGGTGAAATCTGAAACACTAGCTTCTCCAACAATATACAAGTCCACATGAAATACACTTCTACCACATAGAGTTCAGTTGATAGTAAAGTATGAAATGATGAAAGATACAGAAAAGCCACTTTGTGGTTATAATATACTTATGATTTTTCTTTATTAAATTCAACTAAAACTGAGAAAATTAATACTTTGGGTGGTGAAGCTTCAAGGAATATTTTGGCTTTGATTTGAATGCCATAGACGGAGTCTGGTTCCTTTACGTAAAATGCATATATCAAAGCCTTGGCTTCACTATGTGTGACATGCAGTGTGGTTGTATAACAAGAGACATCCATCGGAGAGTGATAAGGGTGTGATGGTGTTACAAAGGTGGGGCACTCATGATAGAATTAGAGACTTTATAAGAAAACACGGAAGTGTTCTTTCTCATTCAATAAAGATCATGAGTACCTTTAAATAGAGTTCAACCAAGAACATATTTCACTGACCAAAGTAGCAAATAGAGAGTTCTTGAAGAGGAAAAGATGAGGAGGAGGAGAAGAAAGAGGACAAGGAGGAGGAAGAGGAGGAGGAGGAGGAGGAGGAGGAGGAGACTGTTGATACAACATAGAAAAAAACTTTTAGGCATGATGCAAGAATCATTATGGATGCAGACAGAACACAAATCACAGTAATGTATTATAACGCTGTGTCCATTTGTGCCCTGCTGAAAGGAAGGCCCAGCACAAATGCTTTCTTTTCTGTGTGCTTATAGGCTCCCTCCCTCGGGTTTACTATGACTGACAGCTTCACCAGTAGACACTAGAAAGAATCTGTGGAGCATTTGCCATCGCTGGACAGCAAGCCCTGTGAAAGAAAGGCCAGACTTGCCTCAGCCTGTGCCTTGCTCATCCTTCTTTCTGTTCCCTACTACTCAATGTCAAAATTAAATAAATAAACCCTTCAGTCTTTACTGAGGCTCCAGTAAGTTTTAGAGTCTCAGGAGAGAACAGAATGTAATTATTTCTTTAGAGGAAGGAACACTGACATACATTTCTCTACCTCCATAACTCCACCCTGTACCTCTCCTCCAGGAAATGGTTCTTACTGATGCTGAAGGTGCATAAATGTACAATAGATCTGACAGCTCTGTTGTAACTGTCCATCTGTTACAGTATGGTGAAGTAGGCTTTAACAACCAATTCAGGAACACTTTGTTTTCAGTGTAAGATGTATTGTTTATTTTCCACTGGGATATATACGATAGTACAAAGTCCATGGCACTGCTCACCTCTCTCTGCCTCCTCCCTTTCTCCTATGGGAACTCTGTTTCAATGCAGTTATCCATCATTGGCAAGTGAAAACCACACATTTTGAGATGCATTTACATATGCAATGGAGTGAAGAAATTAGCTCGTTTCAAATTACATTTGAACAAATTGACCAAACCTCTGAAGCGGACGGTTGTCTGAAAAAAAATCATTCTCTACAGAAGCTTGAAGAGTAATACAACACAGTTGTATACCAACAAAATGTTGAATGAACAAGTGTGTCAAGCAAAGTGTTGTTTTCTTGTAAAAATGTGCTATGATGATTTTTAACAGCCAAGCAAAACAAATTATATCTAATAATTATATTAATATCATCTGAATGGACACAGACTCTTATGTCCACAGTGAAAGTGATGGCAAATTAAAGATATTATACATGATGTTGTTAAAGAATAATTGTGACAGCTTGCTTATTAATAATTGCACTCAAAATAGTTCTTTGAAAAAAAACATTTCACAGAACTTCCTGCAGCCATATATCCTTTATAAATTATTAAATGCCTTTCCTGGTGTGGCGAGGGAAGTCATTTATACCACTAGTCCTTTCTTAGGAGGACTTTTTAATTAAAAAAAAAAAAAACTTGGAAGCCTGACGTGGTGGCACACACCTTTAATCCCAGCACTCAGGAAGCAGAGGCAGGTGGATTGCTGTGAGTTCAAGTCCAGCCTGGTCTATGAAGTCAGTCCAGGACAGCTAAGACTACACAGAGAAACCCAGTCTCAAAAAACCAAAACAAGCAAACAAACAAAACCTTGGAAAATGAAACTAAAAAGATAGCGGTATTTGCACTCTATCTCTTGGAAATGGGTGTGGTTTTATTATGCTTGAGTGGAGAGTGGGGTCTGACTTTCACACGTACTCTGGTGTCTCATATTTGACCATGTCCCCTGGAGGGGGAGACCTGGTGGCACTCAGAGGAAGGATAGCAGGATACCAAGAAGAGACTTGATACCCTATGAGCATGTACGGGGGAGGAGGTCCCCCTCAGTCACAGTCATAGGGGATGGGAGTAAGGGGAAAATGGGAGGGAGGAAGGAATGGGAGGATACAAGGGAGGGGATAACCATTGAGATGTAACAAGAATAAATTAATAAAAAAAAGAAAAAAGAAAAGAAAAAATAATTTAAGGCATTATTGGCTTCAACCATAACTCCCTTGCTTCATTCTAACAGGCATTTTCTTAACTATTATTTACATAAGAAACTGAACAGCAAAGCTTCAGTAAGGCTCAATTGACATCTTAGCAGGTAGCAATATATATACTAGGCATCTATGTATGCTAACTCTAACAAGCATTTTAAACAACATTATGAACTTGGATTTTAGAAGGTTTCTTTAACTTCCCAAATGTGTAATCCTGTCAGAAAGTTCCAAGGATGGCACACTTCACTCGTGAGATCCTAAAACACTAAAAAGATGATAAAGAAATGAAATGTTCAGTGGAGATGTATGATTTCACAATTCGAAATGAATGCTCCATCTTCTGAGATGCTCAGATGATCAAAATAAATAACACTGTTCACAATTAGCTCTAATATTATTTCAGTCATTCTCCATTTCAAAATACCCAGTCCATGGTAGTGACCATTTCTTACAATCCACATTGTTCAATTAATAGCAGGATTAAATAGCAAAGACAGTTACAATGTCTGAACTGCAGAGAATGAGTTTTTGGAGACAAACTCTGGTCCAAATGTAAATCTGTACCTCCCTGCCTCCCTGCCTCCTCCCCCGCCATCCCCCTGCCACCCCACCACCACCACCACCACACCCACCTCCACTGGCAGGCTTCTCTTCTTTGTATATGGAGGGAGAAAATAGTTTCAAAGTTTCTATTTAGAAATTCACTTTTACCCTGTAAAAGAGCAAATACTCTAGAAATTTCATTGTATGTCACCATCAAAGGTGGCCCTGGTTTACCTATGTTTGGTTTGGCTTTTTTATTGGTGGCTAAATGGCAGTGTTACAAACTAAAGAATTCATCAATTAGGAAAGAACACTCATATGTTTTAACTACTAGTCTTTGGGAAGAGGGAAATTCACATATCTCAAGATAAATCCCACTGGTGACTCATTTTCCAGTGTTTTCTATTCTTCCTAAGACTCGTGATAGCCAAGGTAGATATCTCTGCAACCTGAGAGAGAAGCAACTGTCGAGCAGCAAGCAAAACACCACCGAGCTTGCTGCCACCCTTTCCCGGGGTAGTTCTTTTGGGGGGCCGAGGGGTCTCGCTTCACATTCCAGTGATGCCCTATGGTGTTCTTGTTTATGTTTCTTACACATTAAGCTGACAATATGTGAATCTAATCTACAAATACTATGTTTTAAAAGTCTCAAAACTTAACTCTCATTAAGTTCTGATGTTCTGAGCACAGTAGACTAATTCAAGCTAAGAACACTGCTCTGTGTATCTCCAAGCAGAAAAGAGGATTTCCAATGCACTCACCATGGAGAAATGATAAAGCTTAAGATGAAGGATATGTTGCTTGTCCTGATTTAATCCTTCTCTAGCCTCCAAAGGAATCAAAGCATAAATTTTACCTACTATAAATGATCACACATGTCAATCAAGAAAATGAAATTAAAAAGTCTCCACTGAAAATATCCACACATGTACAAAATTTGACCTTTTAAGCTCTACCTTCTCTCAACAAACAAACAAACAAAAAATATTAAGGTAACAAGAGAAAAGGGGAATGACAAAATTGTATAAGTCTCTTGCTTCTTAAAAATTTCTAAAGACTTTTTTAATAATAAGAATTGTTGTCCTTTCTGCCACCACAAACGCATTAATGCACACTAGAAACCTACAAACCTCGGTGCTCAAACTGGACACTGTTAACAGCTTAATTCTTTTATTATTATTATTATTATTATTATTATTATTATTATTATTATTATTATATATTGTATACGGTTAGCCTTTTCAAGGAACTTTTGGGTAATTTCTATTACATATCTTCTGCTAGATGCATTCTGTTAATAAAGCAACATTTAGATATACAAAATCAAAATACTGTATCTAAAATATCATCTCCTCTGAGATTATCTTGTAATCAGCCTATCCTAGCAGTTTTATGACCATGATGATGGACCACATTCCAGGGACCTGAGTGGAATGCTCCATTCTTGCTTTCCAGGTGTCCACAGAAACCCAGCTGTTTCCCCATCTTCTAGGCACAGGCAGCTGTATCTAGCTTACTAAATTATTGAGCGGTTTGTGTCAATTAGTATACATAAAAATTATTAATAGACTACCTTGTGCAAGGTAAGTACATAAACAATTGGAATAATTTTGAAGTTAAAATTCTCAAATATTTGTTTGCAAAGGTTCTACATGTTATAACTTGTTGATAAATAAAATGCATCTCTCAAATACTACTCTAAGTTGTTTTATAGGTTTGTTTCTTTTTTAATGTACAAGGGATGCTCAGGGGGAAAGACAATTAGAATGAGTGGGACTGTCTCTGAAGTATTCAGGGAACAAGACAGAGCAAGCAGCAGGAGACGAAATGGCACTGCAGAAAGCTGAGAAGGTTTCTAGAAAGGGTAAAGCCCATGTGGATATCAGAATTGCACATGGCAGAATGCTCTGATTCACCCCAAGTGACTGAGAGCCCCTCTAAGAATAGAACAGGGCAGAGAATGCCCCTCGGAGGTCTAATCTTCCCTTAGCACAAAGAGCAGAAACAACTATAGTGTGTCAAAGTTTGTAATCGCTTGCAGTAAAAGACAGGCAGCCTCTCAGGAAAGTTGAATAATCTCCCTGCTCTCAGATAACTAACCACACTCACAGATGATGCAGAGTTGAAATACGATAGACTCTCTAGAGATTCCCTTTAATAGAAGAGAGTAAGGACCAGAGTGTTGACAAGAAATCTCATTAGCAATAAACATAAGATGAAATGAAAAGCAAAGATCCATGTGCTAGTTCTTTTAAAAGGGGGACAGTTTATTAACCAATATTGTGATTGTGCATGATTCCACTGGTTCGAGGATACCCAGCTGCCTCTATCCTATGCAAAGTGCTTACAGGACATCTTTTGGACCTGAGAAATCAACAACTCTATGCTCTGAGTGGAATGCTCTCAGCATTCAACTCTATGTACATATAAATATGTACAAAGCTATGTTAAATCCAATATAAAAAATGTTGATCACTGAGACAACTGAGAGAGTTACCTAATGAACTGTTTTTGCATTCGGCATGTTAGGAATTGTACTATCTTAAAGGAACTGCATCCGTTAAGTTTTTCATTACAAAAGTGGTCACACAGAGTTGACTCTATGCTGTGATTTGCCTGTTTCTCCTTGAAGAAACACAAAGGAAAGGGCACTGGAATTCTTTCCTCCTAAGGTACAAAGCATGAAAAACTCAAGGGGAAGGGAAAGGGCAAACTCTGACAATAAGCTAAACACCTACACAAAGCAAGAAGCCCCCTACCAAGTTTCTCTATCAGGGTCTTAACACCTGCTCTTTGCCCTGTATTTGTCAATATTGAGCAGCATTGACAGCGCAAAGGACCATATACAATTTCAAAAACTCAGATTACCATAGATAAGGAGATGTTAGCTTAAAGCTGTGTACAACAGATGGGCCACAAAATTGTGCAATCAGATGGACACCTGCTGCACACTTTTCAGGCCTTACATGTCAGAGCAACATCCTCATAAATTGAAACAGGAAGCTAACTGAGGCTGGCAAACCATGCAGGGGAGTCTGAACTGCTCTTTCTCCTGACACAGCTTCAGATGACCCAAGGGCTGCAACTCAAGTTCCAAGTGATAAATTTAATCTTTAATGATATTACAGGCATAAGCCAAGGCAGGGCATAGTATAAAACTATTGTATTTGGCTTTTAAATACAATACTACTACTACTACTACTACTAATAATAATAATAATAATAATAATAATAATGAACATTAAGAAATCATTTTTTCTTCTGTTAGGTAATCTTTGCATAGCAGAGGGCAATGTTCCCATGGGGGAACTTGGTGGTCCCACACAATGGAATTTAAATAAAGTCACTGAAATTCAATGGATTAAATTCCTTCCCATCTTTAATTAGCTGTGTATTTGTAGTCATTTGTTGTTTTATATGAATTTCTCTTCCTCATTAAATGTTCCTTTCTCTGGCAAGTATGCCTGTGAGAGCAACATGTTGAATCACTAACAACTTAGAAGGAATTGTGCTAATGTGGCTGAGAAAATAAGGAAAAAGTAACTGATCATTAGACGTTTTAAGGGAAAGAAAATGATTAGGCCTTATTCATATCAGTGGGATGAGCCTAGTTGGCAATGTTTCCCTTTGGATTGAAGTATTTGAATGCCCTGCATTAATGCATGCTGTAATTGATGCCTTGTGTTAGGTCATACAGTAACAGGCCCACTTAAAGCCATTCCATTTTCACTAACCTTGAAAAATAAAACTCTTTCTTCCTAGTTAATATTTTAAAAGTCGTACCAATTGAATGAATTATACAATTATTTCTGTCAAGCCTGTAAACAAGAACATATAGGTTAGTATTGTTTATTTTATTCCTAAAAGATTCAGATATAATAAGAGGTGGAAGCAGCAAAGAAAGGAGATGATAATATGTGAAACAGTTGTATGCAAAACTTTTTCTCATAAACAACACATATGACTTTAATGAAGTGATATAAATGAAGATCATCATAATATAGCAAAGTACGGACCTCCCACTCAAAGACTAGCACTACATTCTGAATAAACTGAACAGGTAAGCCATGCTGAACACTGCAGAAGTGCATGCAAGCTATGCAGTTGCTCCAGTATTAGTAATGTGTCTGTGGTATAAAAATACAGGCAAATCAAAAACAGAGACAATATGATGTATATATGTTAATTGGAAAGGAGGATTCAAAACAAAACTTACGATTGTCCCTATTTATTTTAATGTAACAGCAGACATATAAAAGGAAGTCTTAGTGCATTCTTACGATTGCTTTAATATAATGAAACATTAATGTTTAAAATATTTGCAATAGTTAATATCCATTCATTATTAGGATCCTTTTCTTTAACAGAGATTGTGCTCTCTTGAATATGGCTGCCACAAGAACTATTATGTTCATATTCACACTCAAGTTCACACATCCATCTTCATGACATAAAAGAAGGCAAAAGAAGTGTAAGGAAATATAAACAAGCCAAGGGTCATGGCTACATCCCTAAAGAAAATTAATTTTCCTTACCCTAGTAGCCATCGACTGCCATGAGCTACACAGAGGGTGACACTTCACCAACCCCTCCTCGTCTGTGCTAGGGTTTTGGCTGGCTTGATCTTGTGCAAGTTTTGTACATGCCATCGTGAGCTCCTAGTATAGCTATGCTGTCATGTCTGGCAAACACTGTTTCACTAGACACTCGTAGCCATTGCTCTTGATTACCCTCTATCTTGATGGTAAGATTTTATTGCCAAGGACACCACATACCTGAATTACTGGTCATGGAGAAATCAAGCTGGAATCAACTTGGAAGCTTTATTCTTAGCTTTACTAGTTCTGGGAGGTTATATACATGCTGCTCAGAGAGTTACAATAATGACTGTCCTTGCAAAATATGCCTGCTTGGGAAACAGTAGTACATATATGATGGGATCCACTTTCTGAATGGATTTGAACCCTGTTCCACAAGACGGAACTCACTCTTCATGCTGTTAACTGGGACAAAACTTCTCCACTGGTTAGGCCACAGATCTTAGGGTAGAACCAGGTAGTATCATTCTGTTAAATGAATACTCACAAAAATCTATATAAGGAAACACTATAACAATTTTACTTGATATACTTATCTATCAGTTTTCTCATAACAATTCCTTATACTTGTTTCCTTATTTACTTAATCCCTTTATATATGTGTATATATGTAAATATTTGTGAATTACAAATGTTGACCTTTAAGTACAGTATCCATCACACAACTGAGCACTTGGAAAAGATGATATCTATGCTGACAATAGACAAGTGGAAAAACATGAAGGCAGATGGCGATTAAAAACAAGCAACCAATGTTAGAAGGAGGCACTTGCAAGCAAGGTCATTAATAGCACACATGTTGCATTGTGTTGAGCACATAGTTCACACTAGTGAATACAGAATACAGTAAGTACATGTGGCCTCATTTACAAAGCATTGACAAAGATAAGATTCAGAGAGTTTAAAAAAAAAACTAATCAAGATTACATAGTAGAAAAATAAAAACTCACAGGAGTTAGAGAAATGCTTTAAAATCTGTGTCATGAAAGAAAATTACTTTTATGAAATGATAGACAGGAAACAGACTATAGAGGTGGCAGAACTAAAAATGATCAACAGCCAAAGTGTTGAGTATATAAATGGCCTGGTGAGAGATACATAAGATAGAAGAAGGCAGGTATGGAATATGGTCAATGGCAAAACCTTGCTGGGAGGCTGTACCCAAATATATGCCACCTAAAAACCCAGGGATGAAGTCATTCCTTAAACAGGCCACACCAGGCCGAGGGTAAGCCTTAACTACTGATGGGTAGAAAAGAGCTCGCCAGCTCATGGCCCATTTTAGGCAGGAGAGGGACTCTAAGAATTGAGTGAGAAAGAAAACACAGCTGGGAAAGCAGGAGTGCTATCTTTTCATGCTTTTTTTATTCCAGCAAATTAGCCAATTTACTACTCCTATAATTTCACTGCCTTTGCCACAGTGAAGACAAACATCAGTCCATTTAGAAAGCTGATCTTGTCAACAGGGTTTTCAAGAAGGCAAAGCGTGGATTTGTGCTTCTTAATTCTTCATGATGAGTTAAATAAACAGATGTATCTTTGTATGTGATTCAGTGTCTGATTCACACTAATTCAAAAAATAAAATGCTAGGAATATAGACTAGATACATAAACAAACAGAATGTTGCAGATGCTGCACTTCTTCCTGAGCGCTACCCTACCATTGGGGCTCTACTTTTGTCATTTCCTCCTTTTCCCCTGGAAAGGGAGAGAGAGGGATAGAGGGAGAGAAAGAAAGAATGCATTCACATATACTCATATGTAAGTATATATTTATCTGTTTGAAGGTAAAAGAACAGTCTCTGGTATTTTCTCTGGTACAGGCCATCTTTGCCTTTTGAGATGGAATCTCTTTCTGGTCGCCTTGCCAAGGACACAAAGCTGGTTGGCCAGCAAAGCTCAGTGCTTGGGTAGCAGATATGCATGTGATTTTTATGGCAATTCTGGAACTCTCATTCAGATTCTAACTGAGCTCTTACCCCAACCCCTCCTTTCTTTCCTTGTACCATTTCTGTCCTATTATCTTAGTTTTCTGTGATCCACTCCATAAGCATAAGCAACTTGGGAGGGCTGGGTTTATATCATGTCACACCTAATAGTCCATCATGGAGAGAAGAAACTCAAGCCAGGAAAATGGAGTTTGGAACTGAAGAAAAAGTCAAGGAGATTCTCCAGAACTCTTGCAGCTTGCCTTTTCATTCAACAAAGACCACTGCTCGGGGACAGCATGGGTACTGGGTCCTTCCATGTCAATCATGTCTCAGTACCCCTCAGTACCCCTCAGTACCCCACATGGCATTTCCTACAGGCCAGTCTACTGGAGGCACCTTCTCAGCTGAGATTCCCTCTTCCCAAATGGCTCTGTTTGTGTCAAGTTGATACAAATTAACCAGCATTCCAATCTGCTTTCCTTCCCTTGACATCCTTCCTTCTTATGATCTGTCCTTTGATTTTTTTTTTCTTATACTGGTAAATGGAAGTTACTTTAAGAATAGCAGAGAGAAGCTTCTACAGTTCTGGGGTCAGTAACTCTGCAAAACATACTACCTCTTTGCAGACGGATTGTGCTAAGTGTCCTTCGGCTTCATTAAAATCTCATTGGGTAATGAATGATAGGTATTCTGGTTTCTGCTCCATTCTTTGAATTTCTATTGTGAGATTTCGGGAGCTTTCTTAAAAATGAACTAATTTCATAAAACAGTAAACATAACGCAAAGAAAAATTTTCATAGTGATATATCACGGCCATACCTATATTTATTAAATAGGTAGATAGAGGTATTTGCCAAAAACTTTAGAGTATTAATTTACTGTCTGTTTGCAAATAGGAAATGTAGTTGAGGCCTTACATCTTTTCTCAAATTATCCCTTGCAATTATGTATCATCCACAGACATAGTCACAGAAACAAAACTCAAAATGACATGCTTTGGAGGTATTGCCACAACTGACTCTTACCTGCTACAAATAAAACAATCCTGAATCTTAAAAAAAGAGGAGAGCCCTTTACATTGTAGTCACCAAGCTCATCTAGTTTTCAAGATCTGTGGCATCATTAGTTCCCTGTGCCAACGTACTGAATACTTTTATAAAATGAAAAAATTCAACTGAGTGCTATTAACTAAGAATCCAGTTGCCCTTGACCCACAGTCCCTATAACTTAAGTCAGGAAGCATGGGAAGACACAAAGAAACACAGGCCAGAGTCTAATTCCAGATGGGAATTCTAAATATATACTCTAAACTGTAGCCAAAAGAGAGACATATAAGTGGATGGTAGAGGCTGGGTGACCTGAAGGAACCTCATGGCTGCAATGGCAAGGACACAGAGTAATGTGTACAGCCAAGAGGTCATGGCAGGAACTCGAATACTTACGGATCAGCAGTAGGAAGAAATGTCTAAACAGCTTAGTTTTATTTCGGACTGTTAAATGAACCTTGTTTTTCATAGTCTAGAAATGTCTAGCACCCACCCAGGTCTCGACTGTCAGGATGGATGTAAACGTGCCGGAGAATTCTCGCATCAGCTAAGGTCAGCTGCAACTGCCTTCTCTCTCCTGCTAAGGCTCCAAGATTTAAACAGCATTCAATTATTTAAGATTGAATTTAGTGGTGTCATTTACAGACTTGGTTTTCTACATGGTAAAGAATTTTTGCCCAAAGTAAAACTCCAAGTCAACACTCGGATTGGTTTTAAAAGTAACTTGAGAACTCAGCACTACTGATTTTTCAACTGAAGAAAAGGAAACCATGTGGCTGTGCAGTCAGCAGGAGGGTCACTGAGGCCAGAGAGATCAGTCATCTTCCCACTGAGATTTGAGGTTAGGTTTCAGCATCTGTTGCTGTCAGTCAACGACTAAACTATATTTACCAGGGGCAGCAAGTGGTGGCTTAAAGAGAAGAATGCAGAGCTCTCGGGGCACTTGCCTGACTTAGCTGATTTTGTGTTACTTCAATTGCACCAGCGAGAGCATTCTAAATTGACTAAACAAAATTCTATGTGATTATAGCTAACTTTTCAGAGGTAAGTTTTTGCTGAATGTAATAAGAAATAGTAACAATGCCTTCCATAATTTTAAATTGACTACTCATAGAGAAGTTATTGTTCTTATTGAAGGATGAAAAGATGCTTCCAAATTAAAGGAGAAAAGATATGTCTAGATAAGAAAAGAGCAGCAATGTGGAAATAGCAGGCCACCAACAGTTTCTTCTTAGATGTATATATTAAATTTATTTAAGGTTTGGCAGAATTATCTAAAAAACAAAGTTCTAAGAATATAAAAATGACACCTAAATTAAGAGAAGTTAAAATTATGTAAGCAGAATCATATAACCAAAGGTAGCAAAAAGTATTTCTGAGTAAAGGTTTTGCAACACTCCTGGCCAAGCAAACATAGACAATAAACAAACAAACAAACAAACACATTGACAAATATCATCTGTAGACTTAGAAAGGCAAAGTCCAAGATCTTGTCTGTATCTCCATAATTTTAATAGAAGAGTAGCTTCTGGGATGGAGACAGTTATCTCAAGGACCATGACCGTGTCTGTGCCTATACCTTACAGACTAGCATGACTGGATGTGTGAGAACACAAAGGCAGAAACTGTCTGCTGGGAGTGCCTATTGTCACTTTTCCCACCCTTGTGCTTATTGTCCAGATGTCTGAGCGGTACACACAGAGGAAAGTGTACTACGTGCTGGAGAATGCCTTACAGACCTGATAGCTCCAGAAATCATTGCTTTTTTTTGGATACTAAATCCTGATCTATTAGTGTTGGAAGATTTTGTCTTATTTTTGTTTTTTTGTCTCACCTCTTTGATCATTTCAGACATTTCTACTTTCTTTTCTACTCTATGTATCCTTCTAATAAAAATGTCCAATATTTACAATGAATCAAAAGTACCCTATAGTAATTCCTAACAAGAACCTCAGAAGTAAGAACCACCAGATCAATCGAATGCTCTGATGCTAATGAAGAAGCAGCTTTGGTGATGAATACTCTGCCTGACTAAAGACGGTGGCCAGCCGCTTTCTCAGAAAACTGAGGATAGGGCTTCCTCAAGACCCAGCTATTCCCCTCTTTGGAATATACCCAGAAAATGCTCCATCACACAACAAGGACATATGCTCAACCATGTTCATAGCATCCTTATTCATAATAGTCAGAACTTGGAAACAACCTAAATGTCCCTTAGTTGAAGAATGGATAAAGAAACTGTGGTACATTTACACTATGGAATACTACTCAGCCATTAAAAACAAGGAAATCTCGAAGTTTGTGGACAAATGGATGGGACTAGAAACTATCATACTGAGTGAGTTAACCCAGAAGCAGAAAGACTCATGGGATATATATTTACTTATAATTGGGCACTAGTGCAAAAGGCATGTCCCATGAAAATATTCTCTTACCAGGAGATTGGGATTGATGTGAGGACATGCCCTTGGGACTCTAGGTAAGAGAAATAGAGGAGAAGGGGAAATAGAAGGAACCAAAGGGTCCTAGAAACCTACAAGAGGAACATCATGACGGGTCAATCAGAGCCCAGGGGGGTCTGCTCAAACTATTATACTAACCAAAGACAATACAAATAGTAAACATCAAACCCCTACTCTGATCTACCCAATGGACAGGACATTATCCACAGTTAAGTGGAGAGCAGGGACTGACTCTGACATAAACTCTGGTGCCCCATATTTGACCTTCTTCCCTTGGTGGGGAGGCCTGGTGGCAGTCTAAGAAAGAATATGCAGGCTACCAAGATGAGACTTGATAGCCTATGACCATATAGTGGGGCAGGAAGTCCCCCTCAGTCATAGACCTAGGGGAGGGGAAGAGGATGAAAGAGGGAGGGAGGGATGGAGGGAGGGATGGGAAGATACAAGTGATGGGATAACAACTGAGTTGTAATCTGAATAAATTAATAAAATTATTTTTAAAAGACTGTGGCCAGCACAGCCTAAATTACTGACCTCCTGGTAGCTTTCCTCATTCCGTGATATCTGTTTGCTACCTTCACAGTGACCTAACCAGAGAGCATACTCGCAGGTAAGCTCACTTTGCCAAATTGAGACAATGCATTTGAAACTTAAAAAAAAAAAAAAACCAATGGGGAGCAGATGTGACCACCACAACTGACTATCTTCACTTGAGTGTGTGAGGGTTTCTCATATCACAACATAAGGCAAATATGAATGCACTGGATATGTCAAACCTCTATAAAATTTAATTTCCTGCATCTTCCAGATCCTGGAGGGTGCTGTTGCTTATCACCCATGAGATGAACTCAGTGATAACCGGCACAGTGACTATGAAATGGGATAATAAGAACAGCACTTGCTAATTTTCATGAAAATTGCTCTTTAGAGATGTTTATCTTTGACTCAAACATAATGACCTATGAAAACACAATGGTTGATCTTTAAAATTTTTTGAAAGTTGATTACATTAACACACGTTATTATAAATTCATAAATGTACTTATTAGCAACAACAGCATTGACCTTCAGATGAAAAACAGACATAATCAATATAAAAAGATCACTTGTGACTCTCTAATCCACAGACAGTATCTGTGACCCACATGTTTTCAGAATTCCTTGGAAACAACTTCACAGCCTCCACACCAGAGTATGCTGAGAAATTGAGTCATGGTGCTTAAGTAGCCGAGGAGGAGGATTTGATCCCTATTCTCTACTCGAATCACATCATTATATCAATAATAGTTGACCGTTATACTTCAATGAGCATCAGTCATCAAGAAAGACCTAGTGGAATGCTGGTACCCTTGTCTACAGTCATAGTCAAAGATTAGGTGGAAAGTGGGGAGCCTTGTGGAAGAATGGGGGGAAAGATAGAAAGACCCTGAGGGGATATAAACGCCACAAGAATACCAACAGAGCCAAGTAACCTGGCTCTGAAGCACCAACCAAGGACCATGCATGGACTGGACCTAGGTCCCTACACATATGTAGTCAATAGGAAGCTTAGTAAGGGGAGTGGGAGCTGCCTCTGACATGGCCTCTGTTGCCAGCTTTTTGATCACATCCCCTGACAGGGTTGCCTTGTCAGTTCTCAGTGCAAGAGGTATGCACTCACTGGGATGTGACTTGATGTGCTGAGGTGTCTTGGTGTGGTGGGGATTCCCCTTTTCTGAGGAGTAGAGGATAGGGAATAGGGGGAAGAGGGAGGGAGGATTGGACCAGGAGGAGAGGAGGTAGGGGGCTACAATAGGGATATAAAGTGATGAAGAAAAGAATAGTATTATACAGTGTCATACATAATGTATTATTCTCTTGCTTATGTAATCCCTCTTGTAATTTCCCAAAATGTAAACTACTTTAATAGACATATAGGAACACATATCTCCCATGAGACTACACATCAAAATTGTATAGACTTGATCAGCACAGGGTGAATTTGGTTCACACTGAGTAAAGTACAGACATTTGGAACAAGAGACTAAGGGACTGTTCTACCTTGTAACTCAGGCTGACCAAACTCGTTTTAAGAAATCTGTATGAAGCAAAATATAAAATGTAAAGGCTCAAGGAACTCAAACAAAATTGGATGATTAAGAAGCAGTATGAAGATGATTAAGAAGCATTCCTTCTCCATGAGGCAGTGCTATGTAAATCAGATGCAGAACACTCACCCAAACCAGTAGTTTTGAATCTGTTTCTGAGGGTTTCTACTCTTCTCCTACTACCTTGTTATTCCTTCTTTCTGCACACACCCACTTCTTAGGATCCTGAATTGGTGCTATATCTACAGCACTAAAAAGGGCCTTATGACTGCTATGGAGATTTCTCAACCTCAAGATTCCACCGCTTTCACCATTGGCTCTGCAGACAACTCAAGCAGGATTCAGCCAATCAGCTGTCTGACCAGCAGGAAAATAAGCAAAGAGCAAATGTTGTATCGTGTTTATCTTTATGCCTGAAGTTTGCCACCACAACCTATTATACAAAGTTAGTATTCTATGTGGTAAGCCTTCAGTGATGCTTACTTAAATTCTGGGTACTGGACCCCATGTAAAACCCAGGACATATTCCATACTTTCTAAATGAATGAATATTATTAGTGATCAATTGTCTATACAATCCTGCAAGAATAGCTTTCTCAAATACTTGAAGCAGTGAAGCAGTCACCATAAAAACACGTATGAACACACACACACACACACACACATACAAGGGGGGGAGAAAGGAGGAGGCATAGGGAGAGGGAGAGGGAAGGGGCAGGGAGGGAGAGGGAAGGGGGAGGGAGGGAGAGGTGCTCCAATGGCCCCTATTCCTACCAGGAGGGAGTTCATACTTAATGCAACACGGAAAGCACTCTACATTAGTCTCTTCCTTCTTCTTTTGTTGCTCATATTCTTTTATATGGGGCAGCACCAGCCAAAGTCGACGAGCCCTGCTTCTGAGGGACTCCTGTACTGTAATTAACTCCTGACTGGATAATTTTGTACAGTACAATTTTGGAAGCTCTTGGAGCCTCGCCTTTGCCTGAGTAAAGGTAATTAATACCTGAGGGAAGCGGTAAACATAGGAATGAAAAAAAAACCTTCACGTAGTAGGGACAGCACATAGCAGATGAAGTTTGAACCCTCTTCATGTAATAACTTGAGCGTTTTCAATCGCATTGTGCAGTCCTCACTTTGCATGATGTTCTCCGACCTCTGCATTTTGTTTAACGTTCCCCTACTTCTGAAATTTCAAGCTACATGCATGGAATCCTATTTATCCATGAAAGCCAGATCCCAAGCTGTCCTGTTTTAGATAAGCAGCACGTTCAAATACCAAACAGTTGTAGACATGCGGTGATCGGCTAATTAAAGGCAGTCCCAGGACATGTGATTAAAGGCAAATATTTACTTTCAGAGAGAAAACGGGTAGAGGCAAATAAGACTCAAAAATCACAGAAGCTCTAAGAGGCTGTGCTGGGCACAGTGGCAAACCAAGGACCCGCCAAGCTTTGCCAAGGTCCTCCCCTCCAGGAAGTCCCTGTACCACAGCAACTTAGGGCTCTGCTTCCACTTTCCCTGTTCACTACAATACAACCACACACTGCTGTGAAACGCGAGGCTTTGGAGAGACAACTACTTTAGTTATACATCTAGGTTCCCTGAACAGCAAGGTCCTCTGTTAGCTGCCTCATTACTGATTTCTGAAATACATTCAGTAAGTACTTAATATTAGGTAATGAAAGCCTTGCGCCTTGTCGTTAATAATGCTAGTACCTTTAATTGCTATTTTCTAAACGTGTTGGAAGCCAAACCAAGTTGGAGGTAGAGAATTCTAAATACACACTACAGCACTCTCTGTTTTCTTAATAAAGCTGTGTCTTCTAATAGTCTCCCAATGGAGGAAATAGAAACAGGGAAACACAGTGTGGATACAGGTGCTTGCTGAGCAGAGCCCACTTGCTGGTGACATCTCTTCCTCAGAGGCGCTCAGTCCTAAGATCCAGGAGCATTTTATACTAGTGTCAGGTCAACCACCACCATAACCACTGCCTATGATAAAGCCCAGGCACTGTGGATGTTGAAAATTCACCAGGTGACCCAAGTGTGAAGTGCGGTATAGACTTACTGCCCAGCTCCTCACTCCGGTGAAGGAGACTGCTGAGTCCCTGGGGAAAGCGGGGTCTATGATCTCTGCTGCCCACCACTGCTACCCAGGTTCTAAGTATAAAGCACTGGAAACGGTGTTTCTTCAACTTTTGAATTATTGCTCTTCCTTTTATCTTGAATAAACAGCGTGCTACACCTAAATCTTAAAGCAGTACTCCTCTAATTTCTTTAAGGAAATACACAAATATAAACAACTTTAATAAGAAAAAAAATGGGTTTGCTTTCATCACAGAAAAAGTGTTGTGAATTTTGAAGTTTGGGACTTCTATGATACGCATTCTAGTTGTTTTATGAAGTACCTGAAATAAATGTTTTCATTGTCTCCTTATGGATAAATCTATCATAGTGGCCTATTCTTTATTAAATATGTTTTTCATGCCCCACATAATTAGCTATGTGATATATTTCACTCTCGTTAGCTTGGCTTTAAGGGTAAGCTAATACATGTTTGGTAGTTGGAATACAAGCCACATTAGACACCGGCTGATGTCCACTGGCAGGCTGCATCGTTTAGGACGTTCCTCCCACCTGTCATGGAAGGAAGACCCTAGACAAGAAAAGGCAAATGTAACCAAGAAAGGACACAGAACAAATAATACACCCAGCTGCTGGTGGCAACACTATAAATAAAGCTACAAAGACAGGCAGGGCAGAACGGATTCTCAGCACTTGCACTGTTCTATTTTAGTGCATGATGAAGCAGGTGACCTCAGCACCAAGCAATGAGTCTTTCAACTTTTTATATCCCTCCGTTTCAGCTCCTCACGGTGGAATTCATTCCAGCTGTTCCTAATTCATAAGTACAGAGAAAATCAGTTTTAATCTTACAAGGCTGTTCCATCTCCCGTAGGACTGCATTCTAAAATAAGCTTCTCTGATACACACTTTCCTATTTCACTTTGAAGAATTCTTTTTCAAATGTATTATTCTGGAGAAAAAATGTTTATTACATTAACACTTTATTATCTGGAGAGTAAATTAAATCTCACATGGGAGCGTATACTACCTTTTCTTCACATAGAGTGAAGGTGACCCAAATAGCCAATATCTAAATCATGAGACTAGGCAAAAGGCTCATTAGTACTACATTTAATTTTCTCCCAAGGAAGATCATGGCTATTTTAATGATACTTTCAATACTCCAATGAAAAATAGTTCTATATGAGCTGGAAATATAATGAAGAGTGAATTTAGTATCAGGTGGGTGATAGCCACATAGCTGCTGAAACTATGATTCATCTATGTTGTCCATGGAAGATTATTCAACTCTTCAATCTTTATTTGTGAAAGAGAACAAATGATGCGCCTTGTTTTATGGACCTACTATCAGTATTCCTAAGGGACTTTACAAAACACTAGCATACTGTTTCATAACTAGTTCTCAACGCATGCCAACAGGTTATTATTCCACTCAGTACATCATGGTTCAAAAAGCTGTAATATTTAAAAGATGATCTTTTAAGTAAATATATAGTAATTCCAACAATACAAAACCTTAGGAACTTTCATCCATATGGGCATGGGGGCCTTGTATTTCCTCATTTTTCAGGTGTATGTAATAATAGACCATGAAGGCGTAGAAAATATCTGGGACATTGTTTTTCTCAGCAGTAGGCTTGACTAAAGAAACTGTAGCATTTTGGTAGTTTTCAAAGCAGGTATGCATAACATGAATCTAATTTAGAATGTGAAAGGTAATCTCACTAAAAAAGAATACTTAGACACTTTAGGCCTCTTACCAGAAGGCCAAACTAAAACAAAAGTAAATATCTCAAATTGGCTCTCACCCTCTCTTACATACACTTACATACAAATACAATATTGCATACATGACCCAGACACACAGACTCTACAACAGTTCTGCTTCATGTGTAGTAATGACCAATGAGCTAAATCTCAAAAACAGAAGTAAGCTGCCACCTGCCTAGGGTGTCATTCAATGGGAGAAGTCATTTTATAAGGACATTAATGTGCAATGCCAGCTTTTGAACTGTGCCACTCTATTCAGAACTTCACTTTCTGGTCCATATTTGTGCTTAAAATTATAGGTATCTACCAGGTGTGTACAACCTTTCGATATTACAACACAAAATCATCTCCATACAAATGTCAAATGAGAGAACTGTGTAATTGGTTTATCAAAATAAAAAGGAGAAATATTAAAAAATCAAAAATCACATAACATGTCCTAGTTTGCATTCTATCAGCCAAAAGCCACTGGAAAGCATGTTTATTTTACGTATACTTCCAGTTCACAGACCATCATTAAGGCAATACAAAATAGGAGCTCAAGGCAGGAGTCTGGAAGCAGGAACTAAAACATAGGCCAACCAGGAATGTTACGTACTACCTCATGTTCAAAGGTGGTACTGCCCACGGTAGGCTAGGCCCTCCAGACGCAATCATTAATTAATAAAATGGCCCACAGAGTCGCCTACTTGGCCAAACTGATGGATACATTTTCTCAACTGAAAGTCCCTCTTCTAAGTTAAGAGGCTGACCAGTACATAATAGTTTAAATATATTTATGATTTTGTGTTGGGCTACATTCATAGTTCTCCTTAGTTACATGGAGACAACAGGCCACAGTTTGGCATGACTGAACCATTTTTCTCTGATTTGGTTTTCAAGAAATATAAACATTTTTTGTTGAATTTGTGAATGAGTGTGTGTGTGTGTGTGTGTGTGTGTGTGTGTGTGTGTGTG
>OU015744.1:122727962-122744194 GCA_907169655.1 Acomys percivali | reverse complement strand
GTAAATTTGTGTTTAAAATACTTGGAACCCTAAAAGTCTATTTAGAGTTTGCAATATACATCTCAGCTAAGGTTATCAAAACACTGTAGAAAATTCAGTTAACAGACACATTTCCCAAATTGTTTCAAAGATGGAAAATGATGAGATGAAAAAGCTCTAAAATGTTTACACATCACTAAGATAAGCATTAATTAACATTCTGCTACAAAGTAAGGTGGCAATCTTGCTGAGTTGTGACTATTCATTTTCTTTAAAACTATGAAAATAGTAATATTTAAACTAGCCCCATGTTTTCGATTATTTGTTCACTCTCTCTTTCCATCTCTTGTTCTCTCTCTCCCACCACTTTCTACCCTCTCTGTCTCTGTCTCTCTCTATCTCTGTGTCTCTGTCTCTGTCTCTCTGTCTGTCTGTCTCTCTCTGTCTCTCTCTGTCTCTCTCTGTCTCTCTCTCTCTGTCTCTCTCTCTCTGTCTCTCTCTCTCTCTCTCTCTCTCTGTGTGTGTGTGAGTGTGTGTGTGTGTGTGTCTGTCTGTCTGTCTGTCTGTCTCTCTGTCTATCCTCACAAATCATGGGCAATTTGGCAGATAACATTTGTTTCATCCTGAATTACTTTTGTAGCTCATTCTTAATTATACATTTCTTAGTCAATCACTTTTTCACTTACATTCTGACGGAGGAGGACACATTTCTCTTCCAGTTTAAGAAACTGGGTATTATCTAGTTCAATTCTCTCACATTTGCCTGGGGGGAAATAGATCACCAGAGAATGTATTTCTATCCATGCCCTGATTTCTCTGCATTTTCCAAGCTGGGCTGAGAATCAGCTCTTCTGAGGTCCCGTCCTGTCCAGCTACCGTGACACTTTCCCAGACCTATTGATGGAAATACGGTTTCTTCTCAAGCCTCAAATTCCTTGTGAATTGAGTACAGGTGCTTTCATAATACTTCCTGCAACTGTGCTTTCCTGCAACTGTATTCTAAAGGGTTACCACTGCTTCTTTTTTATTGATTGATTGATTTTTATGTATATGAATGTTCTGTTTTCATGCACACTAGAAAGAAGGAATCAGACTACATTACAGATGGTTATGAGCCACCATGTGGTTGCTGGGAATTGAACTCAAGACCTCTGGAATATAGCCAGTGTTCTTAGACTCTGAGTCATCTCTCCAGTCCAGGTTATCATAATTTCCTTTCCTTTCTTTCCTTTTAGTTTTAATTTAAGTTATTAAGATTACATGCCAATTGTTATTGCCTCACTTGTATCTTCCTGTTTCCCCCTCCCTTTTGCACCCTAAACCTTACCCTAGACCTCTGACAGAGGGGGACTTCTTCCCCCACCATATGACTACCACCTATCAGGTCTCATCTGAATAACCTGCTTTCCCTTCTTCTGTGTACCCGGGGCCTCCCCACCAAGGGGAAGTGATCAAATCAGGGGCATCAGAGTTCAGGTTAGAGGCAGTCCTTGCTCTCCCTACAACCATGGAGAATGAGATGTACATTGACTAGATCTGGACAGGGAGTCTAGGTTTACTGCATGCATTGCCCTTGGTTTCTAAAAGGAACATGTTGTAAAGGTTTTAAAACATAATTATATAGATATTATTTATAAATATATGTATTAAATAATTTAAGATTGAAAAATTACTTAGAAATTATTTATCTTTTTTATAACTATCTTGTAATTCAACCAAGGTACCCCCTTGTTTTGCTGGCTTTATGTTCAAGGAACAACATAATGCCAGGATCATCATTAGAAATGTTAATTGAATTAATTAATGAAAAGTATACACATATCATTTCACTGCTTCTGAGTGAGAATAAATAAAAACTCAGGGATGAGATATAGCTTAGTATGTGGAACCACTTGTTTAACATGCATAACGCCATGATGAGTTCTACATCAGTTCCATATATAGGGTGTGCTCATCTTCAACACCAGACATTGCTTTCACCTGGCTCCTGGGCAGACTGCCTAATTCATGATTTTAATACTGACTCTGTGTGTGTGTGTGTGTGTGTGTGTGTGTGTGTGTGTGTGTGTGTGTGTGTGTCTGTAGTATACATATGTATTCATACATATTCAGCAGTATTATGTATGTCTGTATACATATACATATATATAATGAAAATATATGTACTATTTTATGAAGAAAGGTACAATGTCATATATGATTATAAAGTAATTTTACATCTGCCAAAACCATAATCAATGAACTATTAGAACAATGAACAATGAACTGAAATGTAATAATACCATTAAAAACAAAATTGACCCAAGAAGCAATTTATGAAGCAAAATCACAGTATATGACAAATTGGTATCTAAACAAAACAGTAATCAAACTGCAGTTCTTGCACCAAATGAGATTTCATAAGGTAAATTCCTAAAAGAGAAAGCATCCACCAATCCTAAAATGGCACCCAAGGCTATACGCATTCAATACAATGGCTGATGGAGAAGACAAATAGCTTGGTGGCACATGCAAATAGCGTTCAGTACACTGCTTCTTTTTATTGTTCTGAAAACTCTTGAAGCTAGGTAAGGGAGTAACTTTGAATGCATTTAACTGATGAAGAAGTGGAGAATTATTTAGTGCCATCCTCAATGATCTGTGACTACTACAAAACCAAAATCACATCTGACCCTACACACATATAATAGAGTTCATACAGTAAACAACCTAACCAGGCAAATGAATAAATAGGAGAAACACCGCCTACCCATAACTGGACAGCAAATAATTGAGTATTAATTTGTGGTAAGCAAAAGCAGCAATCAGTGTTAAAAGCATGCATCGAGTTGTTCTATCTGGGAGCCAGGGTGAAAACAGTGTCAAGCCTGAACAAGAAAACACATTGATTCAAGTGATGAGAGACTCTGATTCACCCTGGGAGACACATGTATCCAGAATGTTTACAGTAAAAATGCTTTCCACAGGAGGTTGCACATTAAGTGCTAATAGCACTACCAGTCCCAAGCATTCCTGACCTGATTCCACGTGACCATTATTAGTGTGAATCTTTGTGTCCTGGTTATAGCTACCTACTTACATTTATCATCATCATCATCATCATCATCATCATCATCATCATCATCATCTCAACAGTCTATGTGTCTAAATTTTTCACATTATAATTGCATTACTTTATTTTAAAAGAATAGGGAAACTGTTTCTTAAAGTAGCCTTTAAAAAAAAAATTAAACTAAGTGTAAAAGCCTAAGAATTCTTCTAATAATTGGTAAGTCGGCCTGGCAAAAACCACACTGTGCATCCATCACACACTTTCCAGACCTGGAGCAGATCCATTGGGACTATGCCAGAATGTAGTATAAGATGAAACACAAGACACTGGCTTCCCTTACTATATAAACACTGGAAAAACTCCCTAAATACAAATTCTGCACACCGCAAACTTCTGGGATTTTAATCTATTAAGTGACAGTGCGTGTGTCAAATAATCATGAACTTTTTACCGTGTACTTTATCCACTGCTTGGCACTAAATGACATAAGATTTTGAAATTATAATTCTAATAAATTTACTATATGCTATTTTAAATATCAAGCTTACTAAACCTAGGTATAAGTAGAAAAATCAAGATGTTTTTATATATAAGTAAATATATACATATATTTACTTATATGTGCATATACATATATACCCCACAGACTTTAAAATGAATCTGAGAACTTCAGCATATGCATTCAACACAAAATATCCTGAGATACTATTTTTAGTACATCATTTAAACTCCATTGTTGTAAAACTGTATTGGATGATGGTAGGGCCAGTCATGACTTGAAGGACTGTTAACTGAAGCCACGTTCACCACCAGAGAAAAGCAGAGGAAAGGTGACAGTATGCGGATTAGTTGCTGTAGCCTCAAGTTTACCAGAAATGGATGGCTTGGAGCAACCGCTAAGCCTTGTCTCTCAGTTCTAGGAGCTTGAAGCCTGAGAAGCTGTCAACACACCGTGCATCCTCTTATAACTCCTGGTCTCCCTTACCTTCTGCTCATCCTTGGCCTGAAGTGCTATAACTAGTTTTCCCAAGGCCCTGCCCCTATGTATGCACCCCAAAATAGGCCCCCTTAAAACAACATGCATCTTGTTGGAATAGCAGCCACTGCAGGATCCTGATGTAATTACATCTGCAACAAAACAAAACAAAACCTCTCACTCTAAATAAAATCATGTTCAGAGCAGGGGGGATGACAATATCATAGACAGTTTAGAGGAACCGGTCACTCAGTCAGGTCCCCAGAACAGACTCAGCCTCAGTCTCACAACTAACCCTCAAATTAAAATTGCTCTCAGTATTAACCTGGTGTCTTGGTTGTGCCAGTGGCAGTTTATGGCTGTTAAAAACTCTTAAATTCCTACTGAGAACTACTGAGTAATTATTTCCTTTCCTACCACATGTAAATGAAAGAGCCTGTAAAGAATAGAAAGGAGAGGCATTTCTCATTCACTGTGGTTTGCTGGACTAACATATTCACAATCCAGACATAGTGTACAGAACTGTACAACACATAGGTCCACTATGCTACATATACGCATTGATGGTAAATATGGTAGACTAATACATATGGTAATATATGTGGTAAACTGAAAGTCAAACTATGCCGACGAGATGGTTTCCATATTGATATCATAAAAGGTGCTGTGTTATCCTTGACACTTTTGAAGGGGAACAGGCATTATCAGCAATTAGGATAGATGACAAGTAGAAGACAGAATATATTAGTCACCTTTAATATGAGGCAAACCAGGGGAAGAGTGGACTGAAAACGGAGTCCGTACAAAGAGTTTCCACAATGTCTGTGTATGGTAGGGAAGGAGAAGGCAGTGATCAATCTGTTCAGATGTAAATGCTGGATACCATAAAATAAAAGGTTGCAAATGCACTAGACATTTTACATAGAGTGAATACAGCACTTTGAGGTTTTGTATAAAATGGTGATGATGATGATGATGATGATGATGATGATGATGATGTAAGAAAGATTGGACCGTCCTAGCCTTACTACACATCAATCATAATAGAATGGGTCTCAATCAAACACTGTGGACCTGGGACACTCAGTTCCCACTGTCCCTCATGTAACTGGCCTTGCTGCTAATCAATAGCGACAGTGTGCACTGAGATACTCCTTGGCCACACTGCCTCTGTGCTGCAATCATTCGTGTCTCACTGACAAGAGAACAAGTGTGCTCCATTTATAGAAAAAGCAGATGAGCAAAAACACCTGGTATTCGTGTCCACATCAAGATATTTTTGGTACATCCATTCAGGCCAGTCCTATCAAATTTCAAAGGCCACCTATATGACAGAACATTATACAACAAAAACAGAGCTTTATAGTAGCCCCAGTTTGTCTTAATAGCATTCCTACAGTGTGGGTATTTCTATAATTGTTCTCTTCTGAAACAATGGGGCAACTGCAGCCAAGAAAATCTTCATTAGTTGGCCATGTCACTTTCCCAGGTGAAACAAACACCCTTAACAAGAGAGTGTGTCCATGTTAATTACAGTTTGCCCACAGGCCACCCTGGCAACTATCCAACTTCCTGGACTCTACAAAGCACTTAATGCAGCACAGACAAGACAGAATAAATTGTATCATTTCTATTCCAAACCCAGAGGGGAAGAAGAGACACCAGCATCCTTCAGCTAATGCCAGGCTTCCCTGTAGGAAAGTCACAGTCTCCCGGAACACGGGACTTTGACCCCGCACACTTGACTGTATGTTATATGACTATACTTCCTGCTTCACCACGCACTAAATTTAACAGTTTAATGCAGAAAGTGAGCTAACCAACTTCCCTGTTCTAACAGGATATTTACTCAAAGGAATTAATAACTGAAACTCACAGACCCGACAAGGAACATATCTTTGTTAAGGTTTCTATTGCTGTGATGAAATGCCATAACCGAAAGGAATTTGCAGAGGAAATGGTTTATTTGGCTTACACTTCCACATCATAGTACATCACCGAAGGAAGTCAGGACACAAATTCAAACAGGGCAGGAACGTGGAGGCAGGAGCTGATGGAAAGGCCATGGAGGAGTGCTGCTTACTGGCTTGCACCCTATGGCTTGTTCTGCCTACTTTCTTAGTGATCCCAGGACCACCAGCCTAGTGGTGGCACCACCCCACTATAAGCTGAGCCCTCCCCATTGATGACAAATTTGGAAAATGCCTTACGTCTAGACGCATCTTACAGAGGCATTTTTTCAACTGAGGCTCCCACCTTTTAGATAACACTGGATTGTGTCAGTTGGCATAGGACTAGGCAGGAAAGAACACAAAGACAATATCAAGACTGTGGGCCAAAAGCAGATACCACTGGCTTCAAGAACGCATCTCATAAGCTCATTTAGTATGAAAATTCGGGTAGACATGTATATTCAAAGAAATCCTTAGTCGTTCTCAACCAGGGTTAATTTTGTCAGCGGGGGAGGAATCTGGGAATGTCTGGAGTATTATTTGATGGCCCTGACTTCAGCAGAGTTACCACTGGCACTGACTGAGGAGAGGCCATTGTAACCACTTAACATTTTACTATCAACAAAGGCAGGCCCTTTGTTCACAGAAGTGTCTGACCGACAACATAAGTATAGGTCAGGTTGAGGAACTCTGCCATAGGTTGTGAAAAGATGAATGCCTTTGTATAAATCCCATGTAGCAATACTATGTCTCCTAGGTGCATGTTAGTAGGCCTTGGTTCTTTTTAACTCAATTTCTCTCGTATGACTTTCAAATGTATTAGAATTACAACAGCAAATTGTCACCAAACACTACAGAATTACTTTGGAGTATAATTAAATGCATGAGAAATAGGATTAAACAGTCTAGTATTCAGCGTGCTGTGCATTT
Organism: Acomys percivali; assembly: GCA_907169655.1. Lineage (NCBI taxonomy): Eukaryota > Metazoa > Chordata > Mammalia > Rodentia > Muridae > Acomys > Acomys percivali. The sequence goes on along the minus strand of OU015744.1, from coordinate 122,737,305 downwards.
AACAGAGACCAAGATTGGCCAGAAATGTGAATGACCAATCCAAAACCCTCTTGATTTCCACTCTTTTCCCCTTTAAGAAGTTATAACATATGTTTATTTATATGAAAAAATATATTTCCCTTATACCAAAACTTTTTCTACTTTCAACCCACCACATCATGAAGGATAGTTAGAGTCTCCTTCATTGGCAGACACGGTATTCAGAAATGCATTCATCGGAGTATGAGGTGGAAACCCAACTCTAACCTTAAGAATGATCCCGTACCATTCCTGTGAATATCATTTCTGTGCTTGGGCATTATTTACCTCATTATTTATGGATAATAATAATATTTTTGTGGAGTACCTGCCTTTGAAGAATTGTAGTATGTTTTATGTGGAACAAATTTTTGACCTTCAGTTCAAAGAGATACAAATGGAAAACTCAGAGCAAGTTAAAAAAAAAAAAAGAGGGAGTAGCTGTCCTCTAATATCGGCTGCTATTACTCAGTTACTAAAGTCTATATATCACTTAACCATGCTTCTGGATTTATTCAAGTACAGTTCCATTGAAGCATCTGTGTACTTCCTCAGTGGTCTGTCCCTCTTAATCTAGCAAGCTGGCATTCTGCTACCCCTAATTTTATGAGGCCCCTCCTTTTACTTTGTTATTGTACAATAATACACCCAGAAGTAGTCTTTGGATAACTAGGCTCAGCTTTTCATCACATCACACCATAGGTGTGTCAAAGGTATTTAACTACAATTACCTTTTTAGGTATAGTCCACTGTCCTACAGAGACAGTGTCTGATGTTAAAAGAATAAAATCCCAAGAAATTACTCTTAAAAAGCCTGGTCCATGACTGGATTCCAAGAGACTGTTGAGCCTGCTTTCCAAGGCTCACATCCCAGAAGGTCCTCTAGTGATGGGGCTTGGCAGCTGCACTCTCATGTCAGAACCAACCCACACACAAAAAAAATCTTATAACATGGCTGTATGTACATAGGCTACACAGAAGAATTATGTGTGCCAAAAGATCCCTTTGATGTAGTATCTCTGGAAAGTCTGTTTTCCAACGGTGTCTAAAAGGAGGGTTACTACAGATGTGGCGGAGGCTGAAATTATTTAAAAATAAAAAATAAAAATAGGGACATGATCATATACAAAAGCTCTTATAGGCACCTGATGGCCTAAAAAGGAGTAAATATCATTGTAGAAGAGTGATCAAAAGAAGACATAAAGCCACTTCTGCACAGCTGAGAGACTGCTTTTTGCAGTAAGAAAAGATAATGTTCATATATCACCAAAGGGACTCACCTCAGTATAAGGATAATTCAGAATTAACTGGGATCAGTTCACATATGTGTGTGTATGTGTGTGTGTGTGTGCGTGTGCGTGTATGTGTGTGTGTGTGTGCATGTATGTCTGTGTTATATTAATTCAAGATGTGATTGAACATATGAATAGTTAGGGAAGCCACAAAATAACCTTAAGTATTGAACTTCAAGACCAAGTATAGATTATATAATGATCTTAAACATACTACAAAACAACAACCCTGCCTGCCATCATAAAACCTCCCCAATGAATCAAAGGGTTTGATGCAGTCACCCATAGATATCCCTTAATCATATGTTCCCTTCATTGTGTTCCATATAAGAGCAAATCTAATCATGTCCTAACCAAAGCTGGTCACAGATAACACTCAATTTTTACATTTGAGGCCTTTAAGACAATGACACGTGATACTAAATACTTATCAAATACTCATCTGTAAAGGTCATTTTGACAAAATATTTAAGAGATAGTTACACCATGCAATAATAATGATATCTTACTATAATTAAAAAATAAAATACAAACTATAATGTCTACTGAGGTGTACACTTTCAGTTAATAAGATTTTAGATTTCCCTCAGACTGCTGTCTCCACAATATTCTAAAATGAGCATTCCCTTTCTTGGAAAATTTCAACCTATATAGAAATAGTTATGGTTTAAAGCAAATTAATCAATAAATCACAGTTTCTGAAAATTCTAAAGTATGAATTGTTTATCCTGGAAGTTTTCAATGCATACAGACATCATTATGATTTAAAGGGAAATTATCAGTAGAACTTTTCTGGGAGTCTTTCCTGAAATCACTTAGAGGAGAACACCACTCAGGGAAGTTTAGCAAGTGTCCAAGTAGCACTGTGAATATTTGTGTACTTCTTGACCTGGCATCCTAACTATTATCTAGGAGATGCAACATCTTTCTGAAAAGATGTAGTTAAATTCAATTAGGTTTAAGTGACCCACTAAAGAACAGAATAAGAGGCTGTCAAGAGAATCTTAAAATGCCCAACTCTACTGTTCCAAGGCATTAGTTCATCTCAACAGTTTGAAATACTCAGTAGAAGTCCTTGATATAGTTGTTTTGAAGTAAGTATATACTGGCAGATATAATTTAGAAAAGGCATCACGGAAAGACATTCTTTAAGAAGCAGACAATCATGTACAACTCTATCTAACAGCTCCTTATGTAAAATCCCACACACAATATAAAAATGTCTCCAGCAACAGGCTGTCAGAAAAAAATCATTAGTGGAAAAAAAAGAATTTGAATGGAATATATTTTTGTCAAAAATATGTTTTAGGCTATTTCAATTCTAATGTGCACAGATGCCTAGGAGGAAAGAGGTACCTACAAAGTAGAACTTCCAACAATTGTCTGTATTTGTAAGTGAACATCCGAGCCAGGAGACTCTTTCCTATCTTGTTGGGTCTAAATTTCTGAATTTAGTTGCTAGACAACTGTGGTTTGGTTTGGTTTGGGTTGAGGTGGGTTGGTTTGGTTTGGTTTGGTTTGAGGCAGGGTCTCACTATGTAGCCCTGGCTGGTCTGGAACACACTGAATAGAGCAACCTGGCCTCTGCCTCCAAGTGCTCTAAATTAAAGGTGTGTACCAAGCCTGGCCCCTTTGATAACTTTTATTTGTCTTTTGCAAGAACAAATCATTTGATTCTGGAATGTTTCAGCACAACAAATGTTTCTGTTTACATGCTGGGGCACATTCTGGGATCTGAGATAGCAATGGATGTTGTGTTAACTGCAGCACCACAGACCAACCATAGAGGAAACTCAACCTGTCTCAGTATGTTCTAAGACACTCTCCATCTTGATTTTGAGACATGAACGAATTTATTCATAAAGTTTTGTGTATAGCTGTTATAGGAAAGGCTAGTAATGGCAGGACCAGTCAGCTATTATCATATTAGCTGACTTGCCGAAGTGGTCACTTTATTATAGTATCTAAATAATTGTAGCGCTGACAGCAAATATTTGTACACACAGAATACAATAAATATTCTAAGGAGAATATAGTTAAAGCTAAACGTGTAAGTAACATAAAATTCTGCTTAAGAATTCACATGTAACAAACTGTAGAAATGATCCCTGAAAGTATAGTCTTCATTAGGGTTTAAGACGTTTTTAGATCAAGATAGATGTTTTAAGTTAATAGAGATGATATATGATAGATATTGTTTTTCATTCAGAAATTTAGACCCAACAAGATAAGAAAGATGTTTACTTCAAGTTTGCCAAATACAAATAGCCAAATCACTAGGAATATAACATTTATATAATTCTTGATTGTCTAGTGATTCTTCCTGATGTATGTAGTTAATTTTATTCATGTGTAATAATATAAATGTATATGTTAAAATAGAAACATAATTTTTAAAATGGAGAAAAATAAGCCAAAAAATTTCACATGTAAAAATTTAATTTAATTTAAATTTAATTAAGAGAAAGCCACAGGCACAGTGGCACATGTGATCCCCAATACTCAGAATGCTGGATCAGGCAGGTAGAGAGAGAGTGCAAGACAACTTAGGCAATTTAGCCAGATTATTTCTCAAAAAATAAAAAGGGCAATGCTGGACAGGTGGCTCAGCAGCACTCTTTTTTTTCCTTTGGTTTTTCAGGACAGGGTTTCCCTGTGTAGCCTTAGTCCATGATGGCCTCGAACTCACAGCTATCCACCTGCCTCTGCCTCCGAAGTACTGGGATTAAAGGCGTGCACCACCACGCCAGGCTTCATGTTGTTCTTAAGGGAAGCTGAGTTCAGTTCCCAGCATCCACATGGCAGTTAAAAACTGCCTAAAACTCCATTTCCAGGGGATCTGACATTTACCTCTAGCCTCCTTCTAAGGCACTGAAGACAAAGCACCCATACACGTTGTTAAATAAGTAACTAAAAGGGCTGGGGTACAGCTAATATGCTCAGGTGATGCTGGGGAAGGAAGGCAGGAGGGAAGAAAAGAAACAAAAGAAAGCATTGCTATCCAACAGCTAAACAGGAACTTATGCTCCAAGACAAACCCAGGCTGGACCCAGCAACTTCATCATCTTAGGTCTATGCTGGCTGTGAGAGGAAGGACCTACTACTGTTCAAGCACTGCCTTCACCAGTTTGTAAGGAAAGAGAGTGTGGATACTGAGACAATACTTACAAAAATGAATTCATGGCTATTGGTTGTAAGTTTAAAAAAAAACACACTTTCTATTTTGTATATATGTTTAAAAGCTCTAAATTCCAGTTCTGAGGCAGAGCCAGGGAGATTCTGTCAGTTCGAGGCCATCGTAGACAACATAATAAGCTCTAAGCAGCCAGGACTATCTAAAGAGAGACTTTCTCTAAAAAAAAAAAAACAAACAAAAAACAAATAAACCAAAAAAACAAAAAAAGAACAACAACAACAAAAACAATAGTAATAACGATGATGACAATGATAACTTTCTTTTTGTTCACTGATTGATTTTTCATTATAGTTCACAAAAAAATACCCATGGGCAATGGATAGTAAGTTGACTAAATAGATAAATAAACCCTATCCTTTAGCACAGTTAATGTGAGCAACACTAAATCTGACAGTTACTCTGGCCAGAGTCCCTGTGTTCAAAAATAAATTGTGCTGCAGGTATAAAAAGTTAGTCCTGAAGACCCAGCAGTATGACCAGAGCAGAGTGACCACGTCTGCACAAAGCAGAGGAAAGGAGGCCCTGTCAGAAGCACACAGAGCTTTCGTTTTTTGAGTAAAAAGCCACTTATTTTATCTTTTTTTTTTTTTTTCTTTAAGAAGCCTAAGTCATTGCTATTCACCTATTTCCATTCACTGTAGAGGAGACTCATTAATACTTTATAACTGGGGCATTAGGAATATTCCATAAGGATACATATAATAAGTACATGCTAATTACTAATTTAGAGTATTGCCTCGCTTACAGGGGCATCAAATATATAGCATTTAGGAAAGTCCAATATAGAAAACTTCATTTGGAAATATCTTAACCTTTCACATTTCCCTAGAATTTTACACTTTTATTGACAGTGATTTGGTAAACTGGCTTAAGCTACAGCACAGAAAATCTGCTTGGTAGACAAGGGATGCCCAGGTAACTAATTATGGCAGCAATCTTAACGAGGGATTCATGAGCTGCTAGGATTTACTCTCCTATGGGAAGATCCAAACGAATATGACAAAGCAGAAGAGTGACAGGCCATCTGATCCTTCAGAGTGTGCCTTACAATTGTGAACACCTTTGGTGAAAAGTGAGTGGATAATCCCATTTTCTAGTTTTTGGGGTTTTGGAGGGGGTATATTTCTGACACATACCTAATAATAAAACCTTTGGCATAGAAATTCTTTTATTGTTCTCAGAGTTCAGTAACCCAGTTTTCTTGAGATAGTGAGAAACATGATTACGAAGATGTGTCACTCCCAACAGCAGCTATAAAGCAGGAAGGAGGGCGGGGGCGGTCTTTAAGCATAGTAAAGCTGTGAATCCATTTGGTAACAAGTTCATCTAAAGGAAAAATCTTATGGTCTGCATGGCCTGATACATGCACTGATAGTTCTAAAAAGAAGGACCTGACTTTTTTCTAAAACAAGTTATTTTCTTGATAGTCTTTAAAAAAAAAAATGAAGCAATAACTTGTAGGAGAAGGAGATTACAAAAGGAGAAAATAGTGGGGAAGGGTCACTTTTTCAGTAAGCATCCTCAGAGACACCAAAAAGTCTAAGTTATGGTGAACACACAAAGAATGAGAATTATGTACCAACCAGGATGGAGGTCAGAAAAGAAGAGCAAGCTGAGGTTAAGAGGAACTAAAGCCTTGCACCCTTCCTTATAAGAGGGCCCCAAGTCACCTGACTCCAGGAAATCCTCCTGTTCCTAATCAAATTACATCTCCTTGGTGCTTTCTAAGAGTGGAAGTCAAAATTTCTGCCTGGGGACACCTTAGGAAGTCTCAGTAGTGGGAAGATAAACTCCTTCATATGTTATCAAGCTAACACAGCATAGAGATGAGTTTTTGAACCCACACATGTAACCAATTGGACAAATTCTTTGGCAAAATTAGGCCCAAATGTTCAATAACATCCATGTCTCCAAGTTTAAGTATATTTACATAATAGACATTGATATACAGAGCATTTCATTTTTAAGTTTATATATGCCCTTAGCCTAAGAGACAATGAGAAAATTTTTTTTAAATCATTAGAGGCTACACATTTATGACTTTAACATATCGTAACTTACATTTTATAAATGGTAATGAGGTAAGGGTTCTCTTTTGTGTTCTGCATGTAGATGTTCAGTTTTCTAAGTATCACTTCCTGAACATGTTCTGCTCCCCAGAAAAGCATTGAGTTTGTAAGGAATTAGTTTCTTTATGCCTCTACATGGTACACACTGCAAGAGAAAGGGGAAAACCCATAGTCACCTAAATCCTATCTGCTCTATGGTTCTGACTGGGTAATCTAGCTAAAAAGAGCACAATCCCACTCTTTAAGTGCTCACTTTTTAAAACACTAAATGGATACTTAGTAGTCAACATAAGATACAAGAAGCCTGGGAGATCAGCGTGTAAGCCTTTGCAGGCATCTCTTCTGACTTGATGAATGGAGAAGTTGTGGAGATCATGCATTCTAGTGATGAACAGCCCAGCTTCACACAAAAACCATGGCAGGAAGATGAGATCTCAGGAACCATAAGGAGGAGCTAGCAAGTACGGTGCACGTTCACCACTGATCCTGTTCTTAGGACCTTCTAGGGAAGACTTAGTGCTTTCACTGTTTTTAACGGAAGAGAGAAAGAGATCATTTCCGGAAAACAGTCCTAAGCAATCTCCAAAGAGTCCTCCAGCAGGGGATAACCTGTAGGTCACATGGCTCCACATTAGAGTGAATGGAGGGGTTAGCAAAGCTTTGATTCTTTGCTCAAAAATACACTGAAAATCTGTGTATACAAGCACAAGATGGCATCTCAGTTAAACACTGCAGTTTCCCAGAGCTCAGTCACACCACATTTAGGCATTGTCGTTTCCAATGAAAGGTGTGGAGCATGATCTTCTTTATACAGATGAGATTCAAGAAAATTAACAGTCCAAAATTGCAGACACTGAATTAAAGGAAGCACTTTGTCTAACTGAAACCCTAACTCTGCCAGGCTTGATTGCCTACCTACAACCTCAGCACTTAGGTAGGCCAGTATGGCTCTGTTGGTGCTTAAATGTCTACCAACTCCACTGTGAATCATGGAGGCAAAGGCTTCACTCTGGAATCACTACACTATTTGATGTCAAAGAGAAGGCTCACGCACACAGAGCTCAGAACATGTAACAAATGAAAACTACAATGGGCAACCATAGAGGACACACACACACACACACACACACACACACACACACACACACACTTTTCTAATTTCAAATTCCTACTTTCAAATTTCTAATGAAAAATTTGACTCTTAATCTCAGTGCCAGAAAGAAAACATTCTTAGATTTTATACTATCTTCTAAATGTTTACTCAATACTTATATATCAGAATTCACATTTGTGTTTTATTATAAATTTCATTTATATGAAAGTATACATGTAATGTTTATATAGGCAACACATACTTATATATGTAAACAGATATGTACCTGCACTTTAGTTAGGGGTGCAAAGTAAACACAAGGAAAAAAATACAATAGACCTTAAGTTGCCTATTTAAGGCAGGTTTTAAATCTTTCTGTGCAGTGTAAAATTAGAGTTCAGGGGATAATCTACTTCACTTATGGGGGGAAAAAAAGAGCAGGACATAGTCCAAGGTTTTCAACCCTAAGATGGCCCCCTCTGTCACAGTCAGTTACAACCAAGGACTCAGCTGGCCTTGACATATCACACAGACAAATTGTGTCACATTTGATAATTTAAAGAATGAATGATCTCATCTAATTATCATGCATGGTTTCCTCCTTGATGAGTTACCATTCTCCCATGTTTATTTATTACCATTGAGAATTACTATACACGTTAAACAATTACTCACCAGTAGACCTTTGTAGCCTTGAATTAATCTCCTGGGAACTAAGCTATACACACACACACAGACACACACATACACACACACACACACACACACACAGAGATATACACACACACACACACACAAAATACAACTTTGCCTCATGAAAATTAATTCCAATTCCTACAGTTATTTCAACAGGAAAATCAGCTGTTCAGAAGAAGAAAGAAGCACGCACAATGCTGGATTTATAGCAGTCTGCACACCCTTCCTTGTGCCCCACCCCCCTGAGGCTACACATAGCCCATTTGTTCAAGTCTCCTAACATTTTTACAGATGTAAATTTAAGTCAGTTCTAATAGGATGGCATGGCAAAGAAGGGTTGGTATTTTTAAAGTGACAAACATCATAAGAATTCGACACACTGCTTGCTGTGGCAAACGTCAAAATGACAGCCACAACAAGGCAGGTTCCTTGGTGCTTGAAAACTTGCTGCTTCTGTGTTATTATGGACTAGAGTAATTCACTAGTCAGGAGTTAACGCACCGCTTAATGTAAAACATCTCTTTGTCACTTAAGCACTTCAAGTTTTACAGCACAAGTCCTAAGAGTTTCTTCTCCAGGTAGGGTAGAATTTGTGAAAGGCTTAGAGTGATTGGGTGGAGTTTCCAGAACGGAGATCAGCTCAAAAAGTGGCGTCAACAAAGGTCTTTCTGTGTATCCTGTAGGCAGCGCTTCATGGACTTCCTTGCTGGGGATGATCTGGAGTGATGTCTATAAACACCATGAGTGCAGTGCTTCCTTGCATTTCCGAGATGACTGCCACCACCACCCCTACCAAGAAGGTTACCAGTGACAACCTTGTGACTTTTGAAAATAGATTCAATCTCTGGAATGCCCTACTCGTGTAACAAGTGCTAGCTGTTTTGCCAAAATGCAAGCCACCATAGGCTCTGTGGCTGTGCTTTCTTCCTAGTTCCTTTTGAGACCTCAGTTCTGTCCTTAATCTAGGGAGGCAGCACTT
>OU015744.1:122691114-122718282 GCA_907169655.1 Acomys percivali | reverse complement strand
ACACACACACACACACACACACACACACACACACACACACACACACAAACTACAGGATTCAGCCCTCTGCCAACAAAGGACAGCAAGTGATTCTCTGCAGCATAAAAGCCGGGAAGGGCTACCTTGGGCTTTGTTTTTGTTATGTAAAATGTATTAAAGTGACTCACCCACTTAAGACTACCTACTCTGAGAAGCTTTAAAGTATCTTCAAAAACCAAATTAAACGCTTTTCCAGAATGCCAGAAAAGCTACTCAGCGCGTTTAAAAATATGTATATATTTATATGTGCCACTGACTCTGATTCTTTCTTGCACCCTGAGAGAGCGGAGAATGGTTGCATTGCATTCCCTTCTGGCCCTGTGACTATAGCTACCTTTCAATTTCCAGAATAGCAAAGGCTTCTTTCTTTCTCTTTCTTTCCCTCCCTCTTTTTTTTTTTTTTTTTTTTGAAAGTTATTTTAGAAATGTTAAAAATAAGAGAAAATTGCAAGAGACTGAGGAAACAGTTTCTCCCTCAAAGAATAGGGATTCTATTCATTCTAAGAACCGCGTGTCTGTCGGCACTTAGATGTTTAAAATAAAGGGTTTGGTAGCTTGGCTTAGGTGGCCCTGGTACCTGTGAGCGCTGGGGTGGACAGTATGCTCAGATGCCCAGAGCGAGCTGGCTAGAAACCAGAGATGCTGTCAGACGCTCCTAGTAATTTGGGACCTAAATGAGTTTGGACAGCACAGCAATTAGCATCCTAGAGGCCAAGTACAGGAGAAGCGCACGCTACCGGGGCCAGTCTGAAATTAACTCTGAAACACCTAACGGAAACATAACTTTTCATCTGGCCGGGTTTCGTGGCAGCTGATTATGCGTGCAAAGTTTTCCCCCCGAAGTCCAGCTACACTCTTCAGCGTGGAGCATCCTCGGAGACCGGGGTGAGACGCCGCCGACGGCTGGTAGAGGTTCCCTGGGACGGCGCGGCCGGCGGAGGTTCCGCACACCGGTTCCGAGCTCACTCCAGCGGCCGGCAGCCCACCCGCCCGCGGGCCTCCGGGGCTCCCAGCCGCGCTCCCCGCCCCCACAGGCAGCCGGGCCGGTAACCGAGCCGGGACCCCCCGCCTCCAGCCCCACCCCGAGCCCGACGACTTACGTGACGGCCGGAGGGAAGGGCTCCTCGCTCGAGGGGCCGATCAGCCAAGATTGGAAAAGTGTCAGAGTCAAGGCCAGCAGGCAGCCAGCAGCCATCTTCGCGATCGAAGATCAGTGCCCTCCTTGCCGGCCCGGAGGCGGCGGGGCTGCACGCTGCGGCCGAAGGGGAAACCGAGCCGGGGCGCTGGCGTCTGCGGGAGGGCGCGCGGGGAGAGGCGGGCAGGGCACGGCCGGGCGGGCCGGGAGGGACCGGGAGGGGCCGGGGGACTCTCTAGCGCGTGGCCGCCGCTCCGTGCCACGGCTGCCTCGCCTGAGCCGCCATCAAGGGCGACTGTGGAAACGGAGCTCGGCCAGCCTGCTGGCGCCCGCGCGCTCTGGCTCCCGGCGCTCGCCTCCCTGATTTATCCGCGGTCGCCGGGGAGAGGGAGGGGGCGGGGCGGGGGCGGAGGGGGGCGGTGCGGGGACGCGGCGGCTGCGGGGATGGGGGGGGGGGGTGGCCGGAGCGGGTCTGGGGCTGCCTTCCCCGGGCGGGTCTCGGGGAGGCGGCTGTGGGTGGGCAGCGGGAGGGCCGAGCGTCAGAGCCGGGCGGGGACGGGCCGGGCGCAGCTCTCCATACAAGGCAGAGAAGGAACTCCCAAAGTCGGCGTCGCCTGCTCCCTCCACCGGGCGTGTGCAGGCCGAGGCGACCCAGCCCTTAGGGGTTCCCCGAGGGACCACAGGTCTCCCGCGGGCATCTACCGGCTGCTCAGGCTCCGGCTAGACACTTTGCTAGCCTCCTCCGGGTTTTTTGTTTTTGCTTTTGTTTTCACAATCTGGCAGGGGCCCCCAAGCCCTTCTCCCAGGCGTAGAATCCGCTGCCTGCCTAGGAATCATGAAGTGATTTGACAACAAATGTAGGAGGGGTTTGTGGTGCGTTTGGAAGCGCCTCTGTCGACTCTACCAGGTGGCACTGTTTTTCTTGGTGTGCCAGGTGGTTAGAGCCTTTGACAAGGCTCTAACTAATGGTGCCAGCGGCTCCACGTCCAAGTACAACTAGACTCCATTTACCTGGAGGGGATAGAGCCTCAGGGGCGAGCTGCGGATAGATGGACGTCAAGCTGATGCTGTAAGATCTCTCTCCTACTGTGCAGTGGGAATCAAGGGTAGAGGAACGAACACTCCTTCGAGGGCGGTTAGGCTTTGCAAGGGGCTTTGGTAGTATCCTAACAAGCAACCAGCTTAAAAAAAAAAAAATTCCCTGCCCTGCCCCCTGAACTGCTTTATGGACAAGGTTGTTTGCCTGGTCAATTCACTTTGTCAGCGCGAACGCAGAATGGAGGTGGAGGTTAACATCAGAAACAGGTGGCACCCTGCAAAATGCATCTGAAATATGGGGCAAGGACTAGCTTTACCTCCACCCTGGGGAGAAGCAGAGTTTGTGTGTGTCTTCTATAAAAAAAACAAAACAAGGGTCTCCGGTTTTACCCCCATCTGGCTCAGGCCACCTTCGAGGATAGACAGACTTGGTGGGGCCGCTGCTAAAAAGGCTTCATGGACCAGCTGCTTCCAGAAGGATATGAAAACACTACGACATGAAGTCAGAGAATACAGATCATGATGAGAAAAAAGAGACCCTCGTGCTAAAGCGAGTTGTCAGTAATGATTCTGTGGCTGTAAGATTTTTAATCAATCCCTCGGGCCCAGAGGGAAGGGTAGACCTCTACTCATTTGGAAATGATCAAAGAGATGACAGTGGTGAGGGTGATTGCTGGCCAGATCACAAATGTATTTGTGATTTTTATGGTGTTTGGCCCTGGGAGTTAGTTTTCCCTTCCCCCTATCTCTCCTTTTTCACGCTTTATTAGTTTTCTTTATGTCCTCTGCATCTCTATCTTGCCCTTTGTTTTCTACTTCCTACTCTGAGTGGCCTCACAAAGGCACCCCAGAGCGACTTAACTTAGTTTGTTTTGTGCTAGGCGGAGAAAGCTTGGCACAAGAGCTGTAGGAATGAGGGATGAAGTGGGGTGTAATGGGATTGAGAGTTAACAGCTCTGACGGGTACTTTACAACAGCAGATACCTTTTCTTCCAAAAATTAGACACCCAAATAGTCAAATCCATCATTCTTTTCGATTTTTAAAAACTCATAGGCAGATCTTTTCTTGCACAAAAATTAGAGCAAGAGAATTAGATGCTCATTACTGTTTACATAATGTGTTAGTATCATAGTGGGCATACTATATTAAAAATGTCATTATATTCTGTCGATTATTTCATTAATACTTCAGACTTCCCATGATGGGGTGTGTGTGTGTGTATATATGTGTGTGTGTGTGTGTGTGTGTGTGTGTGTGTGTATTTCTTGTATATATAGGAAAAAAGCTAGAGTAAAAGAATATAATACATTTCTTGAGAGGGTAAGTATTTTTTTTTATTAACTGTGTTTTATTATCTGGCTTTTGAGCCAGATCTCAATGTATTGGATCTGTTGAAGTCTGTCCTCTCCTGCATCTCCTGCATCTAAAGGTATCTTGCTTTTGTAATTCTTATTTTGAAAGGTAGGTTTCAATTGCCAACCTAAGTCTTTTAATTCTGCAGTGAAGTTTAGCTGTTAATTGTTTTGTTTGGTTGGTTCGGTTTTGTTTTTGTTTTTGTTTTGTTTTGTTTTGTTTTTTTGGTGGTGGTGGTGGTGTATGTGTGTGTGTTTGTTTGTTTATTTTTGTCAACACAAAACTTTTTAATGAAGATATTCAAAATGAAGCTTTTTTATTAACTCTGATTGCAAAAAGGAAGCCACCTGCACAGCATGCATTATGCTTCATGCTTGTACTAAAGTATATATATACTTTATATACATGCTATATTGTTACACAGTGTTTTTTCATCTCAATTGTAGTTTAGGGGAAAGTTCCATAATGTCCAGATAATTGTCTATAATTTTAATAAAACTTCCCTAAATCACCAAGATTAGTCCTTCAACCTAAAATGTTTACACATCACAAGAATTGATGTGGAAGTGGCAGCATTGTGGCCTAAAAACTGAGCAAGAAGCTAAAAATCGATGTCTAATGTCATTTCAACAAAAAGATTTTAATTAGAAATTAATTAGTGAAGTGTTGCAGAATATTTTATATTTCATTATTTCTGAAAGAGAATTTAAAAAAGATTTAAATATGAAAGATTAACTTTTACTTACAAAAATACATGATTTGTAACTCCTCGGTATCACTCAATAGCTATTCCATATCAGTGAAAGACAAAAAGACAGAAAGGTTCAACTTGTTACCTCCTTACAGAATGCTTTCTGGAGAGAAGTGGGAAAGAAAGCAATTCGGAACATTGAGTCCCTGGAGAATGGTTCAAGAAAGTGTGTAGTGAATTTTAAGATGGAAAAAGGGTATGCTGTTTTTCAGTGTTTTAAAAATAAAGTGGCACAAAAAAAAGAATTCATTTGCAAAAAAAAATGAAAAAAGGAACTATTCTAAATTAACAAGTATGGACAAATATTTTCTATAAACAAACTATTTATAATAAGCTTTATTTGGCCCAAGAGAGACAGACAGACAGACAGACAGACAGACAGACAAGGCACTCAATTTTTGATGAAAGAACTGCTTTTCTAAGTGGACGCCGAAACAGCGCTAAGTGCTTTTCCTACCATGCATGGTTTAATTATTCACTTTCATTGTTGAATTTATGCTGTTTGTAAAACATCTTCATATCTGTAAGTGAGCAACACCCTTTTCTTTCTTCTTTCTTTCTTTCTTTCTTTCTTTCTTTCTTTCTTTCTTTCCTCCCTGCCTTCCTCTCTCCCTCCTTTATCTCTGTCTTTCTTCTTTCTTTACCCAGGGTCTGTCTACATAGTACCAGAGTCCTGAAACTCACTATGTATAGACCAGGCTGGCCTCGAACTCACAGAGATCCACTTGTATCTGACTCTTGAGTCCTGTGATTAAAGGCATGTACTACCACACTCCATTACGGCAATAGCTTTTATGTTATTCTGCCTCAAAACTCTGCTAATCATATAATTTCACAGTCAGCTTTTTGTCCTTGTTCTCTTTTCCCTATGCCTTGTGCCTCACTTCTGTTAAGCACAATCATACCTCAGGGCCTACAGAAGATACTGGCCCACAGCATGACTTTCTACTAAAAAGAAAAAAGAAAAGAAGAGACAAACCACGTGTCTCACTAAAAAGCTCTCATAGAAAAGATCTTCAGTCCATAAGCAGGGTGAGAACTGTGTTTTGATTCATTCTACTGAATTGTAAGTTACAGCACAGTACATAAAGTACATGTCCTCAGGCCAGCCTAGGCAAAGCGAAGGGGGAAATTCAATTATTTATCCAAACATTCACTAGCAGCATGCAATACAATGGGCCAGTCAAGAAGAGATAGATAGTAAATATTGAAATTGCCAATGGTACTGACTGCTAGCATCCTTTCCAGCTTCCCATATCATATTGATGCAGCTTTCTAGCAGAGAAGAAGACAGCAGATACCTTCCATGGGTCCTACTCTTCCAATACTTGGTTTTCACTGTCCATACGTACAGAGACTTACCACTACAGCCTGGTATGCTTCTCTCCAACAGAGGCTATGTTGTGCAACCTATCCAGCTGTTACTCATTACAGTAGACTTCAGACATGGTGCAGTCCATCTGTAGGACAGGAGTCCACAGTAGTGGTGCAGAATAGGGTGCCTAGGAGTTTACTTTGCAGTAAAGAACATGGGAGCAGAAATGTGAAAGTCACCATTTTACTATTGTTCCCATGTGTGTTCAGTTTAAAGGATTGAATTGCCTGAGGTTGTTAGAACATAATGACAACTGTATGAATACATTTAGAGGGTTTTACTTAAAAAAAAATAAATCCTATATTCTACTCATAGGTAGCAAAATAAAGCTTGTGTTACTATCACTTATAGAGAAGAAACTTTGGAACTTTGGAGTTGTATTTGGATACATCTGAAACTATTAGAATAAATATTACCCAGCAACAGTATTTTATTCAAAATTTACAGGAAGATCGAAGCTTATCTCCAAAATTCTAGATAATTTGAAAAAAAAATACTGTGGTGCCTAAACATAGTCTCATATACTATCTCATGTTTTCTCTTTTTTTCTAACAAAATTAATACTACTTTAAACCTCATGTATCATTAAAAGTAGACAGGGTTTTAAAAAATTCTTTTGTAAGTAGCTTTGTTGTACGTGATGGAATTTATAGCCATTGGTTTTCTTTTCCTTAGTCACAAATGTAAAGTTTTTCACTTGGGCAGCCTAACCTTTGAGAATATGACTCTTAGAGTGTCCATGGCTTAATAGAAGAATTGATGTAGCAAATCTGTCAACCAAGGTGAAGATGTTCCACAGCAAACAGCGGGGGCTTCAAGATGAGTCTATTCACTCCTTGAATGTTGCTATAAGCCTTCCTCCTATAGAATTTAGCATATATTTTGTCAAGATATTATTTGTATTGCAGATTGTCTTTTATTCTGTTAGCATACTTGTAAAGTAATTTTTGTTTAAAACAATCGGATACATAGCAAAGTATTTACTAAATAACTCCAAAAGATTTTTGTGGTCCTTATCATACTTTAATAACAGTTACTTATTTAGCTGTTCTAAATTAGCTGTAACTAATAACATAACCATATCAATCCACATGGGATTAATAGTCACTGTTTTTAAGAAGAGCAAACACTTTTTGGCTGGAAGAGCTGTGTACATAATCACCTGTATTCCTGTCTCTGTTATTATCTGAAAACTGCATTTCTTTCAGGTCTTGTGCTTTTAAGAAGAGTATTGGAATATGTTGGCATTTATTGCAGACTGGTTGAACATACACTTCCTTAAACTTCCCATTTCACTTATACTCATTAAAATATATCAAGCATTTCCCTTTCAACAACAACAAAGTACTTGTCAAAGAATGAGCGAAATCCTAGTTACAACACTTGTTCCACTTGAATTCAGCTCTAACAAATGCCCACGGTTCATCGATGTTCAGGAAGAGCATTCACTTCTGTCAGTCTGTCCTTTCATCCTCTAAGTTAACCAGCCAGTTGACTCCGCCCCTTCTCCACCCCCTCTTTTGATCCATTTTATTCCCAACATGCAAGTTTTGAATTTAACACATTACCAAAAGAGAGACTTTTAAAAAAAAAATAGTAGGAGAAAAGGAGTAGTGAAGACAAAGATAAATTACCCAAGGATGACAAAAAAAAATGAAAGCAAGATGGAGGAACAGCATAAAAGAAAGGATGTTTGTTCACAATAAAAATAAGAAAATAAACAATACAAAGAAGAAAGGGGTCAAAGAGACAGCAACAAGTGTGAACCCCATAAAAATAAAATAGTAGTGTGGGATCTGACTGTTTTCCATCTCTATAATTCGACTTTCAAAAATGCTATATGAATGGATTTGAAGTGGTCTATAGCCATTGACACTGGCTTTTGTCTCTTGTCATAATGCTTTTGAGATCCATTCACATTTATTTCCTGTATCAATAGTTTGCCCCTTTTAAGCTAAGTGATAATTCATGCTATGAATATACAAGTGAAATATTTACCAGCTAAATAACAAGCAGGGTGTTCTAGCTTTTAAATTTGAAATGTAGACCTGGTATGAAAATTTGTGCCTGTTTTTTGTTTTTGTTTTTTGAATATATTTTATTAATTTATTAATATTAATCTCAGTTGTTATCCCATTCCTTGTATCCTCCCATTCCTCCCTCCCTCCTGTTTTCCCCTTGCTCCCCTCCCCTATGACTGTGACTGAGGGGGACCTCCTCCCCCTGTATATGCTCATAGGGTATCAAGTCCCTACCCAGATCTAGCCAATGGACAGGACATTCTCCACAGTTGAGTGGAGAGTGCTGTCTAACTTTCACACATACTCTGGTGCCCCATATTTGACCATGTCCCCTGGATGGGGAGGCCTGGCGGCACTCAGAGGAAGAATAGCAGGCTACCAAGAAGAGACTTGATACTCTATGTTTTTTAAGAATGAACACAAATGGGATGAAAAAAAGGACAACTCAATTTTTGCAAGCAAATGTTAAATCAAAGAAAACCTTTATTTGTGAACAAATAACAATTTAAGAGAAAATATGAATAAATAAATACTTCTTATAATTATTTTTAAACGTGTGATGTTAATATTTAATTCATTTTTACATAAAAATTAAATTACATTCAAAGACTTAAACATAAGTACTTAATATAAGTGTAAGTTTTCTGTGCCTTTGATAAGCCACAAGTTATTCTCTCAACACACATTTGTACATGAAATATCTAAAGCATAGAAGCTTTTTAAAATAGGATGTTCTGCACAATGAACAACAAAGAGGTGTTCACTGGATTGGAAGGAAAGGGCATCAGGAGCTCAGCTGCTTCCACACCTCTATTCTAACCTGAAAAGCTAGCCCATGTTCAGGAGTCTTACACTACATATCCTCTATTTCAAGCACCATCACGGCTTACACTGATATGTTTCTCATAATAAAACATGAATTCGTTCATTCATTCAACTCTTCTCTCTTGAATATTCAAATTGTGGATTCTTGCAATCATTGGAAGCACTTCCCTAACTCCATTGAACCAGGCTCATCATCAAGGTACATTAGAAATGGCACAAGTCTGTCTAGTTATGGAACATACACATGTGTTGTTGTTGTTCTTCTTCTTCTTCTTCTTCTTCTTCTTCTTCTTCTTCTTCTCCTCCTCCTCCTCCTCCTCATTCTCCTTCTCCTCCTTCTCCTCCTCCTTTTCTTTCTTCTTCTTCTTTTCTTCTTATTTCTTCTTGTTCTTTCTTCTTCTTTCCTTTGCGATCTGTAGCCCAGGCTAACTTGACATGGATTTCACTATAGAGTCCATGCTTGCCTTGATATGGGGATGTCATCATCCTGCCTCTACTTTCAAATTGCTGAGATTAAAAGTGTACATCATTATTTATAAGTGAACAGAGAAAGGTAGGGTTTGAACCCAGGTACTTTTCTTCTAGTAGCCTAACTCTTAATCATTATGTCATGCAATCTTTTTCTCAACCAAGGTAAAATGAAAACAAATACAGTATTGAAGAATATAGCTAGATTCTTAAAAATTCATCCATAGCTGAAGACAAAAGTGAAACGTGTTGAGGGACAGCAGACTAAAGATGCACTCATGTGAAGTGTCCACATTTTTCCGGACTTAAAGGTTGATATCAATTTATGTTAAGCCACAGAAATGAGATTAAACAATCTTCTGTAAAAAACAATTAGTGGGTGTGAATTTGAGGAATCTTAAGGTGCTTATATGGTCTAAGAAAGTATAATTTTTCTCAATCATTTCAAATGTGCATATTTGTATATTTTGAAATTATCAACAATGGTGGGGATGATTAATTGATAAAATGTTATATGACAAAGAAAATATTATAGAAAAAGAAGCATTTCCTGGCTAAATTTATCTCAGAAAATTTAGGTGAAAAGGTATTAGAAATATGTTAGTTTTCCTCAGTATATTTTATTTTATTAATGTACATTATATGAAAAATTCGAAATATATATTCCAAGTAGTTTTAGAAAAAAAAACTATTTTAGAAAATGATTTTAACTATTATTTTTATAAAAGCATTAACTAGTTACATTGGTATGTACCTATAGCCTCAGCACTCAATAGGGTATGACAGGAGGATTAGAGGTTCAAGGTCAACCTAGGCAACATAATGTAATCTTATCTTTTAAACACAACCATAGCATATTTAGCTATAATAGTATTTGGTATTTGATAAGTATTTAATGACTTTGACATTTAAGTTATGCTAATTTCTAATGAGAAAGATATTTCCATATATAGAACCTTGTTCCCTTTCTACCACATGGTCCACTTTAAGCAATTAATCATTATTTCATTATTTTTTTTTAAATCTCTAAGTACAGTTTACAAAAGAAATAATAATCGTTTGGTTGTATGTTATAGACTTATATGAGAACAATAAAATTATAACTTTTATTGGCACAGGGACATATTTCCTTACTTGTATCTTCCATGTATGGGTATGGGTTTATTGTCTACGGTCTCCTATTTACAATGAGAGTGGTATTTATGATGCTGAAGGATGTGAGGCTGTAAACGGCATTTGCATTCATCTGAGACATCAACTCTGCTTCACTATTTAGTCACTGGCTAGAGATATTTATTGCTTCATGTACTATTCTTCCATAAAGAGTAATAGCTCAGTAGAACACTTGCATACTACTGATTATGTCCCCTTTCCAGTGAATGAGAAAATGAGACGCACTTTACAGAAGTAAACCAGTCTTGCCTCGACTAAGTAAGAAGTTTGAGGGGAAAGTGAATATGGGTACTAAAAAAAAATCAGACAAGTGAAATCTGTAAATTCATTTTATTTAATGTCTTTTAGCAGACTCCCCAATGTACAAATATGTGAAGGGCCTATTACTTCATTTCTCAATGAAATATTAAACTGGGTGACTTTATTGCTTTCTATTAAGGGAATTTAAATTTAAAAAATATCAGGCAATATTATGCCAATCTGTAATCCCAGTATTTTAGAGACGAAGGCAAGGAGATCGCACATTTGAAGCTTGTCTGGGCTACTTAGAGAAACTCTGTCAGACAAACAACAACAACAACAAAAGCATGATAACAGAAAGAAGGCAAATTAAATATTTAATGACTGAAATATGTATATGTACAATGTCGCAAATCTATTCAATAGAATATTATTTGCCAGCAAAAATTAAGTAATAAAATATAATATAATTGGTGAACCTCAAAAACATGCCAAATGAAAGAAGCCACTCACTAAAATGGATACTGTATACTTCTTTTTATCTGAAATGTCCATCCAGGCAAATCCATGGGCATGGAAAATAAAAGTGTTTGCTTTTGGTAGTGTTAAATGTTAAACCAAATGAACCATAATGACTAATTGATAAAAGTTGGGATGTGCTCTAAGAGTGGGAACTGTTTAGGTTGCACACAATTATAAGTATACTAAGGCCATTTTACCCCACACTTCAAATACATGTACAAGTACAATTATTAAGCTGAGAGTCATATGGAAGTTTACTTCTCGTCAAATGTGTGGACTGTACTAAAACTTCAATAGGCTTATTATGAAAGAAAGAGCATAGATATGTAAATAGGTATTTTATGATCATTGTGTGAAAGAAAGGGTAATGAAAATCTGGTCTTGTATCACTTTTACCTTAACTAAAATACGCTGTAATTCCCCACTATAATTAAGGGCCAAGATGGGTTCTTAAGAGGGGCACATCTAGAGATGAGTACTTTCCCTCTCGCAAGAGGTTTCACAGGGTGTAGTCACCACTGAGAAAGTGAGTTTCAGGATTGGTTGTAGTGCTACTGCTCCAAAAGAGTGGCAGTAGAAGGCTAGTGCTGCATCTGTGAGCTGAGATGCCTGCTAGCCATATAAGCACCTGGAGGGTCTGCCAAGACATAGGCTTCCAAGCCTTGAGTTCCTGCTTCAAGAAGTTTGGAGAGACTCCAACCTTTGCCTGTCTAATACATTTACAGATGAGGATGAGGAGCTAGGATGTTAGTGATAACTGTGTCTTTATTCTGTTCATAGTGAGGTAGACGGAAAAAGAGAAGGTATGAAATGGAGGGACATATTGAGTATGTATTATCAGTCAATAAAGTATTTTAGCACAAAGCTTTTGACAGAGCAGATTATCTTGGTACGTGGAGAAAATGGGGCTACAGGAAGTGGGCCTTGTTCTGTGGTGCAATTTTAGCCGCAAGTCAATCTACGTTGCCTGTCAGATCCACTGTTTCCTTCTAAGTGTCAAGGTCAAGTTAGCTCCAGCAATGTATGAATCCAAGCTGGAAGTCTGTTTCACAGTGTTAGAAGGCATATAGGAAGACATATTGCTTCCCCAAACGTGTTATCTGTCTCTCAAGGACAGCCTCGCTTCCCCCTACCTCTTGTATCCAAAATCTACTATGGATGCTATTCCACTAGGTAGGTAAAGTCTGTTCTGATGCAAAGAGACTTACGAATAAGCAACTCCCCCCTAGCAAATATCAGTTTTCTGTCACCAAACACTGCTTTATTGGATGAGTTTGCAAATACTGGAAGGAAAGATCCTCAGGCTCTCTGAAAAGTTATTTTGGTTTTGGTAAGAAAATCGATATGAATTTGACTCACTGCAAATTATGAAGCTTTGTTATTGACTTCACCAGGAAAACAACAGGAACACTAACCAATAAGAAATGTTCGCCAGATTTCCTGGAGCTGCCTTAAGCAAGTCTTAGATGATTCCCAAGTCTACCCTCAGTGACACGAAATAAAACTTATTTTTCTCATATTCCTAGTAAGACTCTGGTTCATATTGTTAAAAAAAATCTTTTCCAAAAATGAGAGCAAAAAATAAACAAAATTGTTTCTTTTAGTTGAAAATAGGAATCAGTCTTAGTGCCTCAGCAGACAGTAATCTGAGCACTCCATAGGAAATGTGACCATGAAAGGAAAGAAATTGAATAGAGAAAAGAGTTGTAATCCAGCCTTTCTCTTCCTTCCCTTGCTCAGGTTTTCCAAGAGTATCTTAGTATCTTCAGATAGAAGCATTTAAGGCTCTTTTCTATTGGGTCAACTAATGTGAATATTTCGACAGTGCTACCAGTGTGTTGACTGAAACTCAGATTGGGCTAAATACAATTAATAAGTTTTGGTTAAAAAAATGTAAAAACTCATTTGTAAATCATTCCAAAGCCAAATACACACACACACACACACACACACACACACACACACACACACACACAAACACAAGTGCACACACTCATACATGGGGGATGAGGTCATGTAGGTAGAGGTACATGTTCTCATAAGAAATAGTACACTTAAGTTTTTGGTAATAGATTATTCAAAATGAGCTGGAAACCAATTACAAGGTTTAAAGCACATGAGACATTATCAAACTATCTAAATATTAAGGAAACGGAGTCCTTGGCATTATATGTTTGCTTGAAACTAAATATATTACTTTTGGTCATGATGCTTCTATATTTTCAAGTGAGATCATCCATAGATTTTCATTCTATCCATACCAATTTTTTCATAAACTAATACTACAGGTAGTTTATATGTATGTTTCTCTATTCAGAATTAAGTCCAGCCTCATAGTTCACTTGATATGGCTATATTCATATGAACTATAATGGAACCAATACTCTTAAAAGCATTACTGATGGGTGATCAGGCTAAGTTGCATGAAACAGCATTTTATGTAGTCTGTACTTTTGAAAGGATGTTCAACAAAACAGCAAACAAAATAGTCATTTGCGTCCCGAAATACCTACAGAGTTTGGTCTTAGAAGCAATTTCTTATGTGCCAATACTCTGACTTCCATATTGTGGGAATTTTAGTATGAGAAACAAAATCCTCAAAAGGCTTTTTAGATACTTTATTTATAAGACTGGGACAGGGAGATGCTTGGTCAGTAAAATGTTTGTCCTGCAAGGACTGGAACCTGAGTTTGATCTCCAGAAACCAAGAAAAGCCAGGCAGGGTGATGCAAGCTTTTTAATCCCATCTATCGAAAGTCTGAAACAGGATCCCACCAACCTAGCATAGTGAATGAGTCCTAAGCCAAGTAAGACCTTGTCTCAAGAACATGGTACACAATACTTGAAAATTATACCTGAGCTGAATCTTTTTTTTTAAATTTAAGTAATTTATTCAGATTACATCTTAATTGTTATCCCCTCACTTATATCTTCCTCTTCCCCCCTCCCTCCCTCTTTCACCCTACTCCCCTCTCCTAGGTCTGTGACAGAAGGGGACCTCCTTCCCCACCATATGATCACAGCCTCTCAGGTCTCATCCTGATAGCCTGTTTCCCCTTCCTCTGAGTGCCACCAGGCCTCCTCAGCAAGAGGAAGTGGTCAAATAGGGAGCACCAGAGTTCATGTTAGAGTCAGTCCTCACTCTCCACACAACTGTGGAGAATGAGCTGTCCATTGCCTGGCTCTGAATAGGGGTTCTAGGTTTACCGCATGCACTGACCTGCAGATTTTCCTCCCCCCCCCAATCCAAACCCACCTATAAGTATTGAGCAATGGGAAGTGGGAAACACTTTATTTTTAAAGAAAGGTTGAGTGATGGGAAGACTCCTGCCAAAAATTCTCACTTGCAAAAGGAACAACAGTGTCACAAACATTGTGTTTTTCTCAAGAGAGGCAAAGTTTTACTCACCATAGGGAATGAAGAATGCTGACTTTGGGTTGGTTCTGAAAGTCTCTAGTTTCTGTCTGAAGCGGACTTCCTTGTCTACTATTTTTGATGGCCGGTGGTTCCAACTTATGAATGGTTTGCCTCTGTGTGTGACCCTTGAAAACTGCTTCTAAAGTGACCAGTAGGCAACATGACAGTACCTCACACCTAATGCTTAAGTCTTGACCTGCGGTACGTGTACATTTGTCCTATGACATGGCCAGGTGGATTAAAGGCTGAACATGAGATAAAGATTGATATCTTCCCTGAGATAAAAAAAAAATGTTACCTGAACAGGTCCATGAAGCATGCCTGTGACTGAACAAAGCAACAGAAAGTCATTTTCAGAATGGCACAGTGTGAAAAGACTGGGCTGATCTTTGCTGTTTCTTGAGGTTAAAAAAAAAACCCATGAAGAGACCCCAAGCAAAGGACGAAGACATCTCTAGATTCTCGCAAAGGTAAGGGAACACCATCTCCCACCATCTCCAGAGGTATGCAACCTGCAGGACAATTTGATTTCAGACTGCTGAGATGTGTTTTGGATGTTTGACCTCCAACATTATAATGTGACAGTTGTGATATTTTTAGACCACAGTATGATTTAATAATTTGTAATATTAATATTATAGGACTCATGGGTTGCCTCTGAGAGCTACCCAGACTTTGAATCTCAGAACTTCCATGGAAAATTTAAACACCCAGCTTTAAATTTTTAGTCCAGGCCCTTTGTTTATTTGACTGTGATTGTTAATAACAGGATCCCATAACATTCAAGGCTTTTGATTAAATTATGTATACCAAGTTATAACCACTGCATTCAAAATTCTTTCCTAGACATACACTCAATCTTCCTTTGGCTTTTTTCTTCTCAATACTCTATACCTTATGCCAGAAAAATTACAGTTACTTGGAAATGAAACTATTAGAACAGTATTTGCCACGAGGCTGAGCATTGATTTTATCATGTTCTCCTGTGAGCCCTCCTCTTCTAAAATTTCATTAACTCAAAAAAAAACAAACAAACAAACAACATCTATTGTCCTCATTACAGATTTTGAAAATTATCATTTTTTGGTATTAGTATACACCAATGATGGGTTTAATTATTATATTCTCATTTGTCTGTATGTGTATGTGCACACACATATACAAAATATTTTTCTTACATTTACCCTCATTAGCTTCTGTTGCCTCCTGCTAATTTTCTCCTTTTCCACCTTCTCCTTCTGGAACTTTTTCTCTCTTTCTTTCTTTCTTTCTTTCTTTCTTTCTTTCTTTCTTTCTTTCTTTTTTTCTTTCTTCCTTCCTTCCTTCCTTCCTTCCTTCCTTCCTTTCTTTCTATATATCTATATTTTTTCTTCCCTTCTTTCTTTCTGATAGGGTAAACTTCATTCAGGTTGTTCACATTGTCTTGGGTGAAATGTTATTTAGAAAAGCACAGACTCCTTACCAGTAGCTACACCACTGAAAAAATATCTTTACCTTTCCCAGAGCCTTTTGATGATCAGGCAGATGTGGAGCCTTGAGAACCCTTTCTGACTAGCTACTGTTATCTGCTTATAGATCTGCGGCAGGACCATGGCACGGTGTTCACGGGCCTCATCCTGCACAGTGACAATACTGGCAATCTAAACTGATGTGAGAGCAAAAGTACAAACGTGATGCTATATTGTGAAGACAGTGTTCCACCCCATTCCACTCCTTCCTTAGCTCTTGCATGAACATTTTTTCTCTATCTTTCTTTAGCCATCATATAATTTAATTATGAAGTTCTTCTGGTGACAGTTTGACTAATTGTCATATTACCTAATACAAGTTTCTATCTTTCTAGTTTCATATATCTTAAAAAAAATTTTTTTTGGCTTTGGCGACCATTGAACTAATACCACATACTTTAGATTTTTGTCCTTGTAACAAGGAATAATCTTCTGTATTAGTTGGCAATGTTAATTGTTGTAATAAATACTGCTACATGTCTCCAGGACCTCATCAAAATGAGAATTTATTTCTCACTTTCTTAGTGGCACTATCTGGGGACTGATCCAGATGTTCTCAGGAAAAAAAATTTTCGTCCATCTCATGTCCTCTGGCTTCCAAAACCTCAGAATGATCTGGAGAAGGGGATTGAAAGAAGGCATGCTGTCTTGTAAATAATTTCATGTAAAAGCATCTAACAGAATTATAGGGAAAGAAAGATGTTCCATCCTGTCTAGGTGTATGGACTTCTCACGGCGCAGTGCTGCGTAAGAAAAGTGACATATGGTGCATAACACTTAGATGTCTTTCCCACTAATATATATTCATCACACCAGCTGCAGAGGACTTTTAAATAATTCTTACAAAGACTTCATTTTTGCATCTATGTTGTAAGCTAGCATAGAGAAGTCTCTGCTTTAAAGAGACTTACAGCCTTGGAAGTAAAATTATAAGTGCAAAAACTTGGGTCAAGGGGCTAAATCTCTCTCTCTCTCTCTCTCTCTCTCTCTCTCTCTCTCTCTCTCTCTCTCTCTCTCTCTCACACACACACACACACACACACACACACACACAAACCACAATTTAGATCAGCTACAAAATGGGGTAGGTGACTAAGATTATTGCCAGCAACATGTGTATGTCATCTGTCAAGCTCTTTAATAAGAAAAGAATACTATAAAATACAAAGGGAAAGAGGAGAGGGGATGGATGCAGAAAGGGGGAGAGAGATCATGGTAAGAAGAGAGATTACAGAATTATATGTGACAAATCATGAGTTTGAAGGAAGTTTCTGAAAAGTAGAACAATGTTTTCAGTTGTTTCACTGTGCTGAAATGATAAATATTGAAAAGTTAAACCTTTCATAAACTGAGATAAGATATATATTTTTATATTTTCTTGTTTTCCTTTCCCTTCCTTCCTTCCTCCTTTTTTTTGGGGGGGTAGGGTCTCTCTGTGTAGCCTTGGCTGTCCTGGACTCACTTTGTAGACCAGGCTGGCCTCGAACTCACAGTGATCTGCCTACCTCTGCCTCCCGAGTGCTGGGATTAAAGGCGTGCGCCACCATGCCCAGCTCCTTCCTTCCTTTTATCCTCCCATTCTTTCTTTTCTTGCAAGGGGAAATGTGTTGGATAGTCTTGTGTCAACTTGATATAAGCTAGAGTCATCTGAGAGGAAGGAACTTCCATTGAGAAAATGCCTCCTTAAGATTGGGTTGCAGACAAGCCTATAAGACACTTTGTTAATTAGTGAGTGATAGGACAGGACCCAGCCCATTGTGGGTGATTCCATCCCTGGGCTGGTGGTCCTGGCTTCTATTAGAAAGCAGACTGAGCTAGCCATGAAGAATGAGCCAGTAAGCAGCACCCATCAATGTACTCAGCATCACCTTCTGCTTCCAAATTCCTGCCCCTCTTGAATACATGTCCTGACTTTTTTTTTTAATGATAAACAGTGTTGTAGAAAGGTAAGCCAAATAACCCTATCCTCCTCAACTTCCTTTGTGGTCATGGTGTTTCATCACAGCAATAGAAACAGTAACCAAGACAGGCAAGATCTCACATAGCCTGTGCTGCCTGCACCATGTAGATGAAGATGACATCTCCCTGAATCTACTCCCCATACACTAGGAGTGCATCACTGCCAAATCATATACCTAAAATTTGTAAGCAAATGCTAAATAAAGAAGTAGATGATATATTACCAAAACTTCAGACCAGAAGTTACTATACTTTATAAATGATCAGCCTCAATATAGTTCCTTAGAGTTAGGAAAATCTATATTCTCTGTGCGCTTTTACTTTTATTTTTGTACCTTGTATTTTGTATGTGAAAAAGTACAAAATATAGGTAAAACATTTAGTTATAATATTTAAAAGTAAATTGCCTTATAGCAGTCCAAATAAATGGAGATATCAGCAAAATCATTACAATAATCATGACTAATAAGCTCAAAATAGCAGACAAAAAGATGAAAAGGTTGGGATTTTTTTTTTTTTTTTTTTTTTTTTGGTCAGGAAAGAGAAAACTACACAAAAAAAACAAATTAACAAGTAATAAAATTATATTAACAAAACATGAGGCTTCTATCATCTTGATCTTTCTTGATCAGGAATCCAAATGTATATGTACCCATGACCATATAAAATTTAGAGAAATCAGAGAGTGACCCATTAAAATACAAATGTTCTATATCTCATAGCACATATGTCTGATACCCTAGGTCTAGGGTAACAATGTATTCTTTAATTTGCCAAATTTCATTCCTGATACAAAATCTATTGGATGTTAAGACTTATCCAGACTGATACATAGGAGGTGCCATGTACCGTGTAGCGTGGTCCTGGAACCCTGACGAGTGTGGCAAGAAAAGGAAGACAGAACAAACATGTACACAGAAAATATGGGAATTGATGGGCTGTACAAACTCTCAAGACTTAGCATCAACCAACTCAGCAACCCAGAACTTCAGGACTTTTATTATCTACTACACAGGTAAGGGAGAAGTTAGCCAGTTTCTGTAGTAGGTGTCTGTAGGCAAGAAGTCTCAGGCTGTACACATCCAAGAAGAGGAAGCTGCAGTTGCTAGTTTTTGGACTGTTCAATCATTTGTAATCACTAGCACTAGGGTCAGAGGGAAGGCCTTGCCAATTTTCTATTAGTCCCAAGGCATTGGTCCTTGACTTGACGATACCCATGTATCGTCTGTTATTATTGTTATATTATTACTATATATAAAAGATGAGACAGAATTCATATATGTTCTTACAATTTCTAAGATCAAATTTCAAAACACTGATATCAAACCTTTACTTGAGTTAATGTAGTTTTCTTAAGTTTTTCATCTGTTCTTGGCAACAACTTTAAGTCCTACCATAAACAAAACACATATCTAAATCAGTGGTTCTCAGCCCTAAAAATGAAAAGAAAATGGCCAATTTTGTCTACTTGCATTGTCTTAAACACCCAATAGGAAAGTGTAACTCCTAGTTGCAATGTTTGTTTTTTTTTCTTAAAAGAGGTCAAAGGACCACATTTCCCAGACATTAAACTCAAATTTATATGAGACAATTATTAGAAAAGTATTTCTTACTAACAGTTTTTTTCTTCATACATATATACATGACTTCTCAGATGTAGAATATTGACCTTGGCTTAATTCACCACTGCAACTCCTACCTGTATCCAAAAGAGATGGGCTCATTATTGATTTACCCTAAAAATTAAATGATGGTTAAATTTCTTCTCTGGTTTCCTCTCACAAAGCAATCAGGAGGGACACTGTGCTTCTAGCTGGTCCAACAGCTATGAGCGTGCCTGAAATTAGATCCCACGCTTATCAGTGTTTGATGCAGTTGTTAAAGCCAACAGAAAAATGTGAAGGATACCAGTGAATGAATGATTTCTGAGTCCCATCAAAACATTATAATGGAGTTTGTTTTCAACATTTAAAAATTATGTTCTTCTCTGGCTTTTCTTGATCCTTTGTCAAGGGCTTGTGATGCCAATAAAGCCTGCCTTTGCTTTTCCTCACATCTGTTACTAGGCAGTAATCAAAGGTTTCCTTTCTTTCTTATTCATAAAGCCACTCATGAATTTTGGGGGTGTCTTTTAGGTAGGTCACATGAGGGATGTACCTTAACTGACACTCCAGATTTAACTCTAAGAAGCCAGATCATTCTTCTTATCAATTCCCTACGAGTAATTAAGATTATCTCTTCAGAGGGGTTAGTGATGAAAACAGAAGGTAGAAAGAAGGGACCCCAAAGCAGTAGTTCAGTGATGCCCTTGATGTACTGGCTAGGAATGCCAGAGGTAAGAACTGGTTTTTCACATCTTCCCAAATAAGCATCCTAACGTTGAGGCTATGCACAAGGGTAAAATATCTGAGATACTAATAATCCCTTGTACTGAGATTTAGAACTGGTTCTCTAAATTGTCATGGTAATATACATATTATATATCGTTATTTACAATATATTATATAATATATATAATGATTCTTGTCAAGCTGGGATCTCTGAAAGGGCAGCAAGTTGTGGAGACCAAGGGCAGAATATTACAAGAAAGTTGACTCAATTTCAATGATTATTCTGACCCTCCTTTGCAATTTGGTGAGTCATCTGTAATTTTGTTTTGTGATGACTTACTCCTATTAACTAGAATGATAAAATATTAATCAGCACATATGATTCTACAGAAAAAGGATACCACAGTGATATAAGAAACAAAAAGAAAGCTATGATGTATGGTGATATTTTAGAACACTAAACAGGCCCATCAGAATGTTCCTCACTTGTGAATTTCTCTCTGTTGAAACATCTAAGCTTGGCACTGCCTCTGGTGGTCTTTTAATTAAGAATGAGATGACAATGGAGAAGGTAGAACCATCTAAATTTACACTTCAGGGAAATATTTATTTAATGCATAGAAAAATCCTGTCCAACACAAAATACTTATCATTTGGCAGGTAACACAGGATGCACAAAAGCCAAATTCCTTAAGAGACCCAGTACATAGTCTACTGACCCCAAACCTAGTAACTTATGGAATTTCACTTGTCTTGAGAAAAAGCAGGGAACTATTTCCTAAGAGCCAAGAACTAAACCACCGATAGACTTTTAAGCTTCCAGCTCCTTAAAAAGGATTAGTTGATTTTCACAAAATCCACTAAAAATTCCTATAAACAATGTGGTTGCATTGCACTCTAGAAAAAAATAAAGAAAGTTCCTGGAGGCGTAGCCAGTACACTGGGAAAGGCCACTTGTTCTCTTTAAGCTATGATTCTCCCACAGAGCTGATAACAGGGTATTCATAAGTTCTCCATCTGGAATAGGATTCAGATCATCACTGTAGCACTCATCACATGGTGACCCTTTCATGCTCCCAGGGATTTAACTTGCTTAAGATTAGGTTGTGAAAACTGAAAAAAGGCATATGTGGTGGCCTATGTCTTTAATCTAAGCAGTAAGAAGGCAGAGACAGTCAGTTTTCTACATGAGTTCAAGTCCATCCTAGTCTACATAGTAAGCTCTATGCCAGCCAAAGGCACACAGTGAGAACCTGTCTCCAAAAAAAATTGAGAATCTCCAATAGGATTCATGTAATGTTTACATTAATCAATATAAATAAACTAAGAACAACTACTTCATAAACACTAGGTACTATATTATCACCATCTAATAGATGGTGACCAGCCCAGCTTTGGTAGTAGAAAACAAAAGCAAATTCAGTTCTTGCCAGTTGAGCCCCTCTCCCGCGGGGACTGTCATTTTCTGCAGATATACTTCCTCTCTCCTTTCTTCCTTCCCTCTTTCCTTGCCCCTCCCTTTGTACCCTTTATGTACTCTTTATAATTTTTATGTTCAGTTACTTGACATTTAATCTTATGCTTGCTAATAATTTATCACAAGCTATAAAATACCATTACAAATCAAACATTTTGATACTTAATCCCCAATGTTAGGAAATGTAGCACTATCAGTGTACCTTACGTCCTGGAATTTGAGATATTAGGGGCTATGGAATTTTTCTGAGGAGTCTAGAAGACATGTATCCTTTTATCACGTAAGTTAATGCTTCCATTTATGAAACTTCCAATCCTCTTAAAGCTTTGGTACATAGTACTGGAAATTCAGCAGTAGTTTGTAAAGACTTAACTTTTTCAGTAATGTAATTGATCCTTCCTGATCAAGCCCATAAAAGAGTGGAAGTGGAGGAGCTAGCACAGAGTGCAGTTCTCTAGTGTAGCTAAACAGTTGACAACATGATATCATCATTGAATTAATCATCATGAACAATCTTTATAGAAAGGCTAGCTATTGGTCATATAGAAAGTAAACTTTTATCTTGATGTATTGGATATGGACTATAAATTTCTACTGGTAGAACATATTGTTGATTTATTTCAGTTCTCTTCCATGGAA
Organism: Acomys percivali; assembly: GCA_907169655.1. Classification (NCBI taxonomy): domain Eukaryota; kingdom Metazoa; phylum Chordata; class Mammalia; order Rodentia; family Muridae; genus Acomys; species Acomys percivali. The sequence goes on along the minus strand of OU015744.1, from coordinate 122,696,010 downwards.
AGTCTTTTTATCTGTATTTTCTTTCTTTCTTTCTTTTTTTTTTCTGTTTTTGAGACAGGGCCTTACTTTATTGTACACACTGTCCTCAAACACACAACAATGCTCTTGCCATAGACCCCTGTGTACTGGGATCACAGATGTGTGCAACCTTGTGGGCAATAACTGTGTAATTCTAATACTTTAAATTTTACTTTAATTTATATAATTGAGTGTTTTCCCTATGTGTGATTGTATACCAGAGTGAGCATCATATTCTTCGAACTATCATGAAAGCTGGTTCTGAGTTGCCCTCCATGTGAGTATTAGGAATTGAAATCAGATACTCTGGAAGAGCAGGCACTGCTCTTAACTACTGAGCTATCTATCCACTTCCAGCTATGCTATTTAATTGACACTAGCTAGCTAAAATACCACATTGAAAATTTGTAATTTCTCCTAAAATTTTAATTGTGAGTACAAGGGTATATTTTTCAAGCAATTAGAAGAATTGTGAAAAACAAATATATTTAATTATACCTAAGATCATTTTCTCAGAAAAAAATTTTGGTTTACATTGTTGAAATTTTGTTTGTTCCTGCAAACAATATTTTGAAAGAGATTCCTTAGGTCCTTGATAAATACAATATATATATATATAATACAATTTAAAATATTTTATTGGAGATGCCTTAATCATCCTCCGAATCTCTTTCTCCTCATCTATATGTGAGTATATTTACATATACACATCTCATATATACACTCTGGGCATAGACTCTATACATATATACATGCATCTATGGAGAGAGAGTGGGTAGATGAAGATTGTTTGAGAAGCAAGAAGTCTAGAAAAAATTGTTAGGCCCACAGAAATCCCATTTGGACTGCCAAATTTGCATTGGTCCTGCCCACAGTTTGAAATGTCACCCCACCCTCTCTTTGCCATCTGCACCACCACCTACTGATTCCTATGTCTCTAGTCTTAGAGAACAGGAGCATCTGCATATGACAGGCACATCAGACATGCCCCCCAGCACAGATTTAAGTGAAATATTAGAAAATATATTAAAGAAGAGTCAGAATATGAGCACATGTATGTATACATTCACATATACCTACATATATATATGCATATAGTTGGAACCAGAATTCTACCAGCATAAGTTTTTCAGGTTGGTCCTCACCTCCCACTTTTTCTGATTCCTCCCCAACTTCTTTCACTTTATGGGTAGTGAAAAGAGACAATTTATGATTAATACAAATTCACCCTGATGGGTTAGTGACATGTGACCTGTGCATATTTATTCATTTGTGGCCATTCAAAGATGTGTCTATCTTTTCTTAACTGATTACCCAGAGCATCGAGAGTGAGTAGAACATTGTGGAAAGGCTCAATAGGGATAGATAGTGTCTCCCAGGTCATTTGTGGTAGTGGTAGGACATGAAGCAAGAGAGCATCACAGGATCATTTGTGACAAGCGTTAAAGGAACAGTATTATCAGTAACCTCCCATTCTTTGAGCAAATACCAAGTAAGAGGGTCATCCCGAGTTTTACTTCACAGATCCTACCAGCTATTGTTGAATAAACAATCTTCTTGTGTTGTAGGCCATTATCTTCTCATTATGTTCCTCAATGTTAGCAGTCTTTATTTTTTTCCTTAAGGTTTCTATTGGATCCACTTAAGAACTATATCTTATCTATAATACAGTACGTTTTGCCATCATCTCAACACATATGTTTGGAAATAAGCAACTGAAGTACAGTTCAGTCCATAGTGCAGGGCAAGGAAACTTGATGTCTTAAAACCTGTAGATTATAGAAACAGCCGTGTTCCCATGGAAGAGTGATATTGGGAAAATCATATTTGTCATTTCTAGTTTGTCTCCATATACTTATGACCCAAATTGTTCTATTTTAAACCTTATTTACCATGCTTTTAAATTCCAGACATCAGAGTATAGGAAAATGCAGAAGATTCTTGCTCCTTGTGCCATATGTGGCTGCAGTGGTGCTTCCTGATTGATATTCTAGGACTCCTATATAAAACTGTCATGATGCCTCTTTTCATCCTTCAAGTCCAGTTGACACATGGATGATGAATACCTTTGGGGGTGAACACAGGTTGCCTTCTCATCTTCTCTGTTACCCATTGTTTGATGTGACTGGTTTTCAGGTTCCAAAAGAGTGTAATTAAACTATATGCATTCATTGAGGTATGTTTTATGCCATCTTTTTTTTTTATTTTTGCTCATTAAATATGAACTTTCTTTTCTTTGAAACCTGTCATGATTAATATTTCATTACTATTTTTAAACAAATAAGCCTTATTGATTAAAATGTACCTCAGAGTTTCTGCACCAGGATTTGATATTTATAGTTGACGCACTGTCTCCTGAGTTTAGTGGCTATCTTGTTTGGGCTGCAGGCTAGTAAAGAGAACTAGTGAGAGTTGTCATACAAGAGCCTGACCATGAAAGCTATTGAATTAAAGAATATAATGAAGTGAAGGAGGCAGCCTTAGAATGCTAAAGGGGTTCATTGCAGGAACTCTTGGGCCATGATTCAGCCCATACTTGTTTGGACAGAGAAATAATCAGTGCAAACTTAAAAGAATGAGTAAGGTAAATTATAAACGGCCATTGCCTCAGAGACACACTTAGAGATGAGATCAAGAGTCTTAGGTAAGGTTATGAATGCATTATGATATCACTATGGGCTTTAAGCTGCAAAGGAACATAATATAATTCTTACTGAAAATCTATTAATACATATATTTGTGCCAAATGGACTTAATGGAGAATTGTAATGACTAGATAACAGATTGTACAATCATCCAAGCAAGGACAAGAGTGCTTTTCACAGCAGTAACAACAATGGATGGATAGTAAGCAGATTGTAAGTGTATTTTGAATTTAGAGATATTGAAATTGCTGAAGCTAAGTAGTAACCTAAGCATAAGTTAAGAGTGACAGCAAAGACTTTGAGCTGAACATCTGGGTAAAGTGAACTTTTTTGAGATAGAAAATGCTGGAATACTGGAGATGTAGCTCAAAGGTAGAGCACTAAAGTACTTAAGTAGCATGCATTAGGAATGCCATGGTTGAACACACAGCACTGGAATGGAGAAATGATGCAATTATATTATAAATTACAATATTAGTACTAATATTAACATATTAACATTATTAACTAATTAACTATTTAGTTAACTAATTAACTAATATTAACATATTAGTACTAATAGTAACATATTAGTTATATATTTATATATTCAATTATATTTCAGATGTATATTAAATATGATATCTATTATATCTATATATCTATATCTATATAACTGAGACTGCAGGGACAGGCATGAAGTAAGGAATAGATAAACATGTCTTGTGTCAGTGTGTGATAATTTTGAGAGATATGTTAATTTTAACTTCTTAATTTGTCATCTAAGTAGAAGTATTGACTTAGCCATTGAGAATGCTTGCTCAAATTCAAGACTGAGATTTAGGCAGAAGATATTCTTGACAAAGATTTAGAGTCTGTTCTTAGTATTCTTTCAGGTTCCATTGTGTTTTTGCATCCTCCCATAAAGCCTGTGCAGAGAAGAGACAGGGCCCTTTGTGGCAGTCTGCTGAAACTTGGAATTCTTCATTGCAGATATAAGAGACCCGTACATGTCTACTCCTCTGGCTGCTCTTCCATCACCCCAAGGCTTCTTGTATAAACATTGCCTTCCTTCCACTCTCCAGAGAATTGCATGGGAGGTTTGTCCTCTCAGCATCTTCCAGGACTCCCTACTTCGTTCCGCACCACAGAGACCTCCCTATCACATGTCCTTCTGCAGAAGAGAGAAGGAACCTTCTTAGCATTTCTCTGTTTTGATGCAGACCTAAGTAGATGAGCATTAATGTAAGTCTGAGAAGTTTAGAAGTTTGTTTCCCCCTTCAAAAAATTCATCCAGTCTTTAAGCAATTGTCTTATAATGCCAAAAACAAAACAAAACAAAACAAAAAGTACCCCTTCCATTCCTGAAGCTATTAACTGTTTTGTTTTTAAGAACTCAAGGTTGTGGTTGTTTTTTTTAAGAAAGAAAACAGATGATTAAAAGAAGATTATATGGCACAGAAAGATAAAAGAGGAAGGCATATTAACATATTTCAAATGATTGTGATGTCTTCGGTGTGTGAAAATTTTAAAATGCCCTTTAATATGCTATTAGCTCATTGAGACATTCATTTTGTCTCACTTGTTTAATTAGGAAATGTCTAGTGAGTATTCATTAGGCCCAAGGCATTGTGACTTGCTGCTCTTTGAACAGTGTCCATGTCCTGATGGACATCATTGGCCTAACTGAGAAAAGATAAGACACTAGGCTGCCAAAGATGGCAGCAAGGTGTCTTCCTATCTCAAGTTATAAAAAGAAAAGAAACATAGAATGTTCTTGAGCAAGGGCCTTTGTTTTCCCAAATAACATGATGTTAAGTACTAGAAAAGTCTCAGTGTTAAGAAAAGAGTGTCCTTTTACTTCATTGGTTACAGAAATCCCTTCCCTCTTCCCTGCCCACTCCTCCCTGGCCCCTCCTCCCTGACCCCTCCTCCCTGACCCCTCCTCCTCTTCCTGCTTGTTCTTCCTTTTGCCAGTTTCAGTATCTTCTCCAGTCTAGTTGGCCTGGATAAGCTCAGACTACTGAAGGATTCCTAGGTATCATCTTCATATCATAATATTCATGGGGAATAAAAGAAAGGAACACTCTTTTGAAAAGATTGAATTTTCTAGAAGTATAACAGTCTCCTTCCCACCACGTGTGAAAAATTATTTCCTTATAATTGTGTAATAAGGGATGCCTAAGTCAATGATCTATGATCAATGGACTATTGCCTTAAATTAATCAGTGATTGTGCTTTTAGCTGTAACAGT
>OU015744.1:122674931-122686114 GCA_907169655.1 Acomys percivali | reverse complement strand
ATATATACCTTACTTAATTATTATTGATTGCTATGAAGAGATACGATGAACAAAGCAACTTAAGTAAGAAAGCAGTTAACTGGGGACTTCCATTCTCAGAAGGTGAGTCCCTGACCACTGTGGAGGAAAGCATGGTGACAGGCAAGCAGGCAGGAACTGGAGCCATACTTGAGACCCTAAGACTACAACCACAAGGCAGAGGAGGAAAGAGAGACTGGGCTTAGTGTGACTTTTGAAATCCCAACCTTCAGTGATACACCTCCTCCAGCAAGGCCACACCCAGTCCAAGACCTTCTAATCCTTCCCAACCAGTTCCACCAATAGGAGTTCATCAAGTTTTCTATCCTTTAAGACAATAATAAGTGCTATTGCATATAATAATACATTTATATATGTATTTTGGAGGAATTCTGCATTCTGCTATATGGAAATCATTAGCTAGGACTTCCGTTTGTTTCTTTTTGCCTTTACCTATTATTTAAAAGGCATAAGCAAATACAACAAAATATAAAGAAATGTTTGTAAATGTCTGGCTAAAATACCAACTTCATCCATAATTTTAAACATTTCAGTAAGACTTCATCGATAAAGTCGTATACATTCCCAATAAGGTGAATCATTGTCCTGGGATCCTACAGGTGGCAGGTTCTGAGTCTTAGGGAAAGAGGATTACTCAGTTACCAGCCAATTCCTTCTTAGCTCATAAAAGGAACACAAAACTAAAACTCCCATCTTGATCTTATTTTATGTCTGTTGTCACACCTTCATGGTCAAAGACATACTTTGCTATGGAAAGGCTGTAGTTTAAGATGAAAACATATATTGTCATTTTTATTGTATGCTATTTCTGGCTCTTCTCCCTATTATGCAACCTATTAATAGTTGCATGTCATATTAAATAATAGTTGCATAGCCTAGGTGCTATGACAAATGGACCTTACTATACAGCAATCTTTGGAGAACTAAAGCCAAAAAATGAACTTTCTGAATACTCTCAAGACAACTCACCAAGCAGAGGGATCTGAGACCACAGAAGCCAGTTTGGATGTTTTACAATCCTTTTCACTTTGTCACTCTGCACACGTACAGGTCACCTGATTGGCCTTGGATCACATGTTCTCTCGAGGCCAGGAAAGGCCAGGGCACTTTAACTGACACTTCTTTCCAATTATATTCACTATGGAAAGCAAAACTAAAATAGAAGGAAGGGGTACCTGTCTGGAAAATCGGAAGTGCTCACTGCTTGAGGCATCATCTCAGAGGAAGTCTCAACAGACATGCATAATTAACCCAGGACAGCAAGAAAAGGCCCTTTAGAGACTTGAGCTTATTTCTAAGACAGATGATGATGTTTAGTTCATCATTTTGAACCATGCAAAAATCTCTGCCTCAACATGTTTTTAAAAATCTCTTTTAAGGTAAAAGAAACGTGCAACGAACATCTGCCATCTTCAGATTAACAAGTTCACCACACTTAATTTCTCCAGATGTTAAGTTTATCTTTTAATGTGTGGACGCACTGGAGCAAATGAAATAGTAAACAATGTTTGAGAGCTACAAGTCACAATTGCATATATAATACCATTTGCAAACAAATTCAATCTCCTTTTTATAACTGTGTCACACATATTCAAATATCCCAATAAATGTATCTACCTATAAAATATAAGCATGCACAGAGCTTCCATGATCTTTTGTCTTTTTCAAAGCTATTTTCTTTTTGTCACATTTAATTATGAAATATCCTCAACTTATATTGAGGATAAACAACTTTTTTTGCTCTCATAGGTCAAAGGTGGGAACAGTATGTTTTATTCTTTCTTCACAATTGTAGGCTTATATCACCCTTTACATGGATTTGCCTTATATTTGCCTCTACATCATGCAGAAATGATTTCTCATAACTTCCATAGCCATAGCAGTCTTCATTGATCTTTGTTGACTGGATACCCTTACAGGTTACAAGCAGGAATGACCAGCTTGTTCAGATAAATCTAAATGATGTTGTGCTTTCTACTAGTTGAAAAGATATTTCCTTTTTTGAAAAGATATTTTCAAAGTAACTTTTCCTCATTTTCATGTAAGGGTGTTTGAGAAGTATCCATTTTAAAAAATTAACTGATATCAATTAGCTCATACTTATTTAGATATTCATTATGTGTGCATTGTTTTGTGACTCTCCTTGATGTAATTCAAGGTCCTTTGATGACCTGAAAACCAGAATGATGGTAACTTTTAAAATGATGAATTTTGAAAATATGTGCATTTGAGCTATCCCATTAATTTTAATGGCTAGTAAGCACAAAAAGAAAGAACACATTCCTTTACTTCTTTTATATTAAATAAACTCTGGATAACTGCCCCTGATTTACCTACAATATAGAGATGCTGACACATCATCAAGTTCTTAGCTGGTTTCATGCAAATCTTTGAAATAATTTGGAAAAAATTAAAAGGCAGCATGTAATTTCTTCATTAAAATCTATTTCAGCCTCAAATTCATTCATATAATTGTTGTCATAATATCCTTATGTTCCAGATTTTTGGCTAACATATGACATAATTGATAGTTACTGTAGCTGCCACTTACAATGTAGTTGTATTATGCCTTTAAAAAATGATGATGGTTGTCATGTATCCAATGCTAATATTTCTAAGCTGATTTTATTTGTGTGTATCCATGTGAGTCAGGTCATACCTCCTCTGTTCTAACCACTGAGACTAAAATTTCATGATAATGACTTTGAAATGACATTGAAAATGTCATAATTGCTCACCACTATCTGCTTGTGTTTGCTCACCCTTGCTGCTTCCGTGCCTTCAAAAGCTTCACCGTTGAAGGGTTAAAGTTGACAATTTTCCATCTACAGTTAAGATCTATTGATTCGTTGAGGCTGAATGTGCCTGTTTGAACATCTAGTCTAGCCAGTCACTTCATATCAGTATCAGGTTTTTGTGATGTGACATATACACATGAAACTGTTTAAAGCTGTGGCATTGTCAGGTCAGAGAAATGTGCAGTCTCTGTAAGTGACAATGTAGTTGTTGAAAAGCATAGTGCTCATGTAATCTTCTATAAAAGCAAGTGGGGAGCTTTTACAAGTCCAAGACACCAAATGCCCAAAGATGTGACCAAGATTATATTGCACTATGCAGTACTTAATAACTATAAATATTAATATAATATAGTGGAGTTCTCATACCCACAATAGTGTTGTGTGTGACTGAATTCCTTTTATTTCATTATCAAAACCATTGAAATGTAGTCTTGCTGTGTAGAGAAGAATTCACAATATCAAAACTAAACAAAGCTCCCTAAACATGACTGCATACTCACTGTCCAGCTTAGAAATGTTTACTTTCCTTCCCGCTGTCTCCTTTTGCACATCTCTGGGAGAGTACAATTAGCTACAATATTAACTTAATGCAGGCAAATGGCGAGTACCATGATGCTTTTCCCCTGTGGGTCTGAGTTTTACAAGTCGTATTAGTTGCTAGCGATGCTAGAACGAAATGCCACAGATGGGGTGGTTCACACTGCAGAGATTCATTTTCTCATAAGAACACCAAGTTTCTACCAGGCTTGTTCCTGCCTAGGGCTTTTCCTCCTGACCTTGTCCGTGGCTACCTTCTCTGTGGCTTCATAGGGTGTCTTCTCCAAGGATCTGTTTATCGTGCTGTTTCTATGTATGTCCTCATCCTCTTTCGGCAAGGTAGCATTGGATGTCTTGGAACTTGCTCCACACACCTGGCCTTGAACTCACAGAGATCCACTTGCCTCTGCCTCCCAGAGTGCTGGGATTAAAGGCATGCATCACAATTGCTTGGCCTAACTTAATTTTAATTACCCTAAAGGGTTTTACCTTTTATTATCTGTTTAAAGGTTAAATTCTAGTCACATTTAGAGGTATCAGGAAGTTGGGACTTGAACATAGGAGTTCTGAGGATGACAATCCACTCCATAACAAACAATGTGTCATCCACTGAAAATATTGGGTAAGGCAGTGAAGTCAAAGCCATTTTACCCCTACACACACACACACACACACACACACACACACATACACACACCACATATCAAGTCGTGAATAATTGTGTAGCACATTCTGTAAAACTGCATGTGTGATACATGTGTTCAACATATCATTTTCTAATCTAAGATAAATTGGGTTTCCCATGTAATTTCAAGTAAATACTCATCTTTTCTCATTCATCCATTTCCTCATAGAGTCTTTTTACTCTCAGCACTATGGCAAGAAGCATAATATATTTTCACCTAAACAGAATGACCCTATAGCTGAAATTAAAGCTATATTCAACACAGTTAGGACAATGTTAAAAGGCAGTCATGTAATATCCCCTCCCTGTACATACATTAAAATTTTTTTAAAGTACAAAATAGTAAGAACCTTATAGTTTGCCATGATTAAAAAACAGACATGTAACATATAATTTCTGCTTGTTTCATGGTTCTTCTTGATATAGGCAGTTTATTGTATATATGTGTAATAATATAAATGTATATGTAAAAACATTTTATTAAAAATTGCCTTTAAAAAACCCAGACAGACAGACAACAATTCAGGTATTACAAACTTCTCATGAAAGTTCCCATAAGAGGGCCCACTCCACAAGAAGACAGCTGTAGTACATTTGCCCAAGGCTTGTTCTAGAGCTAGCAGACCAGTGTGCCTGCATGTAACAAGCATAGCTTCTGTCTCTGGACTTGAGACATTGGTTAATTTTAGTGCTGATCACCAAGAAAGGAGAATCCTCCTTTAGCGCGGGCCACGCATGCTTCCTTCTGACCTAACAAGCTCTGAGTTTTTCTGCCTTCTTTGGTCAATATCGATTTAAATATTCACAGAACACTAGAAGGAGACTCTGATTTGAGTTGAGAGTAGATGGAATTGGATTACCATTATAGCTCAGCCTTGGGCTTCCACACAGTTGCTCTACCCTTTTGGGTCTCCCATTCTTCCCCACCTACGTTGCCCTAGGCTGACTGTCACGGCGACCCTCCATTTTCCCAGAGCGCGGCTTAAAGTATTTCTGATGCTCACTAACTTCCTCATTTTGTTGAGATTGATTAGCAATTAAAAGTTGTGCGGAAATGACACGCAAAAACACAACACTTCACCTTTGAAGACTAGATTTTGTTGTTTCTGGATATCTAATTAGCCAAGGTCCACTGTGGAATGACTTCGTGGTTGGTGGGGCATCTGTACCCTCAGCCTTCCGCTGTGTATGCCTGAGGCCTGTTGACTTTCTCTTCTGGCAACTCCATATCTTCCTGTTTCAAGGCTTCTGAATCTTTACCTTCAGTCCCTTGAGGTGTAATTAAACAATTCTTCTTTACTTTCTTGAGCAGAGGAACAGCTCATTCTTTACTTGGTCCACTCCTTCCCGAAATAGTGATAGTGTTCTCAGCTTTAAAGGCTGAAAGGGTTCTTTCCTTTAAACAGTAAATGGAAATAGTCTCCAATAAATTACCTCCAAATTACACAGCATACAGAACCTGTCCAGTGTTTGCTGTGAGGAAAGTACTGCAACTTTCTGTTTTCTCTCCATCGTGTTTTGTGATCTAAAACTTTAAAACCTACCTGTGAAGAATAAAAAGTGAAGAAAATGACAATGGGTATAATTATTACCTTCAAGGCATATCATAATTATAAATAATATGTGAGTATGCAGGTATACTGCAGTCAGATATATCTCACTCATTCATACAACTAGTTGTTGAATATGTTCAAAGTACTATATGAAATCTAAGCTTTGATATGAATAAAAGAAAAACGCCAAAAGAGAGTACCCAATGGTTTGAATTTGTTATAGGCATTTTCTACTTAAGCTTGAAAAGTTCTGTGTATGTTACTATATATAAATTTTATTAGGATTATATACTGCGTGATGTGTTCATATAAATATATGTAAAATTCTAATACTGATATCTATTTAGAGATGCATAAATATAAATCTACACAAATATAAATATAAAACATTTTAATATTTAGTTAATGATGAAGCCAACTCTCTTCTTTTTCCTTCCACTGTTCTCTATACTGTGTTCTCCATGAGATAATACAAGAATTTTCCAAATTGAGTTCTCTCTGCCCTTGGACTTTCTGGTCTCCAGAACTGTCTGAAATCCAGTAACCGTCTTTCAAGATGCAAGGGGACTAAAGCAGCCCCTCATTAATGCTCCTTACATAGACACACTCCCTTCTTCACAAGAGTGGTGTCTGAAGAAGACCAGTAAAGAATCAAGATGCTCTCCTATACTTTGCAGTAGTGAGGTCATGCCTTTCCTGATGCCAAAGGAGTCTGAAGCTTCCACCTTATCTAACAGCAAGCCAACACTGCACCCCTCCGCCTCAGTATGGCATTAGCAGGAGGCTAGAGGGGGCTCACCTTCACACTTTTACCCAGCGGAACAGGGGACTGCACCTTTCCCTTCCACGGGAGGTTCTCTGGGAACTGAGGTTCTCTCCTTTCTGGTACAAACAAGATTTCAACCCCCTTCTCCTCTACAGCACATGCACTGTGAAACCCAGTTTAGCTTCACACCAAAGGACCAAAGTTTACTTTTAAGGTGGCCACAAATCATGTCAAAAAATAAAAAAACTATTTATTTGAATTAAAGACATCAAGTCAGGTTACCAAGAAAGCAAACCCATAAGAAATAGTTGACAAAGATCTCAAAGTAGAAATTTTTAAAATATTCCAATGTACATTACAAAAGTACTTGAAGCAAGTTGAAGAGTTCCATATATAAAGTCAAGGCAAGGAAATAAAATAAAGAAGAAAAAGAACCAAATGGAAATTTTAAAACTGGTACAAGAGAAAGCTGCAATTAAGAACGCGAACTTGAGAGAGTCAGCAGCACAAGGGAGGGGCATCGGGAATTACAGACCCAAACAGCATGGAGGAAATGCATTCAAAAATTAATAGAACCTGAAACCTGAAAAGAAAATTCTCACACTCACGTCATCTCTGTTGACAAAGGAGAAGAGAGAGAGAACAAGACCGTGAAAGGACTCAGAACTTTGTGATCAACAATTAGTCACTGACATTCCCCACAGTTATGTGGAGAGCAGGGACTAACTGTGACATGAACTCTGGGGCCCCATATTCCATGACCTCCCCTTGGTGGGGAGACCTGGTGGCACTCAAAGAAAGGATAAGCAGGCTACCAAGATGGGACTTGATAGCCTATGACCATAAAGTGGGGGAGGAGGTCCCCCTCGGTCATAGACCTAAGGGAGGGGAATAGGGTGAAAGCGGGAGGGAGGGAGGAACGGGAGGATACAAGTGAGGGGTTAACAATTGAGTTGTAATCTGAATACATTGATTAAATAAAAATAAAAAATTACTCACTGAAATCATAAGGAACTTTTAGCATCAACTGTAAAAAACAGGCCAACAGAAGCATCTGTAGCAGAAAATCTTAAAATAGAGTATAATTTTTAAATTACAGAGGGCATGAATGAAGACTAAGTTAAAGTGAATCCTCAAAAGTAGGAACTGTGAGCCCTGCTGCAAGCAGAGTCACTATGAAGCAAGGAAATATTACCATCCCTCCCAAGGACCTTGGAGGTTTTGAGCCATGAGACAATTTCTCAGATATGCTTCCATAGGGCAACTAATAAAGAGACATTGCCCATGATGCTAATGGCTGTCTCCATATCAATTGTTTTTGATACTGTATATTTATGTGCTATGCGCTCCCCTGGGACCTGTTTCCTTCCAGAGGATTGTTATTTATTAAACATAAAAGGCAATGACAATAGACTACACCAGTGATCCCAGTCATCACATTCCCACATAACTTACTGCATAAAGTCCACTAGGAAATCTTGACTTTGTACATGGACTTCCACGTCTGCACAGTGCGACTCTGGTTTTATTGTATTCACCTATCAATGCAAATACATACCACTGCTCGGAGCTGCACGGCTGGATGTCCTTCCAGGGACCACGACTAATATATTATTTAACACTGATTTCTTTAGTTAAACTCTGTCATATATTTATTTCTACTGACAACTCAGTGTGTAGCTGCCTTAATGAGAGTCTGTGGGGGGGATAAATATTTGAATTTCATAATCCATATACACCAAGCTAAATAATTCTACAAAGCTTTTCAGAAAATGATTTCAAAGTTACCACATCTAATCCTTTAGAATCCAACTTTAAACAAAAACTTAGTTAATAAGCACTCTGGGAGTTTTTTGTGTGTTTATAATCAATGGTCTAAGTTTGAAATATCTATCTGGTTCTTGATCAAAGTGTAAACTATAAAAAGACAGCTACCGTTTCTTAGTACAGTTATACTTCTCCCAAGGCTACTCACCATACACACTACCTCCTAGGAAATATGTCTGTCAAAAGATTTCATGCAGAATAATATCCATTTTCCTTTAAAGGTTTGCCCTAGTCTTAGTTACGATTTTTAAAGATGATATTCTGCTGTAAAATTTGTAACTCAAGGTAAAATGAATTCACTCCTTATTACAGTTTGAGCCTTGATTTAAAATGAAAATCAAGAGAGGAATAAGCAGCCATCAACATGGAAGATTGGCCTTCTAGCTACAGAGGATTCATTGTAGGAGGAGCTGGCCTGGAGCTCTTGGCCAGGCTGTGTGGCTGTCCTGATGCGCATAAGCATTCTCCAGGAGCATCAGACAAGTTGTCCGAGATCATAACAGACTAAGACAAAATAAGGTCACTTTAGAATTTTATCAAAACAGAAAACAACAAGGTCAGCGTGTCTCCTTCAAACTATGGGATATTTCCATGTCCAGTAAATTAAAGTGACTCACCTTGCCCCTTCAAAATAAGAAATCTGTAATGGCTCCATGCATGAGGGCAGGGATCAAAGGCTTCCCCCTCCTCCCTGAGGATTTTTAAGTGGTTACCAGTTGGTGAAGGGGGAAGAGAGATTTATTTCATTGGTATAGCTACAGGAAAGGATCTCCATGCTCCATTAAACAAACACCCTTACGCCATCAATAATCCTTAATGAAACTCTTTAGGTCATTTTAAAAAAAGGCATGAAAGAGCTGAGATAAGTGGGAAGAGGAAGGGGATTGCCATGAGGGAGAGGGTGACAAGAAAGGACAAGGTGGTCACAAAGTGAACATGATCAAACTACGTTATGCACATCCATGAAAGTGTCACTCTCGGAAGCCTCTGATAATGAATAATTAATTCAATATGTGCTACTAAACCATCAAAAACATAAACAAGAAAAAGGAAAAAAAAACTAGACGAACCTTATGCTCATGTTAATCAGGTCTTTATTGAGGTACCTGGATCAGGTCCCCCTAAAATCACCCTTGAAGAAGATGTGTCAACTATTGCCTGAGAAATAAAAGAACTAACATCGTCCCTCTTTTTCTTCTCTTCTGATTTCTTTTTATAACACTTGGGAAGGAGCCCAAGGCTTTGTGGCACAAACTCTGGTACCAAGCTACCTCCCGGACTTAAAAAGAAAAGTTTAGAAGTTTATGTCCTTATGAATTTTGTTTTGAGTATATACTATGTGTATCCTTCCGGGCCTGCATTACCTCACTCAGGATGATGATATCTTGTTCCATTCATTTGCCTGAAAATGTCAAGATTTCCTTGTTTTCATTAAAAAAATTTTTTTTCAAAAATTTATTTATTTATTGTCCTTGTTTTTTTTTATTTAAGTAATTTATTCAAATTACATCTCAATTTTTATCCCCTCACTTGTATTTTCCAGTTCCCCCCTCTCTCCCTCTTTCACCCTATCCCCTCCCCTGATTTCCTTGTTTTTAATAGCTGACTAGTATTCCATCGTACAAATATACCACAGTTTCTTTATCCATTCTTCAACTGAGGGACATCTAGGTGGTTCCTAGATTCTGGCTATCATGAATAAGACTGCTATAAACATAGTTGAGCAAATGTCCTTGTTGTGTGGTGGACCATCTTTCAGGTATATGCCAAGGAGTGGAGTAGCTGGGTCATGAGGTAGCCCTATTCCCAATTTTCTGAGAAAGCACCAGAATGACTTCCACAGTGGTTGTACAAGTTTGCACTCCCACCAGCAATGAAGATCTAGCCAATAGACAGCGCATTCTCCACAGTTGTGTGAAGAGTGGGGACTGACTCTAACATGAACTCTGGTGCCTCCTATTTGACCACTTCCCTTTGGTGGGTAGGCCTGTGGCCCTCAGAAGAAGGGGAAGAAGGCTATCCATATGAGACCTGATAGGCTGTAGTCACATGGTGGGGGAGGTGGTTCCCTTCTGTCAGAGGTCTAGGGGAGGGGAATAGGGTGAAAGAGAGAGGGAGGGAGGGGGGAGGGGAAGATACAAGTGAGGGGATAACAATCAGGATGCAATCTGAATAAATTATTTAAATAATAAAAAAATTTTTAAATTGAAAAGAAAGAAAGAAAATAATGTTTTAAAATTATCTGTATTATTAGTATTATCAATATGCCCAGGATAGCAATCAATTAAGATGCTCACACTCGTTATATTTTAAAATAGCCTAGGGCAAGGCAAATATCAATCCCCTAAACTACCTCCCATAGTGGTGCAGGCATGGGATCCCTGTCTCAATCCCCTGCCATCTGCTTCCAATAACTTCTATCAAGATACCTCATATCCGTAATCCCAAATACTTGTTAATGTTCTTCATCTGGGCAGGACTCTCCATCCACGCCAGCCATGTGCTTCTCCTCCAGCTAACCCATGGTGGCCTTCCTCTCTTCCTTCAGGTCTCTCTCTTCTTCTTCCCAGGATTCCCCCCTCCCTCCCTCCCTCCTTCCCTCCCTCCCTCCCTCCCTCCCTTCCTCCCCCTCTCAGTACCATCTATCTTCTCTGCCCTGCCCAGGTGGGATGGCTCTTTATTAATCAAAAGGTGGGCCAAAGAGACAGCAAGCAGTAATTAGCATCAAAATACATTAGACCATCCCCCAACAAAAAATATTTTATTGAATAGTGGGGTGGTTGCTCACACCTTTAATCCCAGCACTCAGCAGGCAGAGGCAGGCAGATCTCTGTGAGCTTGAGGCCAGCCTGGTCTGCATAGTGAATTCTGGGACAGCCAGAGCTACACAAAGAAACCCTGTCTCAAAAAACCTCTCTTTCTCTCTCTCTCTCTCTCTCTCTCTCTCTCTCTCTCTCTCTCTCTCTCTCTCTCTCTCT
>OU015744.1:122653171-122668588 GCA_907169655.1 Acomys percivali | reverse complement strand
ATAATAATAATAATAATAATAATAATAATAATAATAATAATAATAATAATAAACAAAAAAACAAAAAAAGAAAACATCTTCAACAAATGGGGCTGGTCTAACTAAATACCAAACATTTCTACTAATCCAAATCTTAAGGAGGTAGATATCAAGACAATTTTAAAATAAAACTAGGAAAAGAATAAGATTCCAATTTTGTGTTGGAAATGTGTTTTAACTTACACCTCGTAAAGGAATCATGATCTCTTCTTACTCATTAAACCGATTGAATGCAACCTTCAGAGGTTTTCTAAATGTCATATGACTTTAGTATGGTATCTGTTTGTATATATTTTTGGAAAGGTGTGCTCGCTAATAGGTTTAAGACAGCACGGAAGCACTGTATGTGTCACATAACCTCGGTGCTGTGAAATATTGTCATGGTTACCTGCAAAACAGCAGGATGTATGTGGGTGAAAGACAAAGCTTAAGCAGCATAAGAGTAGGCTTGAAACAGAAAGCAAAGACTCTGGACCAGGAGAGGAAGGTAGGAACAGGTGGGAGAAGTGTGAACAGGTCGCTGCTCAACTACTTTTAGAAGAAGGCGATAACTAAAGTTTTGGTCACGATCTGATTATTATTAATTTCATCTGGCTGTGTCTCCAAAATTGCTTTCTGAATAGAAATGTGTTCCAAGTAAATCTTAAGAAAGGTAGAGTAAATTTGTGATATGAAAGTAATAATAATTTAAGAGGTTTCAAGAGGACATGGTGTCATCCCCTGACTTCAGGCATTTTCAGGTTATTGAACCACCTAATCATCTAGCTTGCAAACCTTATTATGTTTACCTAGAATATTAAGCCATTTTTGTGTTCAAAGAGCTATGGAGTGCAGCTTTTTAAAAACAATCCTCTCCGGCAACACCAAATATCTCCCTAAAATTATTAATTCTGAACGTTTAGATTTGTAAAAATCCAATTTTCATTTATTCCTTTGTGGAAAATTGATTATTACATTTTCTCTGTTACTTTTCAAAATCTTTCTTAAAAGCAATATTGTTCTAAGATATTAGAATATACAATTGAAGCATAAATTTAACAGGAGTCTGTGTAAGCCTTTGTAAGCCTTTATAAGCCCAGTTTAAGTGGTGGAAATCAAGAACTAATGGAGCAGAAGGCTGGAGGGCTGGCTCAGTGCTGAGAATCACCTGCTGCACAAATGTGAGACAGCAGCTTAGAGTCCAGTACTCACATCAAAGCTGGATGTGGCTTCATACATCCCTGTCACTGAGCATCGAGGGAAGATGGCAGAGATAGCAAACAAACAAACAAACAAACAAGCTCCAGGTTCAACAAGAAACCCTGCTTCAAAGAAAGAACAGTGATAACCAACACTGAGACCTTTCTCTGGCTTCTGCATGCTTGTACGCATCCATTCACACAATACACATGCACACACACATACACATGTGTACACACACACATGTACACACACATATATCTACACAGACATAATACAATATACACACAAAAAGAACTAATAGATCATGAGTTGCATTACTAGACTTTGTACAAATAAGGAAAATAGTTCTTTAAAAAGTCTCAAAAAATGAATCTAACCAACAAATACAATGAAAATCATGACACAAGATCATTTATTCTTATTATAGTGAATATGAGAACTAATATATAAAATGATTTCTTAATATCTGATGTTACTAAAACCATGAGAGTGGGAACACAGTGTGGCTGTGACATGAAGTAAGCATCACACCCTGCACAGAAACCGTGCATTACCTCAAGCCAGTGATTGCATCTTAATATGCCCACTCATGTAAATAATATTGGATTAAGATTTTATAATTACCAATTGTGCAACTTCTATTCCTATACAACCAAAGTTGTTTTTAAAACTACTACATGGATAATATCATAATTGGTCAACTAGTCAACAGAATAAACACAAACACCAGAAATTATACAGCTTCAGAAAATTAGGATCAGATTTACAAAGTTACTTTTATTTCCCATGAAGTTTACTTAACTTTTTCACCCATAAATATTTTAGTATTAGCATCTATACAACTTAAGTTGATACTAAATCCAAATAGAAATGAAACTAGTAAGAACAGAGTCATCAAAAGAAAAGCTTCAAGCTACACTGGGCTGGGTTTTCTCCAGAGCCCAATTATAACAGAGCCAATTACATTCTGTGAGGCTCTTGTGCCTTTTTGTAGTTCTCCTACAAGCCCGTGGAATAAACTCATGGAATAAATCTCTCTCTCTCTCTCTCTCTCTCTCTCTCTCTCTCTCTCTCTCTCTGTGTGTGTGTGTGTGTGTGTGTGTGTGTGTGTGTGCGCGCAGGGGCCAGAATTTACTAATATGGATTCTAATTATTGTTCCATCCATCAATAGCACTTCATGTTCAAAGGGGAAATGGAAAATAATATTTGTTTAGCTGGCTTTTCAAATACTGTCAAAATCACAGACATTCCACAAAGTAAGAATTAATGACAGTGTGAATGTTCAATTAATGATTTAATGTTGTTCTTAAACACTCCCTTGTTTTTCTTTATTTCATGAGTATGGAAAATGAAAGAAGAAAGGAAGGAGGGAAGCATGGGGAGCATTGGGGGTATAGAAGAAAGAAGCCCTTCAAGTTTTCGAGTCCAAGGTCTCATTTGCAGTTTGTTGACCCTGAATCTATAGCATTGTTATGAGCATGCTGTGAATAAAGCAACTATCTCTCTGCACACGGTATGCTCTCTGCACTTCATAATTGGAAAAAGATTCAGAGAACAATATTGAACATTTGCAAAAGGGGAAAATTTCCTCTCATTAATGTCTGGTGTGATTTCTCTTTAAAGTGAGCTGTCATTCTTTTCTCGTACCAAAAGAATCCATACTTTAAATTCCGTCCGGTAACTCCCCACAAATACAAAGACTGTTTTTAACAGAGTGTGTTTGTGGGTTGTTGTTGCTTAATAACACTAACCTTTCTAACTTTTGCTTTGTCTTTCCAGAATAAATAATCAGGCAGTATTCCATATTAACTAGGTGACTATTTTAAAAAACACTGTAATGGATTTGGAATCATTATTTTGGAGGTGAAGTCTCTGTATTTTGAATGCATTAGATCTGAGTCCCATAAAACTACACAGATTGTAATCTACTATGAGGAACAGAAAGGACAGTAACACTCAGCTCTTCTAACAATTTTTCTTTCTTTCTTTCTTTCTTTCTTTCTTTCTTTCTTTCTTTCTTTTTTTCTTTTCTTTTTTCTTTTTGTTTGAGACAGGGTTTCTCTGTGTGGCCTTTGCTGTCCTGGACTCACTTTGTAGACCAGGCTGGCCTCGAACTCACAGTGATCCGCCAGCCACTGCCTCCTGAGTGCTGGGATTACAGGTGTGTGCCACTACACCCGGCCTCAATTTTTATTTTTTAATAGTGTTGGCAAAACATTTCAGTCAAACAAATATTTGGTTATCTTTTCAAAAAGCAGTGGCAACACATTTACCATTCTGGATTGACAATATAGATGGAAGACATAATCTCATTCCCTTACCCTGGCAAAATAAAAACAATAAAATTATTAGAAATGGATGCCACTTCATTTATAAGCATGGCTAGAAAGCAGGATATCAGCAGGAAGAAAATCTTCCCCAAATGTGTGGAGGACAAAAGTGAACTAAGGATCCTAACAGGTAGCTCTGGCTGTGGGAGTTCATTGTACAATCCTGACAAAGGAAAGGAGGAGGAGGGAGATCAGACTTGACGGTGGAAATGTCATGGAGCAGTAGGCACTGCACACCTCTGCTACAACCTGCCCCCCCCCCCCCCCCCCGCAGAACAGCCTACAGTGAGCATGTACCCAGTGAAACCAACAACTGAGCACAGTGCTCTGCTCTGAAGAACTTGATAGAATCCTCTGACAAAAATAAGAAGCAGCTAATTCAGCTGTTGGCACTTCAATGTAAGTCCTTTCTAATTCTGGAGTTTTAAGTGTATTCCAACTAAAAGCTGGTTGCCTGACTCATTACCCTTAGAGCCAGCCAATTTTTTTTATTCATAGAAAGAAAGAACTCTTTACTCTTATTTATGAAGCAATAATCAAAGCTTTATTCATCCTATCTTTATTAATTGACATTCAAGATATATGAAAATAAAGAAGTCAATATAAAAATTAAAAGTTTGTCCCAACTGGAAAGCAAGGTAATTTCAAGAAAACAGAATAACATTAATATAAATTGTATCCTTTCTTTAAATAATCAATAATATATTTCTGCCTTAAAATAATTACATGTTAGGTAAAAGTATTAATTAGAAAAAGAGAAAAAGAGCTACTGGAAAGAAAATGTATGATCTCAAAACATAAATATTATATGAAGTTAAATAGAAAGTAAGTAAAATCACATTGCACTATTCTATTGAGAAAAAAAAATGCAAAAGCGAAATCTAAAAGTCAAAGGATTAAGAGTGTTATTTGACTGACTATAGAGTTCAAGCCAAGATTAAAGTATAGAAAGATATAAAGTATTCTTGGAGGAAGGACTATCAAAGAATAACCAAAACAATCCTACAAGATGGACAAACCAATATTAATGGAGGGTCAATGGGGATCATTCGAGAAAGATGAATTGACATAATCCCTGTTTAGGTCTTGTTTATGATCTATTTCTGTGAAAGACTGTTGCTCAACAGGCATAACGGTCTTCTGGTCCTTACACACTTTCCTCCTCCTCTTCCAAAAGGATTCTTGTGCTATAGATGTGAGGCATGCTAATGCAAAGTGTGTGTGGGGGGAAATCTCATGGAGTCCCAATTCTAGACAAATAGCAACAGGAAACTAATGACTGCTTTAGGGAGCGTGCATTAACTTCTCCTAGGGATGAGATCCCTAATGGGTTACCCAGTACAAGGTGCAAAGTGGTCAGTCCTGCAATCACATGCACACAAACCACAAAAAAGCCTTCTGTAGGTTCCAGAAGAGACTTATTTGAGGATATGAATTAGCAATGCTAAGGATTTACTAGAATTACTAAAGCATTACCTCTAGAAAAGGGTCAAGTTTAAGCCAAAAGAGAAATAAAGAGAAGTCTCACTCTGACACCTGTACAGCAGATATAGAGACCAATCTGTCCAGTACTGATAGTATTTTACTTATGAACCAGATAGTTGATATGATCAAAAGAGAAAGCTATTTCATTAGAACTCTATAAAGTATCACATCAAAATTCTCATTTCAGAAATTTAAACAGAAATCCTAGTTTCAAAGTTGATGATAAATTAAATATCTGGATAAATTGTTTTATTGAACTATAGAGTTACAAGTCTAAATTGGAGTTGAAAAATGAGGGCTTCAAGAAAAAATAGAACTAGTAAACTAGTAAAATTGAGGAGTACATGAAATGATTAAAGTTAAAATTCAAAAAATAATATGATAGAAGCCTACACCTTGTGTGAGGGGGGTGTCTGCAGGTATCAGGAAGAGAAGTGAACCACAAAGAAACGAGAATGAAAACAGGGTTCAGATGGACTTCATCAACCTGGATCAAGTCTTCCAAAGAATCTGATATCAGGCTATTTATTCCCAACATATTTAAGCCAGTATAATTAGAAAAAAAGAGTTTTCTGGTGTAATACAATCCTCGGTGCACAAGGAATTGTCATTACATTGAACTTGGTCTGGCCTGGTCTCAGTCATATAGATAGATAGCACAGAAGCCATTTGGACTATTAGCCACCTCTGGTTCCTTGTTGTGGGAGCTTCAGGAAGCTCTAAACAACTATTTCCACTCAATGTCTGTCACGTGTGTCATAGAACCACCCAGGCCTAATTTATGTTGTTTGAAACTAAATCAGGTCAGCTAACAAAATATTGTCTATGCAGTTAACCCTGCTTGAAAATGTTACACATATTTATCTTAACCAAACATAAATTTCTGTCAGTTTTTATTATTCTTAATTTTTCTCTAGAGAAATATAGTATGGGGCAATTCTGGTTTGAGTTGTGATGAAGTATCAAAACTATGTTTATTCCTTGATCTAAAACAGCTAAATATCAATGCAAAACATACTGTGTGGCACTTAAGGACTTGACATCAGGCAGCACAAGAGAAAGCAGGATTTATGCTTTAGCATAGTGACTGTATCAGGCTGAACAGTCACACTCGCACCCAGGAGACTAGATAAGATTTAGAAAGTTTACCACTGACAACAATGGTAACTTGGTATTGATTTTCTGACCTTCAATTTCCACAGTTGGACACTATAATGAACAAATGTTGCCTTTGCAGACATTAGTATGTAACACAAGAAAGCTATCTTCAACCAGGACACCATCCCAGTAGAGGGAGAGAGTTAATTGGCATTGCGGGGCAATTTGGGGGCAAGGCAGAAACCTAGTGCAATGGAAACTACCACCCTACGTTTATGAGGAAACTACTAGCAAGCTTGGTCAACCTTTGGCCCAGAGGAAGAAATGATATGTAGTACCTTGGTCAGTAAACAAAATTACAGTTGTAACAAGGGGGAAACACTATCTCTATATGTTAAAACTTTCACACAGATATCCTTGCAAAAAAAGATAGGATGGAAAATGTCATAGGATGAACAGGTGGAGATGCTGTGGAGAACTGTATCTCAAAGGAAGATACAGTAAACTCTACAATTGACTCTCTTAATGCCTGGAGAGAGGTGCCCGATTCAGTGCAGATGGGCCATCCTCCTCACTGAAGAACCTTCCATCCAATGCTGATTATATATAGTAAGCACAGGGATCTTTGTTTCCTGATTAAAGTCAGTTTAGCAATATTTGTACTATGCCAGAACTGTAAATCAGTCAAGAGTTCGTTAACACCCAGATGACTCTATACTTGTAGTGTCATTATATGGTCCATTAGTACTCAATAATAAAAAAAGAAAGAATTGTCATTACTACTGCAATATAAGACCTCCTTTCTTGAATCTTAACGGAGAATCTGTTTTCCCCAGTTGTTTGCCTTGTTATCATTCTTGCAAAGACAATTGAGGAAATTTGTCCTGTGAATTTTATGCTTAGAAAATTTTAATGGGCCTAATCTATTTCATAAAATATAAAATAAAATAAGCTTCCTAATTAAATTTTGGACAAAAGAGTTATTGAGAGAATCGAAACAGAGAAATTATTATCACTACTTCCTTTCTTTCTTTTGTCATCATCACTTATTCCAGAAGGTGTCTATAAGACTATATAGAAATATAACCCAAAGTTACCAGTCAAACTAAGCAGGTGTAGGAGTGGGTCTTATGCAGCAAGTGGGAGGCTGAGCAGAATAAGTGTCTCTCTCTCTCTCTGGGGATGTGACCTGGTGTAGGGCTGTTTGAATTCAAGCAATGAAAGATGAATAGTCACACAAGAAAGTTGCCCAATGCAGGGTAGGTTGTCCAGGGCCAAAGTCGATCAAGAAGGCAAGTACACACTACCTGCTAATGGTTCAAAATTGTATGAGGAGGATATTTATGCTGAGGATAAATGATAACATCTTTAGGAGACAGATTCAGAAGAGAGGGAAAGTCATTTACAACAAAGAAGGGTGATTGAATAAATTGGAGTATGTTGACAATAAGTGAATATATTAAGTATCATAGGAGTCATATTCTCAATGTCACAGAGACGAGGTTGATATATCATTGAATAAAACAAAAATGAACTCTATGGTATTTATTTGGAATTGGGGATCTCATTATAAGCTCATACGTATGAGTATAGATATAAACTGTGTCTGCACATGTGTAGATCCATATAGAAACATGTTGCATAGTTCTGTTCTCTGTCAATTAATGATGCCCAATAGCATGGCAAACCTAGAGTTCAGATCTTAGTTTCACACAGTGAACTAAAAGTGACCCTGGTACTTTGAAGCTTAAAGAAAATAATTTACACAGGAACCTTGTATGCCTGTGATAGAAATGGTGGCACTCAGAGGAAGGATAGTAGGATACCAAGAAGAGACTTGATACCATATGAGCATATAAAGTGGGAAGAATTCCCCTTCAGTCACAGTCATAGGGGAGGGGAGTAAGGGGAAAATGGGAGAGAGGGAGGAATGGGAGGACACAAGGGATGGGATAACCATTGAGATGTAATATGAATAAAGTAATAAAATAAAAAAAGAAATGCTAGAAGAATGAAGGAATAATTCAAAACAAAGTATGAGCCAGCTCCTATTGTTCACATCAGAGACAATGTACCAAGTGAATACTGAAAAACCATGAATCAATATCAAAATATAGAAATAAGTAAAGTATTTAATTTAGTGTGTAATACTAAATAGTCTTTAATTATCCCCACATCAAATATCTAATTTAAAAATGAAAAGAAAGCCAGGTGTGGTGGCACATGTCTTTAACCTCAGCACTTTGGGAGGCACAGACATGTGGATTTCTGTGCACTTCAAGGCCATCCTAGTCTACGCAGGAAGTTCCAGGACACCCAGGGATACACACAAAGGCACTATCTTGAACACAAACCAACTAAATGAACAAACTAAACTATCTAACTGACTAATGGAAAACACATACAAATAAAAAACAAAAGAAAAAGAGACAAACAAGAAGTAGAGCACAGGCTCCTCCTGCAGAGGACACAGGTTCAATTCCCAACACCTACAAAGCAGCTCACAACCATCTCTAATTCCAGTTCCAGTGGATTTGATGCCTCCTTTTGTGTTTCACAGGCATTGCATGTTCATGATGCATGGACATACATTCGGTCAAGCACACACACACACACATACACACACACACACACACACACACATTGCAGTGAACAATCTTGGAAGACATCATTTTAATCAAGGCACAAAAGTTAAACGTGGTGACATACACCGAATATCACAGTACTTTCAAGATAGAGATGGGAGGATCAGGAATTCACCAGCTTTGGTGACATTATGAGTTTAAAGTCAGTGTGGACTATGGAAAACATTGTCTTAAGGCAAAACAGAATAAAGTAAAAGGTAATCACCATCAGGGACTGAAAAAAACTGAAACTGTGCCTTATCTGAAAGGATGCAAAGAATGCACAGATACTACTGCCCTGTTCCTGTCATACATACGTGAGACAAATCCAAATTGGGAGGGTGCCATCTACAGACAGTTACAACTTTAGTACTACCAATGCGACAAAACAAACAAGGAAGGAAACGTATCTTAACTGGAGTATTATAGACAAAAGCCAAGAGTGATCGGTAATTGGAAATGACACCATTCTTCAGGCAGTTCTAAAACTAATACTTGAATGGTGTGTACGTACAAAACAGAAAAATTTTGTAGTGCTACTTTTCTTATTTTCATTATTATAGTTATACACAAGGGGCCCTCTTGGTTACTCTAATTAAATAATTAAATATTTGGAGGTGATGTCATTTGGTAGACTAGGTTTTAAGTTCCTCATTTAAATATCTTCTGTAAGTTCATCATAAATATGTGTATGTTGTGACATGTGCACATATATACATCCTCAAAATGCACATCCAAATACAACCTCAAAATGATTCTGAAAGAAGATTCTACACTTTCATCTTACAAGAATATATGATGTTCACCTTACAAGCTAGTGCAGAATCTAGACAAAGCGGAATAACATTTCAATTTGGTTTATGAAGCTATCTTCACTCTGACACCCAAATGCCAAAAGTTAGTATATATGACATAGAGAACAATCATTTCTGTGAATAATATCAGATAAAATATCACCATCGCCAATTATGTAGTAAATTGTGAACATTTAAAGTTAATGGTAGAAACATATATTTTAAATCGGATGATTAAAACCATGGGCACGGCATTTCTTAGCTGCTGCCAAGGTGCTAAAGCCATGATGAGATGGGGTCCTCGCTTCATCTGGTGACTAGCAGCAATATGAAGGTAGCCACAACATGCTCTACATCTCCAAATTCACTTGCATCTACTCCCATCCTCATCCTTTACCACAAGGAGGTGATAGTCAATACTGGCATCAATACTGAGCTTTCTCACCTGGCTTGTTTGCAAAGGCTCTGGCCAGTGTCGACATTGGGAGCCTCATCTGCAATGTAGGGATGGTGGAGCCACACACATCCCAACGTGGTCCAGCAGGCAGTCCTGTCCCCTTCTCTGCTGCTGCCCCAGCTGAGGAGAAGAAAATAGAAGTGAAGAAGGGAGAATCTGAGGACTCTGTTGATGACATGGGCCTTGGTCTTTTTGACTAAACCTCTTTTTTTTTAAAGATTTATTTATTATTTATATAGTTCTCATACCAGAAGAGGGCCCAGATTATATTATAGATGGTTATGAGCCACCATGTGGTTGCTGGGAATGGAACTCAGGACCTTTGGAAGAACAGACAGTGCTCTTAACCTCTGAGCCATCTCTCCAGCCCCAACTAAACCTCTTTTGTTAATATGTCCAATAAAAAGCTGACCATCCAAACAAATACAAAACATGGGCATAGAGCCAAACAGTGGTGGCATAAGCCCAGTGGATCTATGTGAGTTTGGCCTACAGAACAAGTTCCATCATAGCCAAGGCTACAAAGAGAAATACTGTCTTGCAAAAAAAAAACAAAACAAAACAAAAACCGAAACCTGGGCTCAGAAGTAAAAAGTATACATGAGATTTGATTTATTGAGCTACCCCTTAAGAGTTGAGTGAGTTTGGATTAATTCTCTAGTTTCTGTAGCCTTCTGTGTTTTCTTTAATAACCTGATTCATATAGTTGGCCTGAGACAACAAATATGCACATGCAAGTAATCACTAATTATTAATTATAAAAGATATATCAGTAACTATACATTCAGAAAAACTCAAGGGTAGCCTATTTTGATTCTAAAAGAACTGGGCATGATTGATCATTCCTTTAATCGCAGCATGCTGAAGGCAGAGGTCAAATGGAGCTCTGAATTCAAGGCCAGCCTGGTCTACACAGCAAGTTTTTAACTTATGCATCTATTTCCTGTGCTTTTAACCCTCATGACTGGAGAAATAAAAACAGTCATTGGGATATCCAAGATGGCAACTGCGATCACACACTGCTCCTGATCATCATGATAGAAGTGAGTGCACAGCACTGAAAGGACCAAACTATGGGCTCCAAAACACCAGTGCTCATGTTTCTCAGGTGAGAGTGGTCACATGATGTGAAACATATGTTGGTCCAGCCTCAAGTCACCCTGCTAATCCACAGAAAAGTTCTCAGGTCACCTCAGGTGTGCCTGTGGTCTCCTGTGTCTAGCCACACACCTGCTTGCCACACCCCTGCTTACAACACAGTGCGCTCAGTGTCTCTGACACAAAACACCAGTGGCTGTGTCTCCCTGCCAAGAGGAAAGAGCAGAATGTGGAACACAGGAGAATATGATCTTAGGTCACCCAGCTCCTTTAGAGAAGGCCCAAGTATAACTTTAGGTCATCCGGCTAATCCAAGGAAGGGGTCCATGGTCCCCTCAGGCATGGGGTCTCTGCCTATAGCCATTTACCTGTGAGCTGCCCCCAATGGCCAGTGAAGGGAACCAGAAAGTACTACACAATGCCAGAGACAGATAGATGGCTAAGAGGCAGCCTAAAAACACAAAAAACAAAGCCGAAGCAATATAGATTCTCAAGAACACATTTATCCCAAAGGAAGCATCCCTGGATAGTCTAACACAACTGAAACACAAGAAAATGACCTCAAATCTATCCTTATGAAGATGATAACATAGGAAACAATAAAATCTTATAAAGAAATATAGGAAGATACAGTCAAATAGATTGAGGTCCTTAGAGGTCATGACAGAGGCCTATAGAGTGGAAATGAATAAATAACTGGAAGAAATTCAGGAAAATGCAAACAATCATGTGAAGGATATCAATAAAATTGTTCAAGATCAGAAGATAAAAATGGAAATTTTAAAAAAGCAAAAACTGAGGAACTCTGAGAGAAATAAGAGAAGAAAACAGGAACTATAGAGCATGGACAACTGAATATAAGAGATGGAGGAAGGAATATGAGGTATAGAAGATATAGTGGAAAATTTTGATGTAACCATCAAAGAAAATCTTAAATATAAAAAAAATTCCTGACACAAAGCATCCAAGAAATCAAGGAAACCATGAAAATTCAAAACCTAAGAATAATAAGAATTGAGGAAAGAGAAGATGCCTGGCTCCAAGGCATATATAATATTTTCAACAAAATCATAAAAGGAAAATTCTCTAATTTAAAAAAAAGGGATGCCTATAGACATACAAAAAACATACAGAACACTAAAGACAGTAGAGCAGAAAAGAGAATCCTCCTGCCATGAAATAATCAGAACACTAAATTACAGAAAAAAGGAAAATATTGAAAGCACCAAGGAAAAATGGCCATATAACAAACAATGACAAATCTATTAGAATCACACCCAACTTTTCACCAGAGATTATAAAACCCAGAAGGGCTTGGGAAGATGTCTTGCAAACCCTAAGAGATGACAGATGCCATCCAGACTACTATACCCAGCATAACATTCAATAACTATAGACGGAGAAAAAAAGATATTCCATGACAAAAACAAATCTAAACAGTACCTATCTACAAATCCAGCCATAAAGAAGATACTAGAAGGAAAACTCCAACTGGAGGAGGCTAACTAGACCCAGGAAAACACAGGAAATAGATAACTTCACCTTAGCAAAACAAAAATTAGACAAGCCCACAAACCCCTCACCAAAAAATAACTGGTCATTAATATCTGTCAGCATCAATGGACTCAACTCTCTAATAAAGAGATATAGACTAATAGAATAGATGTGTAAACAAGCCCTAACATTTTGCTGCATACAAGAAACACACCTGAACTATGAACATAGACGTTACCTGAGAGTAAAGGGCTGAAAGAAGGACTTCCCAGCAAACAGACACAAGAAGAAAGCTGGAGTAGCCATTTTAATATCTAATAAAATAGACCTACAGCCAAAATTCATCAGACGAGATGAGGAAAAACATGTCATAGTCATCAAAGGAAAACTCAAACAAGATGACATATCAGTTCTGAATATCTATGCCTCAAATACAAGGGCACCCACATGTGGAAAAGAGACATTACTAAAGCTTAAACCATACATCGCACTGAGAGTTGTATGGAAGCGTGGGTGGACACGGAGGTGTCACGCGCTCCACAAAGAGACCATCAAGGCCTGTGTATCTGGACCCAGAGACTCTACACAAACTAATGCACCAATCAAGGACAATGCACATACAAGGAATTATACTAGTGGGGTACAACAAGAATCAAAAAGCACTAGGGCTTATTTTAGGATCTGGCTGTCCTATCACTTTAAACTAGTAGGAAAAATTTAATCTGTGGTGCAACTTGGCAAACTCAGCTATTGGCGATCATGTATCCATTCCTAAAGTCATCATTTTTCCTTAGATCTAAGTACCACAAACCTAGTGAATCTGTTTCATTAACAGAGCTTAGCTCAAGATGACAGCCACACTTTTGCTCCTATGATTCAGAGAAGGGCAGGAAACATTCCTTTCCTATAAACTTACCTATAAATTCTCTGAAAGGTTCATATTATTAGGTCAATGCTTTCCATTGGTCACCTTGTAGCACAAGAACAAAAAGAAGCAATGTAGGCAAAGGCAGAGGGAAACCCAGGCAAGACTACATACACTTCCACAGTTATTTGAGAGTTGCCCATATTGTCTTTGTTTATCCTTCTCAAGGACCATGTAGGCCAGTGATTTCTTTGTGTTATCACATGTATTGATACACTCCTGACTAATGGGAGAGCTACATAAGGAAAGCAAAGACAGCCATCACATTCCATCTTCTACACCTAAATATGGCCTGAGGCCTGTGGACATTTGGTCTTAATTAACACCACATACTTTTACAAAGACAATTGGATTCTATGAAGGAGTGAGGAGAGGTACCCGTGGGACCAATGGCAATGGTTTGGAATCAAGGTTAGAATAAAGTTGGAGCTGAGAAAACAATTATAAAATTTGTTCTTGATATATTTTAAAAATATGGCCATTCTTTATATGAAACCATGCCCATCTGGACTTCTGGAAAGCTAGAGGCACTTATATTTTTCAATTATAAAATTGTAAGAAGATCTTTTTATTCTGAAAGTTGTTTTCTGGGAGAAAATAACAACAATCTCCAGATCTCCAGAAGTAGCCTGACATGAAGCTATTTTTAGCTTTGGTAACATTTCCACATTTCTTTTATCTCCCTCTCTTACAGTTGAGAGGGAGAAGGCTTCTAATTATCTTGGCTGTCAACCACAATGCTATTACTTATTTCACCACATAATCTTTGCTCTAACAAAAGCCTTAGCTCTTTCCTATGGCTGGTATAAAAACAGTGAATTCAACCAGGCACAGAGCATCTTCTAATCCCAGCATTTGGGTGTCTGAGGCAGGCTGCCTTGAGTCCGAGGCCATCTATAAGTTCTAGGATAGCCAGGGCTACACAGACAAACCATGTCTTCAAAAATCAAAACGGTGAATGAATGAATGAATGAATGAATGGAAAACAGTGACAACATGTCTATGTTATATGTAAAGAATTTCTTGTATTTATGGAGATTTTTCTCTTCAAACTTTCAATTTAAAATAACTCAACCCCACAGACATGTTAAAAGACTGATGCAAATAATACCCATGAGCACTCCTTTTAGGCTAATCAACTGTCATTATTTCTCTACACTTGCCCTCTCTTTCCACTCCCATGTGTATGTATGCACATATGCAAATATTAACATATGGTTTCTTAATTAGTGCTGGAATATGTATATGGGAAATGGGATGGCTTAAAATACAATTATTATGGTCTGTGCTTCTCTGTCTGACTCAATCAGTTGCATGGTTTCTACTTGGCATGTTTAGTACAGACACACTGTGAGGCACGTGTGGCTACAGGCAGCTGTGGGCTTCAATGAGCAGAAGTGAGATGATCAACTCCAGTCTTTGCCTCTACTGTATCATAGCATCTGTTTCTGCTCTAATGTTTATTCTGCCTGTATCATGCACATGAGCACCTTGATTATACTTTTAAATGAGCTCAGGTTCACTAGTATGTATAGTTAGGGCTTCCAGGTTCACATATACTTTAGGGGACACAATTCAGCTTAAATCGGACAAGAAAAAGAAGAAGAAGTCAGATTCACTTTGAAATCCTTTGGATTGGCAAACTCAGTAGGGCCCTGTTCTATTTTTATGTTGCAGATGCTATACTGTAGGCACATGTCCACAAGGACTCACTGCTTTTCCTAATAAACAAACATTTTCAAAATCTTACCACCTTTCCAAGAATCTTCCATATTCTGCCTGCCAATAAGTCCCAAAGTCACATATTTGCTATTTGATGCAGAAATCTCCATACCCTCCAAAACACACACACACACACACACACACACACACACACACACACACACACAC
>OU015744.1:122633959-122644906 GCA_907169655.1 Acomys percivali | reverse complement strand
TATTATTATTATTATTATTATTATTATTATTATTATTATTATTATTATTATTATGCTGTTGTTTTGGAACAGGGTTTTGCTATGTATACATAGCTCAGATTAACTTTATTCAGAGACCTCCTGCCTAAGGGACAGTGTGTCTCAAATTAGAGTTGTGTGCCATCATGTCCAGCAAAAACCATCTTCTTTGTAAAGTCTCCAGTATTTGGTTATAGCAACAGAACTCAGACAAGCCCATTAACATTTGAACATTCTCCCATTAAAAAAATAAAAAGGATTCTCCAATTCTTGAACTGTGCCTCTTTCGAATTGATTCATGTCAAAGCACTTTGAAGAAATTCTCTGTGCTTATCATGAATTAATTCTTAATAGTCACTCACATTCAACACACTACAGTCTTATTTCTTTCTACCAAGAATTTCACCAAAACTCCAGGGTCTTAGTTTGTTCTGTTGCTGCGATAAAACACAGTGGCCAAAAACAACAGGGAAAGGAAAACGTTTGTTTGGCTTACTGGCTGAAATCTGTCTATACTGAGGGAGGTCAGGACAGGAGCTATCCCAAGACTAGGAGCAAGACCGGGAGCCATGACGGAAAGCTGCTCACTGGCTTGCTCCTATCTGCTCACTGAACTACTTGTCTTATAAAACCTATGCCCACCTGCATTGCAATGGCACCATCCATAGTGGGCTGAAGCCTCCTGCATCAATTAGCAATGAAGAAAAAGTCCTGCACACATGTCCACAGTCCATTCTGGTGGGCACAATTCCTCAGTTGAGATTTCCACTTCCCACCCAGGTGATTCTAGTGTCAGTCAAGTTAACACACATAACCAGCATACAGATTTTAAAGGAACTGGCAGTTTCCATCTCATTATGTCAAAACCATTTTCAGTACTAACCATAGGTGGTTAGGTGTCTAGAAATATGTGGCACTCTTAAGATTCTTCCTGTGTTGAATCTTCTGATTTGTTAAGATAAATCTTCTCCCACTTAAAAACCTAGCACATTCAGCTAGTCAGGAATGACCCTCAGATGAATGGTTTATCCAAATGCTGTTTCTGTTGGAAGGTGATAATTAGCATAGGAGAATCATGCATTTGTATTTCTAGAATGCAGTATGAACTTAGGTCCAAGATTGTCTTGCCTCTATTTAATACTATTTAAACTTTTTCTATAAATACTCATTAAGCCAAAACATGAATTTGCTTCATATAGACAGTTTTAATCAGATGGTTAACTGCTTAGAGAAAAAGCTCACATTTTTTTTAAAAGTCTGTTCATTTTATTTTATTTTGCTCTGGGCAGACAGACCTCAGATTTCTTTCTTCAAAAGGCAGCTAATTAAAATAGTGAATAGAGTCTGAAAATAGAACTTCATACTGTCATATTTAAAGAATGTTTATGCAGTTGAAACAGCAGATTAAAAAATATTCTTGAGCCCTAAGGAATTAATTAAAAATGAATTAGAATAATGACTACCAGGGCTAGATAGGTCTTGTTGGACAAGACTTTTTTATATTAAAATAATTAGTTACATTCTAATACTTCTATTATATACATTAGGCCATCATAACTCTCACTGCTCATTTGTAAGTAAAACATTTTCTAGCTAAATTAAATCATTACTTCATTAAAAATTCTTATTGGGTAAAAAATTTTTTAATAAAAGCACTTTGAGATATGTCTTTGTAAAAACATCTTAGAGAAACAGTATTGCTATCAAGAAGAGACCAGCCCAGCCAAAATTGGATTTTTAATATTGATTTATCACTCTTTTGAAGTCTGTTAGTTGATGACTTTAGTCTGAGCTTCCTTGCAATAAAGAGAATTCTACCTTTATGATCTAAGGAAATATTACTGTCTGTGCTTTAACATTTCTTGATGCTACATTTAGGTGTGTTGCTAAGAGAGAAGCATAGCACGTCTGTGATTGGAAACTATCTGCGGTTATGATGTTGAAAGACATTTGTTCTGTTCAAGATTTGGCACTATGTGTGCTAACACATTTGCAGGAGACAAACGCCCACCATTTATTCATATCACCTAGATACCATCACGGATACCTTGGTAAAGGCCAAGGTAAGTATTGCAGAAATGCCAATTCTATAGTATTTCCATAAAGGTAATCAAGGTGTTCCAGTATTACACTGGATAGTTATTAAGTTAAAATTAAGGCAAATATTTTGGAGTACTGATTTCAATGATGGAAAAAATATCACCAACATAATAAGTTATACTGCAGAATATGCTATTGATAATTTCTATCTTTGAGATAAATGCGGATGTCACTATATCAGTAGGCAAAACCTGCAGGACAGGATTGTGGGTAGCACCTGTAAAATATCACCTAAAAATGGAACTCTCATTCTGGATGTCTGAGCAATCTGACTGACCTGAAGTGGAAAACTGGGCTATGTAAGATGTGTGACTATATTGATTTGGAGGAAAGAAGCTTTATCTACCCATCCCCCATTTTTACAGTTCTGGAGAATTAATCCTTCAAGGCCTTACATGCTAAGCCAGCCTTTTCTCTCTAGGGTGCACTCTTGGTCTCATTCTTTAATTCTTTTTCCTTCTTTGACACTAGATCTCACTTTGTGGCCCTGGCTGTGCTGGAATTTGCTACTAGATCAGGCTGCTCTGGAATTCAGATATCCTTCTGCCTCTGCTTCTGAAATGCTGGGCTGCAAAGTGTACACCACCATGCCCAGTCACGTTCTTTAAGTTTTTTTTTCTTTTTTTTTTTTTTTAGTTATAAAACTTATTACATATTCTGATATACTTTTCTGTCAACTTGATATTTTCAATTTATGTTTGGAAAATTTTATAGATGAGTACTACAGTTATGTAATTTCTACCTCTTTCCTTCCCCTTTCAACTCTTCCCATGTTCCTCCCAATTCTATTTCAAATTCATGACCTCTTCATCATTGTTTTACAGACACACACACACACACACACACACACAAACACACCATACACGTATGTAGATGCTTGTATGCATATGTGTTTAAGATTAACCACTTAGAATTGAATACTTATCAGATGCCTTATCACTGGAGAAACTACTTCTCTTTCTTCCAATAGTCAGCAGCCATTGAAAGCCTACAGCTCTTCATCTAGAAGTTTGGCTTTGTGAGATTTTTCCCACGCCCACACTGGCTTGTTAACTGGTGGTGTCATTACACATACCAGAATGGCTAAGATCAAAATCTCCAGTGACAGCACATGCTGGTGCTTTCTCAGAAAATTGGGCATAGTGCTACTGCAAGACCCAGCTATATAGCACTCCTAGGCATATACCTGAAAGATGCATGCAGAGAATGTAGACCCGCTGTTCAGATATAGCCAATGCACAGTTAATTTTCTGTGCTTGGGTGGGGACTGGAGAATGCCTCTGACATAAATCCGGTGCCTGCAATTTCATCACTGCCCCAGGGCATGTGGGCACACAGAGGAAAGGGATGCAGGCTATCCTGAAGAGCCCTGATGGCCTGTGGCCAGAAGGTGGGGAGAAAGGTCTCCCCTGTTAGAGGTCTAGGGGAGGGGAATAGGGCAGAAGAAGGAGGGAGGGTGGGAACAGGAAGATAAGAGAGAGGGGATAACAGTTGGAATGTAATGTGAATAAATTATAACAAATGAAAAAAATGAAAAAATAACACACACACACACACACACACACACACACACACACACACACACACACTTAAAGGCACAAGCCAGGAGGAAATATTCATGTTTTAACTATCCAGTGATGGACTAGTCACTTTAATATGTAAAGAACTTGTATATTTCAACAATAAGAAGGCAAATAACTCAAATGTTCAATGTCAATAGACCTCAGAGAAAGTGAGCCACAAATCTAAACCAGAATACTGTCAAAACAGGTTAAAGGTTTAAATCTGAAAATACCAAGTGACAGAGTGCTGAGGATTCATAGACAAATGGAAATCTGAGACACTGTGGATGGTAACACATCTTTTATATACTGCTGGTGGGAATGCAAAATGAGATCTTTCATTTACAAAAATGTTCCACCCAGCAATTTATTTTACAACCAATCATAAATGTATGCATGTCCTAGCAGTTTGACACTGTATAGATACCCAAAGAAATGACAACAAAGTTCAGAGAAACACTTGTATTATTTACAGCACCTTTAGTTATAAATGCCAAAAACTGAGAAGAAAAAAAAGATTCACAAAGAGATGAGTTCATGGTGTATGGTACACCTATATAAGAAAATATGACTCAGTAACATCAACACATGACACACTGTTATGTATCATAGCATAAATACCATTGTGTTGCCTGAAAACCCTAACACAGAGATTAAGGACTATGTGGTTATATGAAGATTTAGAAAGGACACAATGGTTTATGGCACAGAATCTACTACCTTAGCTGTTGGATGCCAAGTGTAATGTCACTGAATCTAAAATGATAAGAGAGATTTTGGCCGTGTTGAAATATTGTGTACCTTGACTGTGATGGTGACAAAAGGAATATGTATACCTTCAAAATAGACATAATTTGTTGTTTGTAAAATTGCTATTAATAATATTTTCCTACTTGAAAATATAAAACAGAATGTAATGAGAAGCCATTGTGTGGGTTGTGTTTTCTGTATAGAACGTTATAAAAGCTTAAGTTAGAATGCAGAAAATGAAGAACAATAAACTTACAAGGAAAGAAAAGTAACTCAGTTTTAAAAAATGGTTCAATGAAACTAAGAGGCATTTCCTGAACCAGAAAACAAGAACTGTCAAAAGACTCGAATAAATGAGCACTCTTTCTGAGTGGGGACATGCTATGCTGGAGTCCCCAGACTGGCCATAATGAGAGACTGCAGGACAGTTATAAATCAGTGCAAGGATAACAAACTGGTAAACTGACTCTGAAAATTGTTTTTTTTCCCCTTATGTTGAAAACACTACTATCCTAAGAGTTTCTATCCTAAACATGTACCACACAGTTACGCAGGAATTGAAGAAGTTCATGTAAAAAACATGAAAACAATACAAATTGCCTACTGAAGGAAAGAGAGCTGAGGATTTTCATCATGAAGACAGAAACATAAAAAATTAAACTACATACACAATCAAATGAATCAGCACTTTTTCAAGTGAAAATCACAGGTCATGGACAAAATGTGAATAGGTTTTAAAAGGACAGTTTTACATACATCCATTCTTAGAAAATCTATAATGTAAAGCAAAGTTATTGGGTTTTGTCTGTTTTAGTTATTTTCAAAGTATTTACAATTTTTTAGTTGAAAATAATTTTATACATACATTTTGATTACAATTTCCTCTCCCTCAACTTCTTCCTGATCTTCCCTTTTCCCCGACCACCCAAGTCCATGCCTTCTTTGTCTCTATAGAAAACAAATAAACAAAAATAAACTAACTAACAATGAATAACAAACAGTAACTACAGCATATACACACACACACACACACACACCAAACAAAATGAGGAACCTTAATTTACAAGCAAAAGAGCATAAGACAAAAAAGAAGAGAGAAAATGTTTTCAAAAATACCACTGAGTTCATTTTCATTTTGTGATGGCCATCTACTGGGAATGCGGTGTATCCTTAAGTGTTATTAATATACTCCATAGAAGAAAACTGTTTTCCTTTGGAAGTGGATGTCAGTTAGGGATATCTTCTTGGTTAGGGATGGGAACTCATGCTTACTTCCTCATCTCAGCATCAGCAGCCCATCTGGCTTGAACTTTGTGGACCCTATCCATCTTCCATAGTCTGGGAGTTCATATGTCTGTTAGTACTACTGGATCTGAAAGTCACTGTTTCCTTGGAACGATCTATTCCTTCTGGTTCTTGTCATCTTTCCTCTTCTTCCTCCTCTTCCATCTCCTCCTCTTCCTCTTTATTGTTTTCCTCTCTCCCCCCTTTTTAGCCCTAAGGTAGTGGTTTGATGAAGACATTACCTTTAGGACTGATTGTTCCAAAGTCTCACTCTTTGCACATTGTCCAGTTGTAGGTCATCTACTGTAAGAGGAAGCTTCTCTGATGGTAGCTGGGTGAGTCACTGATCTATGGGTATAACAAAATTTCCTTAGAGGACATCTGTTTTCTATGTTCCCTTAGCAGAACAGTGGTATTCTGTTTACCTTTACATCTATGCCTTATCTCCTCTCAGGTTCTTGACCATTTGGTCAGTCAGGCACGGGGTCCATCTTGTGGAGTTGGCCTTAAACCCAAACAGAGAGTAGTTGTTTACTTCCACAGTGTTGTGCCAATATCGCACCAGTGTAACATGCATTCAGGTCACCAGTGTAGAATGCATGGTATGTAACTGGGTTGATGACTACTTTTCTCTTCTAGTAGCATGTACAGTACCTGCTGGTACCATGAACACTAGTAAGTAGAGGTGGAGGCTTTACTTAGGCACTAGTTCAACTTCTCTATGTTTAATGATATATGTAAGAATTCTTCTCAGCAATACGTCCTTACCTAAATCAACTGATAGTCTTGATATTAGCCTAAGTTATTTTGGGGTTTCCATGGGGCACCTTTTAGCCAACAACTCAAGATACAGTTGGACCACTCTAGAGTTTAAACCCAATGAACTCTATATCTTACTACAGAGACACTTGCTCACTCATGTTCATTTCTATTCCATTCATAAGAGCCAGAAATTTGGAACATTTCATATATATATATATATATACATATATATATATGTGTGTGTGTGTGTAATGTATATATTTAAATATAAATATATTTATACTTAGAGAGTGGTAGGTAGGAAACTAGAGTAAGAGAATTAAATTTGGAAGTGGAGGAAAGAAGCAGTGAGGGAAGGAAATGGGGAGGGACAGCTAACACTAAAGGCCATTTGTTCCATAATATAAAAACCCACTACAATAGAAGTTTTTAAAAATATATACACATATGAAAGGAATTGAAATAGAGTCTTCAAATAATCTAGGAGACACTGCTCCAATTGTATATCTCTTGCCACTA
Organism: Acomys percivali; assembly: GCA_907169655.1. Taxonomy (NCBI): domain Eukaryota; kingdom Metazoa; phylum Chordata; class Mammalia; order Rodentia; family Muridae; genus Acomys; species Acomys percivali. Next base: position 122,637,911 of record OU015744.1, on the reverse strand, counting down.
AGTAAAATATTCGTCCTAGACATAAGTTACATCTAGCTGAATCAATGATTTACTATTTTTTAATTTAAGTAGGTGGGATCTTTACAGAAGAAACTGGGGCTTAGATTTAGGGTGTCATTTTTCAGAAAACAAAAAAATACTACATATTCCTCCCCCCTCATATGTGGACATTTAAGAAAGAGAATAAAAAAACGTATTTTTGTTTTAAAGCAAGGTCATGTGGATTGGAATAGTGACTCCTAGAGCCTGGGAGTGAAGAGGCAAGGCAGTGTTCGAGAAGCTCAGTCTGATGGCTGTAATCTATTCTAGTATTCTCCAGAGTAGTCGGGTGACTACAGTTCACAATAACCTAGCTAATATTTTGTGAATAACTACAAAATGAGAAGTCAAATACAACCCAATGATGTGGAGACGATCCATAATAATATGGGGAGCACCTTGAAACACAACACAATGATATTTAGGTCACTCCTATTTTTATCTGCCTATTGTGTATATGTATGCTTTTATGACATATATACATACATACATGTATATATGTACACATATATGCCATCTGCATGCTACTGAACACTTAATATATATTAATCCAAATTTTCAGACATATTTTAGGAAACAAATTTTAACTGTCCTGATTAATCATTACATATTTTATTCATCTACCAAATTTCCATAGTGTACCTCAAAATTTGCATAAAAAACCCAATATATTTAAAAACAAAAACAAATAGCAACCAGGCACTCCTGAAAGCATACAGTTCTTTAGCTGTGCTTCGAGGTAAGTTTATATCACATATATTCATTTTTTTTTTTTAGTTTTCAAAGATTCCTTTGCAAAATTAAAAAAAATGAAAAGCATAAGCTCATGTATCTTGCTTTCACCCTTTCCTCCCTATTTTCTTAAACTACAATAGCACATTGAACACTGGTGTACATTCGTCTTCTGCAGAGCCCTTTCCCATTTCTATCTGATGTGCCATTTCCTCTGACAACTTGACTTCTAAGCCCCTCCTGTCTGAACTTCCTTTCATTTAAAAAATGATTATCCTAGTGGCCTTTTCTTGCTAATCCCAGCTCCACTTCCATATCACTCATTGGGTGTAGCTTTCTTTACCCGATGATCATTTTGTTTCATTTCTCACTGAGTTCTATTGTCCTGGCCAAAGCTATACCATAGATCTTGATGGAAACACTCTATATATGCTCTGTCCACATGGCCACTCCTCACCATCTGCTTTTGATACTCCAAAATGTGGGGACACTGAAGAAGTTAGTTTTGAATTTTACATTATTTTTAATGGATTTCATTTTAATCAATTTAAACCAATTTCACCTTAAATAACCTTATGCATTGTTGGATTAGGCAGTGCTGGTCTAAACATCTTGCACTGCCTCTGTCCCAGCTAGCCAATGGGCATAACACTCTCCACAGTTGAGTGGAGAGTAGGGTATGACTTTCACACATACTCTGGTGCCTCATATTTGACCATGTCTCCTGGAGGGGGAGACCTGGTGGCACTCAGAGGAAGGATAGCAGGCTACCAAGAAGAGACTTGATACCCTATGAGCATATACAGGGGGAGGAAATCCCCCCCAGGAACAGTCACAGGGGAGGGGAATAAGGGGAAAATGGGAGGGAGGGAGGAATGGGAGGATACAAGGGATGGGATAACCTTTGAGATGTAACAAGAATAAATTAATAAAAAATTTTTAAAAAGTGTGTTCCTAACACGTCAGGTAGCTGCAGAAATTCCCCAGTTCATCACACTGAAAGTACAAACACTGAGATCTTGACATAGATTTTCAATTTGTTCTGCTTACATATTGTTTGCTGGAATGTGACAGAAACCGAAATCAAACTGGCTTGAGGAAAAAAATGACACTACCGTCTTCTACTTCTACACATCTGTGGGCAAAAACTTTGTTTAGAGTTGATCTCATACAGGGAGCTCTAACCCTGGATTTGGTCCCCAATGCCTCAAGGAGAGAAAAAGATACGTATGAGAAATTGTGCCCCGTTACTTGAGTTGAGTTCACCTAGGGATCTGGCTGGAGAGCCATTTCCTCTGAAGGTGCTGTGATAGTCAGTCCTTAGATATAAAGTGGCCAAGCCCTGGGCGCTTCTATTCTTTGTTTAAAGTCCTACGTCCTCTGGATAAGAGACAGCATTGGCATTGCCCCATCGTTTCATAGTAAACCCTCTGATTTCTTCTGATGAGGTTGTTCTGGTCCTCCTAATTAATCAAAAGGAACATTGTTATTGGTGTGTTTATGAAGAGGAAGGGAACATACTACTCTGAGACAGTTGCAATGAATGTATAAGGTTTCCCAGAGGAAAATCAGGCTACACTCAGCAAGGAAGGGAAACATAAGGAGTGGATGAAACCCTTGAAAGTCCACTCCACCTTTGCTCTATATCATTCTGAGCTACTCACTTGCTCTGGATTGTTTGTTACCATCAAGGGCTCCTTTGTAGGCGAGAGTCTGTTTTCTCTGTGAGTGTCATTATAGAATGCTCAAAGTAAATGTACCAAGAGACATTGTCCAAAAAAATTCCCATCTAGTGTTTTTTTTTTTTATTCCACCAATTCTAGAGAAGGCAAACTTAACAACTTATTATGGCCGTACCCTTGTCAACAAGCACTGATGCATTTGTTGACTTTTCTGTAGTGTTAACTTATATTCCAGTCCAAGCCATAGGACATTTCTGGCTTGTCAAAAAAAAAAAAATCCCCAAATTCAAAGGTTTTACCTCTAGGATGGACCAAATAATAGAGATATCAACAAATCTGCTTTCTTGGTGTAGAGACACAGATTATATTGATACTTACTGAGTGTCCTCCATTGGTCACACTGGGAATAAAGTTTATTTATAATAATGGGGCACTTTCAGAATGTCTGAATGGGTGACAAGTCACACACATACTTCTGGGGGTGGGAAGGATTTACTTTGCTAAATTTGTTTAAATCAGTTAACAATATTCATTAAGAGGTGGGGATGTCAGAAATTGACAAAATATGAATAAACACAACAAATATGAACACGTGGGAAGTTCTAAAATATATAGAAATCCCAGTGTTCAGAACTATTCAGTAAAGTGTCACATAAAGGAGCATGCCACATGTTCAAAAGACAGGGTAAGGTACTGCCTTTCCTGGTGTATGCAAATCATGGCACACCAGCATAGAAATCTACATCTCTGTGACCCTACATTTTAAAGCCTCCATTGCTAGCCTGTCATGGGAAGGCCATCAGGTTGCAAGTGTTCTTTTCTTACTGGTTTTACATTAGATACAATAACATGTGGTGTGAGCAATTCCTAATACTATAGTCTTATTTACCCTGAGGTCTCTACAGTACAAACATTTGCTACAAATTCCTTTCTTTGAGTCATTTGTATAAACACACTTTCTGACAAGTTGAAGAAAAACACTCCATTTCAGCTTTCTCTCTGAGGCTGCTTCTTTGAGGTGTTTGCTTGTTTGTTTTTTACGTAGCATGGAAAATACTCAAAATCAATTCTATCTACGGTGATACATGAAAGAGCAAAATGTATTTTAGGATGATTTGAGAGTTGAATAGCTTTCCTTAGCACAGCGTAAGTCCACTTTTGATGTAGGCATGTACAAACACAGACTCATATTTCATCAGTCATTCCTTTATATTCTGAGATACAATCAGACTGAGCTAGCACTGCTGTCATTTGCCCAGTGGTATTTTGCTGCCAACTCAAGGTACTGGGCAAGCACTTTAAGGAGCTAGGATGAGAATCTTATCATCTCCATGACAAAGACTGATCACACAGTATTTTCCTTGCTGTAGAAGATATGACTGTCCTTGTTGCAGGGTCACCTAAATGTTAAAAGCAAGGAGTTCATCCCTGCATGATCACAAGCATGTGTGTGTGTGTGTGTGTGTGTGTGTGTGTGTGTGTGTGTGTGTGTGTGTGTG
>OU015744.1:122589994-122621767 GCA_907169655.1 Acomys percivali | reverse complement strand
AGAGAGAGAGAGAGAGAGAGAGAGAGAGAGAGAGAGAGAGAGAGAGAAGCCTAACAATGGCGACAGATCAAAGCTTTCAGGATATCCACAACAAACAGCAACAACAGAATAACTGAGGATCCAATATTGATGACGTCACAGAAGCTAAAGCCCTAGACCCAGACCAATGGGTCATTGCAGTAAACATTTGCATTTTCAAGTGAAGATGTGTGGACAGAAAGGTATACTGTGGGACACATTGTGATACACGGCAGCTTCCACGGTGAGAGATTTTTCTATGCTTTGTTTGGATTATCTTTGGTTTGCTTGTTTGTGTATTTTTAAACTTGGCATGTGCAGGCCTCAAGGGCAGAAGACATATACGAGGGGTCTGGAATGTGAGTGGGACTGGAGTGCATGAGGAGAAACTCACAAAGACTTGGACTTGGACTCTCAATCCTTCTGCTTCTACCTCCTGCTCGCTTATGTTACAGGCATGAACCACCTTGCTCAGCTCTCTAAAGTCCTTTTAAGAGGAGGCACAGCAGTTATTCTGAGTTTTAAAATAGAAAAAAAAATCTGGCCTGGAAAGTATTTCTATCTAAATTCAGTTAAGATGTAATTGACTGACAAGAAGTACCCAGGGAAAGGTATTTGTAGGGGGAGGATAGGAGACAGAAAGCCCGGGTAATGACTGGGCACAGAGGAGGCAGGGCTGGGCACGCTGGGCCAACAACAGCCTGCTTTACTCGCAGCCAAGACTGTCCGCGGGCCTTGTCAGAGGTTTGAAATGCTGGCTTCTCTGCTTATCACATTCTGGCATCTTTTAGCATTAAGTGTGGCTCGCAGCTTCACAATTTGCCTAAAGTGCCTCTGATTCAAAATCAATTCTTTGCGGGGTTATAGATGGGATAGACCATGGATGCCAAAACAATCTGTCAAGTCATAGAAGGGCTCAATTGTTTGACATTATCTAGATTAACTATTGCGGTTATGGACCCATTTCTTTCACATTTAAAAAGGAGCCAATTTCAGTTCTAACAGTTGCCAGAGTTACCAGAACTGCTCTGGACTTCCAAGACTTGGAACTTATCAGTACAAGTGGACGGAAGATTTTGTTTTCCTCTCAACTATCACAACAGGAGCCCACATCTGCTTCCCTTGTTTAAGTTTTTCCACATCCTCCCCAATTACAATGAACCCAAGTGCAGACCCTATTATAGATGGACATCAGCCTCCGTACAGATAAGGAAAGGAGTTCTGACCCTGAGGTAACTGGGTCTGACTTCTTTCATGAAATTTGTCTTTCCTTCTTCTTTTGAATTTAGACTTCTCAGGGTACCATCCCTTGAGTTACACTGCTCCCCAAAACGCTGGTGCTTCCATGACGTTGGAATCCTCTGGTTTCCCCTAAGAGCTTTCCATTGTATCCTCCACTTATTATGCTAGAATTAATTTTTTTATTTTAAAAAATTGCTTGTTTATTCTATCCAGCTCTCCCACCACCTAGACATCCCCGAATACATGCCTTGTCAACTTTCATGCCCCTCCCTTGTTCCTTTGTCTTTTGTAACTTCCTCAGTCCAAGTACTTTCTTCACAAATTTTGGTTCTTCTTGCCCCCAACTTGAGCAAGTACCCAGAGCCAGAGTGAGCTCACGGGTGCATGGCTATACCATGTGGAAGAGACAGTATTTCTCAACACATCCCATGTTAAGCAAGTATTAGTCTTCTTTACTCCAAATTCCCTCATCCCTCTAACGCTGGGATAATTGTCCCTTCATATTTGTCCCTAAAATGTGCTCTTATAGAACTAATTGCAGCAAACTTTAATGTGTTCTTTGTATCGTGGGATCTTCATTGGGATTTGAACTTCTTGAAGAGTGAAAGGAAATGCGACTTGCTGCTTCTAACTTCATGACTCAGGCCTGTGTCTTGAACTGAAAATGAAATCTTTGCACTTCATACTGTATTTGTAAGATATTTTGCATGAAATATTCTTGTAAAGGCCATTGCAGGCCCTGGAATGTGGATGATACACTGTAGCTTTTCACAAAGTAGCACATTGTAGGCTCTTCTGTTCCATTCCTTGCCAGTGTTGGTACCAGGGATGCCAAAGCTCTCTTCCTACATACATATATAAGCATACACTTAACCCATAATTAGAGTTCAAATGGTAAATTTTCACATTTAAGAAGTTAAATTTCAATACAGTAGGTTCTGATTGTAATCAAAATAATAACTGGAGAACAGAGGTTATGCAAGAGCCTGTTACAAGTGATGAATGTTACTGAATTACTGTAGTCAAATGACTCTATACCCAGGTGCACTGGTGGCCAGCATTCAGGAGGCTAAGCTGGGGGATTGCTTGTTTACTTAAGCAATTCTGCTTAACTTACTTAAGAGGAAAGCTGGGCTACATATTGAACAAACAAAAATATAAAGCTTAATGTGTCCTTTATAAAGGCATTTTATATATTTTTAAAATAATTGTAAAAATGTGTATACTTGAAATCATAGCATGTGGAGAACACAGTGATGGGTAGGAGTGCTGTTGAAATGATGATCATGAACAGTCAGATCCTGATGGGACCTTGTATAAACAGTCTAGGAACGAATAAGAACACAGAGAACATCTAACTGTTGGGGGGCTGACAACAGGGGGACACGGCAGGCAGGTGGGATTGTGTAACTGCTCTTCTAATTGTTTTCACACTAAAGCCAGTAACACTTATTATTGAGAGTGAAGAAGGTACAGAGATAAACAGAACTATCAACAGAGGAATATCAAATGGCCAAGAAACACCTAAAGAAATGCTCAATGCCCTTAGTCATCAGGGAAATGCAAACAAAAATGATACTGAGATTCCATCTTAACCCATCAGAATGGCTAAGATCAAAAACTCAAGTGACAGCACATGCTGGCAAGGATGTGGAGAAAGGGAAACACTCTTCCATTGCCGGTGGGAGTGTAAACTTGTACAACCACTTTGGAAATCAATCTGGTGCTTTTTCAGAAAATTAGGAATAGTGCTACCTCAAGCCCAGCTATAGCACTCCTGGGCATATACCTGAAAGATGCACAACCATAAAACAAGAACATTTGCTCAGCTATGTACATAGCAGCCTTATTCATAATATTCAGAATCAGGAAGCAACCTAGATGCCCCTCAGCTGAAGAATGGATAAAGAAACCGTGGTACATTTACACAATGGAATACTATTCAGCTATTAAGCAAGGAAATTTTGAAATTTGCAGGCAAATGGATGAAACTAGAAAAAAATCCTGCTCAGTGAGGTAACTCAGACCCAGAAAGACATGCATGGTATATACTCACTTATAAGAGGATATTAGCCCAACATAGATGTCCTCTGAGAGACCCTACCTTGTGGAGCCCCACAAGAAGCCCATCAAGGTATACAGATATGGACACAGGGGGCCTGCACAAGCTATTGTACCAACCAAGGACAATGCATTCAGCAAACCTAGACCTCCCTGTTCAGATATAGCCAATGAACAGCTCATTCTCCATGGTTGTGGGTAGAGTGAGGATTTACTCTGACATTAACTCTGGTCTTCCCAATTTGATCACTTTTCTTTGGTGGGGAGGCCTGACGGTTCACAGAGGAAAAGGAAGCAGCCTATCTGGATGAGACCTAATAAGCTGTCGTCATATGGTGGGGGAGGAGGTTCCCTTCTGTTAAGGGTCTTGGGGAGGAAAATAGGGCCAAAAAGGGAAGGATAGGAATACGAAGATACAAGTGATGGGTTAACAATCAGGATGTAATCTGAATAGATTATAATAAATTAAAACACAGTTAAGAAGGTATAATGTTTTGTTGTTTTTGTTTATAACAGAGTGGGAGAGTCATAAATGACATCCATATTATGAAGTCTTCAGGCTGCTGCTCCATCAAAGAATCTGGATGACAGACATTCACACATCTTATTACTTCCCACTTAAGACACTTGCCTCATAAGCTTTAGAGGCTTCCTCTTGCCCTTTTTGCTGCTCTCTTGCAGGCTTCTGCTGGTTTTGCAAACTCCATCTGGATCTTCCTCATCTTCAAACTCTTTTTACCTAGCTCCCTAGGTGATCTCCTCTATTCTTACGATTTCAGAGATCACAATGTGCTGATGGACCTGTGTTTCTCTTTGTATCCCAGACGTCTTTGTGGAACTCCAGAACTGTAATGGAGCCAATATTACTTCCGTCTCCACTGGGAAGTGTGTGAGTATGTGGGATGCCTCTGAAATTTAGGTTTTCTCTACCTCCTACAGTACACTTACTTCCCCAAACCTGTAAATGGCAGGTCCTGTCTTATGCTTATCCACGTGCAAAACTTGATTGCCTGTAGCTGCTGACTTGGCTGCTTAGGAAAGCTCATTTTCCATTGATCACACGCACACACACACACACCCCTGTCTTTTGGATTATTGTTTTGGAATACATACAAATTAAATGACATTTTTTTCAGTTCCCTTGCCTGAACTATGCTACCGTCATCGTCATCTTTAGTTCTTTAACTAGTCATGATGTTTTATATTACTGTTTCTTTATATCCTTCTGCTCCAGTGACAGTGTCACCCCAAAACTCCTGGAACACACCAGGCTTATGCCCTACCTAGAATGTTTACATTAGCTTACCGTTTTTCTGCATTAACACTGTCTCCTGAGTAACTAACTATATGGCATACTCTCTCTCTCTTGTCAAATTATTATAGATGTAAATAAAAGATTATAAAAATTATAAAGTAAATATTTTATCTTCAAAGTTTTGTAAAACATACACAAAACTGATGAGATGAGAGCTGTACCCGAGCTTTATGAGTACATGGCTAGGGCTCAGCCCAGAGCATTTCTAACTATCTCTAGACCTAGGCATGGACACTGCTGGCTTCCATATGACCTAATCTTCCGCAATCCTGGGCCTTGAAGGCTTCAGCTTCCAGCCTCCATCTGCTAACCTAGGCTTAGAATGTTTTCAACCTCTGAGACTTACTACTGAATAAACTTGCCCTTACTTCTTTCTGAACTCTTGCTGGCTGCTTCAATTCGGCTGTTCTAGCTCAAACTCCTCTCCCAGCTGATTGATTCAAACCAGCTTCTCTCTGCTTCTCAGTGAATTGCTATGCTCGGAAAAACTGCCTCTGAACTCCACTAATTGAACTGCATAGACTCAGTTCAGTTGCACTCAACTGAATTATGCCAAACTGTATTGTACTCCTGAACTCCACAGTTCCCATGAACTCACTCGCTTTTTCTCTGTGCTGCTCTTAAGTAGCTTCGCTTTCCTGACTGTTCTCATGAGAGTTGGACAGATCCTAACTCTGACTCGTTTTACCAAATCTTTCTCTGATTCCTCACTTTGTCTGCCCCTCAGTTAGACATCATTCTTTGGGATAAAAAGTATGTACTATATTCTATCCAGAAAATTAAGGACGTGAATTACAGCATGCAATTAAAGGTGTATGCTAAGGGCATGTCTGTATTCCAGCCTGATCACATAGGCCTAGCTCTTTGGATGTGGTCTCTTGCCAGAGCAGCCATGTTGCTGGATTGAAATTCTTCTACACTCTTCAGATGGTAGAACTTAAAGAGATACTTAAGTTTGCATTTGAACATTTAAATGTCTTCTTAGATCACTACGATGAAAACATAATAATGAAATCCCAAAGCCATTCAAAATATGTTTTCTTCAAGTGGAGTTACATAGCCACATGACTTACAACCTTTGTGGTTTTTCTTCTTTTTGCATATAATGATACGTAGTGTTATTTGTAATGCCCTCATCACTCCATACAAAGTATGTATTGTTTCTGCTCTCTTTAAAGATAAAGAAACAACTACTTTAAAAAGTTCTGCTGTCTTTAAAGATAAAGAAACACAAGGGTGTTGAATAAGAGAGGAAGCAATTAGCCAAAGATCACATAATACATCAGTGATTTAGAATTCAAAATGAGGTTTGCTTCACTTCAGTGACTTTGATATTGACCATTTACACTTTTCTGACAGGAAAAACATCTCATCCCTCTGATAACAGAGCCTCCAGAAAATGGAAATTAGGTAATCTAAACCCATAATTAGGCAGTGGAGGGGCACATCAGAGAGAGTGTTCCCACCTGACACCACATAGTTAATACCTGTATCTCTCCTAGACTTGTCAAAACGGGTTGTTAAATTGCGGCCTTAAGAGGCAAAGAGGAGCAAGCATTAAATTCTCTAATACTTCCTCTTTCACTGCTTAGCTGGATTTTCAATGAGTTCATTCTGTATAGCAAATTTCCCATGTTCAAAATAAATGTTTCCGGGGAGATCCAAGATGGCGGTGAGCAGTATGGACCATATTTGGAAGCTCCAGTGAACAATTCAGGGAATTGCAAGGATTTCTGAGCCAGGAACACCAAGGTCCTGACACCACAGCAGCAGGAGTGCTCCACGGTTTGGAGGGACCAGGGTGAGGAGGACCTGTGTGTCCCTGCACACGGGAGGAGCGCGGATTTTCTTGGATCGGAGCAGCAGTGGCAGAGGCAGCAGCAGCAGCGGTGGCACCAGTGGCACCAGCGTCAGCAGTTGCAGTGGCTGAGGATTGCAGCTCAGAGCCTTCCGGTGGAGGTGGTTGGTGTGGTGGCCGGTGGGAGCTGCTGCGGGAGAGGGGACTCTGGACAGGATTTGGGACACGTGGTGCCTTGTGACCCAAACTAGACTCGGTGGACAGTTCAGCCCCAGAGTCCCGGGTTCAGCTCAGTGTGCAGTGCCATGGATACTCTGGCTCAGCACAGCAAGCAATTCTGCCCAAGGCACCAGCTCAGCTCAGCCACAGCTCCCCTGCTGGGCAGAGCACTCAGTTCCACCCTAGGCACCAGCTCAGAGCAGTGGCAATTTTCCTGTTGTGATGCAGTTTGGGCAGAGCGCTCAGTTCCACACTAGGCGCCAGCTCAGCGCAGAGGCAGTTCTCCTACTGTGACGCAGGCTGGGCAGAGCGCTCAGTTCCACCGGAGGCACTAGCTCACCTCAATGAGCAGTTCTGACCAAAACACTAGCTCAGCTCAGCGGGCAGTTCTGGAGTGCTGATGCAGGCTGAGATCAGCACACAGATTCAGCCCAGAGGCCCTACCTGGACTTCCCAGGCAGATTAGGTCCAGAGACTCTAGCTGAGCTGTGTGCACAAGCTCGGCGGCCCCAAGACTCTAGCTGGACTATCCACGCAGGATAGGCCCGGAGTCCCTGGCTGAATTCAGTGTGCAGTGTGGGTCCATAGTCCCTGGCTGAGCTCGGTGCACAATTCTGTCCCCAGAGACTCAGGTGGAGCTCGGCGTGCAGTTTAGGGCCAGAGTCCCTAACCGTGCTTGGCAGGCAGATTGGGCCCAGAGACTCTAGTAGAGCTTTTGGCACAGTCCCGGCTCTAAGACTCTGGTTGGACACAGTGTGCAGTTTGAATCCAGAATTCCTGGCTGAGCTTGGCGGACGCTTCTGGCCCTGAGTCAATAACTGACCACAGCAAGCACTTTGGGACAAAAGCCCCTAGCTGAGCTTGGTGCGCAGTCCCAGCCCAAATAATTCTGGCTGGACCCTGTGTGCATTTTGGGCCCAGAATCCCTAGCTGAGCTCGGCAGATAGTTCAGGCCCTGAGAATCTAGCTGAGCTCGGAGCGTGGTTCAGACCCAGTGTCCCTGGCTGGACTTGGCAGGGAACCCAGAATGCTGTGGATACCTTGGCCTGACCCAACGCTCATTCAGAGACCCAGAACGATTGCAAGACCCACAGCACAGGGGAGCTGAGGATCACTGGCTGTGAGAGTCCAAAACGACAGGGCTAACGTCCTGCCATCCACACCAGTGAAGTATCAGCCTAAGGAAATCGTGAGAAAACAAGTGAATCTATCATCAAACTCCCTCCATCAAACTTTGGAACCTACCCAACAACAACAAAAAAAAGACGGCAAGATTTCTAAAGGACAGCGTAAAAGCATATGCAAAAAAAAAAAAAAAAAAAAAAAAAAAAAACCAAAACAACATGGTGTCTCCAGTTTCCAGCTATCCCAAAGAAAACAACCCAGAGAACTCAAATACAACAGAAATACAAGAAAATGACCTCAAATCCTTAGTAATGAGCATATTGATGGAGGAAACAAATAAAATTAGTAATCAAATACAGGAAGACGAAGCCAAACAGGTCAGAGACATAAAAGAAGCACATAGAGTGGAACTGGAAAAATTTCAGGGAAATGCAAACAACCAGATGAAAAAAATAAATAAAACGGTTCAAGCTCTAAAGACCTATAAAGAGGCAATGGAAGTAACTCAGGAATATACAAACAATCAGACGAAAGAAATCAAAAAATTAGGTCAAGATCTGAACACAAAAATGAATTCAATGATAAACACACAGACAGAAGAAAAAGGAGAATGTGAGACCTCAGAGAAGGAGGCGAGCAACACGGAGGTAAGCTTTCTAACAGAATCCAAGAGACAGAAGAACGAATCTCAGGTCTAGAAGATACAATGACAGCTCTTGAAGCAACCATTAAAGAAAATGCCAAATCTGGAAAACTCCTGACACAAAACATCCAAGAAATTAAGGACACCATGAAAAGAAGAAATCTGAGGATAATAGGCATTGAAGAAAGAGAAGATATCAGACTCCAAGGCCCAGAAACTATTCTCAACAAAATCATAGAAGAAAATTTCCCCAATCTAAAGAAAGAGATGCCTATAAACATACAAGAGGCCTACAGAACACCAAATAGATTTGACCAGAAAAGAAAAACTGCCCATCACATAATAGTCAAAACAAAAAAACATACAGAACAAGGAAAAAATATTAAAAGCTGCAAGGGAAAAGGGCCAAATAACATTTAATTGCAAACTTATCCAAATTACACCAGATTTCTCTCAGCAGAGACCATAAAAGCCAGAAGGGCCTGGACAGAGATCCTGCAAACCCTAAGAGACCACAGATGCCAGGCCAGACTACTTTACCCAGCAAAACTATCAATAACCATTGATGGACAAATCAAAATATTCCATGACAAAAACAAACTCAAACAGTACCTATCCACAAATCCAGCTTTACAGGAGGTACTAGAAGGAAAACTTCATCCCAAAGGGTCAAGCTACAACCAAAACTACTCAGGAAATAGATAACTAAACCATGGCAAAAACACAACTACACAAACGCTCGATTGGAAACAACATCAAAATTAAGACTCTTAACAGTCACTGGTCATTAATATCTCCTAACATCAATGGTCTCAATTCTGCAATAAAAAGACACAGACTAACTGAATGGGTGCATAAACAAGATCCAACATTCTTCTGCATTCAAGAAGCACATCTCACCCATAACAATAGGCATTACCTCAGGGCAAAGGGTTGGAAAAAATATTCCTGCAAATGGTCACAAGAAGCAAGCAGGCGTAGCCATTTTAATATCGAACAAAATAGACTTTCAACCAAAATTAATAAGGAGGGATGAGGAAGGACACTTCATACTCATCAAAGGTAGAGTCAACCAAGATAACATCACAATTCTGAACATCTATGCTCCCAATACAAGGGCACCCACATTTGTAAAAGATCTTCTAAAAAAGCTTAAACCACACATTGATCCCCACACAATAATAGTGGGAGACTTCAACACCCCACTCTCACTGAAGGATAAGTCATTAAAACAGAAACTAAGTCGAGAAATAACATCATTAACCAATGCCATGGGTCAAATGGATCTAACAGATATCTATAGAACCTTTCACCCAAACAAGAAAGAATATACCTTCTCTGCACCCCTTCTCCAAAATTGATCACATCGTAGGTCACAAAGCAAGCCTCAACAGATACAAAAGAATTGAAATATTACCTTGTGTCCCATCAGATCACCATGGTCTTAGGCTGCAATTCAACAACAACAGAAATAACAAAAAGCCTACACGTAAGTGGAAAGCAAACAACTCTCTGCTAAATGATAACTGGGTCAGGGAAGAAATAAAGAAAGAAATCAAGGAGTTTCTGAAATTCAATGAAAATGAGGGAACAACATACCCAAATTTGTGGGATACATTGAAAGCAGTGTTAAGAGGAAAACTCATAGCACTAAGTGCCTTTAAAAAGAAATTAGAAACATCACACATAAGCATCTTAACAACACAACTGGAGCCCTAGAAAAAAAAGAAGCAGAAACACCCAAAGGAGTAGACATCTGGAAATAATCAAACTCAGGGCTGAAATTAACAAATTACAAATTAAGAAAACAGTCCAAAGAATCAACAAAACCAAGAGCTGGTTCTTTGAGAAAATCAAGATAGACAGACCGTTAGCCAAACTAACTAAAAGGCAGAGAGACAGTATTGAAGTAAACAAAATCAGAAATGAAAAGGAAGATATAACAACAGACACTGAAGAAATACAAAGAATCATAAGATCCTAAATTGAAGGCATATATGCCACAAAATTTGAAAATCTAAGGGAAATGGATGATTTTTGTGATCAATTTCACTTACCAAAGTTAAGTGAAGAACAGATAAACAAGCTAAATAGTCCCATTTCCCCTACAGAAATAGAAGCAATCATTGATAATCTCCCAACCAAAAAAAAAAAGCCCAGGGCCAGATGGTTTCAGTGCAGAATTCTACCAGACCTTCAAGGGTGAGCTAATACCAATACTCTTCAAGCTACTCCAAAAGATTGAAATGGATGGAACATTACCAAGTTCATTCTATGAGGTCATAGTCACATTGATACCTACACCTCACAAAGACTCAAATGGTATATACTCACTTATATCTGCATACTAGCCCAAGGTGCATGTCCCATGAAAGCCTTCACTTACCAGGAAACTGGGACAGAGGGGAGAACATCCTATTGGGACTCTAGATGAGAGAAGCATGGGAGAATAGCAAAGTAGAAGGATCCAGAGGTTCCTAGAGACCTACAAGTAGAACATTATGATAGGCAGATCTGGGCTCCCGCTCTAACTAAGGCACTAGCCAAGGACAATACAGGCGGTAAACTTTAAACTCCTACCCAGATCTGGCCAATGGTCAGAGCAGTCTCCACACTTGAGTGGACAATGGGATATGACTTTCTCACGTACTCTGATGCCTCACATTTGACCATGTCCCCTGGAGGGGGAGACCTGGTGGCACTCAGAGGAAGGACAGCAGGTTACCAAGAAGAGTCTTGATACCCTATGAGCATATACAGGGGGAGGTAATCCTTCTCAGGAACAGTCATAGGGGAGGGGAATAAGGGGAAAATGGGAGGGACGGGAGAATGAGAGGATACAAGGAATGGCATAACCATTGAGATGTAACAAGAATAAATTAATAAAAAAAAGTTTTAAAAAAATAAAAAATAAAATAAAATAAATAAATGTTTCCGATTTATTTTTCTCTGAGGCACCTTTCAGCTTAACAGTCAAAAGATCATTTTTCAACTTTGTGCATACATGTAAATATACATACAACAACTTGGTATTCCTGTTGGAGCCTTGAGACTTGGTTTTGCAACAGCATACTGATCATATAAAGTGGTTTAATAAGGTCTGGGTTCCTACATCTGTAGCGGTGTGGAAACCATCACAGATGCATTGAAGTTCTAAGGTAGACCCTTCAACGCTGCCCACTGGTAGTGCCTGATTGTAAAAAGTATTCTGGTCTTGGATGGCTCTTGCTTTTTTGACAAAAGACAAAACGTGATTTTTTTAATGTGTAAGTGTTCATCTTAGTTAGACCAAATTCCAAGAGGCAGATTGCTAATAACTCCAATGAGAAGGTTGGCTGTCCAGAGCTCATTATGTTATTTGTACTCCAGCATCCCTTGGAGAGTGCTAAGCATAATGACCTCTGGGAGCTCAGGCACTGCTTGACTAGCCATTCTTAGGCTGAATGCAGTTAGTGCTTGACATCATTGTATTAAGAATACCATGTTGACCATGCACAGAGCAGGGAATTTATAAAAAATTCCTTTGGTTTTCTTAAAATTTAAAAATCAGAAAACAGAAAGGAATAAGTAATATGCTCATATAACGGTCAGTAGACTAGACTGGCTTTGAACTCATGCGTGACTCAGCCTCCCCAATTCTGAGATGTTAAGCTTGCATCCACAGCCTAAAGATGCTGCCCATTTCCTAAGAAGGAAATACAAATTAGCAAAAAGAAAGATTATAACCAGAGAAAAGCCCTATGGAAGTCTGAGGACTGTACTTTAAAATTTCAGCTGCACAGAACAAAGGCTGTTTCTTCTTAGATATCTGAACTGACCTGTTGAAGTGGACTACCACTGACAGTGTTGGCCTCTGGATGCATCTTTACGTGCCGGCTATAGTTTTGGTGCCATCTGGTGGACTCTGTGTCTAAAAACCAAGGAATTCATATTTTTGTGGCTGGGGATCAAGGAAAGGGAGAGGAAGTGTTGGTACCTCTCCATTAGTTGGCAACTATTTCATTGCTTCAGCAAAAGAGTCTGTGGAAGAAAACATTTGAGATGAAAGTATCCACTCTTCCTTACTTTTCCTTTTTCCTGCTTTACCAGATGGAGTGTGGGAGTATAAGAACCAATCCAATGGATGGTATCACATAAACACACACACACACACACACACACACACACACACACACACACATGAATATTTGTATATATTCTGTTCATCCATAATCATAATGTCATATATATATATATATACACATATATAAAACACAAATAGGTGTGTGTGTGTCTGTGTGTGTATGGAGAACTTATGGAGGAACAGAATATATATATATTCATGTGTGTGTGTGTGTGTGTGTGTGTGTGTGTGTGTGTGTACATATAAAGAGGCATGTATATTTTCAGTCTTTGGTTAATTTTGCAGCTAACCATGCTCTGGTATCCATTATTCCAGCTGCTTTTGTTTTAACTTTCTACTGGATTCACCTTCCTTTTTACTGTTCATCTTTTTGTGCCTTTATGCTCTTGTTTGTTCATATTTCCTTAATGATTGCCAGCCTTCAACTTGTTCATTATACTGCTTTCTTTGTGTCACAACTTCCAGCATCTTTTTCCCATGTATGGCTGCTGATAAGAGTGGTAGTTTGGATTCAGTTAACTATTTTGATACACACACACACACACACACACACACACACACACACACACACACATATGTATATCCTTTGCATTTTGTAATCTTTCACCAGAAAATTGAATTCATTTAAACACATCAGTGTCTGTAGTTGCCATAATGGCAACTTCAGTTTAGTTGTAGCAGAAAAAATATCATCAACTCCATTCTATTTGAGAGGCAGTACTGAGTTTTTACTCTCCTCGGGATGGAGTGACTGTGATTCTTCAAAGCCCAGATACAAAAGCCTGGGCTCCCAAGTTAATTATAAAGGTGATTAGACCTTAGGACTTTTGAGAGGTACTTAAGTTCAGACAAGGGCCTGAGGATGTAATACTTATCATGTGGTTGTGAGCACCACCTTATTAAAAAAAATGACAATGTATTAGCCTATGACTATATTCTGTCATAGGATAAACATAATGATATTTATATCATTATGTTAGTAAATAACCTATCATCTATTTATCTCAGTTCCATCTATCTATCTATCTATCTATCTATCTATCTATCTATCTATCTATCTCTCATATCACAGGAAGAAGACCAAAAGAAAGTGATCACTAGAAACTTATTGACACCAATGAATGGTTTATCTCAAAACTCCACCTTCCAGAAGTTTAACACTGGGGCAAAGTCTCCTGTTTAAATAGTCTAGAATAGGGTATTTTATTATAGTCTCTCAAGGTGACACAGTTTGTTCTTTCACAGACCTCTCAAGTTGTGATTTGTATTACTTGTTTATTGTGAGACCTACATTTTTATTTCTTCTACAAATAATAAACTTCCCCAGTATTTGAGAAACTCCCATAATTCTATCAAAACATGAATTTTTGTGATAATAGACGTTTGATCTGTATTCTACTAAACATCATAACCCTTTTGCAGATATCTGTTATCTACAAATTGGGCATACAGTTTACCCATACAAAACAATTATTTGTATTCCTCTTTATTCTATTCCTTCTATTCCATTAAGAATATGGAATGATCATAATATGAAGGCATCTAGAACATGCTATTCACTAAACAGCATGCTGTGTAGTCATACCTCAGCATCCTGGAAAACATATTCCTTAGATGATAGATGTTTATGTCTAATTTCAAGATTCTTTTTATTTTACTTTTGCTAGGATTCTTTGTTTAATTTTTCATCTGTAAAAGTAGAGCATTGGATTGTATACTCTGTGTTCCGTTGTGGAATAACTAGAACAATCAGGATGTCATTGTGATCATGAGTAATATTCAATGCATGCTTCACAATAGAAATGTGCCCTGATAAAAGTGTCGTCATGCATTGTTGTTGGTTCATAAGCATCACAGAATGTATTTTCACACATTAAAGCCATCACATTTTCACTACTGATATAATCTTACAGGACCAGCATTTGCATTGTATATATTTGATCAATGATTCTAATGTCATTATGAGAGACAAGACTGTACGTATATTGCCCTCTATTAGCATATTGCTTCACTGTTTACCAGTTTGAACCTTAGAATCCCTGAAAGCCAAAGATTGCCTATTAATTGTTATTATTTTACATTTTCTTTTATAAGAAAAGTCAGATTCAAAGCAATTTATTCAGGTGAGAGAAGAGTAAAGGTTGGAGTGAAGACAGAAACCTGGACTTCCAAATTCCATCTTCTTTTTACATCCTAACCTGTTTCTTCAAATGGAAAGTAAATAATGCAACTATGTTTCCATGGTAGCCTCTCACTTAAATGCTTTTTTTATGTTAGGCTATTCTTTCTAAAGTGATGCAAATACACTGGACATACAGTTGTTTCCAAATATCACTTCACCTTTCAAAAAGAAGTCCTTGGTACCAACATGGGAACTCCCTACTGCTTTTCTTCCCACATACACTTTCTTTTGAAAGTGGAGAGTCTCTAAATTATGGGAAAATGTCAAGATCACTGTTAAGGAACATTGATGGCAGAGATCTGAAGAAAGTAAAACTGTGTTGGCACTACGCTGTGAGCTCAACGGTTTCTACCTCCAGAAATGCACCAGGAGCACTAGGCATTGGGAGGGACACTGAGAGGGGTATTATGTGACTTGGTAATCATTAGTTTAGGGTAAGCCTGACTCTACCTGGACTAGGTAAAATATCCTGTTAGATTTTGTTGCTCTCTCTCTCTCGCTCTCTCTCTCTCTCTCTCTCTCTCTCTCTCTCTCTCTCTCTCTCTCTCTCTCTGTTTTGACAGAGAGACAGGGTTTCTCTGTGTAACCTTGGCTCTTCTGGATTCACTTTGTATACCAGGTTGGACTTGAACTCACAGTAATCCACCTGCCTCTGCCTCCTGAGTGCTGAAATTAAAGGCATGCAACACCACGCCTGGCACATTTTGTTGATCTCTTAAGGGTCTAGGTTTTCTTAGCAAAATACCACTTTTGCTGTGGATTAAGGGGCTGGGAGCCTAAGTTCCATAAAAAGACAAAAAGGTATCTATTTTATCTTCAACAACACAGTGCTGAGGGTATCAGATAACATTCTGTCTGATTAGTTACACTATCTCATACATATCTCTATAGTCAACTAAAACTACATAATGATTTAATTCTGTATCCATTAACAATTTTGTGGTTCCAAGAACTACCTAGACTCTAGTTTTATTTATTTTTCTTTTACTACAGGTCTCATGTAGCTGAGGGTGGCCTAGAAATTATTATGTAGCCAAAGATAGCCCTGACAAATGATTCTCTTCTCTCTTCCTGCCTGCTACCAGAGTTAAGGTGTGTATATCACTCTATAGGCCGTTAATGAAATCCAGGGCTTCATGTATATGGAGCAAATTGTTTCCTAGTAGAACTTGAACTACATAGCTAACCTTGGTTTTCAAAATGCTTTAATGATAACCATAGAGATGTAACAAGAATAAATTAATAAAAAAAAAAAGAAAGAAAAAAACAAAACAAAACAAATAAAAACAAAATGCTTTAATGTTACTAAAGCAATGACATTGATTATGTTAAACTTTCAGCTTTGATTTTAAACACACACACACACACACATACACCCATATATATATATATATATATATATATATATATATATATATATATTAGACAAATTTTCCAATTTAAAGGTATTTATTGTGGATGGCTTGGTCCTTGGTGCTGAGAAAAAATATTGTCTCAACCATAATGGGGTTTATATTTTGTTAGCATTTCCACATACTTGTTTAAATAAATAAAAAATAAGGGCACTTTTTTATAATATCTTGCCATTAATAGGTCAAAATTTACTTTTAACTTTTGTCTAAACTCCCCTTGACAACACTAACTCCCACAAGCATAACAAAGCAATAGATACATTTGGCAGAGCAACTATTTATGTCCTGTCTTCTGCGTTGCCAGGGTGATGGTAGCAATATTGAAAACACTGGAGGTGGTTGTTACTGGCAAGGATCCTGATTTTTAGTCCAAAGAAAAGGACTGTAAAAAGAAAAATGTAGGCTGCAATGTAGGCTGTAGACTGGCTACGGATTTATGTAAACTGGATGAATGGATTTGGTGATTAACAGCTGTGCATGGTATTCTTAGAAAGGTAATGCCCATAGTCAATATTTTCTTACTGATATTTAAAATTATGACACTGTGATGATTACATCCAATATTCAGGGGTGATTTTGAGGAGCTAAAACATGATGATGGTATTCTTTCAGAAGTTGGGGTTTGTTTTGCCCATCATTTGCTTTCTCGTTTCTTTAGAAGAAAAATAATTCAGAAGGCGCACTGAGCTAGCTATACCAACTTGAAATGGGATGCCAAATGCTGCTACAGTACAAGTTCAACTTCTGAAGGCGTTTTGAAAACACATTGATCATCTACTTTAAAGGGAATATATGATTACACACTAACCTAGAAGGAGACAGTCCTCTGTGAGGTCTGCTGAATTTTCTGTCTCAGCTGAAAGGACCATGTTAGCTCAGATGCCTGAAATTGGGGGTTAGTGATCAGTGGCATTTTCTTTCTTACCAACTTCACTCAATCACTCTTAACTCCACACCAACTAGCATGTCATTATAGAATTAAAGAAGTGGTGAATACCACGGATTGGCCTTATCAAACCTCTTGCTCTTAGACATATAATGTGGTTTCTTGGCTCTGTGTGTGTGTGTGTGTGTGTGTGTGTGTGTGTGTGTGTGTGTGTGTGTGTGTGTGTGTGTGAGAGAGAGAGAGAGAGAGAGAGAGAGAGAGAGAGAGAGAGAGAGAGAATTAGCTAGGTATTGATACACATTCATAGGCATCCTCAGAAGCTCCTCTCAGATTTCATTTCTCCAACTCTTGCAACCATTTTTAAATTACCTAGTCCTAATTTAAATCACTATATGCTTAAAATACCTGAAATAGTTTTAGCTTGTTATGTCAAACTTTGTCTTACACATATCATATGTCCTCATTTGCTTAAATTATACAGTTCTGACCTGCTTTTATGGCATAATACCCATGAGTCTGTTTAATGGTAGATATCTTAGAATTATAAGTCTGTATTTACTTTCCATAGTCTGTTCAACTCTTCCACATTCATGCTTTATAATCAAGTATATATAGCAGCATATTAATATTATCTTACTTTTCTGTCTTCTTAAACTTGTTTTCTAAAATCTGTCTTCCTTCTTATTTTCATTTCCCTCTTAACAAACAGAACTTCTATGGTCATCTAATGAGAACTGGCCATTTTCTCAGTTAAATTAATCTAGCATTTATGTTTCCTTTGGGTCCTGTAAACCTCTTTAACATCATTTAATTTCAACTAAGCATTGATGACTCTCTCTCCTACTTTGTACTATATTTTTACTTACCCAATATTTACTGTATATCTATCCATGAGCTGATCAGTGTGCTAGGCTCAGGACTGAGACAAAACCCATGATCCCTGTCTTAATGAGCCTTAAATCCTAGGCAGGTCAATAGTCATTAAATAAATAGGCCCTAGATCAGCACAAAAGCATCACCTCTGACAAGTTCTGTAAAGGCAGGTATTGTGTGTACTCTGTGACCTTTGCATTTCATTTTATCTGCCTTAAGGGCAAAGGAAAGCTACTGATGGAGAAGATATGGAGAATGATACCTAAGAATGATGAGATGTTAAATAGCATACAGGATACAGACTGATGACACTGCACACAGAAGTATGCCTTTTGCTAAATTGGCACTCATTGAGGACATGGAGATCCAGCCCCATCCTCAGAGGTCTGTGATGTTCTGTAGGTGTTCATTTTTCTCAGAGGTAGGAAGTGCCTTTTCCATAGAGACTTTAATCTAAGAACACATTTTCCTTTCCCAAGACAGTTGTCATACCAATGTCTTTAGTAGGATCCCTTTTATTCCTAATTAGTTGCATACTACACATATACAGAGACAGGACAGAAAATCGACTATAACCAAATATTATATCTATTGAGTACTTAGCAAAGCTTAAACAAAATTTCTACTTTTTTACATATAGTTTGGCATTTTATTTAACAATAACTCTATGAAACAAACATGTAAAAGAAATGTGAAACACAGAAAAGAGTGATAGTCTCTACGAGTCAGAGTATGCACCATTGAGTATTTCTCATGTACTGGGTATAACTGGCTAAGCATTGTTTTGTAGTTACTATTGTTTCCATTATATTAAGACTAGAGTTAAATAAAATAAGCAGCCTGTTTGTGGCTACGTAAGGAGTAAGACCAGAACACGTTTCAAACCCAGATGAATTAATGCATAGGCTGTTGTGATGCACTGATTTTGGGGGGCAGATTCTAATTTGATTACAAAGACTGCAGGGAGAGGTCTAGTTCGACCCCACCACACACACTTTACAGGGATTTCTTTAGAAAGTGTGTGCCTTATGCTTTCTCATTCTAACTCATTCTAGGAAATCAGGAAAATTCATTCCCGCCATCCAATTTTCTTTTGTCATTCAACACATCTCTGGATTTCTGTTGCTTCTAGGTAAATGAGCATAGTTTAAAATTAGGATTACTTAAAATATAACAAGGAATGTATATTTTTAAGGTAATATCATTTTATGTAAACTTCTATTACTGGAACTTTAAAAAGATATGAGTAAACATAAAAAAAAGTAAATGTAAAAAAGAACAAGAAAATGTTTCTAAGATTAGTTTGCAGGCAACAAGTGGCATATTGTGACCAGTTCACGTGTTACAGCCACTGTTTTCAGAAAATGCCTTATCATGCTCCTCTAGATTTCTTTGCTGTTATATGAAGAATGTAGAGCAAGGAAAAGCATTCCAAACAGATTCTAAACTGAATTCTTTGGATGCCTGTGTCATCGGCCCTCAAGATGCAACACAAAATTTTATGCAAATTCTGAGTTTCTTTCTGCAAAAACATTTTGTTTTTGTTTTTTTTTTAATATTTTTTATTTTTAATATATATTTATATTATTATACACATATAAAATAAGCTACACACAGCAAGAAGAACCATGGAACAATAAGGAATTATATTAATGTTACATTCATAGTGTTTTGGATATTTGTATTTGCAGCCTTGAAGAAAACATCTTTCCTATCTTGGTGAATCTAAAATTCTGAATGTAAATCAATATCTATCATATCTTGTCTTTATTAGCTTAAAACATCTATATAGACCTAAAAAACATCTTAACCCCTAAACAAGCAAGCTTAATTGTAAAACTACATTATCTAGTCTTCAACCCCATCAGAGATTTGAGGAATAAAATTAATTACCTGAGTAAACAGGAAGTGCAGGTTAGCAGCTTCCAAAAGTGAACAAATGACAGAGACAGTTTGCTGCCTGAATAGTCACCCAAAAATCTATATAACATTGGAGAATCATCTTTAGCATTCTGGCCCCGTATATCTGACAGACATATTTGTGAGGCAGGAACTATTGAGGACTTGGCTACTCTGTCTTGGCAGTGTTTGGTTGTTGACTCTGACTGTATCCAAGCTTGCCCATTTTTAGGCAGACATTTTGACGAGTGGCTGGTTTGTCACATTTGAAGCCATCTCCATAAGGAGGTTCTTTGATGCACATCATCTTTGATGTAGGCTGGGTGCTGCCAGGAGTTAACCTGTCTCATTGTCAAGGAATGCTTAAAACAATAAAAACATCTTTAAATGCCATATTCTGTAGGTCTCTGAGGTTTTTGAAGACCTTATCTAACTATTTTACCTTTACCTACAGAATTATATCTATCTGTTAAACCTAGGGTGTATCTTCTTGTGATAAAAATAGACTAATAATTGACATGACCATGGGTGATCAACTGACAATTAACTTGTATAATTTACTATTATAAACAGCTTGAAATAGGACTTTCCTTGTATTATAACTGAGTAGTATAGGTACAATACCTCATATTAGAGTAGAAATATATATATATATATTGTGTGTGTGTGAAGACTAATCTTAAATTTAAATTGATACCACTGCATCAAAATTAAATTTATTTTGCATCAATATACAAATTCTATACCAATGAATGAAAAATAACCTTGTGAGGAACAATTAAGGCCTTAAGTTGAGGATGAGACTCAATAATCTACTTTTTGTCCTATCATCCCTATATATTTCTATATTTCCTCTTCTTTCTTTTTAACCCCTATCTCCAAACCTAAGAAGGAAAGATAAAGGAAAAGAGATACATCCCTGAATCCAACCTCTTTTTCTCTCTGAGTAAGACCAATAGTAACTTACAACCAACTCCCAAAGAAAATAAACATCTATAGGCCAAGAAAACAATAAAAAACCTGCCCAACCCCCCTTAAGAGAAATGGGACATCATTCTCTTATGGGTTCTTTCAGCTGACTTGGGACAAATAATATCTTTGTAGAGGCCTAAATAAAATTGGGGAAAATGGCTAAAGAAGGTAGGAAAAGCACTTGTGGTCCAGTTTCTAAATGTTGAGAAATAGCAGGCTTAATAAAAGTCCTGTGTGTGACAGTCTGAAATGTTGGACCAAGTGAAATTGGAAGCTTTCTTTGAAGGTGTCTTGAGAGCTGTACTATTCTGATGAGGAACAGCAACTGAAGCACTTGTTGCTGGAACATGAAGGATGCAGGATGTCAGTGTCCAACATGCAGAGAGGAATGAATCCTGTCAGGTCTGACCCAGATTCAATATCCAGTTCTTTTTTTTCTGAAAACATATAATTTCTCACAAGCATTATACAATCCTAAACTTATAAATGTATTAGGTGTGCAGGGTACACATAAGAATTAAGGCTAGTTCTCTGCTCTTTGTATGAGCAGAAGAAAGACATCTGTAAATCTTCATTCATGCCATATGAAGAATGGTATCTAATCCTAAATCACAGGGATTCTGTAACCAACAAGAAGCATTGTCTATGCATAGACATTCACGTCTCAGCCAGTCTCAGAGCTATTCCAATGTAAGGGGGATTAGCAATATCATTTACCTGCTTGTTCTGCAGTTTAAATTCTTTATATCCTGGTTGTAGCCCCCTCTCTCATTGCCTCCCAAACCCCCACCCTCCCTCCCATGTCCCTTTTCCCTCCCTCTCTTAGCCTGCAGAAAATGGGGCACTCCTCCCCTAATATATAACCTCAGCCCCTCAAGTCTCATCTGCGCTATCTTTATCCTCTTCTGCTATGGCCTGGCAAGGCTGCCAAGCCCGGGGAAATGATCAGCTTTGGGGGGACCAGAGTCCATGTCAGAAGTAGTCCCTACTACCCATGTTGTGGGACCCACAAGGAGACTGTGCTGCCTACCTACTACATCTGAACAGAGGGTCTAGGTCCTCACCATGCCTGGTCCTTGGTTGGTGCATCAGTCTCTGCAGCACCCCTCCTCTGCCTGGATTTTAAAAATATATATTTTATTTATTATAATTTATTTACATTACCTACCAATTGTTATCCCCTCCTTATTATCTTCCCATTCCTACTCTCCCTCCCTCTTCTGTCTATTCGCCTCCCCTAGACTTCTGGCAACATCCTATTAAGTCTCATCAGGATAGTCTGCATCCCCTTCCACTGTGTGTCCACTAGGCTGTCTTGGCAAGGGGCGGTGACTAAATCTTGAGCACCTGAGTGCATGTCAGAAGCTCAGCATCAGTCCTCCCCCTTCTACACCCCCCATGCTCTATCAGCAAAATCTGAACAGAGGGGTATTGGTTCTCTGCATGCATTGTCCTTACATGCACCAGTTTGTGCAGTCCCACCCCCTGTGTCCAGATCCACAGGCATTGATGGTCTCCCTGTAGATCTCCTGCTCCATCCTGGACCTTCCATCCCTCCACACTTCCTTACAACTCTCAACACTCTACATAGAGTCCATCTTTGAGTCCCAGTATCTGTCTGATCCCCTACTGGGTGAAGTTTCTCAGAGGACATCTATGTTGGGCTAATATCCACTTATAAATGAGTATATACCATGCATGTCTTTCTGGGTCTGGGTTACCTCACTTAGGATGATCATTTTTAGTTACATCGTTTGCCTGCAGATTTTAAAATTCCCTTGTTTTTAATAGCTGAATAGTATTCCATTGTGTAAATGTACCACAGTTTCTTTATCCATTCTTTGGTTCAGGGACTTCTAGGTTATTTCCAGATTCTGGTGATTACAAATAAATCTGCTATGAGCATAGTTGAACAAATGTCCTTGTTGTATGATAGAGCATCATTATATCCTCAGGAGTGGAATAGCTAGGTCTTGAGGTAGAACTATTCCCAATTTTCTTGAAAGCTCCAGATTGATTTCCAAAATTGTTGGACAAGTTTGCACTCCCACCAGCAATGGAGGAGTGTTCCCCTTTCTCCACATCCTTGCCAGCATGTGCTGTTACTTGAGTTTTTGATCTTAGCCATTAGGATAGCTGTAAGATGGAATCTCAGAGTCCTTTTGATTTGCATTTCCCTGATGATTAGGGACGTTGAATATTTCTTTAAGTGTTTCTCAGCTATCTGATATTCTGTTGAGAATTCTCTGTTTAGCTCTGTAGCCCCTTTTTAAATTGGATTATTTGGTTTGGTGGTGTTTAATTTCTTGGGTTCTTTATATGTTTTAGATATTAGCCCTTTGTCAGATGTAAGGTTGGGAAAGATCTTTTCCCAAACTGCAGACTGATGATTTGTTCTGTTGACAGTGTCCTTTGCCTTACAGAAGCTTTTCAATTTCATGAGGTCCCATTTAATAGTTGTTGCTCTTAGAGACTTAGCTATTGGTGTTCTGCTCAGGAAGTTGTCTCCTGTGCCAATGAGTTCTAGGCTCTTTTCCATTTTTCTTCTAACAGATTTAGTGTGTCTGGTTTTATGTTGAGGTCTTTAATCAACTTGGACTTTAGTTTTGTGCAAGGTGGTAAATATGGATCTATTTGCATTTTTATAAGTAGACATCCAGTTAGACCAGCACCATTTATCTCTTTTCCAACTGTTTTTGGCTTCTTTGTCAAAAATCAAATGACCATAGAATGTGGATTTATGTCTAGGTCTTCAATTCAATTCCATTGGTCAACTGGCCTATTTCTTTTCTTTTTCTAAATTTTTACTTAAGTAATTTATTCAGATTACATCTCAATTGTTATCCCCTCACTTATATCTTCTCATTCCCCCTTCCTCCTTGTTTCATCCTATTCCCCTCCCCTACGTCTGTGATAGAAGGGGACCTTGTCCCCCACTATAAGATCACAGCCTATCAAGTCTCTTCCTGGTAGCCTGATTACTCTTCTTTTGAGTGTCACCAGGTCTCCCCACCAAGAGGAAGTGGTCAAAAGAGGGGCACCAGAGTTTGTATCTGAGTCAGTTCCTGCTCTACACACAATAGTGGAGAACGTGGCGTCCATTGGCTAGATCTGGACAGGGAACTGGGCTATTTCTATGCCAGTACCATGCTGTTTTTATTCCTGTTGCTCTATAGTACAACTTGAGAGACAGGGATGCAGATTCCTCTGGAAGATCTTTTATTGTGCACGATTGCTTTAGCTATTCTGTTTTTTGTTTGTTTGTTTGTTTGTTTGTTTTTCCATATGAAGTTGAAAATTGATCTTTCATGGTTTGTAAAAAACTGTGTAGGTATTTCATTGAATCTATAGATTGCTTTTGGTAAGATGGATATATATTTTTTATTATGTTGATTCTCCATGAGCTTGGGAGATCTTTCCATTTTCTGATATCTTCTACAATTTTCTCCTTCAGAGACTTGAAGTTTTTTTTCATATAAGTCTTTCTCTTGCTTGGTTAGAGTAACACTAAGATACATTATATTATTTGTGGCTCTTGTAAAGGATGTGGCTTCCCTAATTTTTTTCCTCAGTCTGTTTGTCATTAGTATACAGGAGGGCTACTGAGTTTTTCGAGTTGATTTTGTATCCAGCCCCTCTGCTGAAGGTTTCTTTTTATTCCTTGGTAGAGTTTTGTGGGTCATTAATGTATACTATCATATTATCTGTGAATAGTGAAAGTTTTAACTTCTTCCGTTCCTGTTTGTATCATCTTGATCTCCTTTAGTTGTCTCCCAAACAGTTTCTAAAATCTCTTTGCCAATCATCATTAATTGACCATAATGAGGTAATTTCAGCATTTCTATGATTTTTTTCTGGATCTGTTCCTGATAATTGACAAGGTCTTATTCTTCCTTTTACAAGTAGATCAGAAACCTATCAACATAAGTTTTTAGTTTAGTTTAGCTTTGTTTTGTTTTTACTTTGTTTATATTCTAAGAAGATCCATTCTAAAATATTGTCTTTTCTCTGCATAATAAGTCCAGTAGGGGGATGAGTAGAAAGCAAGATAACTAGAACACAGTCAAGTTTAGTATCTAGGTGGTCCACATGTGTGCCATAAAATTTTGGCTCTACCTGAGTCAGCACTTTCTCTGTGTAAGCTGCTAATTATCGAGGATGGTTTACATTCAAATCACCTTGTAATGTTTCAAACAAATTGCTCAACTCTTGAGGTGTTAATGCAATAGTAGGCTGTAACCAGTTAAAATCTCACAATAAATTTTGAAAGTACTTAAGAGTTTGTAACTGATCTCTTCTGATCTGTATCTTTTCTGGTTGGATCATTTCTTGACCTCATTTGAATTCTAAATAGTTGATAGATCTCCTTTCTGTATGTTTTCAGGAACAATCTGTAAACTCCAACAAGGTAAAATCTTTTATGCTTCATTAAACATTTCTTTCTAATGTATTTGCATCAGAATTAGAATTTGCCAACAAAATATAATCCATTTAGTGGTATATTATGGATTGAGGAAATTGTTTATGATTTATTTCTATAGGTTTCCATTTAAATTGTTTGGACTATTTAGCATTGCTTGAGGAAGAACTTTCTATTGATATCTTTTCACTGGTTGAGGATTGTTATAAGTAGGTACAGTAAAAGCAAATTTTTCTCTATCTTGCTCTTATAGAGAAATAGTAAAGAAATTGATTTTTATTTTAAATCATCTTTCAAATTGATTATTATTATAGGTCATCCTTTTGGTAATAGAGAAGGTATGAGGATTCCAGACTGTAAGAGGTTGGATCATTTTATTTACAGCCCTCGGGTCAGTCAACATCATTCAATAACCAGATTTCTTTTTAATGACAAACACTAGAGAATTCCAAAGACTTGTAGACTGTTCTGTATGTTACTCTTCCAGCTCTTTTGTACCAGCTGTCTCTAATTTTTAATTGTCTTATTGCTCTTGATAGAACTTCAAGTACTATATTGATGAGAAATGGAGAGAGTGGGCAGTCTTGTAGTGTCCTTTATTTCAGTGGAATCGATTTAAGTTTCCATCTAGATTGATGTTGGCTATAGGCTTGTTGTATATTGCCTTTACTATGTTTAGGTATGTGCCTTGTGTCTCCTATCTCTCTAAGACTTTTAACATGAAAAGGTTTTGGATTTTGTCAACTGCTTTTTTGGCATCTAATTACATTTTTTTCTGTTTGTTTATTGGTTGATTACATTGATGAATTTCTATATATTGAACCATCTTTGCATGCCTAGGATGAAGCCAACATGGTCTCAGTGGATGATATTTCTGATGAGTTCTTGGAATTCATTTTGCCACTATTTTATTGAGTATTTTTGCATCAATGTTCATAATGGAAATTGGTCTGAAATTCTCTTTCTTTGTTGGTCTTTGTGTGGGCTAGGTGTTAAGGTGACTGTGGCTTCATAGAATGAGTTTGTTTGTGATCCTTCAGTTTCTATTTTGTGAAATAGTTTGAGGATGATTGGTATTTGTTCTTCTTTGAAGATCTGGTAGAATTCTGCCCTGAATCCATCCGGCCCTGGACATTTTTGTTTGTTTGTTTGTTTGTTTGTTTGGGAGACTTTTGATGACTGCTTCTATTTCCTTAGGGGATATAGGACTATTTAATTTTTTGCCTGATCTTGATTCAACTTTTGTCAGTGGAATTTATTAAAAAATTGTCCATCTCATTTAGATTTTCAAATTTTGTGCCTAGAATATGCCCTGCAATTTGTTTTTTCCACAAATTGCATTTCCCCAGAAGTTTCCAGAAACTCTGCCCAGAACTAAGCCAACAAAGATACAATATATCCTTAAACCATCAGAACTTTGATTTAAATAAGCAACTTCGTTACCTAGCTAGATGCTTCAGGTATTTTATTCTAGCAATGTAAAGCTAATAATAATCCTTACCTCCTACAAAAAAATCTAATTTTGAGAAGATATAGTTATTTAGGTCTTATTGATCATAACCAGATATTATAGTTGCAGTCTGCTGTATAGTTTTTATATCATAGATTTTTTTGGGCAATTTCAGAAGGTTAGCTGATAAACTTCTTGTTTTGTGAAACATTTGCTCACTTACTGATTTGTACAGGCAGCCCAAAAGTAAATATTCTGACTTAGAATTTAAAGCAAAAATGTAAATAATAGATATGAACTTGGGAATATATTAAAATGTTTTAATAAATATGTATAAACTTAATATATATAGTGGCAAGCAACAGCTATTTATTTAGTTAAATTGGAGAAAAAAAGCTGCCAGATCAGAGACAATACACTTGTCATTCCTCTTTATAAATATTCTAAGCATTACTTGGTACAGTGTGATGCTCAAATGTCATTATATGATTTCTACGCCTTGAAGTGAAAATTGTTTGGGAATTTATAATTCTGGATGGTTTTCTAATACTCTGAAGGGAGTTATGAAAACACTATCTACAGGAAATTGAGATTTTAAAACACCATAGAAAAGAGACTTCACAAAGAAAAGACATGGCTTTTATGTTAGAAAATGCAGGCCACTTTACTTTGTCCTTTTATCTTTTAGAGAAGTATCTGGTCCTTACTTCTTTCAGCCTCTTCCATTTGGTGCCATGCCACAATGAAGATGTTTATGACTGGAGCATAAGTACTCTCTGCTGGGCCTAAGCTTTTAGACTTCTTGCTTTTCTCTGGTTTCCACTTAGATTTGACCATGAAGAGGACCTACATGCTGCAGAAAAGTGCTCTGTTCTAGTTATTCTTCTTATTGTGATTGAAAATACCATAGCAAGAAGCAACTTAAAGGAGAAAGGGCTTAATTTACCTCGTAATTCCAGGTTACATCATTGCAAGGAAGTCAGGCTGGTAAAAGCAATTGAGAGCAGAAAGAAATGAATGCATGCACACTCAGGAGAAGTAGCATAGTTGGATTTTTGTTTTTGCTTTATCTGGAGTGTGAAGGGGTGGAGGTATACTATTTGTAACTTTTCTCATAAGAATTAGATCATTATCTGGGCATTGTGGCATTGTCCTACGGTCTAGCCCTTGAGAGGGAAGGAGAAGCAGCCGTATCAAATACTGGAATTTATACTTGTTTACAAGGTCAAGTTCCAATCTTGACTGTCTAGAGAATCCTTGCCAAAACAGCAAAAACAACAACAATAACAACAAAAATTATAGACAAATTTTACAAGAATTAAACTAAAAATTTACTTATACAGAATTTAAGAGTACTTCATATCTTAATAGTAAAAGAGATCTGTATGAGTCCAGGACAACAAGGCCTGTCTCAAAAAGCAAAACAAAATACAACAAAACAAATCTGTAAGTAGTACACCATTTCCAAAAAAAGAATGGACAATAAAACCAAAGCACATTAGTCTAGAGAAATGCAAGGTACAAGAGGAAAGATCACATAAAACACTCACAAATTTCAGGTGATGTCACAAATATTATTCCCAATTAATTCATCACCAAGCCACTTGCAAGGAAGTCTGAGAGAACAGTCAGCCAGCACATAGATGATAAAAATGAGACCTTTTTAGATGTAATATGAATAAATTAATAAAATGTATTTTTAAAAAATGAGACCTTTTATTAAAATGTTGTAATAATGAAATCTGTTAAGAAAAGTCTATCTTTAAAATTCTAAATATCTTTAAACTTGTATGCATGTAATATAAATCTTATTCCCTTCATATGTACAATTTTGTATGTGAAAATATTTTAAAATATTATACATACTTGAATAATATAAGTAATATATGTGTACCTAGATATGAATTTAATCTAACATGTGTATTTTACAGAAACTTATTTCTGTTAAAGGTATTTTGAATTAGTAACATTTTACAGACAATAAAAGCCTCAATTTTAACTGAGACTTTTATCACATTATTTTCTTTTAGACAGTAAACTATTTTTATTCTTTCCTTAACTTTCAGTATTGAAAAATGACTTTCGTGATCATTATCTGGTTTCATTACCTGTCTTACATGAATGAATTTCTATTCGTACGTGTGGATTTTGTTTTTCAAGCTAAAAATCTTATTCACTTCATTTCTTTTCAGAGACATTCACAAAAGGAGAATAATCAATGTCTCAGACAACAACACAGTGAAACCTCAGCAGAAAAGTCACTCATGGCAAGCAGAGGCATCTGGCGCAAAAATAAGGTTCTTTTTCTAACCTAGCTGTCTATTCTCCAACACTGCTAAAACAAAACAAACAAAAAGTTTCTCATTTGTTAAGTACTTTCTGTATTTCTGATATCAAATTATGCACATACGCATTAGTAAACCTAGCCACAGTTGTTATACATATAAGATATTCTGTTTAGTAATTCTTTGCTATTCGAATATTGACTTGATGGCCAAGTTAAGGTGAATATTGAGATTTTAGTCAAATCGTATTAATATGAAATTATGAACATGAGAGTTTGAAGTCCTGGACTCCTCCATTTATCCATTAAATTAATGATATATGCATAATAGATTAATAATATTATTCATGTGTTCCTCTGTTCATTTATTTAGCAAATATTACCTCACTCTTGCCTGACACTATGATTATTCCTGACATATTAAGAATAGAGAATCTTTCATGGAACATAGACTTTATACAAAGAGATAGATTATAGTATTACTATTTACAAATGGTAACCAGTACAATTGATGGTAGAAAGAGGAATAAGTGCTGCCTCGCCTGAGACACCTCAAAGTAGAAATAGCTGAATGATGCTTAGGAAAGAATGAAAGAATGCTTTTCAAAAGCTATGCAGTAGGGTTGGAAGCAGGTGACTAGAATGTCTGCGGTACAGACAAGGACACGAACATGGAGAGATTTCAAATCAGTGAGGGCTCATTTGTGGCAGAGCTTCACAAGCGCTTTGTTGGATTGATCTCCCCCATCAAAGTGCATCAAATACCATAAAGAACTTTCTGAGCTGTATTTAAATTTTCGAAAATGTGTATGTGTGCATAGACATGTAGGCGTGTTCGGGGTGGTGGTGGTGGTTGAGTTTATACATGTGTGCACATGTAGAAACCGGAGGTCAACATTCGCAAGTCTTCCTCTATTGCCCAACACCTTATTTCTTTTTAATTGAAAAAAAATCCTACAATATATTCTGATCATGGTTTTCTTCCCCACAACACTGCACAGATACTTTCCTCCTCCCCATGCATGCAACTCTTCCTCCTTTCTTTCTCTTTTCCTTTAGAAAACAAACAGGTGAAAAAAAAAAACCCAAGCAAACAACAATAACAAGAATAGCAACAAAAGAAACACACACATACATCTGCACAACAAAATCCATAAAAATACAAACTAGAAGCTATAATATGTGTAAAAGATAAGTAAGGTAAAATATGCCTTTTACAAAACAACATGAGACCAAAAGTCTACAAAAATATTGAGTTCATTTTGTATTGGCCCTCTGCTGCTGGGTATGGGGCCTACCCTGAAATATGTTTAATATACCCCGTGAAAATTATTTGGAAAGAACTAATTTTTCCTTTGTAAGCAGATATCAATTGAAGACGTCTTGTTTAGAGATTGGGGCCCATGTCTACTTTCTCCTTTCAACACTAGTAAGTAGTCTTTCTGGTTTGAACCCAAGAAGCCCTGTGCATGTCGTCACATGTGAGTTCATATGTGTATCAGTCCTGTTGTTTCTGGAAGAGTCTGTTTCCTGTCCATCCCCCCTGGATCTTACAAACCTTCTTCCTCTCCTGTGCAGCCCTCTTAAGCCCTGAGGGGAGGGGTTTGGTAAAGACATCTCTTTTAAGATTTAGTGTTACAAAATTTCTGGGTTAGTTCTCACTAATATATGGGAAAGTTAATTTGATGATGCCTGAGCAAGGCACTGGTCTGTGAGTATAGAGGAATGTCCTTAGGTACCATATTATTGCTGTATTCACTTATCATAACAATAGTATTTATTTTTCTCCTAGGCCCATGGCCTATTTGATTTCAGGTTCAAGGTCACCCCATTAGTGTCAGGCAAGATTTATATCTTATAGAGTTGGCTTTAATTCAGTCATAAAGAGCTTGGCTACTCCTGCAACAGCTGTGCCACTATTGCATCAGTGTATCATGCAGGCCAATCACTCTTATAGGTAACAGGGCTTATATCTGTGTTTAACATAGATAATTCATTTTAGCAATATGAACATTAGTCAGCGTCTAGGTAGGCACCAGCTCAACTATTCTGTTTCAACCTTATTTTTTACATTTTATTTAATTTTATATTTTATTTAATAATATTTAATTAAAAATATTTTAAAAATATATATGTGTGTGTATATATGTGTATGTGTATGTGTGTATGTGCACATGTCTGCATGTGCTTGTGTGCAACACATGGATACAGAAGCCCATGGAAGACAGAATAGAGAATCAGATCTCGAACTGGAGAGATGGCTCAGAGGTTAAGAGCACTGTCTGTTCTTCCAAAGGTACTGAGTTAAATTCCCAGCAACCACATAGTGGCTCACAACCATCTATAATGAGATCTGGTGCCCTCTTCTGGTCTTCCGGCGCACATGCGGGCAGAATACTTACTGTACAAATAATAAATAAATAAATTTAAAAAAGAAAAAAAAAAGGAATGTGGAGAATCATATCTCCTGGAACTGGAATTATAGTTGGTTGTAAACCATCATGTAAGTGCTGGAAACTGAACTCAGGTCCTCTGAAAGAGAACTAAGCACTCTTAACAGCTGAACCTTTGCTTCAGCCCATCAGATGATGATGATGATGATGATGATGATGATGATGATGATGTCAGGGTATCTCACTGAACCTGAAGTTCAGCTAGACTATCTGGCCTAAAAACCTCTGGGATCCACCTATCTGCTCTTCCCAATGCTGGGATTACAAATGTGTGCCTCCAAACCCAGCTTTTATGTAGATACTGGGTAGCTGAATCCAGGTCCCCATGCTTACATATGCTTACACATACACACACACACACACACACACACACACACACACACACACACACACACACA
>OU015744.1:122565477-122589984 GCA_907169655.1 Acomys percivali | reverse complement strand
ACACACACACACACACACACACACACACACACACACACACACACACATATATATATATATACACATACACATACACTTCACATGCTGAGGCATCCATCTCCCAGCCTCCTGAGATGCATTTTGAACAGTACTTAGCTATATTTTTGTGATTATTAAAACATGGGATAGCTTTTGGGAAAAAATAGAAATATGTTGCATTATTTGTGAGCAACATGGTGGTAGTTTGGAATAGGGTTATCACGGTACAGAGACAAAAAAAGGTGAGTAGAATTAAGAGTATTGAATCGATAAGGAAGCATTTGTTGAGTTGAATAAGGTGCTGAGAGGGAAAAGAAATTGTCAAGATTAGCTGCTAGCCTTCAAGTAGACATTATTAAAATGTTTGACACTGGAAAGGGAAATGATGTTGGACATAATTTCGTTTGAATGTATGTATGTGAAGCATTTATTTATTCAAAAGGTGCCAAGTAGACAAGTGAAGCTTGTTGGCATCTTGAACTAGAAGCATGCAGTTTGAGTTAAATACTAATAAAACCCTGTTCTTCAAGTGAAATGAGATCAGCAAGAGGAAGGAAGAGACAATGAGAAGCCACAAAACATAACTTTAACTAACTCCAACATCAACTGGCTAAATAGTAAACTGGTTTTATGAATTATTTATCTAAAATAAATATATTAGTGGTATTAGTTATAAACTAACGTAAAATCTAATCGCAAATACATACCAGATGGAAAAACATGTCTTTTCCATATGATATGAACTCAAGGAGACACATGCAGAAATCCATAAGGTAGCAGTGGAGAAAGTTACTAATTTTGCCTGGAAAAATAGATAAAATAGTAGAAAGAGAGGTGTATTTATTCTGCCCTTGACATATCGCTGAAAATATTTTGTTCATGGTGGTTTTATTTAAAAAAAAAAAAATGGAAGCAAAGATCTCGGAAAAATCTAATTTCATCAAGTCAGAGATGCTTCCTGGGAGAAAATAAGAAAATTTGATGTATGAGATAGGACATAGTGGATCGAGGGAAGGTCAAGATGGATTCTGAAATATATTTTATGACAGAATACAACAGATGCTTCATCTTCTAAGAACGAGAGAGCCGTAGGGGAAAGCTGTAAGCTGTGAGGCAACTCTGTTGGGAAATCTTACCTCTGTTGCATCTGCTTTCCAGTGAAGTCTCCATCTCCCCACACTCTAGTCACTTCATAATTTCCACCCACTTTGTTTGGCGTAAAGACCAACTTTCTTATATTTTTCAGTTCAGATAGCAACAATTGGGTGCCTAAGTTTGACCTTTGTTTTAGAGTAGATAATGCATCTAGAGCAAAGTCTTTTTGACCTAAAAGCCATACACCCATCCAAACCGATAAACTTTCTCCCATTTGACTTCTACATTTACAACTTTTGACCTCAAGAAAACAAATCTTTTCTCAAAACACCTAATCCCAAATAATTAAAAAGTATTTTTTTCTGTGAAATAGTGAACATTTCTCTTCTTAATTAACAAATTCAATCCCTAAGTTGTATATAAATATGACACTCATAAAATACACCTCATCATTAATTTTATTAAGACAAGTTAAGTCTAGATTCTAAAAATGAGATAGAGGTTTTGATTGAATAAGAAACTAAAACGTGATAGCACAAGGGCAAATGCCAGCTTTTGAATTATATATAGTGATGATTCATGGGCTTAACCATAAATCTTAAATAAAGAGCGCATCCATCTCAGGGACTGTCAGGAGCATATGGAAGCGTCAAGTGCTGCAGTGACTAATGATGCTCTGTAGGCCAGGATGAACCCCCCCCCCCACTTATTGCAGAGAAACAATTAAAAATGCAAAGAAAACTTGATCTATATCAGGCAGGCTTATATTAATAAAAACAACAACATTTAATGCTGAGTAAGACACACACTAAATACAATTTATTACAAAATACCGTTTTTCCTAAAATGCTAATCACAAATGGTAATTATGAGCTTATGTGTACCTGCCTGTGTTTCTGTGAGTGTAGTAGCTCATAAGAATTTTTTTTGTATGTTTAAAAGAACAGATCCTAGACTTGGTTTCTGGTCCCATTGTAAACTTTTAAATTATCCTTCTTATGTGCAGATTTAATATATATATATATATATATATATATATATATATATATATATTCTTTGTTATCAGTTGTATTTGAAGGATGTTTTGGTAAAATAAAATATTGACTCATGAAAAAATGGATTTCTGGAGTAGAGAGATGTAACTTGACACAGCATCTCCAGTTTTGAGCTGAATAGCTAATCATGACTGTCTTATATATTAAACCTAAAAGTCTTGACATATGAAGAGTTTCCTTTATTGAACTGTGTAAAAAAAACTTTAAAATTTGGTTAACTCTATAATGATTTTACAGGGAACCCACATTTAAAAAATGATGTAGCATGGTTTTCCCATTGGTAAGTAGCTATAGGGCATATATTGACTGTCTGGAATAACAGTGCTCAAAACACTGAAAGGAAAACTCTCTCCCCAGCAACAGGACAGGAGCTGTGATGGCTCCTGCTGGGACTTTCTTCTTTCTGTAAATTGAGTTCATAAAAAGAACCTGATTTTTGTTGCACTACTGGATCCCATTTTACAAAGCTTTCAGTATATTTGGGCATTCTGTGAGACTCTTATTTCTATGCATTTCTTTAGGGCCTCTTCTCCTCCTCATCCGGCCAGATCATTTTCAGGCCTGAAGAGAAATGGTACCAGGTGAGAAGTGAGAGCAGAAGGGCCAGGCCTTCAGATCCAGCCACCAAGCATTCACTAAGTGTGGATATATCATACACAAAGTATTTAAAATACTATTGCATCCATTTCAATAAAAGAATAAGATTTTTTGGAATAGTTTTGTATCCATCAAAAGAAAAAAAGAGCAACGTGGAAAACAACGACATTAATTTTTAGAAGTTTGTGATAATGTGGTGGGTTTTATGCCTCACGTCTATCAGACGTAATATCATCTCCTGAGAGTGAGGCAGACAACTCTGACAGGAGAGGCATAGATTACTCTTGGCCTTTGACCATTTCTTCTGTGTGTTTGTAGTTTGAATTTTGTTGATTTCTCCCAGGGATTTTTCTAGATGAATAATTAATTGGTGTCCACGTCAATTTTTCACGGTCATTGAGCTCTGTAGAAATCTTCCTAGAATAATCTTTTGATTTATGAGAAGAGAGTTCTTGCATATTCGACTCTCTTTGCTATTTTAAGGTTGTCTACAGCTGTATGAGATCAGTCATTAAAAACTCAATTAGCTTGCAGAGTGTAATTTCTTATGTTTTTCTTGCTTCACGCTTCCTTTTATCACTTCAACAGTGCCCAGAGAAACTTTCCTGAAGCTTCAGCAGTTTGGAGAGTATTGATTTTACTATGATACAGCAACCACTTAGTGCCCATGATATATTAGATTGTAAATAAAATGTGTAGCTGTTGTCTGGTCTTATGTAATCTTAACATGTTTATTTGCCTGAAAACATCCAGAAATATCTTTACTAGAAGCAGCATATAAATAAATGTTCATACAAATAATCATACAGGGGGAGGAAGTCCCCCTCAGGCACAGTCATAGGAGAGGGGAGTAAGGGGAAAATGGGAGGGAGGGAAGAATGGGAGGATACAAGGGATGGGATAACCATTGAGATGTAACAAGAATAAATTAATTAAAAAAGGAGAAGAAAAAGAAAAAAATCATGTTAACTAATTAGAAGCAAAATTTCTGTATGAAAATACACAATAATCTTAAAAATGTGTACCATTTATATACTAAAGACACTATTAATGACTTCAAGTTTTCCTTATATAAAGAAATGGAATCAAGGCCAGCCAGTTCTGGATATGAAATGCTCTATAATGTACCCAATGCTTGTCTTATAAACTCTTGCATACATTGTCATCTCATTCTACAAAATCACACATAGTGTTGTCTTGCAGTCAGTTTCACTCACAATGGAAATTCAGAAACATTACATCATTTATCATAATGCACTAGTTTAAATCAAATCAATATTCAGAAAACAAAGGTTGCCTGGCATGGTAGTGCATGGTTTGATCCCTGCACTTGAGAGAAGAGGGAGGTGGGTCTCTGAGAGTTGGAGGCCAGTCTGGTCTATGTAGTAAGTCCTAGGACAGATAAGGCAACAGAAAAAGATCCCGTCTTTAAAAACCCAGTAAGTACGCAAAGAAATATATGATAAATTCTAACTCAAACGTTTGTTATTTGTATATCATAATGAAAATATCTTTTCAAATTCTAGAAAGTATTTCTTAGCATGGAGGATAACAGTCATCGAGGATGACTGGTTATGGTGCCTAGATTTATGAAGCGCAAAATTGTTCACTGGGTAGTGTAGATGTAGAAAGTGGACTCACATTGTATTTTCTACAGATTTTAGTTAAAATAACAGCTTCCAAATAATGCAATACTAACTTGTTCCTATCAAGTGTTCTATTGAATTTAACTCTGTGTCAGTTGCCATGATGAGCTAATAGAGCTTTCTTAGACATGGACATGGAATGGACATGGTTAGGGGAATTTGGGCAATTGGATCACAAGACTCGGGAAACAGTAATTGTGGAGCAAAATTTCTCAGTGGACATGTTTCCCATATTTATTGAGTCTGCAGGCTTTGTTGTAACATTGCTGTAATTACTGGCTATGTGACTTGGGGCATATCACAAAATATTTTCTTCCTTAGAGTAGCTTTGGTTTCTTAGTAGATAATGTCCTTGTAAAAATGACTCTTCTGGGGGTAGGACCGTGCAGTCTCTTCCCAGATATTTTTAAACCAATTAAATCTTCATAACACTTGTAAAAATTTAGCTCCCATGTAGTTTTAGTGCTTTAATTTCTTATGCACAGAAGCTCTCTCACTTGCAAGATGTAGCTAAGGGCGGCTTCTATTTTATTGGGTTGCTAGGAAAATGAAAGGAATCAATGTTTAGAAAGCCCTTTGAATACGACCTGACCCATAGCACACACCACATAAATACAAATCAATATACGACCAGAAGCTACTATCATCCTGCTACAGCTACAAAATTTACAAATGACTATATAAAGCAATCCCTACTTCCATAGTGAGTAAGATACAGGAAAGTATTTTCAGAGTTAAAAATTGCACAAAGGATATACATAGCTTCCTTAATAGTAAAAAGCTATAGAAAGCTTGGGGTCATGTCAGAGGAGTGCAATCTTACTTAAAGCCCAGTAGGATACAGACCTTCAACCAGATAGCGGTGAAACAGACAAAAATCTGTACACAAACTCTAGACTTCAAGAACTTGGCGGTGCGTCTGACAAGCAATGCCAAGGCATACAAACACGGCTATTCTGACGCCGCCGGCAGAGCGGAGGATGAGCCTCCTGGGACCAGGAAGAAGGCAGTAGGTGGCAAAGAGCTGAGAGACTAAAGAAGATTGGACTCTGAGAAGGAATCAAATGAAGGGCTGAGCCTTTTCACAGAATCCTTAGAGACGGCTCAAAGAAGGCAGTATCAAGATCAGCCTGTGCTGCTTTACTGTGTGCTTTCTGCATATACACATAACTCCTCCCACACGTGTGCTAACAGTGTTTACACATTGTTAGCGTTTCTCCCATGGAGCTATTTTGCTAAATGTTAAATAGCCAACGTTCCAGAGTAATTGCCCATCCTTCTGATCGTCTTGTCCAACTCTGATGTGTTAGTTTCTGTTTTACACTACTATATAATCATCATTTTATTAGCTTATAATAAAATTTTTATTATAAAAATATTTATATTATTATTTTATTATTAGAATCCTGATTATTTTCTAATATGATACAGAAAGGTAGCAAATCTGAATGAGACGAGAGACGGCAATGGTAGTTAGGATATACTATGTGAGAAAAAATTTATTCTCATCAAAAGGGGAAACTGCAAAAATAAAAATTAAAAATTAATTATTAGATATGAAGATGATTGAGCAAAGTTATGCAGGTAAGGTGATAAGTAACTTGTTTTAATTAATTTTTAAAAAGAGACCATTTATTTGGATGAAAGTAAGGACAGGTATATGGGAGGGTTTGGGAAAAGAAAAGGGAAGGGGAAAACGCTGTAATTATATTATTATCTCAAAAAATTTTAAAGAGAACATTTAAAGTGAAGAAGGGAGCACATACACACAAGTGTAATTGATTGTATACAATAGTTTACACAGAACTCTCAATGGGCAGAACTGTGACATGGGTAGTTTAGATAAATTGACCAAATAATGCTTATAAATGTTCAGCTCAGCCTTATGCATAGGAGAGTCCTTTGTGGAGTTTTAATGCCAATTTTAATTTTTTTAAATTATAAAACCACAAAAATTTCTAAGGATCTATATATTAGCTATAACTTTCATTCCTTCTGTATGCTTATGGCTCTACTACATCAGTCCTGCTTTCTTAGACTCACTGAGAATCTGTACTGTGTGATTGACAGACTCTTTACGGCAGGGATTACAAAAGTGACAAATATGATGATGGCCATAAGACAGTGCACATGCTAACACCATTGAACTGCATGGCTTAAAAGAGTAAGTTATTTTTTTTTAACTACTAATGAGGATCGATAGGTTGTTGGCTATTGCTCTCAAAGTGATATATATCTACGTAGTAGCCATGATACTGAATTTGACTTATTTTCATTTGGGTTTTAAATCCCAAACCTCTTCTAAGCCCTTTTTGTCAAAATAAAATAATTTAAAGTCCCATTTGGCCACTGTATGGTAGGTATTATTTCTCCTTAAAAGGATTTTAATTTCAGAAGCTCAAAGCCTTGGTTTTCTAGGGAGGCCCAAAGAAGACTGAGGAAATAGATTCCCAGACTCCCAGTAGAGTTCTGGCTGTGTAGATGGTAAGGCCTAGAGTTAAACCCAAGCTTTATACAATCCATCCGGGTGCTGAGCACTGTGTAGAAGCCGTGCAGCTCATATTCATCTGGAGAATAGAAATACTAATTGACTCCTTCATTACCAACTATGATTAGATATCAGTATACAATATCTTTCCACCTACAATCACTTTGCTGACTCTCTTTAAATTTAGTCTGTCTGTCTGTCTGTCTGTCTGTCTGTCTGTCTGTCTGTCTGTCTCTCTCTGTGTGTGTGTGTGTGTGTGTGTTTGTACTCTTGTTGATCAGTTTGCCTATCCTCAGTAACTCATTTTTCTGCACCATTTTATATGCTCATTATTCTCTGTAATTACTCTTGCACGGAACACATTAGAAACATATTTTGCACGTCTATTTCTAAAATTAACATGTATTCATAAAAATGAACATACCCTCCTTCAAAATTCCCCAGAATGAATCAGAGAGCTAGCATATCAATTATATTACTCCTCAATTTTGCTTGATGCTTTATGCAAAGTTTGTTACTTCTCACTCAGTGCCAGAAGTCCAGATCCTTTTAGAGACTTGCTATTTTTTAGTTGTCATCATCATTATGACCAACATCGTTGTTGTTATTTGGGTTATTTAGTTATTACAATAATCAAACTTTACTTTTGGGAGCTATTTTCAGTTGGGTTTGATTTCTTTTAACATGAACCTGGAGGAGTTTGAAATTCCTGGCACTTCAAAGCAGCTATTCTCCAGGAAGGACTGGTTAATGACAGTGGTAGGAAGAGAATTAGCATCTAATATAGACAATCAAACGTATAAGGGTTTGGGGATCAGAGTGAGGGACCACTTGTTATTAGGGAAGTCTTCCTGAGCTCCCTCAGTCCTCACTTATCTCTGTGGCTGATTCCAGTTGCCTGCTCTATGTATTTCTAATTATTCCCCCAGGGGAACAATTTGAATACGTAGTTGTAC
The DNA here is from genome assembly GCA_907169655.1 of Acomys percivali. Classification (NCBI taxonomy): domain Eukaryota; kingdom Metazoa; phylum Chordata; class Mammalia; order Rodentia; family Muridae; genus Acomys; species Acomys percivali. The sequence continues at coordinate 122,582,129 of OU015744.1, read as the reverse complement.
CTGTCACCAAAATTTTACCCTTTTGTACTAACAGCCTAATTTTAGTGAATATTTTTTTAAAAATCAGGGTCCTTAGGATGTTTGCTATGAAAAAGAAACAGAAGTTTGGGTGACATAAATGCTATCATTAATGTATTTTCATTTTTAGAAATTTAGAAATTATAAAGAGAATTAAAATTACCTCTCTCACCAGTGAGCATCAAAGTAATATAATAAATAGTTGATCTATACCAAGGGGACATCATTATTTTCCATTTTATTTCCTCCCTTTTTCCTTCATCTGTCCAAATACAACTTGATTTTCTAATTCTACTTTACTCTTTTTCTCATGAAAGCATCTAACAACTATTTGTTGATAAACAGACAACATCAAATATATGTACATGTAGACATAGCTCAGTGACTTAGAGTAGAAAGTGATCCAACAAAGTGAGAAGTGCTTGGAAGAGAGGAGTTCTCAATTAATTAGTAACTATGTTAAAACTCTCAGTAACCTTCTCATCTTCATATGTATCTATAGAAAAATCAGCATGTGAAAATGATAGATTTTGGTATTAATTACAAATTGTGAAATGAGAAGTATGGATTAAGTCCTATGAAGAGTGTTTCACTTCAAAATGTTGTCTGATCAATGCTGTCACTTCAAAGTGATCACGTGTTTCTATTTTAAATACTTGAGAAGGTTTAGTTTAAAAGTAACACCTTGTATTTCTCCTGAAAGAAAAGTGTGTCTGTATGTTTTTTAAATGGACATTGACTTGATGATATCATTTCTGCTGCGAACACATACATACACATGTGAAGACCAAGATCTTTTTATACACTAGTTTGGCAATTATTAATGTGCATATCACATGCCAGAAATAGAAGCCAGAGATCACACAGATTTTTTTTTGATCACACAGATTTTAATTAAAATTCCTGGTCTAACACCTAATGGTGTATGACTTAGGACAGGACTATCTAATCTTCAAGTACTGTTTCTTTCATTTAAATGCAGAAATAATACCCACCCCTTAAAGTAATTATGAGAATTGTGTAAATAACTATTTTGAGTAATTGTGACTACTACTGCTACTATCTGATCATTGATCTATGAAAGTGGTTGTTGAATGGTTCTCTTATGGGCATGCTGTATTATTCACAAGGCTTGTCTTCCATGTTGAAAGTAATAGTTTCAGGGCACACCGATTTTCCTGAGGTACAGTGAACTGTGATGGTCCCCAAGACCTGGCATTTTTGGAGACAACTCATACTCCTGAAAAGAACAGGGACAGAGTGGAATGACAGTATGAAATGTCAGTGGGGAAAAAAAGGAAGGAATGCTAGTTCCACTGGGTCTCAAATGACCTCCCACTCTCTCCCTTAACTGGAATGTGATTCAGATTTTCACATAGGATTTTTTTCTTCCAATTTTCACAGCCTTTAATCTTGATATAACTTTAAACATTTAGCAGTATTCAAATAATTATTCTTTATTAACTCAGACTTTTCGCCATGTTTAGTAATGTATTAAGATTCCATAAAATTTTGCTGTGTGAGCTAATTTATGAGAAAGCTTTCAATGCAGTTAAGGATTTCAACATCATTTATAGTGCCTCTACGTCCTCATTAGCCCTTCAAAGATTGCCATAAGCCTTGATTTGTAGGAAATGCTTACTCAGTGATGGCTTCTGTTAGTACCAGGATGGAAAGACAAGGTAGTTTAGGTTTGATAAGCTCTTCATGCCTAAAAACATGCTGCTGGGCTTATAGTCCTGGCACCTCTTAGTCTTCAAATGTATTTTGTTGATATTCCTCTTGGTCTTTGGGACTCTGATTTGAACAAATCTTCATAGATTTGTGAGAAAGATACTAACATGTAAATCCCAAGTATGCATGTGTTTATGAAATTTTTGCACGATTGTCCCCTTTGCAGTCTATTGAATGATCCTATTATGATTTTTCTATTATGGTATCTTCTATTAATGAAATCCAGAGATTTAATTTGGTAGTTCTTAGAATCATTATTTTCAAATTGTTGTTGTGCTATATGGGAAATCATGTTGACTAGATTATTTTCAGGGTTCATATCTTGCCAAGATTGGCTATGGTATATAGGTAAGGGCTTGACCATTTTTAGTTATATTTCTACATTTAAAATATGCACTGTCCACTGCAGATTTAAAAATGTTACATCATGTTTTTTTTTGTCCTTCCTTCCTCCTTCTTTCTCTTTTCTCCCTCTCCTATTCCTCCTTGCTCATTCCACACTCTCTCTTTATCTCTCGTTCAAACCAAGGATGCTTTACCATTGTGCCCCATTGCCAGCCCTTTTCTAATTAAAACAAAAGGATCAAGATTTGTTTAATAATGCTGACAATGGCCTGTCAGTTTGAGAGAAGTAAATGTCACTAGACAATAATGTTTTTAGTGATAAGTTACTTGTGTAGGTTACTACTGCAATAGTAGGTAGATAGCACAAGCAATGATGGTAGGAAAGGAGGTAAACAGAATGATAGAAAATCACCTAGACCCAGGGAGGCAGAGGAAGGCTTAGATCACTGTGAGTTTGAGGCTAGCCTGGTTTACAAAGTGAGTCCAGAACAGCCAAGGCTATACAGAGAAACTCTGTCTCAAAAACAAGCAAGCAAGCAAGCAAGCAAGCAAACAAGCAACCAAAACAACAACAACAACAACAACACAAAAACAAAAACAAAAGAAATCACCTAGAGTTCTTTTCACCATTTTTTTCTTAAAATATCTTTTTCATTCAATATATTCTTATAATGGTTTCATGTCAGCAAATCCTCCCAGATCCTCCCTACATCTCCACAGACCCAACTTCACCCCCCTTTCTCTCCTTTTAGCAAACAAACAGGAAAACAAAAAAGCAAACAAATCAGGATTTAAAAGACAAAGAAAATAACACACACACAAACTATAAAAGCATAAAACTCAAAACCATAATATGCAAATAGAAGACAAATACAATTTTTGAAATGCCCAGACAAAGCACTATAGGAAGAAATCTGCAAAAGCAACACTGGGTAAGTTTTGGATTGAAAATCTATTGCTTGGCATGGGCCATACTCTAACGTGTGGTTTGTAAACCCAGTGAGACTCCATTGGAGTGAACTAGTTTTTCCTTTGTAAGCAATTTTCACTAGCAGAGTCTGAGCTAGGAATGGAAGATTAGGCCCATTTCCCCTTCCCAGTGCCAAAATTCCCTCTGGCTTGAACCTGTGACCTGTGCATGCTGCCACAAGCTCTGTAATTTCATTTGTGTGTCAGTCCACTTGTGTCTAGAAGACAGTGTCCTTGGTGTCAAACATTTCCTCTGGCTCTTAAGGAGCTTTCTGTCGCCTCTTCATCATAAAATACTGCGTTTTAAATTTAGGTATGCGAAAGTACTCTTTAAACCCCATCTTACCAAAAATATCTAAGAATATGCTCTGCCAAAACATAATGAAATTGGAGGAAAGAAAAGAAGAACAGTCGTGGAGGTGAACTAGCCATGGCTGGGACTCGCTAAGCGGTAGCCTAGGCAACAAGAAGCTGCTCTCTCACAGCTCTACTTGCTCGAGGCCTGGAGCAAGCACAGTAAGTTACCTCCGAGGCTTCACTTGGATTTCTGATGAGTCCACGTATGCCTCTTCTTTACAATGTCATCCTCGGTATAAGCCTGCAGATGCTCTAGGAGTCTCCATTGACTTTTATATCAAGAACCTTAGTTTGGATTAGAGCATTGACTTGATGACAATTTTCCTGCAGTGATGGAAGATCAACCCAAAGGGGATCATCACTGTGCCACTAAATCACATCAGCAGCTCAGGACTCCCTTTTAATTCAGTTTAATTTCATTCCAGGCCCACTGCTCAGTGATATCACTTTTAGAGAGGCTGTTATTTAGGATTTGCAAATGTGAGGTCTGGGAGAACACAACCTGGTCTTCAACAAGCTTGCTTAAGGCAAGAATAGCAGCAAAGCATAGTTCCTAGAAATGATACCTCAGTGAAAGTCCCAGGGTAACAGCACTGTCAGGCCAGAGAGTCACCAGTCTGCACTGGAGCAGGAGCACTGCTAACAATGACAAGAGAAGTCTGGAACAACGTTTACATTTATCTAGACTCCTGGAATGTAGGGATAGAATACTTGACCTTTTGGGAGTTATTCAAAGAAGAAATGGTGACAGATAGATGTACAATAAACTAAGCAAATAAAACTTTGGAAACAACTCACCAAAGAACAAAGAATTGTAAAAGAAATGAAATATATACTCATTACATGGATGGTTTGCAAATAATAGTTACATTGCCACAATAATAAATCTACGTGCTGCAATTTCCAACTGAAATTGTGATGACTATATGAAGGTGATCAGGGAAAAGAGGAAGATGCTCAACCCACTATCTGTGTAAGTTACATCCTCATCACCATAATGGGTTCCTGAACAGAAGTAACTTAAGGGTTTATTCTGAGTCACAGTTTGAGGGCAAAAGTTATAGTGTGCAAAGCATCATGGCAGGAAGCTCCAGGATAGAGAATGGATGAGACAACTCTTCTTACATCTCCATAGATTATTTGTGTGTGTGTGAGAGAGAGAGAGAGAGAGAGCAACTAGCTGAAAATAAAGAAGAAACCATAAGGCCTGGCCTTGGGAACTCACTACTCCAGCAAGTCTTTATTTCCTGAAGAGTCCACTACCTCTTAAAACAACACCTAACTTGGGACTGAGTTCTGGAACACATGAGCCTGGTCTTCTGGGAGAGAACATTTCACATTCAAAACACAGCACTTTCTGTAACAAGGAGTCAATATATACCATCTAAAAAGAAAAAGACCAGGAAGCCATATGTGGCAAGATAGTAAGATCCTGGAGGCAAATCAGAAAACCAGAGCACTTAAAAGTCTGCTTGCAGAAGTAAAATCCAAGAAGAAACTAGAAATGAAGGAGGACATTACTGTTTTGTACTGTAGTTTCCTTTTAAGTTTTCAAACAGAAATTATATTAGAACAAAACGTTGAGAAACACTAACAAAAAGATTTTAACAAGGAAATACTTTCTAAGACATTCATGCTGGTAAATGCAAAGTGATGTCCCAGGGAAAGTCTTTCTGAACATCTATGGCTCCCACAATTTTAAAATATTTGTATTGGACATTTCATAAGGCGCTCCAGCTTAATCCTTATGGTAGGCTGATCTCTCACTCTTTGCTCTCTTCCTTTGCTCTACCTCATCTCCCCCAGAACCAACTCTTTCTGTGTTTGTCTATGTACCAAAAACAATTTATGCAGATAGTTACTCATCAGATGTAATAACAACTCCAGATGACCCAGTTGTATTAATTTTTTAAAAATCTGAGTTCTTTCCTTCTTCTCATATTTGCAGAATCTCCCTATTTTTGCATTACTGGACCTCTTAATTAAGTGCACACATGTTTGACACTTTCCTGCCTTGAGTTCCAATAGCAAATTGGGTCTCCTGCTGAATTTTCTGTCTTTCTCTCAGGGATGAACAAAAGCAATGAAGTCTCTAGAATGTTCTTCCTGAAAAAATTTTCTCATTCTTCACATTAGCCTCAGTATTATAATTGTGTCAGTCATTATGATTGATGCATAGAATGTGTATAATTTTCTTTTAAGAATGAATAAATGAGTAGACTATTGTGGATATTGATAGATTCCAAGAGAATGGGTCTGATTCCTTTATTATTGAAAATGAGTGATATTTAGATTAGTGAGACTTACATAAAAATCTGTTTCTCTATTCCACTTAAATTTCATGAGGGCTAGATGACTTAGAACTATCTGTATTGAGAAATTCAAATGTGTTTTCACCTTCACCATCAAGCATCATGTATTGAAAGTAGGAAACTGTCAGTGTGGATGTCAGCCACACAGACATCACGAGAAAGGGCCCAACTACTGGAGATGTCTTCTGTTGAAAGGTTAAGCTCAATAGAGGGACACCATTTACTTAAAAGACATCAATCAGGCCTTAGGCTGCCCCCTTCTTCATTTTCCTTCCTCAGTTGAGCAACTGTCAGTTACCAGAGAAGACCTCAGCCCTCGTTCTGCTAGAATGTCAGGAGAATGCCTATTCATCTTAGACTACTAGGCACAGGGAAAACTTGGGTGGCTGTCTTTCACTGTGTGTATTTTTAGATAAAATTATTTCAAGATATAAATTTTTCCCTTCACATTAGGATATAATCTTGACAGCTCGGGGGTAAACAGTCACAAGAGGTAGCTGAGTGGAAAAATTTCATTTCAGTAGCATTAAGTTCAAGAAGAAGAATTTAAAATTAAAAAAAAAAACCAATCTGTACACAAACAGTGTAACTCCCTTTCTCATCTCCTTCAGCTTTCTGGTACTGGAACTGTGCAGTCTCAAAATGCAGACTTAACACCAGTCTACCAGTTTCCTTCTCACATGATTTTAAGTAGGTGGTAGCATGACACACTGTTGGGTGTTTTTCCAGTTTTATTTTTCTTTGTTGTGAATTCATGTGCTATATCATGGCTCTTGTACTCTATGACCTTGAACACCTATTTTAAAAATGTAAAGCCAAATGTGATTTTTAAACCATGGACCTTGAGTTAGTCACCATTCTGCTAGTGCAACAAAATATTGGAGGAAATCAACATAAAAGAGGGGAATTTTAATTGTGTTCATGGTTTCTGAGGTTTGGATTCTGGTTACTTTGTTGTTTCTGGCTCTAAGACTTCAGATTATTTTGACAGAGAGGGTGTGGAGGGGAGTCAATCTGCTCCCCTGTGGTGGCCTGGAAGCCAACTAAACTAGAGAATAAAAGATCCAAGAGCCTTTAGCCCTTCAGGGGCACACTGCCACTTATCCTTACCCTCTTACTCGGACTCCCTTGGAAGGTTTTTGCCACCTCCAATCATGCTACCCACTGGGAACCAAGCCTTTGTTTCCACATATGAGCCATAGGGAGATGAGAAGACATTTTGTTGAAGGCAAAGTTTAAAAAATACACCATCCGTTTATGCAGAAGTGTATATGAGCATGCCTTACAGTGCAATATATTATTTCTTACATACTTAGTGTCATGTTTAGTGTTGAAATTTCTAAGTGTAGTGAGTTAAAAGAAATAGAGATCTTTATATTTCACACAGCTACAGCCATACTCTTGGGCTTACAAGAGGTTACATTTCCCACAAGTTGGGATCAAGTGCTTTAACCATGTTGATTTTCCAGCTGAGTCTTCCCTTAGAGTAACAAGCAACATAGTTGCTCCAATGCATGGCTGTTTCAATCAATACCTGCTAATTCCATTTCAAAAGCCAGTTTTGCATCTGGTGGAATTTATGCATCGAGCTATCCTTTCTCTCCATAGAACCATCCTGGTTCAGTTGAGACTTTCTTCTCTCCTCATAGTCAGGAGTGCTTCAAGCCCACCTCTGACAGCCTCCACAACCCTGACCTGAAAACTTGAAGGCACAGCATTTTCTTCTCTGTTTGAGTCTTGGCATCAAAACCAGTGCTGTTTTAAAGTATGTTTCTTTTGCCAGCTACAAGCATCACCTCTTTGGGGGGTAGTGTTGGGTTTGTCTTCTATTTTTAGAAGAGATATTGTATATCTTGGTGGAACCTCATCCAGAATATGTGTGGACTTCATGTCTTTGGGTTTTTCCTCATTAGGCTGACACAGACATCTGCTCATATGCTTTGCCTGTGTTTCAGTATCCTTGAAATGCTTACTTTTTAAAAAGATCGTTGTGTTGGCTAGTCTTGGGTCAACATGACACAAGGTAGAGTTATCTGAAGGGAGGTAATTGTGTGAAAAATGCCTCTGTAAGATCCAGCTGTATTCCCCTTTCTCTACACTCTCGTCAGCACGTGCTGTCACTTGGATTTTTGATCTTAGCCATTCTGATAGGTATAAGATGGAATATTAGAGGCATTTTGATTTGCATTCCCCAGTGGCTAAGGATGCTGAGCAATTCTTTAGTGATTCTCAGCTATTCAATATTCCTCTGTTGAGAATCCTCTGTTTAGCTGCGTACCCCACTTTTTAATTGGATTATTTGCTTTGTTGGTGTTTAAATTCTTGAGTTCTTTATATATTCTGAATATTAGCCCTCAACCAGATGTAAGGTTAGTGAAGATCTTTTCCAAGTCTGTAGGCTGTTGATTTGTTCTATTGAAAGTGTCCTTTGTTTTACAGAATCTTTTTAGTCTCATGAGGTCACATTAGTAATTATTGGTCTTAGAACCTGAGCTCTTGGCTCCTCAGAAAGTAGTCGCTTGTGCCAATGAGTTCAAGGCTTTTCCCCATTTTTTCTTCTACTTAGTGTATCTGATTTTCTGTTGAGGTCTTTGATCTACTCTGACTTTAGTTTAGTGCATGGTTATAAATATGGATCTATTTGCATTTACTGCATGTAGACCAGAATGATTTGTTGAAGATGCTGTCTTGTTTCCATTGTATGGTTTTGGCTCCTTTGTCAAAAATCAAGTGTCAGTTGTTATGTGAGTTTATTTCCGGGCCTTCAATTTGATTCCATTGGTCAACTAGTCTATTTCTATGACAGTACTGTGCAGTTTTTACTACTATTGCTCTGTAGTATATCTTGAAGTCAGGGCTGGAGATACCTCTAGAAGTTCTATTATTGTATAGAATTGTTTTAGCTAACACTCCTCCATTGCTGGTGGGAGTGAAAACTTATACAACCACTTTGGAAATCTATCTGACACTTTCTCAGAAAATGGGAGCATCTCTTTCTCAAAACCCAGCTATACAACTCCTGAGCGTATACCCAAATGATGTTCCACCATACAGGAAATACATTTGCACAACTATGTTTATAGCAGTTTTATTCATAATAGTCAGAGTCTGGAAACAGCCCAGATGTCCCTCAACAGAAGAATAGATAAAGAAATTGTTGTATATTTATACCATGGAATACTATTCAGCTATTAAGAACAAGAAAATCATGAAATTTGTAGGCAAATGGATGGATCTGGAAAAAAATAATCTTGAGTGAGGTAACCCAGACCCAGAAGGACATGCATGCTATGTACTCACTTATAAGCAGATATTAGCCATAAAATACAGGATAACCATACTACAATCCACATATCTAAAGAAGCTAAGTAACAAGGAGGACCCTAGGGAGGATGCTTAATTCTCATTCAGAAGGGCAAATAGAATAGACACTGGAAGGAGTTGAAGAGAGGGAACAGGACTAGAGCCTACCATGGACGTCCTCTGAAATACTCTACCCACCAGGAGATGCAGGTAGATGCTGAGACTCACAGCTAAACTTTGGGCAGAGTGCAGGGATTCTTTTGGAAGCGTGGAGAATATAAGGACCCAGAGGGGATAGGAGCTCTACAAGAACATCAACAGGGCCAACAAATCTAGGTCCAGGGGACCTGCAGAGACTTATCCACCAACCACCAACCAAGAGCAAGGCATGGAGAGGATCCAGACCTTCTGCTCAGAGGTAGCCAATAAGAAACTCAGTCTCCATGTAGGTCACCTAGTAAAGGTACCAGGGGCTGTGTCCAACATGAACTTTGTTGCCTGCACTTTGATCATTTCTCCTGGATGAGGTGGCCTTGCTGGGCAGCAGAGGAAGAGGATGCAGACAGTACTGAAGAGACCTGATAGTCAGGGATCAGTTGGTGAGGGAGGAAGTGTCCTCCTTTCTGAGGACTATGGGACTGGCATGGGGGGAAGAGAGAGAGAGAGGGTGGGCCTGGGAGGAGCCGATGGAGGGGGCTAATATCAGGATATAACATGAATAAATTAATTAAGAAAAGAACAGAAAAAGAAGAAAGAAAAAAATCTATCTATAAGGCAATTTCTTAATTAGTGATTGATGAGAGAGGGCCTAGCCCATGGTGGGTGGTGCCATCCATGGGCTGCTGGTCCTGGGGTCTATAAGAAGCAGGCTGAGCAAATCAATGGAAGCAAACCTGTAAGCAATACTCGTCCCCCTCCCTTCTGCCCCTGGCCTCTGCATCATTTACTGCCTCCGGGATTCTTCCGTGTCATGACTTCCGTTAATGCTGAATGGTGCTGTAGAAATGTAAGCCAAATAATCTGTTTCTCCCACTGAGTTTCTTTGGTCATGGTGTTTCATCACAACAACGATAACCCTAACTAAGACAAGTTATGAGTTAAAGTCAAATGAGCTGAATTAGCAATCTTAGCTATATACTTAATGTTTCCTAATGATTTATTCTCTGCAAGAAGAAAACCTGACTGTAAATATGTGGAAGCCTGATGGTATCTGTTGTGGACAGCTATTCACTCTACAGCTGCACCACAGTCTACACACAGCCTGAGCCACCTTTTCCCCACCACCACCGATGCTCAGAAGAAGCTGATAATAGAGCACCCTCTACATGCTGTCCTGTCATCTGAAAGCACACAAAGAAAAGCCATGATTAGTGTTTGGAGGCAGGATGGAGAGGTTCAGAAATGCCTCAGAGGTGGTTTGGGGTATGAAGGAGTAACCAGAAAAGAAAACAAAAAATGAATACACAGGGGCAGTAGCCTAACACCACAGGAGTAAGTTCTTGCAGGATAAGAAAGCTACGCCCATATTAGAAGACAAAGCCCTTTGGTTTTGGGCCCTGCCTATCCTCAGGGTGGGAGATGGTGGGACATATGGATGGATAAGTAGGAGGACATGGTGGTAATTCTTGGTTGTCAACTTGACTACATCTGGAGTTAACCAACACCCAAGTGGCTGGGTACACCTAGGAGAGGTTTTATTATTTTTTTTTCTGAATTAAATAATTTGAAATGGGAAGATCCACTTTTAATCCAGATCATTTGAGTTTGGAAGATCCAGCTTTAAACTGGCCATACAATCTGGTGTCTGCCTATGTAAAGGACATGGAAAAAGGAAGGTTTTTTTTCTTTATTCATTTGTCCTCATACTGGATGGCAGGTCCATTCGTTCACTGTTGTTAGAGCACACTTCATCAGGACTCCAGCATATAGTGGGGATCAGCTGATACATCTAATCTTCTTGACTGAACAACTACTGGATCTTCTACTTTTTGTTCATAGACAGCCATTGTTGGACTAGCTTGACCACAGCCTATAAGCCATTCTATTAAATACCCTTGCTATGTATACATTGGTTCATTCTATCACATTGCTTTCTATAGACAATGCTGGCTACTACAGAGGTCCTAAGAAGATAGAGATGTGCTCTGAATGGGCATTGTAATACCCTGGTTCTTATATATTCTTTGTCTTTTGTTTCCTTGTATAGTTGGCCATGGGCTCACTACCATTGTCATCTGGTGTGACATCCAGAGGCCCATAATAATGGCTTTGGACTGATCTTGAATTTGCACTTCCAAAACTATCAGTTAAGGTAACTTTTTAAATGTGTATAATTAACTCTGTTATTTCATTACAGTAATAGAAACCATGTTAGCACATACAGTCATATAATGCTGATGATTTGACAGGTAGAAAAAGGAAGGCAGATCCTCCTATGCTGTGAAATCTGATCATTTATATTCTATAGACACCAGGATATTATGAAAGACTTTTTAAAAGACAACTGTTCTAATAAATGTGTGTGTGTGTATGTGTGTGTGTATGTGTGTGTATGTATGTGTGTAAGAGGGAGTCTTTATTCTAAAATACTCTGTAGAAAAATTTCAAGTGTAAAGAGAGAAGCAGTAGAATGATAAGAGGTTATATAGATATACATATATATTTTTTCAATTATAGAATGTGAAATAAATCAGTTTTGTATGATAAAGTTTTGTGGTTACCCAAATTCATATTTAGAGTAACAGTGAAGAAATCAATAAAAAGTATGTTGGGACTTAATCTAAGAGAACTAAGATTCTGTTCTGAACTGTGCCTATAAGCTATCAAACAGGTATGTCTTGGCATAAGTATTATGAATATTAGTGGTTGATGTATTGAGTTTTAAACCATTCCAAAGAATGGTTTTACTGGGAAACCATGACTACTGTAGAAAACTGACAGGAATGAGCAAGAGGGAACAATTAAAGACATCATACAAAATTAATAGGAAAACTCGTGGGACATGATTGAAGGGCTTAAAAGACTGTTAAATATAAAAAATTGAGCTTAAAGAGAGGAGAACTCTATGCCTTTGTTTATACAGCTGACTTTGGGTCATATTCTTGTATTCAGTGATATTCAGTAATGAAACAGATCTCTTATGATGTTGAGTTATATTATAAGATAATATTAAGGCAATATTTAATGAAATTAATATTTTGACTAATAATATATGCAAAGCAAAATCATGCCTCTGTCACTTTAGACAGGAAGCTTAAAATGCCTAGCTTTCCGTTTTATATATCTTTTTACTTTTAAAATATTTACTGATTTGAACATGGGAAATCAGTTTCTTGTGTTTTAGTCTATTCAGTGCTAATATGAGTGTTTTAAAAAGGAGAGGATTTCACCTTTTGCTTGCAGTCTCAAATGGGCTGTATCCAAATTCAGGTTTTATCACTTATTGACAATGAAGCCTTTGCCTTAACAAGCTTACCTTAATAACCAGGTTGTCCTACGACTACCCAGAGTAGATGGGATATTATTTATCATTAAAATAGATGCAGATAAAGCTTACTGGCAAAGTGAAACCACACATACACACACACACACACACACACACACACACACAAACACAGAGGGGGAGACAGAAAGAGAGAGAGAGAGAGAGAAAGAGAGAGAGAGAGAGAGAGAGAGAGAGAGAGAGAGAGAGAGAGAGAGAGAGAGAGAAGAGATACACATTTAGCACATTTTAAAATAATAATCCTTTAAAATTTTTATTTATATCTTGTTCTGTTTAAGTATTTACTTATCGTCCAAAATGTGCCTGTCTAGAACTGCCAATATGTGAAACATAGTACTGTTATCTACTTTTCTATCTGGTGTAGTGTTATGTTAGCCCAGTTCATGTGGTTGTGTGATGTGTGTGTATGTGTGTGTGTGTGTGTGTGTATGTGTTTTGTATACATGAGAGGGTGATTGATGATAAATGAGAGAAGACTGATTTGAGAAAAATCTTATTCTTACATTAATACTTTAATGACACATAGTACACATAGTTTTAACTCAAGAGTGGATTTGTGCCCCTGATTCTCCAACAGCTTCTCAGAATTTGTAGACACTTTATCTAGTGCTGGGGATGAAACCTTGGGCCCCATGTACCCTAGGCAAGCACTCTATCACAGAGCTACAGAGCTGTATCTCAGGCCCCTACAAATGTTTATAACCCACTGTGCAGACATAAAAATGTGTGTGGAAACAGTTCACCAACATAGAACTTCCAGTGACGTGGATTTGCTTCACTCCATGTGAGTCTCTATAATGAGATATAAGAAGCTCTCACATGACAGTCTCATCACACAGCTGGGGACATGGCCACTAGCTAAGGACTAATTGGAGGACATCAAGTAACTCTCTATTTTCTGTAATTTAAAGAGTATTACTGCTCTGGAAGTGGAGGGAGCCTGTGTCAAGCCACTCCTTTATTCCTGCTCCTATTCCGGATTCTGGTTGACAGCTGCATTGTGCAAACGTAACTGCGATTTTACCCTTGACCTAAATATTTAACCTCAACCTCATCCTCAGTGGATTGTGTTGGAAATTAAAGTCCAAGATTAGCAAGTTGATTGGCTCCTCTGTTCTATCAGGTCAGGTTGCTTACCTTTGCATGGAGGTGTCCTAAAAGCCGCAGATTGAGACTTAGGCATAGCTGCTTACTGTAGACTCTCAGGTACTACAGTCAGTCGGTGGTAGACCTCTATGCTGGCCAACGCCACTCTCTGTACTACAGGTGCCTTCTCTGAAATGGTGCTCCCATCTTCTGCCTCAGTAAACAAGTAAGCTTTTCATATGACAATTGAAAGAAATAAAGTGAAAGAGAGAAAGAGACGGAAAACACTTAAATGAAAATAGTTGTTTCTTATGTTCTAATTTTTCAGCCGTAATATCTGTCCCAATATTCAGATTGAACTGTTCTTTTCTGTACCAAATAATACAGGTATTGGTTAATGAAGTCATCAGTTGAAAAAGTCAGTCAGCAATCATGCGCCCCGAAAGTGCTGACATTTTGTCTCATCATAAGGTTCCAAAGTCATGGGGTGAAGGAGGATGGAGTCCATAATTGCACTTATGTCTGTGTCATTGTTCAGACACTGATAGCATGCCCACTTCCACTTCATGCCAGTTACCCTGCTCACAAAGCCCATTTACAAGTGTATGCTTTGTCCTTAGGCATGAAGAATGCGTTATCCCCAGGGTATTTGTTTGGTAAAGGGTCCTTTTCTATATTTTACCAATCTAGACATCAGTGACTATAGGGCTCAAGTGACTTGATTCAAGCGACAGGAGTACATGGTCAATCAATGCCAAAGTGGGAGCTAAATGAATGCTAGCAATTCAGCAAGTGACTACAAATCAGAGTGACTGAATCTATTTATCACATCCAATTCAGTTATAGGAAATACGCTTGATGAAATACAATAACTTAATCCACCCAGAAGCAGCCTGTCCTATCCATCAAACAAACAAGACATCACTCTCATATTTTGTTCCATCAACATAACTCAGAGGAACTTTGTAGAGTTGTCTAAACAACTTTTTGTGCCTTATCCATCCTCTGGTAAAGTAGTTTTTCCCCTCATTTAGTCACTTAGGGAGGAACAATAGCAGATGCCATTTACCAAGTACCATTGGTAAGGCATGGATGTTAAGATGCATTTTTTAGAAACTTTGCATTTTACCTTCATTATGAATTTATTGCATTGGTAGAATTTTGAACAGTGCAAAGAGACTTTTTATGAATATGTAAGCAATTGGAAACATTTTTCTCAAGTTCTCATATAGAACTTTGTTGGACACATTTTACCACTTAAGCAAATGGCATGATAGAAAAAGCCAACCTCTTCACTGAATGTTATGCAACACGGTCACTACAGAAGAGGTGGAAACACCCACACAGAGGAGCGATCAAAAAGTCCAGGTGTAAAATGCTTTAGAAAGTGCCAACCATTTCAATTTCCAAGCGCCTCAGCTTAATCACGATCAGCTCTGTGGCGAGGGACCGAAGGACAATTGCAGGGGTGTTGTTTATCTAGCTGGAGAGGATTCATTACCTCAAACGTTATTTGACACGAAAACAAATGTACCCCTGTCACCGCTTTGACCTCCCTAACAAGATGAACAACTGGGCTGATACATTTATTGATCAGAGCAAAACCCATTCCACCGGAAATAGCAGTAGATGCACAGGGTGTAAATGAGGACTTAACATCTGTTCCAAGGGGACTGGCCATTAATCTAAAATCTCAAACAACACAACTAGCTGCACTGCACTGCTACTTTGTATTGTAGGTTCACAGATAAAGGGTTTATTTGTATTGGTTGGTAGGCAATATTTTATGAATATAGGTATTGGTGTATGGGACTTGTAAATCAAGAATACTGAATTTGGTCTGCATTATAAGTAGGCTAAGTATTGAAAGTGTCTATCAATTTGCAGTGACCTTGGTTCTGTTTATCTTTCCAAAGGTAAAAAAAAAAGTCATTGTAGAATTTGGCACTTACTGAACAATTCATTCAGTTATTCCCCCTGTTAGTGACATTTACAATATATGCAACACACACTTTACAAAGTATATGGGGTTAATAAAATGTTCAAATAAAGGCTGCACAAGGGTGAGGTACATTGCTTCTTGCATTAATGACAAACTCAAGCTAGCTTAGAGAAACTTTGTAAATTTACTATTCCCAGACCTTTCCATCTCTCTCTTCATGTGAATTTTTTATTTCCATGTCTTTAACTATTGAAATAATGCAACTAAAACACACAAAACACAAACAGCTTATGCTTGAACAGTTAAAAAGAAAAGTTAACTTTCTCTTACCCAGCCTAATAATAGATCAACGAAAACACACACACACACACACACACACACACACACACACACACACACACATATATATATTTACTGCTTTTTGTGATACAATACTCTTAATAAGAAAAGATCTGAATAAACAGTAAAAATGTCTGTAAGTTATAGTTGATTTAATAAGAATAAACAGTCATGGGAAAATATCATTGGATGAAGAAAGTATAGTAACCGATGGCAATAAGACAGAGAACATTGCCCACCATCTTTATTCAGATTCATTTCTGTATCCTTTGGTCTTCAGAGAAAGGGATATCCTTTTTTTGGGTAAAGAGCTCTATTGCATGAATCTTCATTATTAATTTCCCAGGAAGGATAGACAACCATTCTTAGGTTTTATGAACTGCTGCAATGTAAGGTTTGGGAAATAGGTAAGAATGAGTCTTCTTGCTTCTGCTGTTTTAATCACATCCCAAAGTAGGTATCCAGAGCCCAATTACTACTTATGAGCCAGTAATTGCTAACTTTCTTTACTGAGGTAAATTATGGTATATAAATGATGCATGTTTGAAGAAGGAGGCTCATAAAAGGATGGCATTGTAGTAGATGCTGAATAACTCCATATATCTACTTTTCTTTTGAAATATATTTTCTGAAATTAATTAGAAGTAAAAAACACTAATTGGAGAAAAAACACATACACATATTCACACAGAGACACACACACACACACACACACACACACACACACACACACACACACACACAC
>OU015744.1:122516281-122565467 GCA_907169655.1 Acomys percivali | reverse complement strand
CACACACACACACACACACACACACACACACACACACACACACACACGGTTCATCTTCATCCTTCTGCCTGTCTGGCTAAAGCTATAAAAGAAAGAATGATGCATTTACTAGGGTAAAAATTTTATGTTAGGGATACATGAATCAATCAATAGTTTTGCAAATTATCTCACAAGTCTTTTGTGCCAACTCAAATGCTATAAATATTAGATGTGCCATACTGAAATTGCTTTTTTTTTCCCATAGAGATTTACTGACAAATCTAAATCCCTCAGCATTCTAAATGCAGACTTTAAGCAATGATAGATGTTAGTAGCCATATTCTTCTATCATTTCTTCATCCCTTCCCTATGGAGCTGGTCACTTTTACTACATGTCATAAAGGGAAGAAACTTCTGAAGTGGTTTTCTTGGAGAATCCAATTTCTTCCCAGACACTGAAATTGAAAGTTGCTTAATTATGAGTTGGGGGTGTGTAGCTCAGTGATTGCACAAGTGCTCAACATGTGGAATGCTCTGAGCTCTGAGTTGACCTCCAGAAACATCGGCAACATTCCAAGTCTTGATTTAAATGAAAAATTATATTTCATAAAGACAGTACTCTCAAGACACATAAATCAACGTTGAATTTGGACATCCTTTTGAAAATTAAGAGTAATTTTGACATTTTCTTCATCATTGTCAAATTACTCTAACTTTTTTAGCCATCTGTTGTTTGAAAGTATAAATTAAATTCTGTTATGCAAACAGAGCTATAGCTGTAAACATGAACCATACAAAAATCATCATTATTTAAGACAAACTTATTTGAAGCACAATTAATTAATATTGTCAGTTGATCATTATAGCAAATTGATAGTGTAGGTACAGATAAGCGAATATATTCCTTATTATCATTGATAAATGAGGGGCTGAAAAACATCAATTAGGAAATTTGTGCAAGGTTTTGTTTTGAGAAGCAGAAAAGCAGTCTCATACAGTAGCTGTTTGATTCCCTTTTCACCCCCCTTATATTGAATTATATGTACAGTAACCTTCCAAGTGCAGTAATGTTGCTATGTGGTCCACTGAAGGCCCTGGATGCTACTGTCGGCACTGTCATCTGCAGAGACCAGGACCTAGGAAAGTTCGATTAAAAGAAGAAAGGTCTCTATAACATTGGAGCATAATCTTCAGCCTTCTGGCCCAATATCTCTGATAGACATATTTGTGAGGCAGGAACTATTGAGGACTTGCTTACCCCATCTTGGCAGAGTTTGGCCATCAACTCTGTCTGCATCTAAACTTGCAGAATTTTAGGCAGAATTCTGTCTGTGGCAGAAACAAGGACATTTTGTCCAGTGGTTGATTTCCCACATTTGAAGCCAACTCCATAAGAAGGTTCTTTGATGTTCATCTTCTTCTTTGAGGCAAGCTGGGTGATGCCAGGAGTTAATTTGTCTTGTTGTCAAAGAATCTTTAGAATAATAAAAACATCTTTAAATGCCATATTCTGTAGGTCTCTGAGGTTTTTGAAGACATTATTTAACTATTTTACTTCATATATCTATAGAATCATATCTATCTATTAAACCTAGAATGTAAATTCTTGTGATAAAAGTAGACTAGCTTTTGACATGAGCATGATTTGCATCGATACACAAAATTCAATGCCATTGAATTAAAAAATAACATTGTTTGTGAGTAACAATTAGGGCCTTGAAATGAGGAGTGGATTCAATAATCTACCTTTGTTCTATCCTCCTTCTATATTTCTATATCCCCCTTTCTTTCTTTTCAGCTCTTATATCCTTACCTACAAAAGAAAGAGAAAGGAAAAGAGAGATGTCCTTGAGTCAAACCTAGTTTCCTCTCTTTAAAAGAGCAAAAATACTTATAACCAACTCCCAAAGAATAAGCATCTGTAGACCAAGAGAGCAAACAGAAACCTACCCAACCCCCCTTACAGGAAATGGAACATTGTTCACTTAAGGTTTCTTCAGGTTGATTTAGGGTGAATACTTCCTTTGAAGTCCCCCAAATAAATTGGGTAAAATGGGTAAGTAATCCAGGGATAGCGTTTGTGGTCCATTTTTCAAAAGTCGTGAAATTCCAGGCTTAATAGGAGTCCTATGTGGGACAATCTGAACTGCTGGACCAATTGGGATCAGAAGTTTTCTACAGCGCTGTCCTGGAAGCTGTCCTATTCTGATGGGTACCCTCAACTGAGGTTCCTGGAGCTGGATCATGGAGGATGGAGGTTAACAGCATCCAGCTTGCTTAGAGGAATGAATCCTGTCAGGTCTGATCCAGGGTTGGTATCCAGCTCTTTTGTTCTGAAAACATAATTTCTCACAAGTATTATACAGTTCTGACATTGTGATGGTATGAGGTGCGCAGGGTGTACAGAGCAATTAAGACCGGCTGCTGATTGTACGAGCAGAAGTAGGACATCTGCAAATCTTCCTTCATGCCATACTAAGAATGGCCTCTAATTATAAGTCACAGAGAATCTGTGACCAACGTGAAGCCTTGTTGTTCATGAACATGAAGTTCATGAAGTTCAGGCAGTAAACAATCTAGGTCAATTTTTCATTTTGGAAGCTGCTAACCTTCACTCCGGGTTCACTCAAGTACTTAAGTTTTATCCCTTCTCAAGTCTCTGATGAGTTTGAAGACCAGATAGTTTAGTCTGTCAATTAAGCTTAGTAGGTTAGAGGTTAAGATGTTTCTAGATCATGATAGATGTTTTAATTTAATAGAGATGAGGTATGATAGATATTAATCTCTACTCAGAAATTTAGACCCAACAACATAGGAAAGATGTGTACTTCAAGTTTGACAAATACAAATAGCCAAATCACTATGAATGTAATACTTATATAATTCCTGATTGTCTCATGGTTCTTCCTGCTTTATGTAGTTTATTTTATCCATGTGTAATAATATAAATGTATATGTTAAAAAAGAAACATAAACAGGACGGTGAGCCAGTCCTGCCCTGATGACATGGGAATGGGTGAGCCGGCCCTGCTATGATAACAAGGGAGCGGGCCATAATTCAGGGCTCTGAGTGGACGTCACCCCAACATCTACCCCCACGTATGACCTGCTGGAACACATGAAGGGGCCAGATCTATAGATTCAGATTGGGAGATTAAGAATCTCTTTGACACACAGCAACAATGAGATATACAACAGCAGTCCCAGTGAGGATCTGGTAACAATAGTGTAGGCCTCCAACCAGACCCATGACTCATAGCAATCAACATTTGAAAGTAAACACATGGCTAAATCGTGTGATACACTACAGCTTCTGTGACAAGAGTTTTTGTTTGTTTGTTTGTATTTACTGGGGGGAAGAGAGGGATTTTGGTGCATGATGTTCAAATCATAGACATTCAATAAAGGTAAAAAAAAAAAAGAAACATAATAGGAAATTTAAAAAAAAATTAAAACAGGAAGAAAAAAAAAGAAGAAGAAAGGTGACATGGACTTTGTTTCTTGCTTTCTATAACTTCTTCCTTGTGAAGCTTGCCTTGCCAGGCCACAGAGGAAGTGGATGTGCCCAGTTTTTATGTCACTTGATGTGCTGGGCTGGGTTGGTGTGGTGGTTGTAGAGGGGCTCCCTTTTTTTGAGGAGTAGGGGAAGGTAGATGGGGGAATAGAGAGGGAGGGTGCAACCTGGAGGAGAGAAGGGAGGGGGCTACGATCAGGATGTAAAGTGAATAAGTAAGTAAGTAAGTAAGTAAATAAATAAATAAGTTTATAAAAATAGGAGAAAGGTGTGGAATAGAGAAACTTTCCAAGGAAGTATAGGATGAGAAGTAAAGGAAGGAAGTATGCCCAAACACTACCACAAAATGAAAGCATTGAGACTTTATATATTTTCATAATTTTATGGAAACATCAATATGTTATTCCTAATATTTCAACTACTTTCCTGTCAGAAATCTCATTAGTGAATGCATATGACTGCAAGATGAGGCTAGATAATGTCTGAAGTATGGACAAATTTCCCTGAAAGATTAAATTTGCTATTACTATTATGAATTAGTTTATATATTCAGTTCTATACTCATAGAGTTTAGCAGATTGTTCAACACATAGCAAACACTTAAGATTATTTAATCATTAATGAGCAGATGCATGATAAAAATCACGGAAAAGTAACTGACATGAATCATTAATGTAACTAATAGAGAAAATTAGAAAATAATTTTAGTTGCCCATAGTAACAACATCATATACCAAATTTGAATTTGAGCCCTTTTTCTTTTCAGTCTTTATTTCTCATGTTTATATAATATGCATGTCTTAGTATGTTCTATGTTTTTTATCTCAATAGTTTGTGTGATATGTTATTTAATCACTCTATGTTTATGATCTTTATAAAGTTAATACTTATGAATATCAAATGATTCACTCTAAAGGTACAGCAGTTTGTTTCAACATTACTCACTAAGGTGACAGTATGGTTTGGTGACTTTTAAAAGGACATTTTACAAATATAGTTCTGTTTAAAAAACTGGATTATTTTCTTGGGCATGGGGCAAACTCTGTGAGTTTGAGGCCAGACTGGTCTATATAGTAAGTCCCAGGTCAGGTAAGGGTACATAGGGAGACTTTGTTTATTTTAAAAATGAATTATGTTTTAGGATAAAGCCTCAGAAAAAGAAGTTAAGACAAGATAGTTTTGTTTTAAGGGTGAAATTTTGTTCTCAGAATCTAGCTCAATTTAGCTTAGTGTTCGAATACACTAATTTACCCATGTTCTTTGTTTAAAACTTGTGAGCTTCAACAGTTTGGTTGCTCATTAATCAACAAGCAGCATTCTCTTCTCTCTTGGAATTTCTTTCAGGCCTGTATGGGGTCATTCATTCAACAGTATTTACTAAATGTTCACTTTGCCATACACTGGTTAACACTAGGAATTTAATGTTGAAGAAAAAAATACTTACTTTCAAGAAGTTTGTGATCTGTTTGACATTAAAGGGGAAAAAAAGCCCAAAATAATTTTACCTGTTCATTCTTTCTTCACTAGGAACAAATTGAAATTGCTACTAAGCCATCCCTATTATCTGAGAACATATAATTCAAATGAAGTGCAGATTGTTAACACAAGCTTTAAGAAAAACAAGCACAAAGGTGCTAAGTTAGCATCAGACTTAAGGGATAATGTCAAATGAGCCATTGAATGAAGCATGAATATCAAAATGCCTACACCTAAGTGAAAATGCAAGTGATTAACAATCTCTTCCCCTTCAGGAAACTGCCAAGTTTTCTTTTGTGATGGTAGATTAAAATACTTTTATTCTGTACAATTTTCTTTCTTTCCAAAGTGCTTTACCATTATCACATCTATTTAAAAATAACTTCCATCAGCATTCTATTCATTTTAGTCAATGATCACTTTTAGAACACTGTGATTGAGAAGTTGGGATAATTATACAACACAGTTAAGTCTATACATCTATTTCGGACCCCATTGAAGATACCACTTCACATTTGTGAAGTTGTTTTTATTAAAAAAATATATGGATAAATCCACATAAAATTGTCTTGGAATCTGCAACAAAGCCTCTATTCAGAATACAATCATGGAAAGAGCTAAAAGTCTCCAACTTGATACTCCTAAGCAACCGTTTATCATAAAATTATTTTCCACCTATTTTCTGCCTTTTTTTTTCTATAATGGCCATTCTGCTTTCTAACTCCTGTTCTTTTGGTTTATATATTTTCTACAATTGACTAAGTAAACTGCCAACATCAGAAGTCTAAATATAATGACTTCCTGTATTTTTTCTTAAATCTGCTTCCATTCGTTCTCTGAGCAAAGTAATTTGTACTATTATGTGCCCTTAAAGCATTCTGTACCTTCCAATGTGCCCAAGTTGCTACCATGCAATTTTCTTACTAACTAATAAGAACTCTATAAGACACAAAGCCTTTCCCCAAATGAGTGGCTATAAACAGGCCTATTGACTTCTTTGCCTTTTTAGAACCATTGCTCTATGACTTCTGATTGTCTTCCCTTCTCTCTGTGAGAACTATTCCCAATACCCAAGTTGTGTCTATGCACAGGCAGCATTTGCTGAATATTAATATAAAGTGCAAATAACCAAACTAATCTCACAAGTTTGAACTATGATATGCAAAAGTAGAGAAGACAGCAAATTTGGACACATCTGTAGCATTTAATCATTCTGAAAAGACAAAACCCAATCCAAGTGTTGTCAGTTAACTGTTTTTAAGAGCGCACTACTGACCAGACAGTAAGCTGTCTTGGTCATCTCTTAGTTTTGGAAACTGCTTGTCTGCACTTCCTATTTAAGTGACACTGATGGGGTTGAAGTCTAGACAGTTGTAGTTTCACAGTTAAGCTTCTGTTGTTTAGGATTTAAGAAAATATTTTAAGATCTAAAAAGATGTTTCTTTTTTTTTAATTAATTTATTCGTATTACATCTCGATTGTTAGCCCTTCCCCTGTTTCCTCCCATTCTTCCCTCCCTCCCAGTTCCTCCCTTCTCCCCTCCCCTATGTCTGTGATTGAGGGAGACCTCCTCCCCCTATATATGCTCTTAGGACATCGAGTCTCTTCTTGGTAACTTGCTATCCTTCCTCTGAGTGCCGTCAGGTCTCCCCATCCAGGGGATATGGTCAGAAAAGGGGCACCAGAGTTCGTGTGAGAGTCAGATCTCACTCTCCACTCAACGGTGGAGAATATCATGTTCGTCGGCTAGGTCTTGGTAGGGGTTCGAAGTTTACTGCCTATATTCTCCTTGGCTGGGGCCTTAGTTTGAGGAGGACCCCAGGACCCAGATCTGCCTGTCATAAAGTTCTTTTTGTAGGTTTCGAGGACCCTGTGGGTCCTACTATTTCCTCATTCTTCCCTGCTACTCTCACCTAAAGTCTCAATAGGATGACTTCTCCTCTGACCCACTTTCCTGGTAAGTAAAGTCTTTCATGGGACATGCCTCTTGGGCTAGTGTCTCGATATAAGTGAGTATATACCGTTTGTCTCTTTTTGCTTCTGGGTGAACTCACTCATTATGATAATTTCTACATCAATCCATTTGTCCACAAATTTCTGGAATTCCTTGTTTTTAATAGCTGAGTAGTATTCCATAGTGTAAATGTACCACAGTTTCTTAGTCCATTCTTCTACTGAGGGACACTTAGGCTGTTTCCATGTTCTGGCTATTATGTATAAAGCAGCTATGAACATGGTTGAGCATATGTCCCTGTTGTGTGGTAGGGCATTTTCTGGGTATATTCCCAGGAGTGGGATAGCTGGGTCCTGAGGAAGCTCTATTCCCATTTTTCTGAGAAAGTGCCAGATAGCTTTCCAAAGTGGTTGTACTAGTTTGCATTCCCACCAGCAATGAAGGAGTGTCCCTCTCTTTCCACGTCCTCGCCAACATGTGATGTCATTTGAGTTTTTGATCTTAGCTATTCTGATGGGTGTAAGATGGAATCTCAGTGTCGTTTTGATTTGCATTTCTCTGATGACTAACGAGGACGAGCATTTCTTTAAGTGTTTCTCGGCCATTTGATTTTCCTCTGTTGAAAATTCTCTGTTAAATTCCAAGCCCCATTTCACAATTGGGTTGTTTGGTTTTGTGGTGTTTAATTTCTTGAGTTCTTTATATATTTTGGATATTAAACCTTTGTCAGATGAAGTGTTGGTGAAGATCTTTTCCCAGTCTGTAGGCTGTCACTTTGTTCTACTGACAGTGTCTCCTGCCTTACAGAAGCTTCTCAGCCTCATGAGGTCCCATTTATTGATTGTTGACATTAACGACTGGGCTGTTGGTGTACTGTTCTAACTGAATTAATGTCTCTGGTTTTAAGTTGAGGTCTTTAATCCACTTAGACTTGAGTTTTGTACATGGTGACAAATAAGGGTCTAATTGCATTTTTCCACATGTAGACATCCAGTTAGACCAGCACCATTTGTTGAAGATGCTATCATTTTTCCATTGAATAGATTTGGCTTCTTTGTCAAAAATCAAGTGAGCAAATGTGTGTGGGTTCATCTCTGGGTCTTCGATTCGATTCCATTGATCTACCAGCCTATTGCTTTGCCAGTACCCTGCTGTTTTAATTACTGTTGCTCTGTAGTACAGTTTGAGATCAGGTATGGAGATTCCTCCAGAGGATCTTTTATTGTATAGGATTGTTTTTGCTATTCTGGGTTTTTTGTTTCTCCATATGAATTTGAGAATTGATCTTTCAATATCTTCAAAATACTTTGTAGGTATCTTGATAGGGATTACGTTGAATCTGTAAATTGCTTTTGGTAAGATGGCCATTTTTACTATGTTGATTCTCCAGATCCATGAACAAGGTAAGTGCCTCCATCTTCTGATGTCATCTTCAATCTCTTTCTTCAGAGGTTTGAAGTTTTTTTCGAATAAGTCCTTCACTTGCTTGGGTTTCAGCACAGAATTCTACCAGTCCTTCAAAGAGGAGCTAATACCGATACTATTCAAGCTATTCAGAAAGATAGAAATGGACGGAATATTACCAAATTCCTTCTATGAGGCCACAGTCACATTGATACCTAAACCTCACAAGGACCCAACAAAAAAAAAAAAAGAGAATTTCAGACCAATTTCTCTTATGAACATTGATGCAAAAATACTCAACAAAATACTCGGAAAGCGAATACAACAGCATATCAAAGACATCATTCACCATGACCAGGTAGGATTTAT
Source organism: Acomys percivali (assembly GCA_907169655.1). Lineage (NCBI taxonomy): Eukaryota > Metazoa > Chordata > Mammalia > Rodentia > Muridae > Acomys > Acomys percivali. The sequence continues at coordinate 122,556,771 of OU015744.1, read as the reverse complement.
TCCAGGCATGCAGGGATGGTTTAACATACGGAAATCCATCAATGTAATCCATCATATAAACAAACTGAAAATAAAAAACCACAGGATCATCTCTTTAGATGAAGAAAAAGCATTTGACAAAATCCAACACCCATTTATGTTTAAAGCTCTGGAGAGATCAGGAATACAAGGCATTTATCTAAACATAATAAAGGCTATATACAGCAAACCAATAGCCAACATTAAATTAAATGGAGAGATACTCAAGGAAATCCCTCTAAAATCGGGGACCAGACAAGGCTGCCCACTTTCTCCATACCTCTTCAATATAGTTCTTGAAGTTCTAGCCAGAGCAATAAGACATCAAAAGGAGATCAAGGGGATTCAAATGGGAAAGGAAGAAGTCAAATTATCCCTATTTGCAGATGATATGATAGTGTATATAAGTGACCCCCAAAATTCCACCAAAGAACTCCTACAGCTGATAAACACCTTCAGAAAATTGGCAGGATACAAAATAAACTCAAAAAAGTCAGTAGCTTTCCTGTATGCAAATGACAAACAGGCAGAGGAAGAAATTAGGAAAACTACTCCCTTCACGATAGCCACAAACAATATAAAATATCTAGATGTTTCCTTTTTTTTTAAGATTTATTTATTGTACATGAGTGCTTTATTTGCAGAAGAGGGCATCAAATCACATTATCTATGTGGTTTCTGGGAATTGAACTCAGGACTTCTGGATAAGCAGGTGGTGCTCTTAACCACTGAGCCATCTCTCCAGCCCAGAAAGATGTTTCTTAAGTTGCTAAATACAAGATATGATTTAGGTGCTAAACTTTAGACTCATCAAGATAGGATAGATAGTATTTTCTTCAAGGTGGCCAAATACAAATGGGCTAAACATTTTGAATGTAACTTTTACATATGGCTTTTTGATTGTTTCGAAACTGTTCTTCTCATATGTAGTTTTTTTTAAATAAATAAATAATTTTTTAAAAAATCTCACCCATAGTAGGCTGTCCTGTAGTAAATATTACAGATGCTAAAAATTTCTTTTCATTTTCTCTGGAAGTTCCATTGTAATAATGTAAACTTCAGGGAATCTTCACACAATCTTTCTGAAAAGAAAAGAATTATAAAATATTTTTAAAGATATATCCCAATACAAGGAAATTTAGTAATTTTTGATGAAATAATTATTTATTTTGTAATTATTTTTGAAAGGATAATATTTAAAAAGCAGATAAATAAAATATTTTGCCAAAATCTAGGAAATATCTTACCTTGACTATAAAACCAATAGACTAAATAGGGTTAATGTAGATTCTTAATTATTGAATTATATATAGAATATAAATATAATAGTGAATTATATAAAGAAAAATAATATAATATATTCTTATGATATAAGAATATAGTTCTTAAATATATTGAAGATAACTTGTGAAATATACTCACTGTTTCATTGGAAATTTTTAGATATTTGATATGGAAGAAAATTTTAGATACAAAACAAATGAAATTAAAGTTAGATAATTAATGCTCATAAAAAATCCTGGAAGGCGTCTGTTATAGTTTGAATATTTTAAAGGTAGAACACTGATGGCCATCTTAGCTCACATCTTAGAGGGGTTTGGAGCAGGATTCCTAGGTCAAGAACACCAATATTTTTAGAGCAAAGCATGTGATTATTCAAAATAATTTATGCAAATTAAATAAAATGGCCTTTCCTATTATTTTCTGGACAGGAGGTTAGGTGAATAATTTAAAAAATAATTTTATTTTTCAAAAATGTTGAATTTTATTAGTATGGAAATGGCCTATAAATTTGTACTAATTTTAAATGAACAATATGACTATGTTAAAGCTTAAGCATTTATTTCATTTTAAAAATTAAATGAATAGACATGGTTTGAATGAGAGTTTGTTCTCTCTTTGAAAGTGTTCATAAGAAATTCATATATATTGAGACTACATTTGACTGTAGTATTAGCATCATTATATTATAAAACTTAGAAGTTATATTAATAACATTTTCTGGTCAATTTTGATATAATCTGCAAAGTATGATAAGAAACTCTAAAAAGTAACAATAATGCTCCTAACCTAATGAAATAATAATAATAATGATAATAATAATATTCTCACATTGTGTCAACTATCTGAAAAATATAAAGTTATAAATTCCTTAGAAAATATGAGAGTATAAACATAAATATTTAAAAAGCAAAATAGCAATAGTAGCTTCCACTCTTAAGTTTATAATCTCCAGAGGCATTGAATTTTGACCAGGCTCCCAGTTGATAAAATCTAATCAGAAAGTGGTTCATTACTCCATAACAGCCATGCCAGTGTTGCATCAGTGGGTACATCTTGCCTGGCAGATATCGGAGCATGCGTTGTCTAACACTAGGTATAACCATTTCTCCACGAAATCCATATGTGTACCTTCTGACACTATAAATGCTAGTCATTAGGAAATAAGAGTTTAGCATACTAATTCAACTGCACTGCTTTCAGCCTTGCACTTCTTTGTGCAGTGGTCAGGAGTTGATGCAGAAACTCATAAGGGATCAAAGGGTTGAGATTAAGTAAATATGAATGCTCATCCTTAAGTGGACATTTTTATCTGGATCAGCATCTAGGAGGCTGAGTCAGGAGGTGTTGTAGCCATGAACCAGCTAGTCCATAGATTACAAAGCCAGTCGTTGAAGACTGATTAGGTAACAAGGCTGTGGAATAATCAATGGCTTAATCCATTTGTAGTTTGATGACACTATGGGTGGCCGTGGAAACTGTAGGAGGTGATGTATATCTAGAGAACAGACAAGTTCTTCACTCCCTCCCTGTCCGCTTCTGCCTCTGCTTCCTGTTTGCTTTGAGAAGAGCAGCTTCCTCCACGTATTTTTTTAACTGTCAAGATAGGATGCCTTGACGCAAGCCCAACGCAATGAGCCAGCTAACCTTTTACCATAACTGTGGACAATTTTTTGTCGACTTCCATATTGTCTCAGTGGAGAAATCTCCCATCTGATGCTCCGCTTTGCTTCTCTATCACTAGAGCGCAGTTGTCAAGGCTTCCAGACCCCACAGAAAACAAGACTGGGGAGAAATGCAGATTGGATTTCTCAGATGAAAATATGTGGTTTAGTCTCTTAGCTGCTTAGTTACAGAGGGCAGCTTAACAGAAGGTGGAAATTTTTATTTCAAATCTTCATCTGTTCAGATAAGAAAATGGAAGCATCCCTTTTAGCTTATTATGTTTGTTTACTAAACTAAGCAGAGTGACAGTTTCATAAACTCTCTGAAATGTTGCATTTCAGTTATACATACACAATACATTAATTGAAAGAATTTGATAGCTTCCTAGATTTCGTATGACCATACTTATATTATTAAAGGTAAATTTCCCATCTTATACATATTTTTATCACCTGGTTTCTAACTGAATGAGCTAAATTTTTTATTACACTTAATTACAACTATGCCAAAGATTCCAAACACTGAATATAGGTAAAAAGTGTTAATATTAAAATAAATTTCAGTGATTATTAAAACTGATTAAATGTCTTCTAAGAAATTTCAAAATAAATATTTGAATTGGGTTTAAAATGGTATAAAGATAATCCCTGATCATTCTGAAATTTAATGTTTTATGTAAACATTTAAAATTCTCACTAACACTTTAGGAATGATGCATCTGCAGTAAGTAATTGAGACAGAAAGGAGACATCACCTTAACCAAATGCATCATCTACATTAATTGAAACAATAAATAAATAAATAAAATTAAATATATCACAACTGGTTCATCTCGCATGGTCTAACTGGTTTTATTTCAACTTGACAAATTATCTGGGAAGAGAGACTTTCAGTTGAGAAAGTGCCTCCACACAATTTGCCTATGGGCAACTTGGTAGAGTACTTTCTTAATTAGTTATTGCTGTGGGAGAACACAGACCATTGTGGATGGAGCCACCCCGAGGCTGTGGGTCTAGGTTTTATAAGAGAGCAAACTTAGTAAAATCTTCTCCATAGCTTTTATATCAGCTCCTGCTCCATTTGAGTTTCTGCCCTGACTCCCCACAGCACTGGAGTTGTAAGCTGAAATAAATTCTTTCTTCCTCAACCTGTTTTTTTTTTTTCTCATGGTGTTTTATCATAGCACTAGAAACCCCAGCAGAGATACCTTGCAGATAGAAGTGAGATCTCTAGAGTAATAACAGGCTGCTACTTACTACCCAATGAGCAGAGAATATGACAGACTCTGAACCAAAGACATGTCAAGATTTAAAATGAATGTGTTTCTTTAAGAAATTCACAGCCCAGTAAGCCGGGGAAGGTTTACCAGATAGCCAGTAAGCATATGAGCTGCAGCAGAAGTCGATGTACTCATGCCAACACTGGGGCCTGGTTTGACTGTGTTTTCCAAAGGTTCATATACTGGAATCTTAGTGCCCAGTGTGGAAGGGTTGAGGTGGGGAACCTTTATGAAATGGGGTGAAGTGCAGTGTAATCAATCATATTGTGGGGGCACCATCCTCATGAATGGATTAATGCTGCTGTCACGGAGTGTGCCAATTCTCACGTTAGTGGGTAATTATAGGGGGAGTCCCCTGGGTTATTGGCCCTTATAGTCCTTGACTTGCTTTCTTCCCACTTCTTTACCATCTTGTGCCATAGGCAGAGAGGCCTTCTCAAGATGCCAGTACCATACTCTACAAGAACCAGGAGCTAAATAAACATTCTACTTTATAACATGAACGGACTTGGGTATTTGTCATATGGAAGGAAAATGACTGAAACAGGTTCGCCAGAGGCCTCAGGTAGCCTGGGAAATGCCTCTTTTCTTCTTTACCCACCTCTGTCTTGTTCCTTCTTCAGATGAGGTGTTGACCTAGAGGACACACATCTTATGAAACAGCAGAGAAAGAGGAGCTAGAGCAGGCTGCTCCAAGGCCTCAGTGTTGTTCCATGTGACAAGGACAGAGCTCATTTTGGAAAATGATAGACAGGAGTATCTGCCACAGGTTCAAGCATAGGTGATCTTCAGAGCCACCTGAAAGTGATATAGCTCTGATGGAGAGCTGTGTGATCACCTTTGCCTTTTGCTAGCGGTGTGTCTGTAAGATTGACTAGCAGATCCCGTGCATGTCAGACTCACTGAGAACCAAAGAAGCAGCCATGGATTCACCGCAAAGGTATGGGCAAGGTACAGGGAGTCGTCTGTAAACCTGGGAGCTGGGAATGAAAATGGGAGAGAAATAAATGGATATTGGAAAGGCACAGAGAAGGTTGTGGACATGTGGGTCAAACAAGCAACTCTCACAGTATAGCCTTCTTAGTATACCTCACAGAGAGGGAAACACAGGAAACCACACAACAGCACTCCCTTCCATTCTTCTCATTTCCCCACAAGCTCTCCTGAAGAGACAGTTTGATCTTTCAGAGTTCTGCAGGAGAGAAAGCTCAAGGTCTCACTGGTTCAGCTCTCTAGTGTATTTTGTATTAGTTCAAGGGCCCACTTTTATGACTTCATTTCATCTTGATTACTTTCTTACTCTGAAAATAGTCACTCTGGGATTGAGGATTCAATCCCATTATATGAAATGAGAGTGGGTATATAAGTTACATCTACCCACATCTAAAATGTTAAACAGTCATAGCAATTGTACTACAGAAATCAATAGCTACTTTCCAGAGGCTTAGACAATTATGTCAAATGTGAAGCTTCCTTTTATTTGTAGATGAATATTAAGTAAAAAGTAGATGTGCTATTTTTTTAATAAAGTCGATGGTGTGCCAGAGCATGATCAAGTTTTAATTCTTACATTTTCCTTTGCACAGTCAGTCGAGTTCTGAATGCTTTTTTTAGTAAAAGAAACCAAAAAACCAAAAAACCAAAAACAAAAACAAAAACAAAAAAACAAAACAAAACAAAAAAAACTGCTCAGCAGATGCCCGTGACAGATTGTGTAAAGTAAGACCATCAGTAGGTGTATGCCCATGAGCACAGGCACTGCTGTTCCTGAAGAACTTTCTAGTCCTTGACAACAGTTAAACACACCCATTTTGAATAGTTCAATAAACCAAAGTCTTAGAATTCATAGCTTATCACCCCACTAACAGCTAATCCTTTCAAAAATATCACAACCATTTCTCTTCCTATCCTTGCATCTGGACTTTAATTACAAAGTAAAGCTGAAGTAAACCTCCCATCTTTGTACCAGTATCAGTAAGGGATGCTTGGTGCCATTCATCTTGTGTTTATTTTATATTACAAGTTGGTAGAACTTATTGGAATGGAAATCTCCATTGTATACTATAGTCTGCTCACCCCCCTGCAGAGCCAAGCATAACATATGAATGCTAAACGCAGAGTTCTAGTAGCTGCTCAATGTGGCTACACAGTCAGTCTTCTAGTTTATCCAGAGAAAGCTGATTTCACTCAATGTGCCGTTTCTATATTAAGTGAAAACTTTTGCCTTTGTTGTCAGAGAAAATTCAATGATTTTCTGAATCATTTACAAAAAAGTTAGAAGAAGAAAAAAAAGGATCTCATTATGAAACTACTCAAATGTATCATTGTAGACATTTAATCTGCCTTCCATGACATTCATTTTTATTCTTTCCCATTGCTGTTTATTACAGTAATTTCCCTAAAATGAAGCTTTAATTGTAGAGGAATTTTAGTCCAGAAACATGGCTGCTATAGCAAGTGATCATATGTGAAGAGTTGGTCTATGTGATCCAGCTGGAATGCAGACATGCCACACACCTTTAATCCCTCTGGTTGGAATACATACATGTGCTTGGTACATATGTTTCATTCCAAACATTGAAGGTAAAGATAGTTTGTAGAAGAAGCACCAGTGCTTGAGAGTGATGTCTATTTGAGAGGCAGACATAGTGACAAATCAGAGAAAGAGTTGACAGAATGAGCCACAAATGGAAGATGTCCAACTCTCACCAGAAAAGAGAGAGAGAGGGAAAAAAAAAAAAAAAAGGATTTAAGCATCCAGCCCAGAGGCAGAAGAGGAGGCAGCAGTTTTAATAAGGGATTTTTTGAGTTTTACAGAGACAGGTTGAAGAAAGAACAGGCTAGACACAAGTGAAGACAGAACAAGACAGAGAGTGAGAGGGGAGGCAGCAGATGAGAACTTACTGCTAAAGTTAGTATGAGGACAAGTGAAGCAATTCAGTCAGAAACTGAGAGAAGCCAGTTTGAATCTTGGAGAGGAGTTTGAGCCAGAACAACTAAGTTGAAGCATCCAGGCCAAGCTCAGAAAGAAGTAGAAAGTCTCAGAAGCTGAAAACATTCTAAGCCTAGGTTAGATTGTATGGATCCTAGAAGCTTCTAAGACTAGGCCTAGGTTAGCAGATGGACGCAGTAAGCTTCTGGTATGGCATTTACCTCTGATGAATAAAAGTTGCTTTAACAATTAACATAGTTGTACCTTCAGCCTCAGTAAGATAACTGAAGATAGATAGGCTCTCCTTTTTCTAAGAGAGCAATCTCTGTTAACACATTTTCTTCCTGGTGCCTGGCAAAGGATAGGTGGACATTCTGGACTTGTAAAGTGCAGGGTGATGGTTGATAATCATAAGGAAAGTACTTCTAATTGCTGTCCATGAGTTTCAAATACTTTTCTCTGAACATCTGCTACTGCAAGGCTGTTTTCTCTTTGCTTCAGCCTCCAACTTTAAATGGGACTATTTGTGGACAGGGATGTCTCTCCTATAGCTTTGCAGACATAGGACTTAGCAAACTGTGTACGGTGAACAGTTTCCTTTCAAAAGGCTCTATCTCCCTTTGAAGTTGGTTTTTGTCACTAATACATGTGCTACAGTTTGCGTCAGACATGTCCTCTACAGATGTGTTCTAAATATTCCATCTCCAAGTGGTGATGCTACTTTGGAGAGTTAGGGAAATGTTCAGAGGTGAACCTAGCAGGGGAAGTAGGGTCCTGGAGACCATGGTTCCCGGCTCTGGTTCCTGCTCTTCTTCTTGACCCACCAAGTTGTGAGACGGGTCAGTCATATGTTCGCAGCCACCGTGGATCAAGTAGATCCTGCATGCTTATGCTCTAAAATCACGAGTCAAAGTCAGACCTCCCTCTCCACTCAATGGTGGAGAATGTCCTGTCCATCGGCTAGGTCTGGGTAGGGGTTCGAAGTTTACTGCCTATATTTTCCTTGCCTGGTGCCATAGTTTGAGCAGGAAGGACCCCAGGACCCAGATCTGCCCATCATAACGTTCTTCTTGCAGGTTTCCCGGACCCTCTGGATCCTTCTATTTCCCCATTCTCCAATGCTTCTCTCACCTAAAGTCCCAATAGGATGTCCTCCCCTCTCACCCACTTTCCTGGTAAGTAAAATATTTCATGGGACATGCCCCTTGGGCTAGTTTCTCGATATAAGTGAGTGCTTTCATACAAACTCTGGTGCCCCATTTGTGCCCACATCCTCTTGATGGAGAGGCCTGGTGGCACTCAGAGGAAGGATAACAGGTCACTAAGAAGAGACTTGATATCCTATGAGCATATACAGGAGGAGGGGGTCCCCCTCAGTCACAGACATAGGGGAGGGGAGTAGGGGGGAAGCAGGAGGGAGGGAGAAATGGGAGGATACAAGGGACAGGCTAACAATTGAGATGTAATATGAATAAATTAATAAAAAAATAAAAATAAATTTACAAGGTTCACAGAAAAACAAAATCACAAGTCAAGATAACATTTGGTGGTCTTATTCTTATTTATTTATCATTTTGTGTGTGTGTGTGTGTGTGTGTGTGTGTGTGTGTGTGTGTGTGTAGCCATACATTACTTATCATTATGGCATATTTCTATTGCAGATCCATGATTCCATATTTTTCTTTTTGAGAGAAGAGAGGGTGGAGCAGGTCTGACTCCCTCCCCCATTGAAGAGACAGTCATGTGATCTAGATTAACCTACATATACATCAGAAGATGAGCATGGCTGGCTCACAGAGAGATATACCATGCAAAGCAGGTGGGTTCATACAAGAGAGCCGGAAAGTTTGTCCAATAAGGGGAATGAAGGTTGTCCCCACTCCCCCCAGCTAGCAGCTAGCAGATTACATGGAGAAGAGCTGAAGTTATGTTTGTCCTGAGGCAGGGCATAAAATAGCCAAGGCTGGATACAGCAATTTGGGTTCTACCTTGGGAATTTTCAGCTACACTAACTAATCAGTTTTTGCTTTGTTTTGTTTTAGTTCAAATTGCTTCAGATTGTGTTTTGTTACCAAAAAGATCCTGACTCATTTGCCAATTTAAATTTCTTAAGACTCAGTAGTTAATGTATCAAATAAAGGCAATAGAAAGTATAGTTGCATTAAGGAGTTTTAATAACATAATACGAAACTACACATTATGTGCTGGTAGTTCTAAAAATAGTCACTCTTTTTAAGGCTTTGATTGTCAGCACTGTTGTAAATGCTTTACAAATGCTAATTCAATGATCTCCAAATAACTGAGATGTGTTTTTCTGGTGAAGAAACTGAAAAGCACCAAATTTTTACAAAATTGTTTTCAGTCACAGAGACATTGAAAAGGAAAGGTTAAGAGTGAACACAAAATAAGACCCACAGGCTCATCTCCATCCTGGTATGACTTGCCATTGCCCATGTCTTTGTTTCTGCAGCAACCGTTGCATGTGCCCATTACGGATGTTGTTTGCAAATAGTGAATTCTAATTCTGGGGATTTTGTCAACATCACCAGCATAGGTGCTTTAATCTAAAATTGTCAAGCACAGTAATAGGTTTTCTCTACTAGAGAAATAAGCCAATTTGAGCTGATTTAAAAGAAAAAAAATAAGCCAGGTTTATTTGGGAATGGGCTCGCAGGCAAGATCATCAGCCTCGGGGGAACGAGGGTGGTGGGTGGGGGGATGATCAAAGGCAAGTTATGCTATGGTGGGGAGTTTTTTTTTTTTAATAGATTTTAGGTGGAAAATGACGTGTCTGCCACATGCTGGCTTTATGCCCAGGTATGGTTATCTAGGGCTGGGGGGGGGGGTGGGGAGAGGGTTTGGGGTGACTAAAGATTTCAGTTGCAAGGGTTGGAATAGCCACTAGGAGTGCAGGACTGGGCTGTTGACACCCTTTTTTTTTGTGTGGAGGCTTTCTGAGTGGGCAGGATTAGAAAGGGAGCAAGGAATGTAATTTACAAGACCAGGTTGCGGGTGTGGGGCAACCTAGGACTCCAACCAAACGCATAGAGCTATTGCTTCTGCTTCCTTAGGTCTGAGATGGGAAGTAATTGGCACCCCTAACAGGGGGTGGGTGTGGGGAAGCTGATTCAGCGGCCCTACTGTTTCAAAGAAACATTTTGATGCCCCAGGAGCAGATGGTATGTGCAGATCTAAGAAGATAAAAGAGGTCACAACAAGATAAATCTCTGATTTTTTTCAATTTTCTTTTTTCATTTTAATATCCCAATTGTAGCTCCTTTTCTCCCTCCCTTCCCTAGTCCTCAGAAAGGGAGAGTTCTCCTCCCCTATCATTGGCCCTTAGCTCATCAACTCTCATCTGGACTGCCTGGACTCACCTGGACTATCCTCTTCCTCTGTGGCCTGGCACCAGAGTCCATGCCAGAGAAGGCCCCTACTCCCCATACTATGGGAACCACAAGGAGACTTTGCTGCATATACTACATTTGAGCAGAGGGTTTAGGTCCTCATCATGCATGGTGCATGGTGTTTGGTTGGTACATCAGTCTCTGCAGCATCTACCCCATCCCCAGCCCCTACATCTTTTGGCTCCATTGGTCTCCTTCTGGAGCTCCTGTCCCCTTTATCCTCCAATTCTTCCATAAGACTCCCAGCACTCTACTCCAAAGTGTGGCTGTGAGTCTTAACATCAGCTTCGATCATCCTCTGGGTAGAGAGTCTTTCAGAGGATCTCTATGGTAGGCTCCAATTCTGAGATTCCACCTTACACCCCTCAAATGGCTGAGATCAAAAACTCAAGTGACAGAACATGCTGTTGAAGATGTAGAGAGAGGGAACACTCCTTCATTGCTGGTGGGAGTACAGACTTATACAACCACTTTAGAAATCAATTTAGTGCTTTCACAGAAAACAGGGAGTGGGCTGGAGAGATGGCTGAGAGGTTAAGGGCACTGATTGCTCCTCCAGAGGTCCTGAGTTCAATTCCCAGCAACCATATGGTGGTTCACAACCATCTATAATGTGATCTAATGTCCTCTTCTGACCTGCAGGTGTATGTGCAGGCAGAACACTATATAAATAAATAAATATTAAAACAGAAAGAAAGAAGACAGAGAGTAGTTCTACCTCAAGACCCAGCTATACTACTCCTAGGCATATACCCAAAAGATACTTTACTACACGACAAGGACATTTGCTCAACTATGTTCATAGCAGCCTTATTCATAATGGCCAGAGTCTGGAAACAACCTAGATGTTCCTCAATGAAAGAATAGATACAGAAACTGTAGTAGATTTACACAATGAAATACTACTCAGCTATTAATTACAAGGAAATCTTGAAATTTGCAAGCAATTGGATGGAACTAGAAATGGTCATCCTGAGTGAGGTAACCCAAGCCCAAGAAGACATTCATGGTACATACTTACTTACAAGCAGATATTAGCCACATAATACAGGATAACCACAGGACAATACATAGACCCAAGGAAGCTAAACAACAAGGAGGTCCCTAGGAAGAATGCTTAATTTTCATTCAGAAGGACAAATAAACAGACACCAGAAGTGTTTGAAGAGAAGATATATCTTTTTATATCCCTGGGTAAACATGTTTTATTGTTTCAGAATTGAGTGGTGTGGTGTGTGTGTGTGTGTGTGTGTGTGTGTGTGTGTGTGTGTGTATGTGTGTATTATGTGTGTGTGTGCATACATACACTTGAGGGTATTTGTACACATGTGTATATGTGGAGTCCAGAAGGTTAGAGATTGAAACAAAATACAAATTTATTTAATATGTACTTTATATGATAGAAAAACTTTCATAAAGGATTTAATACTAAAAGAAATAGTTAAAATCCAGGTGTGGTGGCACATTTCTTTAATCAGAGCACTAAGGGAGGCAAAGGCAGGTGGATATCTATGAGTTCAAAGTCAGCCTGGTCTACAAAGTGAGTCCAGGACAGCCAAGCCCACACAGAGAAACCTTGTCTCAGAAAAACAAAGACAAACAAAACAAAGGAAAATTTGTTAAAATTGTACTTTTGTGCTAAATATTTGAGTAGCAAATAACTGGGGAGAATGATTAGTAAATTTTAATGAACTATGGAAATTTTAAGTTTGTCTTTTGAGATTATTTTCTGTATCTTTTTTTCTTCCTCTGTGGATAGGAAGTATACCATTAGAGAGGGATCTGTGGCCCTTAAGAAAATCCTTTCAAGGTCATATATGTCTGCTTCAAGTTCTTCTCTCCCCAGGTTAGAATGTTTGGAGGTAGAGTTACTACAACCTCACAGTTTACAAATGAATCATTCCTTCTTTTGTCTTTGACTTTTTTTAGTTCAAAATTCATGATACACACATTTGCAGAAGGAAAGTTTTCCATAAGAATTTTCTGAATAAATGAGTCATACTATAAATAGTAGAAATCTTATGAAAATATTCATGGCATGCCTTTGAAACTTTATGGGATTCACTGGCTTGAAATTTTCTATCATACTCAGGCAGTCTACACAGTACCTGTCTCTTTTTTACTATTTAAACTCTAAAAGAAAATTAAACATTAGTATAATCATAAGCAGGCTTCCCATATAAAATCTTCAACTTCGCAGAAGGCAAATTTAATTAGTGTTTATATAAAATCATAACTGCTAAGCAGATGTCAGAACTTAAGTGATTTACAGATTGGTTAAAAAACAAGTTTCAAAACCATGCTTTTATTTTTTTTAATAGGACAAGAAATAACACATGAATAACGTATTCAAATGAGGATTTAGAAGTGGGAATGTTGAAAAGCTTGCATGTTAAAGTTGGTTTATATCACAGCATCTATTATCTGTATGTTAATACCACAAATTGAGTAACACTGAGTTTCAAGCTATGCTCACTAAACAACTGGCGATGAATTAGTTGCTTCCTGGTCATGGTACAGGCACACAAGACACTTGTTATAGCTTCTGCAATATCATCATGGAGATCACAATATTCAGGTATTTTCTTGATCTAGGATAATAGCTTCTACTTTTACTTGTTTTCCTAACCACCTCTAATTCTAAGAAAGAGTCAGAAACTATTAAAAACTATAGATGGGCTTGAGTATTATTTTTAGCATCCCTCCAACTAATATATTGCTTTAATAAACATTTCCAACTACTGAATGTCGCTATAAAGAATCATCTTACTAGGGCTCCCACATTCAAGAGAATGTACTAACACTTATTACCACGAATTTCCTCATCAATATTTTATAAAAGAGCTGGCACAGGAAGTAACATTAAATATCTAAAAAAGTTACTACCTTATTTTTTCTTACCTTTAGTTGAATTTGAAAAGAAAAATGGGGATATGTGTTTCTATGTGATTCCATTGAATTCTAGACAAATTCATGAGTTGCTATTTTTAAATTTTCTTATAATTTTGGAGCTTTCTCACTTTACAAGTAACAGATACAAAATATGTTGATTTATGATTAAAGTTTGTGGGTTGCAGAATAATGGATTAATTTCCTCTTAAAAGAACTTTTATTTCAAAGACCTTTATACAAGAAAATATTAGTCACTTCTTGTTGCTGTGACAAAATACCAGATAAAATTGCCTTAATGTATTTGTTTGTTTCATTTTTGCTCAGGGTTTGGAGGACAATATGTGCAGAAGGCATGGTGGTTAGAACAAGAGGCAGCTAGCTAGTCATGTTGTAATATAGTGAAGAAGCAGAGAGAGATGAACTTCAGCAGTGTTTTCCCTTCCCCCTTCCCCCTTTTATTCATTCTGAGATTTCAGATTTTGGGATGGTGCTGTCCATATTTGTTGTGGGTCTCCCATTCTCAGAATGATTTGTTGGAAAGTGCCTCACATGTGAGGGAGAAAGTTCTTCCAAGCATCCACAATGCCTCTAAGTAGCTAACAGAGCAAAAATACCCAATATCTTAAATGAAAGACATCTATATTTGTAATGGTTCATTTTAGTTATCAACTTAATTGAATTTATAACCACTCAGGGGACACGTTTCATTTCTTTATACCTGTTGTACATCCAGTGTGATCACTGCTGGGCACATGTAGCTTGCTAGAATTGAGGAACTGAATGTTTATTTTATTTCAATGAATTGCATTTACATTTAAGCAAGATATCATAGCCAAGAAAGGTATCAACCAAGGTTCTTTTCTCAGTCCCTTTTGTAATTGGTTGTGGTTATGTGACAGTTACAATTTATAAGACTGTTTATACCATATAGTGATGAAAATAGAGCCACTCAGGATATAAGAAAAATTTAAATTGGGATGGAGAAAGACATACAAATATTATATTTTCCTCAAATGTATGACATATGCCTCAATGTGTACATACTCAAAAGCTTACATGTGTACATGGGTGTGAAATGAAAGCTGTGCAAAGAATTTTGAAGGAGAAGGAGATAGCTAAGTGGAGGGGAGACATGAAAAGGTCATGAGACTACAAATGAAATGGTGAATGACAGGGAAGCTATACCTATAATAACTCAACAATATGGCTGTCTAAACAAGACCTTGGTAGAGGAATTTTAATCCAGCAACATGGCTGCTCTGACAAGGGCTCACATCCAAAGCCCTTCTTGGATGGATTGCAGACACACCCTGGATTACAGTATGATCTGGCTGGAATACAGACATATCCTTAGTATGCACCATTATTCCCAAACAATGAAGGCAATATTAGTTTATAGAAGGACACAGCCATGTTTGAAAATGAAGGTCTAATGGAGGCGCAGAAAAAGTGAATCAGAGAAAGATTTGACAGAATAGGATATGCCCAGCTCTCATGAGAATATACAGGACGTAGATGTGAAGAGTCAGTCGAGAGGCAGTATAGTGGAGCTGAGTTCATAGTGTTCAGTTTGTGGCAGTTAAGTTTGTGGAGTCCAGAGGCAGTTTGACAAAATTGATAATTTAGGACGTTGTCATTCTGCTCATTAAGAAATGTCATTCTGCTCATCTGAGAATATAAACCTCAAATTTGAGAACATAGATATGGTGGACTTATAATAATCCACCAGTCATTTTAACTATTTATATGTCATTACAATGCATATTCTATCCCTAACTGGGATAGTTAGCTTTGTCAACTTGACACAACATAAAAAATCATGGGACGAAAGTCTCAGTAAGAAAGTGTCTAGACCATGTTGGCCAGTGGTCATGCCGGTAGGGGATTGTCTTCATCCCCTTAACTAATGTGGGAAGACCCAGACTAAAGTGTGTGACACTATTCTCAGGCTTTGGGCTCTGAAGGGTATAAGAGTAAAGAACGTTAGGTGATTGCTAAGCACACATGTATTTATTGCTCTCTACTTTTAGCAGAGCATATGATCTGAGTAGTTGCTTCAAGCTTTGGTGCATGTTATTTTAAGGTGCTTAAAGTAAGTATAGAGATTAAAACTAGGACACTGTTCATTATTCAAGGAAAGGAAGCTCTTCTGCTCCATACTTCCCCACTTTACCCTATTAAGCACCATGGTCAGGCCTGTCACAGTAACACCCTACTCCTGGTACCAACTTCTGTTCTACTCACTGTCTTATTATTGTGAAGACATATCATGAACAGAGCAACTCTTACAAGAGAAAGCATTTAATTGGTCGCTTGCTTCCTGTTACAGAGATTTAGTCTATAACCATCATGGCAAGGAGAATTATGCTGCAGTAAATGAGGTTGAAAGGAGTTGGAGATATCTGAAGAGCACTTTGGCATCATACATAGAGATACAGACTTTGGAGTTTGCTCTGCTGGCTTTTGGTCTTGTTTTCATTCAGTATTTCTTCAAAATGCTCCCTTTCCTTCCTTTTGGAATGCTAACCTATAATCTATGCCATTGTACATTGGAAATATATTATCTGCATTTTTCCTTACTATTTTTTAAAAATATTTGAGACCTATTATCTGCTTTTTTATTTTACATTGCATTACATATCCAGGTGTTTTTTTCTCCTTGAACTGTACTTTTGTACTTTTCCTTGCTTCTTTTCACTATAGAACTGCATCAGAATGATCCCTAATAACCACATGACACAGTCAATACTAGGCTGTCTTAAAATATCTTCTACCAATGCTATTATTCTAAAACTGTTCAATTTAGCCTCAAGCAGATTTTCTTGTACCAGGACAGAAAGCAGCCATATTCTTTGCCAAAATATTACAAGAATGGTCTCTAGGCCAGCTGTTAATTCTTCCCCTTGGAAACCTCTTGAGCTTGGGATTTACTTGTCAACGTTGCCCTCAGTACCACTGTCTTCAATGCTTTTACTAGGGCTGCCCATTAAACTCCACTAAAAGAATTCAACTGCTTTTCTAGTACAAAGTCCCAAAGTCTTTCATATTTTTCAAGCAAAGAGCATGGTCGGGCCTATCACAGCAATATACCACTCTTGGGACCAACTTCTATCTTAGTCACTATTTTATTCTGTGAGGAGACACTATGATCAAGAGGGGTGGGTTTTAAGATTTCAAAAATTCACTTCAGGTCCAGCTTCCCCCCCCCCCAGCCTCTTTGTGTGTGCTTACTCTGGATCAGGATGTAAAACTCTCAGCTGCTGCTCTAGTACCACAACTGCTTGTGTGTCACTAAGCTCCTCGCCATGATGATAATGGACTAATGATGATAATAAACTAACCATCTGAAACCTTAATACTTTCTTTCTGTAATAGTTGCCTTGGTCATAGTATCTCTTCACAGAAATGGAAATTCTAACTAGCAGTGATTCTTTGTGTACTGCTCGTAGGCTCATCCATTTTTCCTGTCTTGGAAGGCCCAAGTAATATCATATTATATGAATTTATGATACTTTTTCCATACATTTAACCACAATGTATATTCTAAAAAAGCATGGAAAAGTTTGACTGATCTATGCATAATATAAGATCTGACAATAAATGTTTAAAAACTGTAAGAAAAATTGGACTAGGAACACAGAGTTGTGGTAATTCATTTGTCCTATGTCCATGAGGCTCTCTTTGGTTCTCAGGCCACAATATACTCATAATTATAAACCATTAATTAGTCTCTCCAATGTGAAGCTTCAGTTGGGAGAACAGAGACCAAATGTGATGGTATAAGATTCTAGCCAATAAAAATACAAGCATGTCTCTCTATTGCCTCATACTCAATTTCAGTCTCATCCATAGCCCTACAACAAAACACTGACTGTACCCTTCTTCCTCCCCATCCCCTGACCTTTCCCACATCTCCTGTGACTCACATAGGCCACCCCCTCTTAGAGTTCCTACCACTCATCACTGCACCCAAGTCTCCAAACCCAGGAGGCACACCTTCCCCACCAGAAAACCAGGTTGGCTACTGGCAGACTGTTTCCCCTTTCTCTATTTACCTATATTCAATCATTCAGTCTCATCCCAAGTGCAACAACAGAACACCATCTCTAGCTTTCCTTTTGCCCTGCACATCTCTGTAGATCCCATAGATATTAGCCTACGACCTTCCTTTCCCCCTCCTGCTGCTTTGTCCCAGGGCCCAACTCTAGCAAGCACACCCTGCTAACCCAAGGGATACTCCTCTCAGGGCAACAAGAAGTCTGAAGACAGACCCTCACCTCTTCTACTGCTCCTGAAATCCAATCCCCTCAGTCTCATCCACAGCTCACTACCAGGAAACCTGCTGTGGTCTCCTTTTCCTTTCTGACTGCCTCCCTAAGGGATCACATAGGCCTCCTCCAACCTTCCTTCTTTCACCTCGTTCTATTATCCCAGTCTCTGATACCAGATGGTATTCCCTGTGAGCATACTAGCTGCAGAGGCCAGGAAAACAGGTAGCCCTCAGCCATCACAGTTCCTGATGATACACAGAAGAAACAAACCAGAGAACAAAACACCCACTCAAAAAAGACAAACCCAGAAATAAGCACTTGAGCTATAATCATCTCAAACCCAAATGTGGAGACTCCCGTTTAAAAACTCATTCAATGACAGCGAGGGCAAAATGTCACCACTAGAGCCTAGCTGTCCTATAGAGCAAGCCCTGAATATTCCAACCTCAGACAGTGAGGGAAACTATTGAAAACAGAGAGCTAGTGAAGATGTTATTAAGCAAGAGAGCCATGTTTCAGCCCCAGCAAGCAGCAGAACTTGGCAGCTTCAGCCACATGGTTCTGGATTTAGAGTTAAGAATAAAACAAAGGACTTAGAATATGAATCTCCCACCATGACTAATGAAAGTCACTGAAGCCAGGTGTGTGGCAACATTTCAGACCCAGCAAGTAGCAGACCTTGGTGGGTTTGGCCCTGTGATTTGGGCTTTAGAGTCAAGGATAGAACAAAAGGGTTATGGAGTCTCCGTCAGGGACTAAAGGAAGTTAATGAGGCTAGTTATTTGGCAGGGTTGTCCTTTCATGGAGGCTTAGGAAGGCCATTGTGTGAAGCTGTGGAGGTGAAGCCTGGATTATCTTGGAGACCTCAAGATGTTGGAGATGCCAGAGCCATGGGATGCCTGGGGAAGAAAGCTGCTCAACAGGCAACAGAATTAGCCCAAGAGAAAGAAGCATGTTGCAGTCAATGAAACTAAAAGAAGATGGATATCTGAAGAACATTTTGATGTCAGACATGGAGATGCAAGAGTTTGGGGTTTGTCCAGCTGGTTTTTTGTCTTGCTCTTTTGTCCAGTATTTCCTCACTATGTTCCCTTCCCTATGTTTTGAAATGGTAATGTATATGCTGTGCCATGATATGTTGGAAGTGATCTGCTTTCTGCTTTTGATTTCATAAGGGATTACAGTCAAAAGATTGTGTGACTCTCAGACGAGCCTTTTAAATGTTGTTGGGACTGTGATGGACTATGGGACTTTTGAAATCAGTCAGACTAAATGCATTTCTGCCTTATGTTATGGCTACAAGCCTATATGGGCCAGTGAGTGGAATGTGGTGGTTTGAATAAGTACAGTTCCCATAGACTCTTATGAGTAAATGCTTGGCCCATAGGGAATGGAGCAATCAGGAGGAATGGCCTTGGTGGAGGAAGCATGTCCCTGTCGGGGAAGGCTTTGAGGTTGCTGATGCTGAAACTCTGCCTAGTTTGGCATACTGCTGCTGTCACAGGACAGAGTAGAAATGCTTTCAGCAGAATGCCTTTAGTTGTTGTTGTTTTTTTATTAATTTATTCTTGTTACATCTCAATGGTTATATCATCCCTTGTATCCTCCCATTCTTCCCTCCCTCCCATTTTCCCCTTATTCTCCTCCCCTATGACTGTTACTGAGAGGGATTACCTCCCCTGTATATGCTCATAGGGTATCAAGTCTCTTCTCAGTGACCTGCTGCCTTCCTCTGAGTGCCACCAGGTCTCCCCCTACAGGGGACATAGTCAAATGTGAGGCACCAGAGTACGTGAGAAAGTCATATCCCACTCTAACTCAAGTGTGGAGACTGTTCTGACCATTGGATAGATCTGGGTAAGAGTTTAAAGTTTACCACCTGTATTGTCCTTGGCTGGTTCCTTAGCTTGAGTGGGACCCCTTGGCCCAAATCTGCCTATCATAATGTTCTACTTGTAAGTTTCTAGGACCCACTGGATCCTTCTACATTGCTATTCTCACATGGTTCTCTCATCTAGAGTCCCAATAGGATGTCCTCCCCTCTGTCCCAGTTTCCTGGTAAGTGAAGACTTTAGTGGGACATCCGTATTGGGCTAGTATGCAGATATAAGTGAATATATACCATTTGAGTCTTTCTGTTTCTGGGTTAACTCACTCATTATGATCATTTCTAGCTCAATCCATTTATCCACAAATTTCCGGAATTCCTTGTTTTTAATAGCTGAGTAGTATTCCATAGTGTATATGTACCACAGTTTCTTTATCCATTCTTCTACTGAGGGACATTTAGGCTGTTTCCATGATTTGGCTATTATAAATAAGGCTGCTATGAACATGGTTGAGTAAATTTTCTTGTTGTGTGCTGGTGCATCTTCTGAGTATATTCCAAGGAGTGGAATAGCTGGGTCTTGAGGAAGCCCTATTCCCAGTTTTCTGAGATAGCACCAGATAGATTTCCAAAGTGGTTGTACTAGTTTGCATTCCCACCAGCAATGAAGGAGTGTTCCTCTCTCCCCACATCCTCTCCAGCATGTGGTGTCGCTTGAATTTTTGATCTTGCCATTCTGATGCATGTAAGGTGGAATCTCAGAGTTGTTTTGATTTGCATTTCCCTGATGACTAAGGATGTTGAGCATTTCTTTAAGTGTTTCTCAGTCATTTGATATTCTTCTGTTGAGAATTCTCTGTTTAGTTCCAAGCCCCATTTCTCAATTGGGTTATTTGGTTTGGTGGTGTTTAATTTCTTGAGTTCTTTATATATTTTGGATGTTAGACCTTTGTCAGATGTAGGGTTGGTGAAGATCTTTTCCCAGTCTGTAGGCTGTCGCTTTGTTCTATTGACAGTGTCTCTAGCCTTACAGAAGCTTCTCAGCCTCATGAGGTCCCATTTATTAATTGTTGACATTAAGGCCTGGGCTGTTGGTGTTCTGTTCAGGAAGGTGTCTCCTGTGACAATATGTTCCAGGCTCTTCCCCACTTTTTATTCTAAGTGACTTAGTGTCTCTGGTTTTATGGTGAGTTCTTTAATCCACTTGGATTTGAGTTTTTTGCAAGGTGACAAATATGGGTCCAGTTGTATTTTTTTACACATAGACATCCAGTTAGACCAGCACCATTTGTTGAAGATGCTATCCTTTTTCCATTGAATGGAGTTGGCTTCTTTGTAAAAAATCAAGTGACCATATGTGTGTGGATTCATATCTGGGTCTTCAATTCGATTCCACTGATCAACCAGCCTGTTGCTGTACCAGTACCATGCTGTTTTAATTACTATTGCTTTATAATACAATTTGAGATCTGGTATGGAGATTACTCCGGAGAACCTTTTGTAGTACAAGATCATTTTTGCTATTCTGGGTTTTTTGTTTTTCCATATGAAGTTCAGAATTGAACTGTCAATGTCTTTAAAAAATTGTGTAGGTATTTTGATAGGGATTGCATTGAATCTGTAGATTGCTTTTGGTAGGATGGCCATTTTTACTATGTTCATTCTCCTGATCCATGAGCAAGGAAGACCCTTCCATCTTCTCAAGTCATCTTCACTCTCCTTCTTCAGAGTTTTGAAATTTTTTTCAAACAAGTCCTTTACTTGCTTAGTTAGAGTAACTCCTAGATATTTTATATTGCTTGTGGCTAATGTGAAGGGTATGGCTTTCCTAATTTCTTCCTCTGCAAGCTTGTCATTTGTGTATAGGAAGGCTACAGACTTTTTTGAGTTAATTTTGTATCCAGCCAAATTGCTGAAAGTGTTTATCAGCTGTAGGAGTTCTCTGCTGGAATTTTGAGGGTCACTTATGTATACCATCATATCATCTGCAAATAGGGACAGTTTGACTTCCTCCTTTCCCATTTGGATACCCTTGATCTCCTTTTGTTGTCTTATTGCTCTGGCTAGAACTTTGAGTACTATATTGAAGAGATATGGAGAGAGTGGGCAGCCTTGCCTTGTTCCCGATTTTAGAGGAATTTCCTTGAGTATCTCACCATTTCCTTTGTTTTTGGCTATTGGCTTGCTGTATATAGCCTTTATTATGTCGACGAAAGTGCCTTGTATCCCCGATCTCTCTAAAACTTTAAACATGAATGGGTGTTGGATTTTATCAAACGCTTTCTCTGCATCTAAAGAGATGATCATGTGTTTTTTTTTAAATTTTCAGTTTGTTTATATGGTGGATTACATTGATGGATTTCCGTATATTAAACCATCCCTGCATGACTGGAATGAAGCCTACTTGGTCATGATGAATGATATCCTTTATGTGTTCTTGTATTCGTTTTGCAAGTATTTTATTTAGTATTTTTGCATCGATTTTCATAAGAGAAATTGGTCTGAAATTCTCTTTCTTTGTTGAGTCTTTGTGAGGTTTAGGTATCAACGTGACTATGGCCTCATAGAATGAATTTGGTAATGTTCCATCCAATTCTATGTTTTGGAGCAGCTTGAAGAGTATCGGTATTAGCTCGCTTTTGAAAGTCTGGTAGAATTCTGCACTGAAACTATCTGGCCCTGGGTGTTTTTTGTTTGAGAGACTATCAATGATTGCTTCTATTTCTATAGGGGAAATGGGACTATTTAGCTTGTTTATCTGTTCTTCACTTAACTTTGGTAAGTGAAATTGATCACAAAAATCGTCCATTTCCCTTAGATTTTCAAATTTTGTGGCATATATGCCTTCAATTTAGATCTTATGATTCTTTGTATTTCTTCAGTGTCTGCTGTTATGTCTCCCTTTTCATTTATGATTTTGTTGATTTCAATACTGTCTTTCTGCCTTTTAGTTAGTTTGGCTAACGGTCTGTCTATCTTGTTGATTTTCTCAAAGAACCAGCTCTTGGTTTTGTTGATTCTTTGGACTGTTTTCTTAGTTTCTAATTTGTTAATTTCAGCCCTGAGTTTGATTATTTCCAGACGTCTACTCCTTTTGGGTGTTTTTGCTTCATTTTTTCTAGGGCTTCCATTTGTGTTGTTAAGATGCTTATGTTCGATGTTTCCAATTTCTTTTTAAAGGCATTTAGTGCTATGAATTTTCCTCTTAACACTGCTTTCAATGTATCCCACAAATTTGGGTATGTTGTTCCCTCATTTTCATTGAATTTCAGAAACTCCTTGATTTCTTTCTTTATTTCTTTCCTTACCCATGTGTCATTTAGCAGAGAGTTGTTTAGTTTCCACGTACGTGTAGGCTTTTTGTTGTTTCTGTTGTTGTTGAATTGCAGCCTAAGAGCATGGTGATCTGATAGGATATAAGGTATTATTTCAATCCTCTTGTATCTGTTGGGGTCTGCTTTGTGACCTACGATGTGATCAATTTTGGAGAAGGTTCTATGGGGTGCAGAGAAGAAGGTATATTCTTTCTTGTTTGGGTGAAAAGTTCTATAGATATCTTTTAGATCCATTAAATCCATGGCATTGGTTAATGATGTTATTTCTCGGCTTAGTTTCTGTTTCAATGACTTATCCTTCAATGAGAGCGGGGTGTTGAAGTCTCCCACTATTATTGTGTGGGGATCGATGTGTGGTTTACATTTTTTAAGCAGATCTTTTACAAATGGGGGTGCCCTTGTATTGGGAGGATAGATGTCCAGAATTGTGATGTCATCTTGGTTGACTCTAACGTTGATGAGTATGAAGTGTCCTTCTGCCTCCCTTTTGATTAATTTTGGTTGAAAGTCTATTTTGTTTGATATTAAAATGGCTATGCTTGCTTGCTTCTTGTGACCATTTGCTTGGAATATTTTTTCCAACCTTTTACCCTGAGGTAATGCCTATCGTTATGGATGAGATGTGTTTCTTGAATGCAGAGGAATGTTGGATTTTGTTTATGCACCCATTTAGTTAGTCTGTGTCTTTTTATTGGAGAATTGAGACCATTGATATTGAGAGATATTAATGACCAGTGACTGTTAAGAGTCTTAATTTTGATGTTGTTTCCAGTCGAGTATTTGTGTAGCTGTGGTTTTGCCATGGTATAATTAGCTATTTCCTGAGTAGTTTTGGTTGTAGCTTGACCGTTTGGGATGGAGTTTTCCTTCTAGTACCTTCTGTAAAGCTGGGTTTGTGGATAGGTACTGTTTGAATTTGATTTTGTCATGGAATATTTTGTTTTCTCCCTCAATGGTTATTGATAGTTTTGCTGGGCAAAGTAGTCTGGCCTGGCATCTGTGGTCTCTTAGGGTTTGCAGGATCTCTGTCCAGGCTCTTCTGACTTTTATGGTCTCTGCTGAGAGCCGGGTGTAATTCTGATAGGTTTGCCATTGAATGTTATTTGGCCCTTTTCCCTTGCAGCTTTTAATATTTTTTCTTTGTTCTCTATGTTTTGTGTTTTGTTTATTATGTGATGGGCAGTTTTCCTTTTCTCGTCAATTCTATTTGGTTTTCTGTAGGCCTCTTGTATGTTTATAGGCATCTCTTTCTTTAGATTGGGGAAATTTTCTTCTATGATTTTGTTGAGAATAGTTTCTGGGCCTTGGAGTCTGATATCTTCTTTTTCTTCAATGCCTATTATCCTCAGATTTCTTCTTTTCATGGTGTCCTTGATTTCTTGGATGTTTTGTGTCAGGAGTTTTCCAGATTTGGCATTTTCTTTAATGGTTGCTTCAAGATCTGTGATTGTATTTTCTACACCTGAGATTCGTTCTTCCCTCTCTTGGATTCTGTTAGAAAAGCTCACCTCTGTGTTGCTTGCCTTCTCTCTGAGGTCTCACATTCTCATTTTTCGTCTGTCTGTGTGTTTATCATTGAATTCATTTTCGTCTTCAGATCTTGAACTGATTTTTTTATTTCTTTCATCTGAATGTTTGTATATTCCTGAGTTTCTTCCATTGCCTCTTTATAGGTCTTCAGAGTTTGAACTGTTTTATTTATTTATTTCGTCTTTTTGTTTGCATTTTCCTGAAATTTTTCCAGTTCCACTCTATGTGCTTCTTTTATATCTCTCACCTGTTTGGCTGCGTCTTCCTGTATTTGATTACGAATTTTATTTGTTTCCTCATGAATATGCTCATTATTAAGGATTTGTGGTCATTTTCTTGTGTTTCCATTGTGTTTGAGTTCTCTGGGTTGTTTTCTTTGGGATAGCTGGAAATTGGAGACACCATGTTGTTTTGGGGTTTTTTTTGCGTATGCTTATACGCTGTCCTTTAGACATCTTGCCTGCTTTGTTTTTGTTGGGTAGCTTCCTGAGTTGGATGGAGGGAGTCTGATGATAGATTCTCTTGTTCTCTCACAATTTCCGTAGGCTGGAAGCTCTGATGTTTCACTGCTGTGGATGGCAGGAGGTTAGCCCTGCCGTTTTGGGCTCTCACAGCCAGTGAACCTCAGCTCCCCTGTGCTGTGTGTCCGGCAATCGTTCTGGGTCTCTGGATGACCGTTGGGTCAGGCCAAGGTATCCAGAGCCTTCTGGGTTCCCTGCCATGTCCAGCCAGGGACACTGTGCCTGAACCACCCTTGGAGCTCAGCTAGAATCTCAGGGCCTGAACCGTCTGCCGAGCTCAGCTAGGAATTCTGGGCTCAAAATGCACACCGGGTCCAGCCAGAATTTTTGGGCTGTGACTGTGCACCAAGCTCAGCTAGGGGCTTTTGACCAAAGTGCGTGCTGTGGTCAGTTATTGACTCTGGCCCGTACCGTCCACCCAGCTCAGCTGGGAATTCTGGATTCAAACTGCACACTGTATCCAAGCAGAGTCTTAGAGCCAGGACTGTGCCAAAAGCTCTACTAGAGTCTCTGAGCCCAATCTGTCTGCCAAGCACGGTTAGGGACTCTTTCCCTAAACTGCACGCTGAGCTCCACCCGAGTCTCTGGGGCAGAATTGTGCACCGAGCTCAGCCAGGGACTATGAACTCATACTGCACGCTGAATTCAGCCCAGGACTCCGGGCCTATACTGAGTGGGTAGTCCAGCCAGATTCTTGGGGCCGCCGAGCCTGTGTGCACAGCTCAGCTAGAATCTCTGGACCTAATCTGCTCGGGAAGTCCATCTAGGGCCTCTGGGCTGAATCTGTGTGCTGACCTCAGCCTGTGTCAGCGCCCCAAAACTGCCCTCTGAGATGAGCTAATGTCTTGGGAAGAACTGCTCGTTGATGTGAGTTAGCGCCTCCGGTGGATCTGAGCTCTCAGTCCAGCCTGCATCACAGCAGGTGAACTATGGCTGGGCTGAGCTGGTGCCTAGTGTGGACCTGAGCGCTCCTACCAGCCTGCGTCACAGCAGGTGAACTGCAGCTGCGCTGAGCTATTGCCTTCTGTGGACCTGAGTGCTCTGCCCAGCCTGTGTCACAACAGGTAAGCTGTGGCTGCGCTGTACTGGTGCCTTCGGTAAAGCAGGAGACATTTTCTTTCATCACCACTTGCAGGATTAGGAGAATGGTTGTTTGCTGCAGCAATTTAATGAATGGAAGTCAGTGTACTACAAACATCCCACTAACCCAGGATAATTCTACTACAACTAAGAATTTTGCTGCCCAAAATGCCAATAGTGTCTATATTGAAAGACTCTGCTCTAGGGAAATATTTGTGTCACCTTTAATATGATTATTTTAAAAAGAATTTTATTATTTATTCATTTATTTTAATTTATTTACCTTTATTTTATGTTCATTGGTGTTTTGTCTGCATGTATGTCTATATGAGAGTGTCAGATCTCATAGTTACAGACAGTTGTGAGATGCCATGTGAATGCTGGGTTTGAGCCCAAGTACTCTGGAAGAGCAGCTAGTGTTCTAAACCACTGAGCCATCTCTCCAGTCCCATGACTTTATTCTTAAAGTAAATGATCATCAGATACCTATCTTTATTAGGGTGAAATAATACATTTTTACTTCATATTCACTACATGTACAGAAATAATCTGTGTCTTCTGTAGTTTTAGAAAAATGATGTCATTGGCTATAAGGTGACATTTGTAGGGAAAGCTTTGAGCATAATCAACAAGCTGAAGCCATGGAAGTGATGCAAGCTAGTGGTCCCTTGAATGCAAATTGTATTTACATGCATTGTAGGGACTTTTTCCTCTCAGCTCCATAAGCCCGCTTTATATTAATTAGCTAATGACTCAAGTGTTTTAATAATGAAAAATCAAGTAAATTATCAGTAACATTAATGGTCATTCTCCTTCTGAGTTGAACAAGAATAACTTAATTTGCATATATTAGGCATAGTTACTTCTCGTTATATCAGATTCTTTTTTTTTATGGTACAGTTTATAGATTATTTTTTTATAGACTTTGCATTATTGAAAAGTTTAAAAGAATGTTTTCCAAGGTATTTTGTACCTGACATCTAGGAACAATTTACGTTCCAACTTTTTATTTACAGTTTTTGTTTGTTTGTTTTATATTTATATTTATTGCTAATTTTGGATAGTGTTTCATGTGTTCCTAACTGTCCTCAAACTCACTATGTAGCCAAATATTGGAAGAGATCCTTCTGCTGCCATCTCCTGAGTGCTGGAGAATAACTCAGGACTTTGTATCTGCTAGGCAAGAAGTCAACCAACAGAGCCAAAATCCCATTTCTTATTTACTTTTGTAAATCACATCAAATAACTGAAGGGTTGTGATTAGGTAACTAGGGTAAATAAGTTCAAATTTTAATAGAAAATGCTTTAAGCACTTTCAGATGGTTCTATTGTATGATTGCCTTTCCCCAAAGTTTATGTGTCAGGATGTATATATAATCCTTATATCCATATGATGATGATAAGTCAAAATGGAGCCTTCAAAAGGCAGTTAGGATGACATGAAATGTCATTGTGAATCAAAGTCTTCTTAGGAATAGGAAGACAAATGTAAGCTTTCATGCTCACTGATTCAACCCAGTCACATGGAGCCCACCACACGAGTACCCATACAGGTAGAGCCTTTCAGTCTTGAACTTCTTGGCCTCTACATCTGTGAGCTGAAATACTCTATTAATTATAATTTGTTCACTGTGTGACATTCTATGGAAGCAACTGAACAGAACCTGAGACAAATGGCAAGAGTTTGGAGAGTCAAATAATCAATGTCGAATCAATGTGGAAATCTTTACATGGCATTTTGTCCTTATAAGTGAAATTGATCTGTTTGTACAAGTCAATTATAGTGTGTTTTGAAAAGTACCATTTTATAAGTCTTAGAAAACTTTTTCTGTAAAGGATGGGTTTTTAAAAAGACTTTGTAAGCTATATGCAAATTTTCCACCATTCAATTGTAGCACAAAAATAGCAAGGGATAATATATAAACAAATAAGAGTTGATACTTGCCCAGAAAATTGGCTTAGAAAGGAAGGAAGGAAGAAGGAAGGAAGAAAGAAAAGGATAATAGAAATAAGCTGATACAATTTGTCCTGCAGAAATCACTATGTGACCCTTACTTTGGTTACATCAAAAAAACATTATAGGACTGGAGAGATGGCTCAGCCATTAAAGGATAGGCTCACAAAAACAACAAAAAGCAATTGTAAATAGGAAAGCATTTCTTCTACTTAGACTATAAACATAGACTACAAACTATCTGTACAGAAAAAAATCTGCCATTTGGCACATTTTCATGCCTCAGCTTCTTTTCCCCTTGTTCCTTTACCTATCTCATATGCAAACCTAAATAAGCCAGTCTTCTATTATATAAGGAGACTTATCAATCCCACACCTATTATTTAGCACTCTGCCTTAGATTAAATATCTACGTGAGTTGCTTTATGTAGAGGAATTATATAATGTTGTTCATCTTTCAATTTGTGAAGTAATTTCTTTCATGTAACGTAAAATGTTGCAACTGCAGAGTTGAGGGTAAAGCCCAGGCTTTGGGGACATACACATAAAGATTTAAACATCAGTTCTTTTCCTTTTTAGTAATTTGGCTTTGTAGGCATACTTAACATCTTTGAAGTTTTCATTTGCAATGTTAAATACTAAATAACCATATAAAAGTAGTATGATTTGGAATGTGCAGTGAGAATTTTGGTTTTTAAAAACACAGAAAAGTTATGTGAATATGTTTCAGTTTCAATCCCCAGATGTGGGACATGAGGCTGCTTCAGATTGTCCACAGCAGCTGATTATGATTTGTCTCATGCTCTATCCAGAACATGATTTTGTCAGCTGAAGGTAGTTTATGTTTGAAATTATGGGGATTCTTGAGAGGGTATAAATGTGAGAGTCTGTGGCAGTGATTGCTGCTCCCCATGCTGCTGCTACCCCTGTTTGCTCCTGCTATTGTTACTGTTTGCTGTTTGCTCCTGCTGCTGTTGCTGGTTGCTGCTTGTTTGCTGGATTGCTGGTTGCTGGTTGGAGATATCTTGACAATGAATATCAAACCCACCCTGAGAAACTCAATACCCCTAACCTGCAGAAAGTCGTCAATCAACAGGGTATCAACCCACTCTTTCCCCTTTAACCTTCTTTCTCTGCTACCTAGTGTTGAGGGGTTGGAAGGGATGGGGATGGTATAGGGAGGTAGGATAAAGAACCCAGTAAAGTAGCCAAAATATATGGCAACAGGAATGAATTAACTAAATAAAACAGCAAATATAGGATCACAATTAATTCCATTTTTATTTACTTTTCCTTAATTTTAGGGAATCATAATTAGTAATTGCATCAGTCAATAAAAATAAACTAATCTGTTTGTTATTTGTTAATATAGTACTTGAAAGCAAAGTTACCAACTAGATGTTTTATTATTGAACTATTAGTGTTGTAGATGTGAAAACAATGGAGAAAATGACGTTTTTAGATTTATGAAATCCACCAATAGGAGATTGACTGGTGATAACTGTGGTATGTCAAATTTTTTGAGTAGAAAGAGTCTAATATTGAACTTTTCATTGTTATTTTAAAAATACACCAAATAAATAAAACAAAGTATATATTTCTAGGATAACAGCTTTGGAGATTTTGAGGAGAATATGGCAGAAAGGGAGGCCTTAGAGGCATCACCACTGATATATAAAGAAAACAGTGGCAATATGTCAGGATTTCACTGGGTGACAGGGGTGGGCCCAGGAGGCTTCAGCCCAGCTGAGCAGGTACTGATAGTTAGTGGCAGCTGGGGAAAGGTAGAGTACCTACATTCCATGGATGGTTCCACCCCAATGTGTATATGAGCAACACTAACTGGATTCGGTAGGTCATAAGCAATAGCTAAAATAGATAGAAAAGGAGGAAGAAGATATAAGGTTGGAAAAGGATTGTTGGGGGAGTCAAAGATAATTGGAAGGTGGAAGTGGAAGGTAGGTATGATAAAACCCCAGTGTATATATGCTTGAAATTCTCAAAGAATAAATAAAAGTATTATAAAACCAACCAAACAAAAACAGATGCAGAGCAAGACTACAAACTCTTCCACCCATGGACTACATGTATCAGAACAGCATGTGGGGGCAAAAAAAAAAAAAGCCCATGATTTCCAAGTTCAAGAGAGTATAGGCCCTTTATAAACAGCCTATAGAAGATCTCTGATGGCCCAGAATCTTTAAGCCTCAGGTGATTCCCAGCTCTTTAGCCTCCTTCTAGTCTCAAGAAAGCTTTTCACTTTCTTGATAAATTGTCTCTATTTTTATCATTACCCATCTCATGTGTCTCTAATTCCATTTTTATTATAGAATATGGCAATCTAGTGATATCACTGAATGTCCTGTATGTTGCTTGCAACAGTTTGAATCAATGGCAGACCCATTGCCTTGTGCCAATGGAGAGACAACCACAACATGGTGTGAGCATGAAGTAAGGCTGGGGTGCAACAGATAAGAGAAGAGGGAATTGTTTCAAAGACCAATTCCTAAAGACTTAGTACTTCTTAATTATCCCCACATCTTTAAGTTTCTGTCTCTGCTCAACAGCACGAAGGTGAGGACCAAGCACTTAACCTATGGGTATTTGTAAAAGTAGGAACTGTGAGGATGTTTTATGTATATAGTGAAATTATGATCTTCTGAATTTACAAATAGCTCATGTAAATCAGCCAAAGGAGAATGAACAAACAAATTTCTGAAAAGCACAAGATATTTCCCAAAATCTACAAATGGCAATAAAGTTGTATGCAAATGGTGCTCACTCTCAGTAACAATTGTGGAAATGCAAATCATGAAAAATGAATTGTATTTGTTTCTTATTAAACTGTCAAAATTTAGAATAGTTTGGTTATCATAGTGCTGGCCTTGGTTTGAATAAATGGATTCTTTCATACTCTGTTGAGAGTATTGATTGATTTATCCTTTCTAGAAGACAGTTTTGAAGTGTCTATGAAGACTGAAAATACTTATATCCTATAGCTGCTACTACAAATTTAATCTATCAATTTATTCACAGTTTTGTCAGAGGTATGTCAAAGGTACTACAGAAATTTCTGTTAATAGTAAATGCTGAAAACAACCAAAATGTTTATATGAAGGGACTAGCATCATATATTTTAATACATATGATGACAGACAACATAATAATGGTACATAATGATATAATATATGAAAAAGAGAAGACATATCAAACAAAATGGTTTTTTAATGGAAAACAGAAAGAGGCAGAATAGTTTGCTATGGCCGCTCTTGGGGATACTTAGCTGACACCACCTCTCACTATGCAGCTCTGGCTCACATGCTATATCAATTTTTGTTACTATTTGTGGTAGATAACCCTGATTGTGTATAGAGATAATATTTATCAGCTTTGCCTTCTAAAATGGTTCTAAGGGCAATGGTTCCTACACTTAAAGGAAGAGTTTTCCTCTCTGTAGTTCAGAGGCCTCCAAGAAAACAAAAAGTGTAGAGTCACACATAGATAAAGATTGGATTGGTCATGAATATACCAACTCAAGAACTCCAAAAAAAAAGTGGAAAGATGATGAAGAATATGGTTGGGGGCCACCCTGACCCTCATAAACTACACATTGCTATCAGACTAAGAAGATCTGGGGAAAGAGATACAACAAAGATGCTTGGACTAGCAAAAGCATATATCCCTCAAATTTACAAAAACAACCATTCAGAATATAAAGTGGTTAAACTCTAGACAAGAACTTAGCCTGTGAATCTGCCACAAGGACATATCTATGATGTGCCTCAAAGACACTGGGCATTAGCAATGCAATAGATGCTTAAACTTATGGAGTAGGAAACAAATTCCCAATACTACTCAGCTTCAGATTAAAAATTCAAACCACCTTTATCTAAAAGAACGTGTTTTCATTCAAGTATATTTTAAATTTAAAAAAAGTTTTGAGAAAACAAACTAAAATCTAGTTACATATATGTGGTTAAATATTTCAATGAGCTATAGATATGCCAAGAAACTACTAAAAGTACTTTAAGGCTTGTGCACAGGGATGTAGAACTCTCGGCTCCTTTTTTACCACCTTGTCTAGCTGCACACTGCCATGCTTCCTTCCATAATGACAATGGACTAAACCTCTTAAACTACATTACCCAAAGCAGTCCTTCCCCAAGGTGGTGGACATGCCTGTAAATCTTCATGTGAAGCAATAAAGTGAATTAAAGAGCTAGGCAGGCTTGAAGAATATCCAGTCTCCAGCCCATGACTCTTTCTATGCCCCCAAGGAGTACTCACGGGCTCTAGGAGCATCAATCTTCTGACCAAGGGCTCTAGCCACCTTCTCAAGGAGACCCTCTGGGCCCCAGGGACACCTAGTTACAACCTCAAGTCCAAATTTCATGGCTCTACTCAGCTCAAGAGGAAACATGCTGGGCCCCAGGGTCATCCATGTTATACTCCACCTCCACCCCAATACACTGAACGTGGGTCTATCTGAGACACGCCAGTGGAGGAGAGATACATCTATTCCATAAGTTCCAAACACTAATTCATGACTCTATCTACACCCAAGGAGGGTTCCTGGGCCCCAGAAGCATCCAGCCTCTAGCATGAGACTCTATCTATTTTCCTGAGGAGGCCTGCCAGGGCTCCAGAAACATCCATCCTAATACCCAAGGGTCTACCCATTTTCTCAAGGAGGCATGGTGGGCCCCAGAGACACCAGGTGCCAAACTCTGGAATACAGCCTGACTCATCTCCCTGAAGAACCTGGGGTTCCCAAGCCCCAGGAGCATCTAGCCTTTGGCCCATGGCTCTATCCAACATTTAAAGTTGGGACAGCCATTCCAGCCTTCAATCAATGGCCCTACCTGCCACTCAATGAGACCCTTTGATCCCCAAGATAATCTGGCTCTACCTATCTTCCTGAAGAGACCAGCAGGTACCAGGTACACCCAGTTGACACCAGGGACAACCAGATGGCTAAAGGGCATTGTAAGAACACAATCAATAAGAGGCAGGGCAATATGGCACCACCAGAACCCAGCAACCCTACTACAACAAGCCCTGGATATCCTATCACAACTGAAACAAAATAAAATGACTTTAAATTTATTCTTTTGAAGATGGTAGAAGCTCTAAATGCACAAATCTATTAAAGAAATACAGAAAAGTATAATAAAACAGATAGAAGCCTTTAAAGAAGAAATGAATAAATCCTTTAAAGATATATAGGAAAAAACAGTCAAGATGAGGAAAAGGAATAAAAGGGTTCAAAAACCTGGCGATAGAAATAGAAACAATAAAGACAACACAAGCTGAGTGAATCCTGGAGATGGAAAACAACAGGAACTACAGACATATGCATTAGAAGACAAGAGATGGAGGAAAGACTCTCAGATGTGGAAGATAAAGTTGACGAAATAGATACATTGGTAAAAGTAAAGTTTAAATCTAAAAAGCTAATGACACAAAAGATCTAAGAAATCAGGGACACTTTGAGAAGATAACAGGAATAGAATGAAGAGAAGGTGCCTGCCTCCAAAGACCAGAAAATATTTTCAACAAAATTATAGAAGAAAATTTCCCTAACCTGAAAAAAGAGATGCCTATAAACATACAAGAAGGGTGAAAAAAAAGAAATAGTTGGGACCTGAAAAGAAAATCCTCCCACCACATAATAACCAAAACGTGAAATAAAAGGAAAATATTAAAATGGCAAGGGAAAAGGGCCAAATAACTTACAAAGGAAGACCTATTAGAGTTACTTCTGACTTCTCAACAGATACTCTAAAATCCAGAAGGGCGTGGACAGACACCTTGCACACCATAAGACAAAACAGATATAATCCCAGACTACTATACTTGCAAACAAAACATTCAATCATCATAGATAGAGAAAACAAGATATTCCATGACAAAACCAGATTTAAACAATACCTATGAACAAATCCAGGCCAACTTAAGAAACTAGAGAGAAAATTCAAACACAAGGAGGTTAACTACACCCAAGAAAACACAGGAAGTAACTATACAGTAGCAAAACCAAAGAAAAGAAGCACACAGACACACACACACACAGACACACACACACACACACACACACACACACACACACACACACAAACAAAAAAACACCCCACAGCCATAACCAACATCAAATTTACAGGTTAACAATCATGTGTCATTAATATCTCCCAGCATCAATAGACTCAATTTCCCAATAAAAAGACATGAGCTAACAGAATGGATGTGAAAACAGGATCCATCACTCTGGTGCATACAAGAAACACCTCAGGAACAAAGATAGACATTACCTCAAAGTAAAGGGCTGGAAAAAGATTTTCTAAGCAAACAGACCCAAAAAGCAAGCTGGAATAGCTATTTTTGTACATAATAAAATAGACCTTCAACAAAATTAAACAAAAAAGATGGGGGAGGGCCATTCATACTCATCAAAGGAAAAATCCACCAACATGACACCTCAATTCTGAACATTTACGCTCCAAATGCAGGGGCACTCACATTCATGAAAGAAACATTACTAAAAGTTAAATCACATATTGAACCCCACACATTAACAGTGGGAGACTTCAATGTTCCTAATCACCAATGGACAGGCCAAAGAGACAGAAACTAAAGGGAGAAATAATGAAACTAGCATGTCATGGGTAAATGAACCTAACAGATTATCTACAGAACATTTCACCCAAACACAAAAGAGTATACTTTCTTCTTGGCAACCAATGGAACTGTCTCCAAACTTGACCACATAGTTGGTCAAAAAGTAAGCCTTAACTAATAAGAAAAATTGAAATAACCTTATGGATTAAAATTAGACTTCAACAACAGAAACTGCAGAAAGTGTACAAAGTCATGGAAACTGAACAACTCTCTACTCAATGACCAGTGGATGAGGGAAGAAATAAAGAAATTAAAGACTTGCTAACATTCAATGAAAATGAAGGCACAGCATACCCAAACTTACAAGACACAACAAAAGCATAGCTAAGAAGAAAGTTCATAGCACTAAGTACCTTCGTAAGGAAATTGGCAAGATCTCATACTAGTAAATTAACATCACACCTGAAAGCTCTGGAACAAAAAGAAGCAAATGAACATAATATGAGTGGAAGGCAGGAAATAATTAATCTCAGGGCTGAAATTAATCACTTAAAAACAAGGAGAACAATACAAAGAATCAATGAAACCAAGAGCTGGTTCTTTGAGAAAATCAAAAGGATAGACAAACACTTAGCCAAACTAAGTAAAAGGCAGAAAGACAATAGCCAAATTAACAGAATAAAAAATGAAATGTGGCACATTAAAACAGACACTGAGGAAATCCATAAATCATTAGGTCATACTTCAAAAGCTTGTACTTGACAAATTTGAAAAATATAAACAAGATGGATAAATTTTCTTGATAGATATCACTTACAAAGGTTAAACAAGATCAAGTAAATAATTGACATAGTTCTATGTCCCCTAAGGAAATGGAAGTAGACATTAAAACTCTCCAAACGAAAAAAAAAAAAAAAAACCAACTCAGAGCCTGATGATATTAGCAGAGAATTCTACCAGACTTTCAAAGAAGAGCTAATACAAATACTCCTCAAACTATTTCATAAAATAGAAATAGAGGAACATTGCCAAACTTAGTGCATGAGGCCACAGTGCATGAGGCCTGATACCTAAACCACACAAAGGCTCAACAAAGAAAGGGAATTTCAGACCAATCTCCCTTACGAACTTTGATGAAAAATACTCAGTGAAATACTCAAAAACTGAGTCCAAGAACACATCAAAAACATCATCCACCATGATTAGGCAAGCTTCATTCCACAGATGCTGAGGTGGTTCAATATATGAAAATTCATGAACTTAATCCACTATATAAACAAACTGAAAGAAAATAATCACATGATGATTTCATTTGATGCTGAAAAAGCCTTTGACAAAATCCATCACCCCTTCATGCTAAAAGACTTGTAGAAGTCAGGGATACAAGGCACATACCTAAACACAATAAAGGCAATATCAAACAAGCCTATAGCCAACATCAAATTAAATGGAGAAAAACTTAAAGTAATTTCCCTAAAATCAGGGACAAGATAAGGCTGCCCACTACCTCCATATTTATTCAATGTAATATGTGAAATCCTAGCTAGAGAAATAAGACAACTAAAGGAGAACATAGGGATACAAATTAGAAATGAAAAAGTCAAACCTATTTGCAAATAACATGATAGTATACATAAGGGCCCCCAAAAATTCTACCTGAGAACTCCTACAGCTGACAAACATCTTAAGCAAAGTTTCTCAATACAAATTTAACTCAAAAATATCAGTAGTACTTCTGTATAAAAATTATAATGGGCTAAGAAAGAAATGAAGGACACAACACCATCACAATAGCCACAAATAATATAACATATCTTGGTGTAACTCAAAAAAGGCAAGTGAAAGTTCTGTGTGGCAAGATCTTCAAGTAACTGAAGAAAGCAATTGAGGAAAATACCAGAAGATAGGAAAATCTCCCATGCTCATGGATTGGTAAGATTAAAACAGTAAAAGTGGCATTAAAAAATGCACTTTACAGATTCAATGTAATTCCCATTGAAATATCAACACAATTCTTTGCAGAACTTGAAAGAACAATTCTCAACTTCATATGGAAAAACAAAAAGCCCAAAATAGCAAAAAAATCATTCTATAAAATGAAAGAACATCTGGAGGCATTGCTATCCCAATGTCAAGCTGGGGAGGGGAGCAGAGTGTGGATTACGATTAGGAAGAGCAGGTAAGAGAGGGTTGGATGAGAGAATGGAAATCAGAGATGGGAGAGGGCATGGCTCAGATGTGCTGGAGACCTGAGATAAGGGAGGCTCCAGGAAGTCTATGGGGCCACCCTAGCTGCGACTTCTAGCATTGGGGGATATGGAGCCTAAAGTAGCCACCTCCTATAGACACACAGGACTTCCAGTGGAGTGAGAAGGACACCAAACCACCCACAAAACCTTTGTCCTCAAATTTATCCAGCCTACTAGATGTGCAGAGACAAAAATGGAACAAAAATTGAGGGAATGTCCAACCAAAGACTGATGCTACTTGAGACCCTTGCCATGGGATAGAACCAATACCTGACACTATTTTTGTTACTCTGATATGCTTGTAGACAGAAGCTTAACATAACTACTCTAAGAGGGTTCACCTAGCAGCTGATGGGAACAGATACAGAAACCCACACCCAAACATTAGACAGAGTTCAGCCAGTCCAATGGAGGAGTTTGAGGAATGATTGAGAGAATTGGATGGGTCCAAGACTCCACAAGAAGACCTAGAGTCAACTAACTTAGGCTCATGGGGAATCACAGAGTCTGAACCTCTAACCAAAGAGCCTGCATGGATTAGTCCTAGGGCCACTTCACATATGTAGCAAACGTGTAGCTTGGTCTTTATGTGGGTCCCCCAGCAACTGGAGTGGGGGCTTCTGAGGCCTCCCTTTAGATCCCATTCCCCTATTTAGGCTGCTTTGTCTGACCTCACTAGAAGAGGATGCATCTAGTCCTGCAGCACCCTCATATGCCCGGGGAGGTTGATACTCATGGGGGACTTCCCCCTTCTCTGATGAGAATGAGAGGGGAAAATGGGGGAAGTGGTGTAGTTGGGGGAGGGACTATGAGAAGAAGAGGTGGTTATGGTCAAGATGTAAGGTGAATGAATAAATTTTAGAAGTATTTTAATATATAAGTTAACATACAGGGGGAAGATAGAATAAGATTTAATATTCTAATAATGAGATAAGATAACAGATAGTAAACATTTAATATTTTGGGAGCTATATAAATTTGCTAACATCATAAAAGTCAAATGAGTGTTAACCTTTGGAATACTCTGTATTGTCTTCTATATTTGAGAAAAAATCAACATCTTACATGTAAATATAGACACAAAACATGTATAAACACAGAGAGCCATGTGTATATATGTGTGTTTGTGCACCTGTGTGCATTCCCACACATGTGTGTATGTGTGTATGTGTAACGCTCTTCCCATGGAAGCTGTCTCTAGTGATGTAGTTTGAAGCAGCCTGGTAGCATAAGGTACACAAAGAATGAACAAAATGCTAAAATAGCATGAAAGCAACTGCCTGACAGCTTGTGCATAAATATATCTTGGTTTCCTGGATTCTGTCAGTGTTTCTGCTCTCAACCATATTTTTTCAGTATTTATAATATTGTACATATATGTGAATAAGGAATTGTAAGTTCTGCATTCTCTTTTGAATGTGTCTGTACTCTACAAACTATTAGGAGAAGAGGCTTGTCTGTTAATAGGCACAGTGTCAATAGACAATATTTTTAAAGCAATAAGTGGAGTGGGTGACTATTCCAAATTCCAGGTAGAAGCTTAGATATGGAAATTCTCACAACAGATTCTTCACAATGTATTACTACTTGCCTTTGTTTAATCCATATAATCAAGATTTTATAGAGAAATCCAATAGTTTTTAGTGAGGTAAAAATGTAGGAGAAACAGTACCTAGGATGGCTTTGCTAGGTGCTAAGCTGTATTGTCCTCCCTCTCTCCCCATCTTTCCCTTCTACTCCTCTCTCTCTCTCTCTCTCTCTCTCTCTCTCTCTCTCTCTCTTCTTCCCCTCCTTTCACTATTACACCCCTCTAGATCAACCCTTTATCATAGTTATTTCATATTTGTGAAAAGAAAAATTAGGTTCTATTTATACAAATAATCTGTAATAAGTTTTACTAATTTATAAATTTTGCCTTTTTTATTAGTTCATGCCATAATTACATCACTAAACTTGTTCATCCTAGATATGAGTTATTTGATAGTCAGAATTTTGGAGAAGACTAATTTAATGGGCTATGTTAACCTACGAAAACCCCAAAGGGTAAGTTAATGTTATCAGGAAGTTTCCTGATATCAAAGAAAAATAACTTGCCCTTTAAGATTCCTGAACTTGTCTTTAATGCTGGTTCATAAGGAGAGCAAAGCAGAGGGATAAATAAAGTTGTAAAATGCCTTATAAGATGGAGAGGCTCATTATCTTTCCTCTGAGTGCCACCAGGCCTCCCCATCCAAGGGACAACAGGCATAGGGGAAGGGAGTAGAGGGGGAAGCGGGAGGGAGGAAAGGAAGGGAGGATACAAGGGATGGG
Organism: Acomys percivali; assembly: GCA_907169655.1. NCBI lineage: Eukaryota > Metazoa > Chordata > Mammalia > Rodentia > Muridae > Acomys > Acomys percivali. The sequence continues at coordinate 122,517,604 of OU015744.1, read as the reverse complement.
CTAACAATTGAGATGTAATATGAATAAATTAATAAAAAAATTATACTATAAAAAAAAAGATGGAGAGGCTCCTCAGTCTAAGTAATACTTGTGGCTCCTCCCTTCCGCAGGTGCTGAGGGGACCACCTGAGAGGAAAAAGGCAGTTCTGCACTTGGGTGCCCCACGCTGTGCTCCTCAGTGGCGACAGTCATTCTGCAGTCTTCACATCCCTCTGCACAGAGAGCTCAGGCTTTATAGAAAGAGCCTCCCCACCCTTCCCGACTTAACCTTCTCCTGGTCTCACCAGGAAGAGATACCCTAGAAACTCCTCCCTCTAAATATTGAAGAAGCTCTCCAGGATTCTCTTCTTCAACTTCTACCTTTCTCTGAGATTGTTCTCTTTTGCCTGTGAATTACCTCATTTCCTCCACTTCTTGAATTAGAAAGCCTCCCAGCTTTGTTCTTTTCTTGTGGCTTTTGGAGTGTGTTAGCCCTTCCTTTAAAAGGTAAGCATTTTGGAAGAGTACATTTTTGCAGACTAACTGATTTATTATCCACCACTCACACCCCCATCCATTACACTCTATTTTCTGCCATTACTGCTCCCAAGGGACAGCACACATGACTTGCCAATACTAAAAGCAAATGACAATCTTCCTTCCTGTTCCACTTAAACTCTGTGGCACTCAAAATATTGCCATGCTCTTCTACTTTTTAATTTTTAAAAACTTCATTTATCTTATGTTAAATCTTCTGCTGTTGCCTAGAGTTCACTTTAAAATCAGCCTGACTGGATTTTTCTCTTACCATAGGACCTGGAAAAGTGGTTCTTACCATAAGACCTTGTGTGTGTGTGTGTGTGTGTGTGTGTGTGTGTGTGTGTGTGTGTATGTGTGTGTGTGTGTATGTGTGTGTGTATGTATGTGTGTGTGTGTATGTGTATGTGTATGTGTGTGTATGCTGGAAAAGCAGTTCTGACCATAAGACCATAAGTGTGTGTGTGTGTGTGTGTGTGTGTATGTGTGTGTGTGTGTGTGTGTATGTGTGTGTGTGCTGGAAAAGCAGTTCTGACCATAAGACCATAAGTGTGTGTGTGGTGTGTGTGTGTGTGTGTGTGTGTGTGTGTGTGTGTGTGTGTGTGTCCCATCCCTTCCTTTCACCTGTCTTACTCTTTCCTTTTTGGTCATGTCTAGTTGAAAGAACTTAATTAAATTCTTAAGTCCTGCCCTAAACTACAACCTCATAACTCCCCAACTTCTATCTTAAGACTATGTTCAGCTAATTCTGGAACTCATATACCACCATCCGCTCCACCTTAGAGCAATTCCTCCTGTCAGTTCTCT
>OU015744.1:122472836-122516271 GCA_907169655.1 Acomys percivali | reverse complement strand
GTGTGTGTGTGTGTGTGTGTGTGTGTGTGTGTGTGTGTGTGTGTGTGGTTATTCAGGCCATTTCTTTTCTTTGAAACCTAGATAATATTTTAGTTAGTTTTAGTATATACATGAGTATATTATTGAGAGAATGAACAGAACTTGGGGCTAAGAATTATATAAAACTTTTGGGAAAACTGTGTACTGACATACAAAATTTTAATTTAATATAGAAAGCAACCAATCACTGTAAATTAGTAAATGTAATTAACTATTATATTGAGACTAGGGAGTTTTTCATTAGTACATCAAAACAAGTCTATTCCTAAGAGAAAAAAATGCAAATAGAAAATGCAAGGTGGAATAAATTCACAGTTTTGCATATGTAGAATTATAGCTGTGATTTTGTACAGATGTGTGATATGAATCCATGAGCAACTTCTATATTTATTACTAGAATGAGAAAAATAGTACAATGTTCATCACTCACTCTGTAGTCAGGCTCCTTGGCTTCAAAGTTCGCTATCTGCTGGACAGAGAGGTCTGCCATCTGCTAGGGTGTGGGACAGTGTAGAGCTCTTGGGGGATGCTATGAGAATTATAGGCCTCAGTGAGGAGGGGTACACAGTATAAACACCCAGGAAGTACAGGGTGTTTCTCTGAAAGGTATAGATTGATTGACTGATTTCCTAAATTTTTCAACTAGTGAAAAGTTTAAGTTCTAAGTTAGGACAAGCATGAGTTGAAGATGAACTATTGTTCTAGGGTTTCTCACTCATTAGTAGAAGAAATAGAAACATAAACATGCCCGAGTAAGAAACATGTGATATACATACACACACAGATATGTTCCAATATGTTAAGAAATAACTGTACATTAGAAAGCACACAAGTAAGTGTAATATAAAGATGATGTGTTAGCTGGTAGGTGAGTACCCAACTGCAATCCCAGCACTAAAGGGCCTGAGGCAGGATGATCATTGGTTTGAGGCTAACCTGAACTATATAGTGAGACCTACTCTTAAAAGAATAAAACAAAGATGGTGTGGTCTTGCAGGTGGCAGAAGTTTTGCTAATGGAGGAAAGAAAGGGATCTGGAATGAAGAGTGAATGTGGCTGCCAGCTACATGAGAACACAAGGGAGGTGCTTTTCCTTGGAGCATGTTCAGAACAGGGGAAACAACAAATGGTCGATTCTGTGAGTTGGAGGAAGTTAAAGAATTATTCTTATTTTCTAATCTCAAAAGCCTTTGGGGTGCATTTGAAGAGCAAATTAACTTATCCACAGAACAGTTGCAAAAATTCACATAAGGTTGCTAACACTCAGTTGTCTGTGCTATATATTTTCTATGTACTAGCATTTAATTTTCATACTTCCATGGGGTGAGTCACAGAGGAAGTAAATAGCAGTTCAGGAGAGAAGCCAGAGAGCCCCAAGACTCCTCACTCTGTAGTATGGTTGACTACAACATTAGTTTTTCTGATTTATTTTGGCTAAAACGTCATGTTCTAAAACTAGTTGTAATTTTACATAATTAGTTATTACATAACTAATATAATGGTTGAACTGTTTATTTTTGTGTTATTTTCATGAACAAATCAGTGTTTTATAAAAAAAAATACGGTATTTCAGAAGTTGTACCTAAAACTAATTATATTGATGATGTTATCAAGACTAATCATGTTTTATCATAATAATAAAGCACATTTTATAGTTAATAAAATGCCAAGACAAGTATTAAATAAAATGTTAACAACTTATTTGAGTGTCTATATCCCTGCTACTTCTTGGAGTGAAAGGTTTATCATGGAAATGAAAGCACAAACCTAAGAATGAAAGCCAGTGAGTGACTCCTCATGCTGTTGGCTCCCCTGCTCTGTTTGCAGAACAGATCACGGGATGCCACCTCTGTCCTTTCTACTTACCTCAGCCTTTTCTGCTACAGCAACAGCTTCAAGGCAATGTGAAGTTTGGATAGTCATATAATGCTCTTGCTCTTACCTCCTCAAGGGTAGACCACAGGAAAATGATAACAATGTCCACAGGTTCATGCAGCTAGGCGTCAGTGTGTATTGCTGTGCTCCCTTGGAGTCTCTACTTCACACTGCCTGGGAAGACTGTATTTTTATAGCTTGTCCTCAATGAGATTCCTTTCTTTTGGGTTCAAGTCCTGTTCCCTCTACTGTTAGCATCACAATCCCAGGCTGAGAAAGTAACATCATATATATTTATTTACACATTTTACACACACACACACACACACACACACATACATACACACACACACACACTCACACATACACACACACACACACCACACCACAGCACAACACACCACACCAGTTTGTGGCAGCACCTATCTATGAGCCTAACCCTCAAAAGGTAGAGGCAAAACAATTTTAGAAGTTCCAGGTCATAGCCAGATGGTGGTGGTGCACACCTTTAATTCCAGCACTTGGGAGGCAGAGGCAGGCAGATCACTGTGAGTTCGAGGGCAGCCTGGTCTACAGAGTGAGTCCAGGAGAGCCAGGGCTACACAGAGAAACCCTTTCTCGAAAAACAAAACAAAACAAAACAAACAAACAAACAAACCAACAAGCAGACAAAAAGCAAAACAAAACAACAACAACAAAAAAACCTCAAGAAGTTCCAGGTCATCCACTACCATACAGTAAATTCTATGTCAGCCTGGATTACATAAGACCTTGTCGTAAAACAGAAATAAATAAATAAATAAATAAATAAATAAATAAATAAGGAAGGAAAGAAGGAGTCCTTTTTAAACAAGGTTCTAACTCAAATGGAAGTAACAAGCTTCCCAAAAAACTCACAATAAACTGTGGCATATTTCAGTTTTAGAACTGTTTTTACTATTGGTTCTGTAATTAAACAAAACCTTTTTATATTCATGCTACTGGACACCTGAATGTCTTTGTTTCTTCATTGTCAAAAGCTTAATTGTTCAACATTGATTGATCACAATGAAGTACTTATTAAACCCAAACAAGTACCACTTGAATCTGAAGGTGGCTCCACCACTAACCCTTGGTATATACGTGTAGAAGAAATTTTAAGGACAAAAAGGAGTGACATATAATGCTAATAATAATTCTAATATTGTCAACATCACTGGTCATCAGCAAAATGTACAATGAAGGCAGCAGAGATATTAGCATAGAGTTGAATGTCAAAATTATAGAAAATATTAAGTATTGGTGAGGATAGAAAGTGATTGAGAACCTTAGGTATTGTTTCTAGGAGTAAAACATTAAACAGCTGCTCAAGGAGACAGTTTGGCAGCATTTTACAAAGTTAAACATACATTTAATGCAGGACTGGGCAATGAAACCTGTATCCATTTACTCAAGAGAATTACAAGCATATGTTCAACTAAAGCCTTGTATTCACAATGACTTCAGAAAAACAAAAAACAGCACAATGCTTGTCAGTGCAAAGTACTCCTGTGACCAGTCACAATAACCAGTGGCTCTCAAAGTCATTAAAGCCAGATGCAAAAGCATATACATTGTATACATAGCAAAAGTATAAAAAAACAAATAAGTGGTCACTGGGACAAAGTTTGAAGAACTGACTTCCAAGCATGTGAGAAAACTTTTCGTGGCAACAAAAACGTCTCCCCTCTCAGGTGATACGTGGGCCAGTGTTTCACCTAAGTAGTGCTTGCACAGTGCACAGTATACAGAGACTAATAACTCACTTTAGGCCAGTGAGACTCGCTCGATTTAAACCAATAGACTCAACAAGTTTTCTTTATTGTATGAGAATAAAATTCGTTAGTTAGCTGTTACCAGAATTTATGTTCTTTCATTAGTGATGCTCTCTCAAAAGACCAATTCAGATAGTGTAGAAAGTCTATCCCCCCCCCAAAAAAAAAGGAAGTCTAATAGGAAAAAAAAATTCAATCCTATTATCAGTTCAGGAGAGTTATTTGGGTGTTTCTACATATACACCAGAAATACTAAATAGTGTCTCCAGTAACATTAACATATTTCCATTGTATTTATTTTTTATTCATCAAAGTTGTTCCTAAAAAACAGAAAGTAAAAGGAACTATATCTCTGTGAGTATCTTTACCAGACAATGAAGATTGAATAATCATCTCACAGTCCATTTGGAAGAGATTAACAGTTAATATTTTTTTAATCCATATTTGCCAAGATAATTCAAAAACTTCTCTGAGGTGTCAATGTGTATTCCTTGAGAGGCCATGTTTGTTTTCTCTTAGATTAAAATCTTTATCTTTCTTTGAAACTCAAACTGCTGACTGCAACCAATAATATCGAGTGTTATAAATATTCTATTCAGATTTCTGAGGAGATTTAGTTGGAATTTTTCCTTTGATGACTGATGAGACAGGGAATACAGGGCAGCATATTTTACTGTTTGTATTCTAGACAGACAGGATTTATATTCCTATTTTCTCCAAAGGACAGAGGGTGCGGGGCTTTTTCATAAATCTATGTGCATTTTCTGGGCAAAGAATACCACAGCCAAATATTTGAGTCACTTTGATTCCAAGTTAGAAATTGTCATTTTTCCTTTGAAACAGGAAACACATGGATGGTGACTAATGCTGTCAGTCTTAAACTGGTAAATGTTTAAAACTAGTGCTCTGAAAAAAAATGATTTGTAGCCTTTTCTGATGTCCTTGTTGTAAATACTTCAACCATTTCCAATTCCAACTCACCTCAGTGCTATCAGCCACCTTGCAAATTTCTCAAGCTTAGCCTTGTTTGTCATAAGTCATTTTCAGCTGGTTCTTAGCAAACCACAGAAGGAACCATATTTCCATGCAGTTATTCATTGAAAGCTCATTGATGACATGATCAAAAGAACAATTACAACTCATTTAAGCGAAAGTGGAAAATAATTGTACCAAACTGTAGATGCTATTATATCATACCTTTAATGTAGAACAAAAATACATGAAAGTTACCTTTAGTCAAGCTATAATAAAAGAAACTCAGAATAATACAGCCTAATAGAATTGCTCCTGCAAAGACAGAATACTCTGACATAAAGAGAGAGGAAGGAGGAAAAAGTAGGACTTTGAATCTAAGAAACTAGATGAATGTCATTGTCACCACAATATAAAATACAAAAGAATAGTGAGTTTGATATTGCCTACCTTTTGTCTTAGATGCCTGTAAAAAATACAAGACAGAGCTGGAGATGTGGCTTAATGATTTTTTGTCTTTGCTGTGGACAGAATTCAGTTCCTAGAACCCAGGTTAAATAACTTACAATTGTCTGTAATTCAAATTTTACAGGATCTGATGCCCTCTACAGGCCTCTGTGGTCACCTACACTCATGTGTGCATGTACAAACATAGACACATGTACATAAATAAAGATTAAAAATAAAACAACATAAGAGCTATTTATTAGGAAGAAAAGCTTACTTGTCTATAGTTTTAGAAAGTGTCAGGACAGTGACCTGTTCGTGCATTTGTCATGGCTAAACCAAGGTCTTTTCATCATATAATAACTTGGTCCTATAACCCTCATCTCTTAGGTTTATTTAAATTTGTGTTAATTATACATTTAAATTAAATTTGAATTCATCCTGAGTGTAAATTTTTAATTAAGAGTCAGAATACTATTTTCTCATGGAAATTTGTTGCTTGAAAGCTGCCTAGAAAAATAAAGGATAAAACAAAAAAAAAAGTCTTTGAGGTTAAACTCAACAAAATCATAAATGTACTCCCTATGAATACTGTTGCACTGAGAAATCCCTTCGGAGTCAGAAAAAATAAATTTCTGTCTGCAGTGTTGTACATTCCCTAAACTCTAATCCTTTGAAGCACTCATTAGCAGATGCCTCCTCAGTGTATAGGGTTTTATGGCTTCACTGAGTGTGTCAACATTAAGCATCATTAAAATGGGTAATTAGAATAAAAAGAGAAACTTCCATGTGTCTTTGGAAGGAGTTTGTCCTTGAAACAAAAAGATACTATAATAAAATTAACTTCTCTTCCTCTCAAAATGCATGGTCAGAATTAGAAGAATGTTTCTAGACACAATGGTTAAAATGGAAGCACGCATTTAATATAATTTTTAAATTGGGTAACAATTAACCTAGCAATGTATCGGAAGGGTAGGATCCATGCACACATATAGATCATTGAAAGAAATGTTGCTTGGGTTAGTTTTTCATTAACCCAAAAAAATCAGGAGACAAGTGGAAAAAAAATCTTAATTGTCTAACGTAAAAATAAAGAACATTTTTTGTTTGTTTATTTGATTGTTTTGAAGACAGAGTTTCTCTGTCTAGCCTTGGCCGACCTGGATTTCGTTTGTAGATCAGGGTGGTTTCAAAGTCACAGCCTGCTTCTGTCTTCCTGAGTACAGGGATTACAAGCATGTGCCTGCCTATAAAATGTCATTTCTATAAAACATTATTTAAGTAATTAAAAAATACACTTTCAAACACAGTTTATAGAAACAAAATAACTATAGTCATAAATGAAAAACATTCCATCTCTGTAATAAGAATAATTAAGAAATATAAATTAAGAAATAAAAATATATTTAATAACATTTTTCTCACCACATATTCCATAGAACTGTTAACTAGAAATCAAATATTAATCTAAAAACTATTTTGAAAATTAATTGTTTTACATGGTTGTTCCTGTCACATATTTCTTTCATTTCTTAAAATTAATTTACTCTTTGGGGTGCTTTACCACTGTTGACTGTGTGTTCATCCTGTAATTTATCCCTTGACAATTTCTGTGACATGAACTCTGGCCACCACCCCTCCACTCTCTCTTACAGCCCCTTTACCTATACTTTACCTTTCCTCACACCAAGTTCCTGTGATGATTTGAATTATGATGAGTCCCATAGTGTTATATATGTGAGTACTTCATTATCGGTTGGTGGGTCTGTTTAGGCAGGATTAGGATGTGTGGTCTTGTTGGAAGAGCTGTGTCACTGGAGGTGGGGCTTTGAGGTTTCAAAATACTTGGACTATTTCCAGAGTCTTTCTCTGCTTGATGATATACTGTGAGCTATCACCTACAGTTTCAGAGCTGATGCAAGCGAGGCATGGATGTGTCACTCTCTACCATAGCATGAATAGCTCAGCAGTGGCTACATCACTAAGGTCAAAGATTTCTTCTCCCCAGCATACCCTAACTGCCAATAGCTCTCCTAGGTAGGATAGGCCTCCGTGAGCTCCAACCCCCATCTATAACTGAGTGCCTACAGGCTTAGTCTTGTGCAAGTCTGTGATGGTCACTGCTGTAAACTTGATCGAATCTAGAAATAGTCCCTTGTTGGACCTCCCTCTAGCCATGCATTAGGGGTGGATTGTGTTTATTACAGTTATTGGTGTGAGAATACCCATTCATGGTATATAGTGTTTCCTTACTAGAATCCTAGATTGTATAAGTGGGGAAAGGAAAGTGAGTAGCAACATGCATTCACTCATCCTTCTTTGCTTCAGATAGTAGGTGTGATGTGGACAACTGCTTTAGGTTACTGCTCACTTGATATTCTTGTCATTATTGACTATACCTGAAACAAGTTAAAATAAACCTGGCTTCATTAAATTTCTTTTCCTATGTATTTTACAGCAACAAAATAAAAATTATTATAAGATCCTAAGCAGGCCATCACAACTACCCATTAGACTCTCCTCACATTGGTCCAACTCATACATTCCTTCCTGTCTGTCTTTCATGATGTTCACTGAGACTCAGAAGGTAGTGAAATAAATGTTTCTGTCAATGGGCTATCTCCATTACAGTCAGGCCTCTTTGAACCAGTAAACATATCATGCCTGGCAGGTTGTTACTGTAGCAGGCAAAATCCAAAGCTGTGAATAACTTTGCTCATGTTTCTCTTTCATCTCCCTGCATAAACAGTTCTCCTGGTATTATGAAAGTGAGCCATGAAGGAGGAATCTTTCAGTTTAGTTCCACTATTGTTTCTGTGAGCTTGGTAACCAAAGCATGTAGTGTCTTCATCAACAAGTTCTTGCCATCTGGGGCTGGTGGGAAAACAAATGCAATGGTGATAACACCAGTGTCCTCTTAGTCAACAACTTTTAGGAAGTTATCTTATAGCTAGCATTGGAATTTTTGTTTAATAATCCAGGATTTGCCAAAGTTTTGTTATTCCCGTAGGTGCAAGGAGAAAAACCATTGACCCAAATCATTATGACCAAACTAATTAAAGCATTTTTTATTTGTGTAGACAGGGTATCTCTCCCTGTAGTTGGAATTCAAGAGATCAACATTAAACGTAGGTAAGAAAAGGATTTTTATTGCTCAGGTGGTTTACCAATTGGTTATTTGGAAGGCAAGTAGGAGAGGTAATGTAAACAGAAATAAGGCATGGTTTCAATGTGGTCATAACAAGGGAGTCATAATGACAAGGTAGTAATAATAACCTTTTCAAACAAAGGCATGGATGATGTTTCCTAGTAATGGTAGTACAGACTTAAGGTTACAGGTAGGACATAGCCCAATCCTTGATAAATCTTATGATTTAATAAATATAAATAAAAATAAATCCTATTATTTAAGCATAAACATGAATGAATCTAGTTTGTCTTAAATATAAGGAACAGTAATGCTTTAACTTTGGACCTAACATGTATATGACTTTATTACAGTTAGCTTTGATTTCATCTGAATAACCTTCATTGAAAGATAATAATTAAATGCATGTTTTAATTTATAAAAGACTTTTAACAAAACACACCAGAATTATAAAAACAGAAAACTCCTAAATTTAAAATGTTAAAAATTATATGTTAAACATTAAGCTAGACACAAGTGGCACACACCTGTAAACCTAGGAATTAGGGAGGCAGAGGCGGATGGACCTCTGTGAGTTTAAGGCCTTCCTGGTCTACAAAGCAAGTCCAGGACAGCCAAGGCTGCACAGAGATGCCACGACTCGAAAAATCAAAATAAATAAATAAATAAATAAATAAATAACTGTGCTTCTGATAATGCTTCCTAAATGGGCTTTAATACTGACATGCAGACAATGTTCTTTTATGAATTCTCAAGGTACTTTGAAAATTGAAAATCATGATTTCCATTAGAGAAGAATTTACATTCTGCTTCAGGGGAACAAGATATCTTTGGTTTCTTCATGGCTCTTTGTTATATACTCACTCACAACTTTAGCCTCAAGCCTCAGTGGAGATGAGAGAACCACTCAGGAGAAAGACTCCCAATTCTGTAGGGGAAAAGACTGACAAAGAACAAAGTTCTTATAATAAACAGGAACTTGTTTTTTCAGTGTTGTAGTTTCATTCTTGTCACTGTAATAAAATATTGACAAAAGGCAACTTAGAGAAGAAAGCCTTTATTCATTTTGCAGTTGTAGTTCACAACCATGACAGCAGGAAAGTCACAATGGTAACCGCATGCCTTTATCTGTTATAGTATAGACAAACTCATACCTTGAAGTACCTTGTCATATCACATTCACAGTTGTGTTACAAATGGATGCAGGCATGCCAGGTACTTGCTCTATTGATTTCTCCACTCTTTATAACTCACAACCACTTGTCTACGTAATGATTTCACCCAGAGTGGGCTGGGGCTTCCCACATCAATTAAGTTAATTAAGACAGTCCTACACAGACTTGTCCAGAGAACAGCCTAACATAGACAATCCATTATTGAGTCTTTGGTTCTAGGAGATGTCAAGTCATCAATGAAAGCCAATTATCACATTCAGTTTAATTAATGCTGCAACTAGCATTGTATGTCTAGAGAAAAATAACTTTGAAGCCAAAGGATAAAATATATTCAGGGGCTGGAGAGATGGCTCAACCTGTAAGAGCACTTGCTGTCTGTTCTTCCAGAGAATCCAAGTTAAGTTCTTAGCCCCTTTTGGAACAGCTTACAATAAGCATCCCACATTCTTTTCTGGCTTCCCCAAACACAGTATTTATGTGCACATACAAACACCCACATACACATCCATAATACATAAATAAATTCAAATATTTATACATGTGGAAAAGACCTTTAAATATACCTATTTGCTGCCTGCTAATGGTAGAGATTTTGTTCTCATTGAGAAAAGCTTGCATTTTCTTTTCTTTCATTTCATTTGTTTTTTTGTTTGTTTGTTTTTAAGTCAAGGACTCATTAGATAGCTAAGCATGACTGAGAACTCATTGTACAGCTCATATTGACCCTGGACTTCTATTATTTCTCCTTACTGCAGGCACCAAAGTTCTTTATAAAAGACTTCAACGTTTTTAAATTTTATTTGTATTTATTTTTTGTTGGTACTTTGAGATAGGGCCTTAATATGCAGCTCAAGCTGGTCTTGAATTTTCCATCCTCCCACTCCAAGATTAACCTCTTGAATGCCTGGATTATAAAAATATGTCACCATAGATCTTTACTAAACCCAAATTGAGCTTGGCCAGTTTATGGAAGAGTTAACTTTTCTGCTACCACTTCCTTATTGCTGCTAGATCTCACAGTCTCTAGGGTGTGTCTTGCAGACATTCCTCGGACTTGGACTAACAGTGTAGAAAAAACAACAACAACAACAACAACAACAAAACCAAAGAGACAAAGTATGGGAGCTTGCTGTAAATGCAAAAATCTCTGGCCATGACCAAGATCTGGCTAATAATGTGCAGGATAAAAAAATCACCACATGATTTGAGTTAAAATGAGAGGGGCACTACTTTGTCTTACCCAGAGACATCATGTGAGACTCTGACATTTCTTAATGGTGGATCTCACAGATCCTTTGTCTTTTTAGCCCCAGTGAGTTTTTAGGTATAGCCCTTAAACTTTGCCTGAAAATTACTGAATTCCATATTTCCTCCTGTGTTATAAAAAGTAATCTTTATAAACAGTAGTGAATTAAGTTTTTGCTTGGAAGTCCCCCTCAGTCACAGTCATAGGGGAGGGGAGTAAGGGGAAAATGGGAGGGAGGGAGGAATGGGAGGATACAAGGGATGGGATAACCATTGGGATGTAGTATGAATAAATTAATAAAATAAAATTTAAAAAAGTTTTTGCTGCTAGAAATTAAGATAAATGGTATGCAGGTACCCAAGAAAAAGGATGGCTGACCATGAGTTTCAGTCTCCATATATAACCCAGCTACGATTTTTTCCCAAGGCTCCTAAAATAAATAGCAAGTGTGTCTTAGAAGTAAAGAATTACATTTTTGCTGAAGTTGTGCCTTGCCTTCATATTCTGAGATAAGAGATACCAATGTCTCTTCCAGTACAATCTAGACTACGTTTCACTAAAAACAATCTACCACATGTCTGTACAGGCAAATGCTGCATGTTCTAGAAGGAATGGCTATTTATACGGTGAGTTCATCGAGGTGCTTCCTTTTCTGAATGTCACGTATTTTCCAGTTTCATCAGAATAAACTGGGGAAAAGCCCTCTCCAGTGAAGCCACATTGATATGTAAACTGCTTGTATGTGACACTGTGTGAAAGACTTCTTGGAAATTGCCCTTCTCTCTTCTTTCCTTCTGCCCTCCTGAGGACCTGATCTTTACCTTGACTTACTGTCTTTACTTTGTTCTTCTAACTGTCTCTGTCATTTCAGTTGTGTCACCTGTCTAATTATCTCAAATTCCAAGAAAGACTTATAAATGATCATCTTGTGCTGGGGACTGACATTATGCATACTTTCTCACCTACCACCAAGAGATGTTACTGACCTGGTGATAGGACACAGCAAGACACAGTAGAAGTAGATCATAATAAGAACCACTGCATTCTGTTACCAAATGGACCTCCATTTGCCATTATTTATAATCCCTGATCTACACAGCACCAAGAAGCTGTCCCAGTGTGACCATGCCAGAGGGCTTTGCTTTTGTTTGACACAGTTTCTTTCCTTCTGTCTGCTAGGTGGACTCTTGAGGTAGCAAGCAACCAGTGGCCAGCCTACAGACTTGCCTTGGTAAACACTGTGCCTGAAGGAGAACACTACGCTTAGAGTGTATAAAGACAGTTCACTGGGAAAAGTGGGAGCATGGATTTTTTTGTTCCGTATGCTTTGGGTTCTTGAGTTCTAGGAAAGGCATGTCAGAAATAGCACTTATCTTTTCCTGATTTTAACTTTAACCGTCCTCTTTCTTTATGCAGATAAAATGGCCTCAAGTTCCTAAAGGGAAGAGAGAGATTTAGTAATGGTTACTGGTGCAGCTGCCTAGAGCAGGAATTCTTACTGATTAGCTTTAGGTTTTGTAAAGAATTTTCTCCATCTTTTTACTCTCCAGGAACCTATGTTTGCAGTTACCATCTCCTAAAATTGAAAGATAGCTTACTTTGGTTCACTGGTTGTTAAATTACACCAACAATCTAAATTGTTTAAAAGAATTGTATCTTTTAATATTAGTGTTTAGCTTTTCTCTATGATTTTTATACTTATAATTCAAGCAGTATTAAAATGTATCCCCAGGAGATATTTGCCTCAGAATTGTAGGCAATATTTCCTATTCCAATCCTTTTACAATGTACCCATCATGTAAAAAAAAAAACACAACAAAGCAAAACAACCCAGAACTGCAGAAAGATGGCTTTTTAGAATTAATAAATGGATTTTGAAATATAAAGTACACATATCAGGATATGCATTGTCAGTAGAATTTAGGATATTTATCCAGTTTCTCTTTTAAAAAACTAGATTTGGATTCTTCTCCTTAATGGAACTGAGTTGGTAATGTAAATTAAATAAAAATAGTTTAATCTATAATCCTAAAAAAAAAAAAATCAACACTCCACATGGCTTCGTAATACACAATAAGCACTGAAGTAGGGGTAGACCACTTAAGGTTATGTCCAAGTGGATCTCAAGAGTTCATGAAAAACACAGTGGGTTGTGTAAGTCTAAGAAGAAAACACCTCTGAAACATACTGCTTTAGAGAATACAACAAAGCAACTAGCACAGAATTTTATCCTGGGAAAAAATCAAAGTTAAATGGTTTTATTTGAATTGGTCATGATCTCACATACATAGCAGAAGCAATTAAGAGAAGTACCTTATTTACCACAGAGTAGCCTTCTATTGCTTTGTTTACATAACCTTTTGGGTCCAGTATAAGAAAAATCAAAGAAGGGACTGGACAGATGATGGCTTTAGCATGTAAACATCTTTGCTACCAAACCAAATACCCTAAGTTCAATCCCCCACACCCACATGGTAGAAGGAGAGAACTGAATTGACTCTCCGAAGGTGTCATTTTCACCTCTACAAGTGTACACAATGGCATGTCGACAGCACCCTTCAGATACCAGAATTCATATTAAATAAATAATTATTTTGTTTTTAATGTAAGAAAGTAGAAACAAAGTACAAATAGATCTTAGAAGGGAGAAGCAAATAAGTAAATAAATGCCAAAGCAACAGCAGAAACAGCTCTCTAAGTGCCTAAGAAAGTAAAATCATGAGCATCAACCTGTGAAACTATTATGTCAAAAATAACTACAACATGACAGGCTTCAAGATATCTGTTGGAAACAGGACAGTAAGCAAAATGCCATGGAATTGATTGAAAATGAACTAAAAAAATCATAAGAATAAAAAAAGTAAATGACAACTGTTGTCTGAGAATAAGATTAACTTAGTTTAGAACATTGAAAATTATATTGACTTAGAGTTATGATTGCAATTAGAGAAAATAAAGATCCAAATAGTCTTAAAAATGTTCTCTGATGTTTTTCTAAATGGCAGGTACACAAAGGAAGGCAGAAGCTGGATGTTATGTTACACATTATTTATTAGTTATGACTGGTTGGTAGCAAAGTTTAAGCTGTTTTGATAAAAAGATAAGGTAGAATAACAAGAGAAATTAAGAACAGTTTAGGAATCTGTAGAATAGATTGGCTGACTCTCTCCAAGGTGGGTTCACCTCAGCTACAGGTATGGAAAGTGGGAGGTAGGAAGGCTAATATTTAGAGGATGTATTTGCATCCCTATTGTATGCTTTACATGTCATGGTTATGGCAAAGGCTCACTCGGTGAAATTCTTGCCATCCAAGAGTGAGGACTTGAGTTTGTACCCCCAACACATCAAAACAAAGGAACAAACAAAAGCCTTGTTGCAGTAGCTCATATTTATAATCTCAGGTTTGGGACAGTAGAAACAGGAGGATCCCTGGGACTTTTGGGACAGCTAGTCTAACCAATCAGCTGGCTCCCAGATTCAGTAAGAGATCCTGTCTCAAAAAACAAAATACAGAGTGACTCAGGAACAATACCAGACATTGACCTCTAGCTTCTACATGTGCATATGCACCTATGAACACACACACATACACATATGCACACATACACACACATGCACACATACACACATACCCTTGTGCGTGTGGGTGAAGGTCAGCAGAGAGTGAGCATGAGAGCGAGAGAGTGAAAGAGACAGACAGAGAGACAGACAGAGAGGCAGAAAGACAGACAGGCAGGCAGGCAAACAGGATAACAGGCAGACATAGACAAACAGAGACAGAAAAATTTTGGTGACAATGTACCTGTGGCTAAATTTAACAGTGACATACCCCCCACCCATAATTTCAATGCTCTGAATTATTCTTTCTCTATTTTTAACTTGACACAACTAGTTTAAAATAATCCATTGTAATCATAATAGCAAACTAGATGTAGATAGAAAGTTAGTAAATTAGACAGAATGTTAGAATACAACACTCAGAGAGTATTTCAGGCCTGGCACAGTGGAACATGCCTTTAGTCCCAGCACACGGGGGGGGGGGGGGGGGGAAAAAAAAGGGGGAGCTCTGTGAGTTCAAGCCCAGCCTGGTCTACAAAGTGAGTCCAGGACAGTCAGAACAGGACAGAAAAACTGTGTCTCAGGGGAAAAATAACAGAGAGTAGTTCAGGGATGGCAAAATGGCTCAGGCCCACAAGCATAATGACCCTCTGGTCCAATCCTCTACACTAACCTGGTGGAAAGAGAAAACAACTCTCACATGTTCTCCTTTGACTTTTACATGTACACCATGGTACACAAATACCTATTCTAACACCTGCACATGCAAAATAGTAATGAATAATCAGAGAGTAATGGAAAGAAACAATCAATGACAAAGAGAAGTAGAGAAGGAAAGTAAAAAATAGCAAGAAAGTATATATGATGGTTTGAATTAGCATGGCTTTGATAGGCTCATGGTTTGGCTACTGGGCATCAGTTGGTAGAATTGTGTGGGAAGTGTTAGCAGCTGCAGGCTTGGTAGAACTGCTTGGGAAGGATTGGGAGGTGTGGTCTTGATAGAGAAGGCATGCCACTGTGGGTGGGCTTAAGATTTCAAAAGACTCACATCATTCCCATTGCGCTCTTTGATTCCTGCTTTCAGATCAACATGTAAGCTCTTAGCCTTTCTTGTCACCATGCCATTGCTCAGCCATCATGGACTCCAAGCTTTGAAGCCATAAGCTCAATTAAACACTTTGTTTTATAAGTTGCCTTGGTCATTGTATTGTATCACAGCAAATGAAATGTAGAAAAGAGAGTATAGCATCTATTCAGGGTTTTAGAAAGAATGAAATGAGACAATATTTAAAATTACACTGATGAGAATTTTCCAAGCAGATGATTTAATTAAAAAATTCAAGTAGCTCAAATTATTCAAGTCCAGATAGAATTCCCTCTGCAGACGTAAGGAAAGTAGGTGGAAGGCAAATAGAAATGCATAAAAGCATGTAGACTATAAAGAAGAGATTGCTTTAAGAGGAATGGTGGCCACATTGAACAGAGAAGGATTACATGCAAAAAAAGGAATAAGCTTCTGAGCACATATGGAGCAATTGAACTTGTATGGAGAACAAGAACTTATCTGTAAAATGGATTAAGAGGGAAATGTGGGTGCAAATGAAGAAGACATGCTCAAAGATTCACAGGAAAAGTAAGAGTTCTTGTCAATGGAATAGGAATCCAGCTTGTGAGTTAGTAGCAGAAGAAAGAAAAACAATAGAAAACAAGAATGGAGAAGTACAAAAACAGATGATAGGACTTGTTAGTATACAGGCAATGCCACTGGCCTTCTCTCAGCCACCTAGCTGCTGCTTTTGTCATCACTTGCTGCTTCCAGGTATGCCAGGCGTGTGCTGCAGATAAAATGCCCCCCAGCTGTCCCAGAATTCTCTGCATGGCCTCTCTCCGTTCTCTACCTGAGTCCCTTCTCCTCCCCCTCTCTCTGCTCTCTTACCTCTCTTGTTGATTCTGGTCTGCCTGTCCACATGTATACCTACATGTATGCTCTATGCCTTCCCCAGGTCCTCACTCCTCTCTGCTTCCCCAATAAATCTCTTTCACACCACATCTGTTGAATGGTGTAATTTCTCAGGGGTACACCTTGTCACCAGCCTACCAAAGATACCCCCTGCTGCAGTATATTTCATAACAGGATTGAAGCAGGAATGTGCTAGACTAGATGAGTGTTATGGGAGACTGGTACTTGAGGGAGAACTTGACAAAAGCAGGTCCCTGTATGACAGGAGATTTGGAATTCTGTCACCGTTAGTTACTGCTGGCAGAGCACTGGCTGAGCTGGAAAATAGCACCAGGGTCCATTTTTTAAATATATTGAAGTTTCTCAAGGATTCTCACAAATATTTATGGGATGGAATCCAGTTAGATGTCATGGTTACTTATATTCAGAAGCTATAGGAATTTTCAGATTAAACATGATATTGATGGTGGGATTTCATGAAGTTGTTGAATCAAGGACCTATATCTTATGAATACAGTGCAGTAGTGACATAAGAATGTGTGATACATTCTCTATTGCACACTGTGATCCTAGGCTCCGGTCTTTGTGTCGAAGGAGGGGACTTCCTTCTCTCATTGCCTTGTCCACACCAGCTGGAAGCCAGAAGTTCTACTGTGGAGGCTGCGACAACACTCACAGGTATTCTCAGGGCATTATTTCAACAGGTTTCCACTGGTAAAATAGTTAAGCGTATTAGAATATTTGGCTTATCTGGTTGTACTAAACATCAGTTTTTCAAAGAGTAGTTCTTGAACCTATGTTGTTGTGCAACTTATAAAATATTTCAACAGCTGGGCAAACATTCTTAACTGAAGGAACAGGAAGTAAAGGGCAGTTAATCACTGCAATAATAGTATATAAATGGGTCCAATAGAAGCAATAGAAGAGTCATTCAGTCTTAAGGGAATGCTAAGTATTCGCACTGCACTTAGCCTTGAGCTGCAGAGCAAAAAGAGCTTTTGTGATGTATGAGTTGGCTTAACTAGAGATTAAACTGAGTGGTTACAAGCTCAACAGCCCTCAAAGTAAATAATAATTTAAGCTATTAGTAACCCACATTTCCCCCCAAAACAATACATTATTTTTATTTTTCATATAGAAGTGCCTTGAGTTTCTTGATGTCTTTTTAATCCATTGTAAAATGAGTTTAATACTCTACAGAGCAGCATCTTAATAACTGATCATTTTGAGAAGGACTGGAATCATTGCTTTGGTATTATACTTACCATTGTGTTTCAAGCATTTAGATCACAGCCAGCATACTCAGGTATCAGCTGACAGCCCAGGAGGAAAAGGCCAAAAAAAACCAAAGGCCAAAGGCTTGCTTGCTCAAAGCCCAAAAAGCCACAGGCCAAGGCACTCAAGAACTAGAGAACTAAGAGCCAAGGAGCTAAAAGCTAAAGAGCTAAAAATCTCAAGCTAAAATCCTCAGAGCTAAAGCCTAAAGCACCCTTCTTTTTCTACACGCTGTCTTAAATACCCTTCAATTCAAAGTCCCTCTTTTTATTCCCTGTCAGATGATTTCTTGCTCTACCTCTTGACCTTGGGTTAATTTTAGTAAATCTTGTATACAGAGAGTGCTTGGGTTAAAGGTGTGTGTTAGGGCCCAACCACAACAAACAAAAGACAGGTTTTTTGGAGCTCACAATCTCTGAGATCACAATGGGACCAAATGCAGGTTTTTACAGTTCACAATCTCAGGGATCACGTTGGGATTGAATATCCTGCAATAAACCTTGTTGCAGTTTATACGCTTTCAGCAATGTAACTTGAGTGCAACTGAAGACTACTTGCCCGTTCTCATATCTGTTCAGCTCATCTTGGAGAAACCCACCCCCATCCTATGGGTGTGCTTTACTGTTTCCTTAGCACTTTTCTTTATGTGTTTAATAAACTCCGCCCCTGCTTCATACAGGCTCACCTTGAAGTTCTTTTCTGCATTGAAACCAGGAATCCTGGTTTTTCTTGGGTGAAGAATGTTGCAAAGAACTCAGATCAAATTCAGTGACTGCCTAGGTTGGGCCTCTGTTCCTCTCATTGCCCAAATTCCCAGATCTATAAAGATATCCACCAATCTAAACAGAAGTGTCTTGTGTTAAATACACATTTTGATGCCAAATTACTGACAATAAGGCCTTAATTGTCAAAGTAACTTAAGTAAAATTAGAGTGGGGGAAATTATTCACTGTCTGTTTCTAACTCACATGGCATAATTTATGGAATGGAAATAGTTTAAAAGATTTTAGGTTGGATGTACAACTTATGTGTAGATGGCATATTATATTTTCCACAGCACGTTTAAAGACATGATCTCAATTTAGCAAGCAGCTCAATCAGTTCTTCTTATCTGAAATGAGCCCATTTGAGCGTGGGTGCAATGGGGCTCAGAAAGTTTTGGCAATCATTACTGAGTAAAAGCTACAGAGCATTCCAAAAGTTATTGGTGATAAGTTTCTTTATGTGAGGATGAATTCTGGTTGAGAGTAATTAATTTCAAAGACAGTGTGTCCCACCGATATGAACCATAGCAGTAAGTATTCAGGTGACAGCAGGAAGCTCATTGGTTACAGCTTGTGTGAAAATGGAATATGGCAACACTGTGATGAACATAAAACATCGGTAGAATGACAGAATCACTTTCATAAAAATTTCTATATTCAAAGCCATGTGACATGAACTTTAAAATAGACACATAAACATAAGCCCAAAAGTCTCAAAAGTCATTCTGCATATATTTACTTGTTTGTTTGGCTGTTGCATAATTATTTATTTGTTCGAATGAACTTCAATAATTTTTCAAATTGTGGCTGAATTCATGAATACTCTTTTTTGCCACTCTTTTTGAGATTTTTCTTTTTATTTGTATTCTAAACACAATTTTCTTTTGACCTTTTGTTAATGAAATAAACATCTAACATGCACTTTAGAAGATGAATTTTGGCTCCATAAATAAACATAATTTATCATAGTTTTATTGGAACTCTTGTTATATATTTTGGGTTCCTCAAAGACTTGGAGCAAACATGGAGTCACTGAGCAAACTAACAAAAAGATGAAAATACTGTAATAATCCTCAAGAATAATTTCTGGACAAATATTATTGTTATAGTTCCAATCTACATTATCCAAAACTATCTATGAAAAACATTCAGCATTATCTAACATTCTAAATGAATTAATACTATTTAAACAGGGTATTCATATATATGATAATTTTATGAAGTTTTCATGATACAAACTCTCCTCTCCAAAAAATAATTTCTGTCTTTCAAATTTAAATACAAGTCTCATGTTTTGCAACAATCCCTTCAATAGAGATTTAATAAAAATATATACACATCAGAGAGTTTCTGAATATTTTTTATTTCCCTTAATTATACCTTTTACTCCTAACAAAAATACTATGAATACTCAACTAGTTTTAATTTTTAGGCAATAGTTTGCAAATGTAAATTAGAATGTGATGTATCTTCATGCTAATTGTTTCTTAATCACCAAATTCTTTCAAATACACTATTATTTGGTCTTATCACAAACTGAAATAGGCATAACTCTTATAGAATATAGAATGTTCCAGAAGATGGCTGAAAGTAGATTGATGAGCTTTGGTCAAGGATGCATGGTTCGAATTTTGACTCCAGGCCCTCTGAAAATAATACTAGAAACAATCAGTTCTTTTTTCCAAGCCCTTTTTTCCAAGCTGAGGAGCCTAGTGAGGAGCACTGTAAAAGGAGGGAAAATATACATTTATGCATCACCAGACTTGGAGCAAATATGGAGTCACTGACAAACTAACAAAAGGATGAAAATATTTTAGTAATCCTCAGGAATAATTGCTGAATAAATATCATTGTTATAGTTCCAATCTACATTGTCCAAAACTATTTGAGTCCTGAGAAAGCCATCCAGAGAGTAAGTGTCCAGGATGATGGACCAGCTCCTTATAGGTCTACTTTGGCATGCAACATGGCAGCTGCAGGAAATGTCACTTCATCGTTTCCCTGCTAGTCCCTCCCCTAACACACACACACACACACACACACACACACACACACACACACACACACACACACACACACATACACATACACACACACACACATATTCATTTTACATCCCAATTGTAGTCCCTTTCCTCCTTTCCTCCCAGTGCCACCCATCCCCACTTCCTTGTACCTCAGAGAATAGGAGTTCACACACACACACACACACACACACACACACACACACACACACACACACGCATGCACGCACACCAACCTGTGCCAGCTCATCAATTTGCTTCAAGACTTAGCCTGGCAAAGCAGCCTTGCCAGGGGGGAAATGATGAGAAAGTAGGCAACAGAGTCCATGTTAGAGACAACCCTCTCCCCTGCTCACCTTACTAGGGCACTCCCATTAAGCCTGAGCTGCACTGTGTACATCTCTAGGGGACCTAAGTCCAGTTTATGCATGGTCCTTGGTTGGTGCTTCAGTCTCCACAAGTCCCACTAGGCCCTGGTTAGTTGTGGAGTTCTTGTCACCTCCAAATCCTTCTATATCATGGCCCCCTTTTCTGCAAGACTCCCTAAGCTTTTCCCAGTGTTTGGATGTGAGTCTCAGCATGGTTCAATCCGCAGCTGGGTGTAGCTTCTCAGAGGACAGCTGTGCTAGACTCCTGTCTGTAAGCATCACCAATTATCGTTAATAGGATCAGGGGTTGGTTCTCTCCCATGGGGTGGGTCTCAGGTTGGGCCAGGCTTTGGTTGCACATTCCCTCCCTCTCTATCTCTATCCCTGCATGTGAGTCTTTGTCTGTAGGCAGAGGAGATGCTCCCTCCCAGTAAGCTTTTTGCTTGGTTATAGGTGAGTATACCCCCTGCTGACATGAGCTCAGAAGACCCACACCCCCCCCCCCCCCCCCCCCCCGCCAACCTGCACAAAAAGTGTCAAAGGCTGGCTCTTTGAAGAAAAACATAGCAAAGGTGTCATAGAGACAAGCCCTGGGAAGTGTCCTGGGAGTGGCTTCTGCAACTCGAGTACCCTTGGTTTTAAAAATCCAGAGGTTGGGGGATTAGCCAACGCACTCCCCATTTCTCCCTCTGTAGTTTTGTGTCTTTGTGTTTCTCTTATCATTAAGGTTAGTGAATCAAAATCTACCTCTATGACTCTTGACTGTCTTTATTTTAATCAAGTGCCATGAGTCATCTGGCTTTTCACAAGTCTGAGACTCCCTTCCCCTGCTGGATGAGAGGCTGATTCCTATTGTCTCCAGTGGCATGGCTACCCTGGGCTCCCTGGAGCTGGGGAATCTGGCTGGGAAAACTCTCTCCTTTGCCAGGAAGCCTTCTTCAATACAGGTTTTCAGGACAGAGCTTTCTTCAGCTAGCCTCCAGAAGGATGAAGAAAACTCTGGGACCAGATTCTCAGCCCAGCCTCCCAGAGAGAGAAACCCACACCTGCACATCTTGTAGACAAAGTAAATTTAGGGTCAAAGTTTTTGTGGGTGGGTTGGTGGTCTCCCTTCAGTAGGTATCCCAACTAGTTAGAAGATGGCCTTTTCAGTCTTCATGACTCATGTTACTAGGTCTCTCAGCTAGTCACCTGCATATACTCCCAGAAGCCTGCATGGTCCCATGTCTCTAGCTTGTCACAGAGATGCCTCTGCCCATGGTTTCTCTTCTCTCTGCAGGCCCTCTGTCTTCCTGCCCCGCTCTTCCCAGGTCTGATATCCACCTTAAGTAACAAGGACTCAAGGGAGGATGCTTAAGTCTCACTCAGAAGGGGAAATAGAATAGACACAGCTAGTGGTTGAAGAGTGAGATCTTTCCTAACCTTTTAACACCAAACCCCTTCTTCTACATATACCAAACTTTCAAGACAGGTGTCTGTGGAACCACTTCTCAACTCAGTTCACACGGAATGACTTGAATAAAGTGCCTCACATTTGACTATGTCCCCTGGAGGGGGAGATCTAGTGACACTCAGAGGAAGGACAGCAGGTCACTGAGAAGAGACTTGATACCCTATGAGCATATACAAGGGGAGGTAATCCCTCTGAGGAACAGTCATAGGGGAGGGGAATAAGGGGAAAATGGGAGGGAGGGGAGAATGGGAGGATACAAGGGATGGGATAACCATAGAGATGTAACAAGAATAAATTAATAAACAATAAAAATTAAAAAAAAGAAATTCAAAACAATTTCAGCCAATACTTATTTCTGAAGCTCTATAATGACAACGATTAAGTTTCTCCCATTTCTCTGACTCTGTTTTTATTTAATTAAAATAAAGTCTGCCATGTTGTGGTGGCTCACACCTTTAATCTCAGCACTTGGGAGGTAGAGGCAGGCAGATCTAAGAGAGTTCAAGATTAGTCTGGTCTATAGGACAACCAGGGATACACAGCGAAAGCGTGTCTGAAAAAAATAAAACAAAACAAAAAGAAAAAAGAGAAATAAATAAATCCTAGGTTTCCATAATCAAAATGAGAGCATTATTTTGGTGAGATAACTTTTTCGTTTAAATTTTTATGTGCATGGGTGTTTTGCCAGCATGTATGTCTGTGTACCACATGCACGTTTAGTGCCCGTGGAGGCCAGAAAAAGCATCAGATCCTCTGGAACTGAAGTTGCAGACTGTTGTAATCTGCCATGTGAGGGCTGAGGCTCAAAGCCAGGTTCTTTAGATAAGGAATAAGTGCTCTTAATGACTGATCAATCTCTCTAGCCTCTTGGGCAGGTTTTTATGCTTATCTTCAGAAAGGAAAATGTAGGTTTATGCTAGATTATGTGATATTCTCTCTTGTTCTAAAAATGAATACTTTTGAAATTGTGCTATAAACATTTTGATTCATAAAGATGGTAGTATTTTTGACCTGCTGTGTTCTTTTTTGCTCAACATAATTCATATTTATTATAATTTCTTATTGAAATTTTAATATCTGGGTATTACAGTAATAAAACTGTTCACTAAATATGTAGTGGGTGATTTTGTTATGTTAGCCAGCTACTTCACTTCACATTACTGCTATACATAATTTTTGACATCCATAAAGGAGATTGAATATTATAATAAAGTTTAAAGTAGTTATACCATTTTTCAGTTTATTTCAGGTAACAAAATATTTTGCTCCAAGCATGTGGTAACCATAGTATTTGAATATCTAATACTGTATATGGGCTTCAAGCTCTCATGTTTCATTAGAAATGCCCTTGGACTAGAAACTTTAAAACCTGGGTTTTCAGTTGACTTTCACATAACGTTAAAAATTATGAATTTAAGTGAGCTCATGCCCTACATCTAGCTTCCTTTTTGGCAGTATCCAGGTCACTCAGCAAGCACTCTCTGTAGTTCCAAGACTACGAATGTAGTGTTGAAAGACAGACTCCGAAAGACTAGTGATGGGTTGGTACAGTGTTGAAATGTTAACATGTAAATGTCATGTGAACATAAAGTTAACACCAAAGAGAAATTTTAAATGATGATAGAAGCTGTAAGATGGAAGGTAGTTTGAATAAAGTTGGCCCCATAAGCTCCTAGGGACTGACACTATTAAAAGGTGTGACCTTGAAAGAGGAAGTGTGGCATTGCTGGAGGAAGTGTGTCACTAGAAGGTGGGTTTTTGAGGTCTCAGCAGCTCAGAACAGGACTATTGTGTCTCATACTCTTCCTGCTGCCTGCTGGCCCAAATGTAAGACTCTCAACTACCTCTCTACTGCCATGTCTACCTGCAGGACACCATGCTCTCTGCCATTATGATAATGGACTAAACCTCTGAACTGTAAGCCTGCCCCATTTAAAAGTTTTTCTTTTTAACAGTTGTTGTGGTCAGGGTTTTTTTTTCTTCATAGCAATAAAATCTTAACTAAGACAGATGGTGAATATGTCTTAAACACAAATGAGGATATATTAAGTAGTTGAAAGAGTGCTTGACCAGAACACACCTCTCCCTACTGATACCCAAAGCCAGGTGGCATGTTGGAGGGACAGGAGCTAATTCTAGAGTCAGATATGAGTGACAGTGGGCCAGAGAACTAAATGCTGGCTACTCCAAATTCCTTGACCGAGAGAGCTGACAGTTTATTATTTTCAAACATTTTCCCCTCATGGAGATACTTTCATTCATACTCTCTTTTCTTACGTTATATTTTCTAATAAGCTTATAAAATAGTAGACTTCTACATGGCTTTTTCATGTCATTAATGTTGGTTATCCCCACCTCCACCACCACGCCACCCTCCTCCTCTTCCCTTACCCTTCCAGCCCTTCCTGGTTTCAACTAGTGTTTCCAATTCCAGTAGTTCCAAGTCTATGTTTGTGTTGTACGTGTTCTACTATCTCTGCCTCCCTGAGGGCATCTTGATTTTTCCCTTAAAGGCCCTTGTCTTTGTTTCTGGCCTTTATCATCATACAAAGTAATATATACGTCAGTGGAAAATCCTTATCTAGGATCTGCAAAGGCAAGGTTTGTCTTTCTAGGCTGGATTACCTCACTCAGTGAAATATGAGTTAGGGAAGCTTATCTTCTTTGGGAGAGGTAAAAGAAAGGTGAAAGAATGTGGAGAAAGGCAAGGGAGGAAGACATGGGTAGTTCGGAACCAGGATGGTCTGTTCTAGTGATCCTGGGCATTATATATGAATCAAGGATTGTTGCATAGGGAAACAAGGCCTAGGTGGAGACTGGCTTTGGGGCTGGTTCTAGACTAACTCTCTGACCACTTAGCAAGCCCCAGGTAGAGGCTGAAAGCTCTCAGTGTACTCCTTACCTCTGATGGCAGCCAGGTGTTGGGATCAAAGTAAGGGTGTATCCCTTATTTCAAATTCATACTAGAGTGGGGGCCAAAGTGTGGGTTGGATCCCTAAAAAATGTTCCTGTCCAATACACACATATCTTAATCTAGGCATGCTAAGAATAGTAATTTTTATCATGTTACTGATTTACAATGTAAAGTGAATTGTCCACAGAGAATATTTAATTATTCTAAAGGAATAGATTTATTTGTATTGGCTCATGCTGTTTTACTCTCAAAATGACATGATCATAGAAGATAAAAACAGTGACCAAGATCATATGCAATTACTGTAAGGCAGACTGTATATACTTCATTGTAAAAACAAGACAGAAAGTTTCCATTTCTGTACTTCAGGAATGTGAGGAGGGCTAATGCCCTTTCTCATCAGAAAGATGAGAAGCTGAGGGTGTTATGCAGACTTAGGTTATAATCTTTACTAGTTTAATAGCTACTCAGCAGAGGGACATACCATTAAAAATGGAAGTTTTTATAAATGTCTTGCTCTATAGGTCAATACAGTATCAATTTATTTTCAAACCACAGAGACCACGATATGCTTGAGGAAACACCATATTCAAAGGTTTTAGCAGTAGCAGGTTTTGTCCAGAGAGTGTAGGTAGCAGATCACCATTCGCTGTGCCCTAAAAGAGGATTCAGCAATCTTCTATCTTGAATCAGAATTTTCTTTTCTTGGAGATTTATAAAGGAAGACAAGGCAAGATCAATAAAACATGAGTAAATGTAGGTGCTGAAAAAAAGTCACATCTCTCCAAGCTTACCTTTTGTTCTGGCACAGCCTCTAAAATCTATTTTATTATTCAATGCATGTGGGTGTAGGTACAATATGCAGTGTGTATATGTGTGCATGTGTGTGTGTGTGTATGCATGTGTGTGTTCCATGTATATAGATGTGCAAATGTGTGTACTCATGTGTGCACGCACATACAGAAGTGAAAGAAGGACCTGGAGAGTCATTCTCTATTGCTGTGCTTTACTGCCTTGAGACAGGGTCTTTTCACTACAAAAGGGGCTCATCATATTAGCTATGGCTGGCTCATGAGCTCCTGGGGTTATAGGCACACACAGCTATGGATGGCTTTTCCTGTGGTGCTTGAAATTTGAAATCAGGTTCCTATGTTTGCGGGAAAATGTTGTTACAAATGAACTCATCTCCCAAATCCCTTTTTATTCATTTTAAACATCTCTTTTTAACTTATACGTAGTTTCTAAAAGTTAAAAGACTTTTAAAATATTACCAATTTTATCATGTTTTCTTTATACAAATTAAAACAGGGCACCTAGTCATGACATTTAATTTCACTGATTAGAATTTACAGCTTACTTTGCAAAATAAATAAATAAATAAGTAAACAAAAAAAGTCTACTTGCACTCCACCCAATATTTGACTGTGAGTCTCAGCATCTTTTTCCATCTGCTGCTGGGTGGAGCCTCTCAGGGGACAGCTATGCTAGGCTTCTATCTTCAAGTATAGCAGAGTATCCTTAGTAGTATCAGAGGTTGGATCTCACACCCATGGGGTGGGCCTCAGGTTGGGCCAGGTATTGGTTAGACATTCCCTCAATATCTGCTCTAATTTTATCCCTGCACATCTTGTAGGCAGGGTAAATTTAGGGTTAGAGTTTTGTGGGTCTCCTTCCACTAAGAATCCTGACTAGTTAGAGGGTGGTCTCTGTAGTTGTCACGACACCTGGTACTAGTAGTCTCATCTAGAGTCACCCCTATATCTACAAGAAGACCAACAGAGCCACCTAACCAGGGCCTAGGGTGGCTTATGGAGAATGAAGTACCAACTAAAGGCTATTCACGTACTAGACCAAGGCCTCCCACACAGATATAGCTGATGGGCAGCTCAGGCTTCATATGTGTCCCCTAGGAAGGGCAGCAGAGGCTGTCCCTGACATGGACTCTGTTGCCTACTATTTGATCCCTCCCCTCTGGCAGGTCTGTCTTGGCAGGTCACACTCAGTCTTGATGTGACTTGATGTAATTGGGTGCGTTGGTGGGGGTATGGGGGTGGGGTGTGGGGGGAGCTTCTCTTTTCTGAGGAACTTGAGAGGGGTTTTGGGTGGAAAGGGAGAGAGGGTGGGACCAGGACAAGAGGAGACAGGGGTAAGCAATTGTAACATAAATGAATAAAGAAAGGAAGGAAGGAAAGAAGAAAGGGAAGAAGGAAGGAAGGAAAGGAGGGAGGGAGGAAGGAAGGAAAAAGAAGAAAAGAATATGACCAGAAAAAATTAATTTAGGGCTATCAAATATTTTTCCTAGAGGAAAATATGTTGCTATCATGATTACATCCATCCAATTATACAAATACTTTTATATTAAATATATACAATTGCATAAGACCAGCTTACATGCCTAATGACAAGTTTGTGCAAATATGCCTTCTTTGAACTCTGTTTCCAATTTTTGTCTTAAAATCACAAATTTATCTGAGCTTGACAGGGGCCATGTGTTTTGGGTCACATATCTCTATACTTACAGTAGTGACTCCCTCAGATTCCACACTAGGTTACTCCCTTCAATGTGCCTTGGGATAGTCTAGCTTGTTTATAAAAACATGAGTGTGTTGCAGGATATTTAGCCACATTGCGAACCTCAAGACTGTGTTGTTTACTGGAAAAATCCATTTCTAGATGTAGTATGGCTCAGCCCTACTACACACCTTTAATCCACAAGCTTTTTGCTTGAATATAGAAACAGGATTAAATAAAGTCAATGATAGGTTAAGAGGAAGAGCAAACAACCAGTTGACAGAAAATGAACATATGTTTGAAAACAACACCATCACAAAAAACAAAAACAAAGAGTAAGGGGAACTCAGGAGGAGGGATAGAGAGATGCACATGAAGCAGAAAAGAGGAACATTCAGTTGAGGGGTTTGGGGATTATGTGAGGAAGGAACATTCCTTCTTTTGGCATGCCAGCTGAGGAGGAAGGTCAGCTTGGTGCATTCTTTGCCTCTGGCTCCCAAGTCTTTATTGGTAAAACCCAACAACTGAGATTTTGTTAAAAACAACGTGTGTGGGTTCAAGACACCAAGTAATCCATTAATTCCTATCTGGTTTTCCCAATTGAGCCAAAAAGTTCGTTCCAACCCAAGTAACAAAGACATTATTTGGACTTTTCTATGAGATTGTAGCACACCATAGAGGTCACAGGAAAGCACTAATTATATATTATAAAAAGGGCCAATGCTAATTAATGTACACTCTATAAACAATGAAGAATAAAGCAAATGATTTGAAGTTGAATTTCTGGAGGCAAACAAAATGAGCTATTTAAATGAAATGCTCTCAAACAAACTAATAATAATAATAATAATAATAATAATAATAATAATAATAATAATAATAATAAATGAGAAGGAGAAGCAGAAGACAAATGGGGTCTAAACATTAATAAGCCAAAGGAACATTTTCCATACTGGCAATGGTCCCGGTCCTAGAAGGAGCTCACCATCCATACAACGAAACAGAGATGGATGTCTCGGTGGAAGGATCTCATTCTGGTGTATGTGCCCACCCAGATGACTCTTCCGATGAGTGGATCAACCATGGTATCCTACACTCAGGGGCTGAAATCTGTTAATGCAAAACATAGCATTCACCCCAGAGAGAATGAGTTTATTCTGGATCCAAATGTATGTGACCATAGATCAGGGTGATGCAAATCCCATGTTCCTAGTGGTAACAGTTTCATGAGGAATTTATATGTACAGAACAGAAGAAAGTAAGATATTAGGAGTCTTTTAAAATACATCAGTGGAAACATCCAGAATTGGTTTACAACAAAGTGGGGTAATCTTTCCTACTGGCCTCAAAATTTAATCTGAAGACATTCATGGGCTTTGAATTCACCAAAGCCAGTGGTCTGTCAATACATTCCGAAGAGATTTACTTAGTAGTTACCAGGCTGTTTCATGAAACACAGATGTGAGCAATGGATAGCTACTAGGTGGGGGTCAGATAGCTCTAGGTAATTTGCCTTTGGACCTTCAGCATTTCAACCCTGCACAACCACAGAAGTAGAACCATTCAGTGTGGCTTTCATTCCATGTGCTCCCCCGCCCCCATGGAAACTTTAGTTTGCACATTCCATTTAAAATATGGATTATGGATGGAAAACTTGGTCTCCCTTTCCTTAACTCTGATCAAACTAAATGTTTCTTGTTGAGTATTTTCATTAGTAAATTTGGTTCCTATCAGAGATAGACCTTACCACCTAAGAAACTTTGTAAAAAATAATAAGTGTAATATTTGCATGTGTGCTGGCAAAGAAACGTACCATGGTACACATGTGGAGGTCCAAGGACAACCTGCTGGAATCCATTTTCTCTTCTTCTCCTATGAGTACTCAGGCTCAGCAGCTGCTTCCTTGACCCACTGAGTCATCTTTCCCACTCAGGATTCTCATCTATGTAAGAAGACAGCCATGATTTTCTGTGCATTTCTTCCTTTCTTATAGTTCCACATCTTTTCCCACAATGCAAGTACACTTTCCCTTTTTGTCAGTATATTAACTTCCAAGTCAGGCTAGCTAGCCAATTCAGTATGATTTCTTTGTGAGAATTCCCTTCCACATATTCCAAATTAAAACTTTCATTTTCTCTTCATAACATGTCTTTTAGCAGTATGACTTTAGGACCCTAATGTACTCAGATAGGTAGAAGGAAAGTGACTAGTGTCTATAACACAGTTGCTAATTTAGATATAGTCTTGTGAATGTCATTCAAGGAGATAAAACTAGCTAGTAGAAGGATCATTATACGATTCAATAATATTTGCTGTTGCAGAACTGAAAATTATCTAATTCAGTAATAAAATAGGAAGTTAAACAAAGTCATATATTCTTAGGAATTAAATAATCCTTCGTGTGTTATCAGATTCTCAGGCCATATTAGGTCCAAATACTCAGCATTATTAAAAGAAAATTACATAATGCATACAGAAAGTAATGTGTCTTCTTTTTTTTGGTCACAATGTGTAAGAGAGAAAATTTTAATCTGTCTCCCCCTTGCCCATAGCAATGAGCTACATATAGAAAAGATGAAAAAATGTACATTTTAGCTATTTGAAAAACTTACTGGACCTGGAGGATGATTGTTTGCCTGTGCTCCAGGTCCCTTGCCTTTTGGGTTGGGCCATTATCACTAATAACCTGTCATTTCCTGATTCCTAGGACCCTATTATAATTCTCTTGCTTTCTATTCTTTAATCTTCAGGGACATGGGGCTTTATGTCATCTGGTGAGCTCTTTGTAATTGGGTTAGTGAGGTGCCTCATGCATAGATTCTACCCAGAGCTTATATAGCACATGAAAATGAGAACCATATGGCTATGCCTGCAATAAATTTCATGAAGAGGCAAGATTTGGTCATGTCTAAGAGAGCCACCTAGTGGAAGAACTGGCAATGCGTGTAAGACCTCTATGCTCCCTTCTGTTCTAGCTATTGCTTTTTATAGGGCATTCTAGTCTTAAGGACTTTATCTCTGAACCAATGTTTTCCCCAACCCCTTGTTGATTATCAGTCTCTGCTTTGGTCCGTCATGGCAGAGGTAGGTAGGTATGGCAGAGGGTAAATAGGCTGTGTGTCATGTCTGATAGTCAGTTTGAGCACATGTGTAGGATGAAAGGCATTGTAAATGAAATTGAAGTGGAAAAAAAAAAAAAAAAAAAAAAAAGAAGAGGTTTGTAAAGAGTTGCCCTTAGGCTAAGTTTACCAGGAGTCCATGTTTACAGAAGTGGACTACTAAAAGCAAACTTTGCATAGACACAGACTTTTGTTTTGCTGGAATAAAAAGATTACAATCATTTTGTCTGCAAAACAAACTTTGTTCTCTCAGAAGACTGCATTTAAGAATATTCTGAGTTGATGTGATGGCTCAGTCAGTAAAGGTACTTGCCACCAAGACTAATGGTCTGAGTTGGGTGCTTAGGCCCAAATGGTAGAAGGGGAAAACCAACTCATACAAAGTGGTCCTTTGACCTCATGTGTTCTGTGCTTCACACACACACACACACACACACACACACACACACACACACACACAAACACCTGCACACACATACACATACATGTACACACATTTACAGTAAATAGTAATATCTACTAAAAATTAAACAAATGTTTTTCCATCAGATTAATGTTTGAGAAGATAACAGATTATTTTACATTTAAGAAATTTAAAAACCTGAGCTATTTTCCCTACAAGTTAATTGATCTGAGAGTTTAAGTATATATAATATATAGAAGAACATTTAATAATTAAGTGGCATTTTGTTTGCTCTGTTTCTAGAGGAAAAACCTTTAGAATTCTTTAGACTCAAACCATAAGCCTACAATAATAGAATACAGACTGTAAGAACTATTGCGTATTTGCCAATTAGAAGTAAGAACATACATATATCAATGCTCTTTTTTTGAATATGGTTTATTATATAAACTAGCTTTCAGGTGTTTATAAACAGTACACTTGATAAAATCTTAAAATTGACAGTTTTATACTCCTTACACCAAAATATTAGTTTTAAGCTTCCTTTGAAATGAAGATGAATAAAACCAAATGATCCCTTGTTGCTTTATAAAACTGTTGTTTGTGTTAACTTACATGACTGCCAGGATGCACACAGAGATGTTAGTAACCTAGCAACTCAGCTTCAGTTATATTCTATAGCATATAGAGAGTCAACAATCATGATAGTGTATTAGAACTCTTAGGCTTTTAAATGTTATAAAATTTGTATGCATGAAATTTACAATTACAAAGGAGTATTAGCTAATTTTAAGAGTTGTAGATTGACCTTTATTCAAATTCTTAAAAAAATAAACTTTAATTTTATTAACTTCCTTAAACAACAAAAACCCAATAGAAGAAGACACAACACATTATATTAATATATAAGAACTTGTTATTTAAAGCAAATCATTTTATAACTTTTACTAAAAGTGGAAAATTAGTTCAAGAAATATTAGTTGTTCTAGATGGTAAAACTTTATTGATGAAGACAACCCCTACATATCTTATTGAACAGGGAGAGTCATGCTGGTGTCTAAGCAGAGCTTTCATGCCTGGACTAATGTTCGTGGTGCAGTAAGGTGCTCTGCATGCTACTGGAGCATAAATGTAAACAGCAACCCAGCTACAGTGATGACCTGCCTACACGACATGCTAGTGAAATCATGGCACAAAACTTGTAGGAGTAACTAAGCACTGTCTGATTGGGTTTAAGGCCCACTCCATGAGATGGAAACCATGCCTGACAGTGTTTGGGTGGCTATATCCACAGGTCAATGTCTTGTTCAACCATTGTCAGAGGATCTTCCTGCAGGAGATGGGAACTTTTACAGAGACTCATAACTGGGCAATGCCATTCCCAGCATAAACATACTCCTTAGACTGTTGCAGAATGTCATCGTATAAATCAATAAGCATACATATGGTACCAGTACTTTTTTTGCTTTCTTTTTCCTTTCGTCCTTCCTTCCTTCTTTCCTTTTTCTTTTTTCCTTTCCTTTTCCAAAATTCATGTCATAAGCACCAAACTGGCCTTAAATCCCTGATCCTCTGCCTCCTAAATCCTGCCACCATAGCTGAATGACCTTTGTTTCACAGTAATCCATACTTTCTTTACTAGGGAAAAACAACAACAACAACAAAATTATTATTATTATTTTACTTTGAACATTTTGATAATAGCTCCTTAGAATCCAGTTTGCTTCTACTTAATGCAGAGTCTCATTTGTGGATTTCCAAACTTTTGTGGATTAACTGATTTTATATATTTATACCCACAATTCAGACACAGTAGCGGCACTATTTAGGTGTATATATTACACAGTCATTAAAAATGTACCAAATCTGGAGTGTGAACTACCTGAAATTTTTTTCTTTGAAGTCAGCTTTAACTGCAAAATCATCCAGAATACCATGTTTCTAAGAATCTTAGAAAGGCACAGCCAGAGGAAACTGCAGCTGATCCATTTCAGAGAAGAAAAGGTCTGTGACTCTTCTCTGCTGGCGTTAGGGCAGAAAACTCAACTTTTCTGGTTAGTGAGTAAGCTGCTTATTGAAGTAAAAATTGAAGTTATCAACTCTCTTCAAAACACCCTTTGTTAACAGGCCTTTCCAGTAGTCAGAAAACTGGATCTCTAAGGTTGACTGCCACCTACAGTAGATGGTGACTGAGTCATAACTGAAGTATGAAATGAGTTGCCCTTTTATAAATTACAGAATTAATTTGATAGACAAATATGACCTTTAATCAGCTCAAAGCTTTATTGCTTAAAGCTTATTCCCTCTAAATCATGGACTTATATTAGATAAAAGAGCACCTTAAGTAAAGTCCTTATTTCTAGTATTTATTTTTCTTCTAAATTGGTTTTTCTAAAACTTATTGAAATATCATCTCTAGATGGTCAACCAAAAGGACTTTTTCCTGTCAGCAATTTATGAAACACGCTTAACTGACCTATGTTCAGTGTCTTTTCATAGGCTTTTAATAACCCTGGGTTACTTGAGCTGATATTTAGGAGATGACTTTCGTGTTAGCTAAGGTATGAGGAACTCTGATGTCTTACTGTGTTAGCTAAGGTGTGAGTAGCTCTGGTGTTTCATTTCATTTCTTTTCACTTTGCTTTGCAATTCACTTTTAGATTCTCTGTGAAGTTTAAGACACCAGATGAGTAAACTCAGTACCTAACTCAATTCTGTGTCAATACGAATTCCCAGCATTGAGGTACTTGAGGCCCAGAAGCTACATTATCCCAAATGAGATGGATGTTAATTCTGAATACTTCTTTAGCTTATCAGACTTAAATGCACTTATTTTTCAGAGGTCTATTGATGTTAAAGTTTCAGTTACAAAGAAAAACAACATGATAATATACATTTACAAGGTCTGAATGCATATGATTAAATACAAATTATAATTAAGCCAAATTGAAATAAGCCAAGGCTACTCACTCATATTTTTTAAACCTTAAGTTTTACAAGCTGCATAAATGGCTAGACAATTTTGAAAAGTAGAATTCTTAAAAAGGTTCTTGAACTTTTTATCTTATTTCTTTCAGTTACAAAAATCTGAATTTTTTATGTATTCATTCCAGCCTTGACTGACTACAAAATAATTCCCTGAGTAAATATGAATAGTAGGCTTTCTTTCTATCTTTTTTTAAAATGATAATACTTGCTTTTATTCTCTTAAGAATTTTGGTCATAACTATGTAAAGGTAACTAACCTACTGAGTAATACCTGCTATATCAGCTTTGGTTTGATTTCTTTTTTTTTTTATTTTAATAATTTATTCTTGTTACATCTCTATGGTTATCCCATCCCTTGTATCCTCCCATTCTTCCCTCCCTCCCATTTTCCCCTTATTCCCCTCCCCTATCACTATTCCTGAGAGGGATTACCTTCCCCTGTGTATACTCATAGGGTATCAAGTCTCTTCTCGGTGACCTGCTGTCCTTCCTCTGAGTGCTACTAGGTCTCCCCTGCCAGGGGACATAGTCAAATGTGAGGCACCAGAGTACATGAGAAAGTCATATCCCACTCTCCACTCAAGTGTGGAGACTGTCCAGTCCATGGGCTAGATCTAGGTAGGGGTTTAAATTTTACCACCTGTATTGTCCTTGGCTAGTGCCTTAGTTTGAGCGGGACTCCTTGGCCCAAATCTGCCTATCATAATGTTCTACTTCTAGGTTTCTAGGACCCACTGGATCCTTCTACATTGCTATTCTCACATGATTCTCTTATCTAGAGTCCCAATAGGATGTCCTCCCCTCTGTCCCAGTTTCCTGGTAAGGGAAGGCTTTCATGGGACATGCCCATTGGGCTAGTATGCAGATATAAGTGAGTATATACCATTTGAGTCTTTCTGCTTCTGGGTTAACTCACTCATTATGATCATTTCTAGCTCAATCCATTTATCCACAAATTTAGGGAATTCCTTGTTTTCAATAGCTGAGTAGTATTCCATAGTGTATATGTACCACAGTTTCTTTATCCATTCTTCTACTGAGGGACATTTAGGCTGTTTCCATGATCTGGCTATTATGAATAAGACTGCTATGAACATGGTTGAGCAAATTTTCTTGTTGTGTGCTGGTGCATCTTCTGGGTATATTTCAAGGAGTGGAATAGCTGGGTCTTGAGGAAGCCCTATTCCCAGTTTTCTGAGATAGGACCAGATAGATTTCCAAAGTGGTTGTACTAGTTTGCATTCCCACCAGCAATGAAGGAGTGTTCCTCTTTCCCCACATCCTTACCAACATGTGTTGTCGCTTGAGTTTTTGATCTTAGCCATTCTGATGGGTGTAAGATGGAATCTCAGAGTTGTTTTGACTTGCATTTCCCTGATGACTAAGGAGGTTGAACATTTCTTTAAGTGTTTCTCAGCCATTTGATATTCTTCTGTTGAGAATTCTCTGTTTAGTTCCAAGCCCCATTTCTCAATTGGGTTATTTGGTTTGGTGGTGTTTAATTTCTTGAGTTGTTTATATATTTTGGATATTAGACCTTTGTCAGATGTAGGGTTGGTGAACATCTTTTCCCAGTCTGCAGACTGTCGCTTTGTTCTCTTGACAGTGTCTCCAGCCTTACAGAAGCTTCTCAGCCTCATGAGGTCCCATTTATTAATTGTTGACATTAAGGCCTTGGCTGTTGGTGTTTTGTTCAGGAAGTTGTCTCCTGTGACAATATGTTCCAGGCTCTTCCCCACTTTTTCTTCTCAGTGAATTAGTGTCTCTGGTTTTATGTTGAGGTCTTTAATCCACTTGGATTTGAGTTTTGTGTAAGGTGACAAATATGGGTCCAGTTGCATTTTTTTACATATAGCCATTCAGTTAGACCACCACCATTTGTTGAAGATGCTATCCTTTTTCCATTGAATGGAGTTGGCTTCTTTGTCAAATATCAAGTGATCATATGTGTGTGGATTCATATCTGGGTCTTCAATTTGATTCCACTGATCAACCAGCCTGTTGCTGTGCCAGTACGATGCTGTTTTAATTACTATTGCTTTATAGTACAATTTGAGATCCGGTATGGGAGATTCCTCCAGAGCACCTTTTATTGTGCAAGATCATTTTTGCTATTCTGGGTTTTTTGTTTTTCCATATGAAGTTCAGGATTGAACTTTCAATGTCTTTAAAAAATTGTGTAGGCATTTTGATAGGGATTACATTGAATCTGTAGATTGCTTTTGGTAGGATGGCCATTTTTATTATGTTAATTCTCCCTATCCATGAGCAAGGAATATTCTTCCATCTTCTCATGTCAACTTCAATTTCCTTCTTCAGAGTTTTGAAATATTTTTCAAACAAGTCCTTTACTTGCTTAGTTAGAGTAACTCCTAGATATTTTATATTGCTTGTGGCTAATGTGAAGGGTATGGCTTTCCTAATTTCTTCCTCTGCAAGCTTGTCATTTGTGTATAGGAAGGCTACAGACTTTTTTGAGTTAATTTTGTATCCAGCCAAATTGCTGAAAGTGTTTATCAGCTGTAGGAGTTCTCTGGTGGAATTTTGAGGGTCACTTATGTATACCATCATATCATCTGCAAATAGGGATAGTTTGACTTCCTCCTTTCCCATTTGGATACCCTTGATCTCCTTTTGTTGTCTTATTGCTCTGGCTAGAACTTTGAGTACTATATTGAAGAGATATGGAGAGAGTGGGCAGCCTTGCCTTGTTCCCGATTTTAGAGGAATTTCCTTGAGTATCTCACCATTTCCTTTGTTTTTGGCTATTGGCTTGCTATATATAGCCTTTATTATGTTGAGGAAAGTGTCTTGTATCCCCGATCTCTCTAAAACTTTAAACATGAATGGATGTTGGATTTTATCAAATGCTTTCTCTGCATCTAAAGAGATGATCATGTGGTTTTTTATTTTCAGTTTGTTTATATGATGGATAACATTGATGGATTTCCATATATTAAACCATCCCTGCATGACTGGAATGAAGCCTACTTGGTCATGATGAATGATATCCTTTATGTGTTCTTGTATTCATTTTGCAAGGATTTTATTTAGTATTTTTGCATCGATGTTCATAAGAGAAATTGGTCTGAAATTCTCTTTCTTTGTTGAGTCTTTGTGAGGCTTAGGTATCAATGTGACTATGGCCTCATAGAATGAATTTGGTAATGTTCCATCCAATTCTATGTTTTGGAGTAGCTTGAAGAGTATCGGTATTAGCTCGCCTTTGAAGGTCTGGTGGAATTCTGCACTGAAACCATCTGGCCCTGGGCTTTTTTTGGTTGGGAGACTATCAATGCTTGCTTCTATTTCTGTAGGGGAAATGGGACTATTTAGCTTGTTTATGTGTTCTTCACTCAACTTTGGCAAGTGAAATTGATCAAGAAAATCGTCCATTTCCCTTAGACTTTCAAATTTTGTGGCATATATGCCTTCAATTTAGGATCTTATGATTCTTTGTATTTCTTCAGTGTCTGTTATTATGTCTCCCTTTTCATTTCTGATTTTGTTGATTTCAATACTGTCTCTCTGCCTTTTAGTTAGTTTGGCTAACGATCTGTCTATCGTGTTGATTTTCTCAAAGAACCAGCTCTTGGTTTAGTTGATTCATAGGACTGTTTTCTTAGTTTCTAATTTGTTAATTTCAGCCCTGAGTTTGATTATTTCCAGACGTCTACTCCTTTGGGTGTTTCTGCTTCTTCTTTTTCTGGGGCTTCCAGCTGTTTTGTTAAGTTGCTCATGTGCGATGTTTCCAATTTCTTTTAAAAGGCACTTAGTGCTATAAATTTTCCCCTTAACACTGCTTTCCATGTATCCCACAAACTTGGGTATGTTGTTCCCTCATTTTCATTGAATTTCAGAAACTCCTTGATTTCTTTCTTTATTTCTTCCCTGACCCATGTGTCATTTAGCAGAGAGTTGATTAGTTTCCACGTGCGTGTAGGCTTTTTGTTGTTTCTGTTGTTGTTGAATTGCAGCCTAAGAGCATGGTGATCTGATAGGATACAAGGTATTATTTCAATCCTCTTGTTTCTGTTGAGGCCTGCTTTGTGACCTACGATGTGATCAATTTTGGAGAAGGTTCCATGGCGTGCAGAGAAGAAGTTATATTATTTCTTTTTTGGGTGAAAGGTTCTATAGATATCCAATAGATCCATTTGACCCATAGCATTGGTTAATGATGTTATTTCTCGGCTTAATTTCTGTTTCAATGACTTATCCTTCAGTGAGAGTGGGGTGTTGAAGTCTCCCACTATTATTGTGTGGGGATCGATGTGTGATATAAGTTTTTTTTAGCAGATCTTTTACAAATGTGAGTGCCCTTGTATTGGGAGCATAGATGTTCAGAATTGTGATGTCATCTTGGTTGACTCTACCTTTGATGAGTATGAAGTGTCCTTCTGCATCCCTTTTGATTAATTTTGGTTGAAAGTCTATTTTGTTTGATATTAAAATGTCTACGCCTGGTTGCTTCTTGTGACCATTTGCTTGGAATATTTTTTTCCAACCTTTTACCCTGAGGTAATGTCTATCATTATAGGTGAAATGTGTTTTTTGAATGCAGAAGAATGTTGGATCTTGTTTATGCACCCATTCAGTTACTCTGTGTCTTTTTATTGGAGAATTGAGACCATTGCTATTGAGAGATATTAACGACCAGTGACTGTTAAGAGTCTTAATTTTTATGTTGTTTCCAATCGAGTGTTTGTATAATTGTGTTTTTGCCATGGTATAGTTACCTATTTCCTGAGTAGTTTTGGTTGTAGCTTGACCCTTTGGGATGGAGTTTTCCTTCTAGTACCTTCTGTAAAGCAGGGTTTGTGTATAGGTACTGTTTGAACTTGTTTTTGTCATGGAATATTTTGTTTTCTCCCTTAATGGTTATTGATAGTTTTGCTGGGTAAAATAGTCTGGCCTGGCATCTGTGCTCTCTTAGGGTTTGCAGGATCTCTGTCCAGGCTCTTCTGGCTTTTATGGTCTCTGCTGAGAAGTCGGGTGTAATTCTGATAGGTTTGCCATTGAATGTTATTTGGCCCTTTTCCCTTGCAGCTTTTAATATTTTTTCTTTGTTCTGTGTGTTTTGTGTTTTGTTTATTATGTGACGGTCAGTTTTCCATTTCTGGTCAATTCTATTTGGTATTCTGTAGGCCTCTTGTATGTTTATAGGTATCTCTTTCTTTAGATTGGGGAAATTTTCTTCTATGATTTTGTTGAGAATAGTTTCTGGGCCTTGGAGTCTGATATCTTCTCTTTCTTCAATGCCTATTATCCTCAGATTTCTTCTTTTCATGGTGTCCTTAATTTCTTGGATGTTTTGTGTCAGGAGTTTTCCAGATTTGACATTTTCTTTAATGGTTGCTTCAAGAGCTGTCATTGTATCTTCTA
Source organism: Acomys percivali (assembly GCA_907169655.1). NCBI lineage: Eukaryota > Metazoa > Chordata > Mammalia > Rodentia > Muridae > Acomys > Acomys percivali. The sequence continues at coordinate 122,476,854 of OU015744.1, read as the reverse complement.
GACCTGAGATTCATTCTTCCCTCTTTTGGATTCTGTTAGAAAAGCTCACCTCTGTGTTGCTCGCCTTCTTCTCTGAGGTCTCATGTTCTCCTTTTTCTTCTTTCTGTGTGTTTATCATTGAATCCATGTTTGTCTTCAGATCTTGAACTGATTTTTTTATTTCTTTTATCTGATTGTTTGTATATTCCTGAGTTTCTTCCATTGCCTCTTTATAGAACTTCAGAGCTTGAACTGTTTTATTTATTTCTTTCATCTGGTTGTTTGCATTTTCCTGAAATTTTTCCAGTTCCACTCTATGAGCTTCTTTTATGTCTCTCACCTGTTTGCCTGCGTCTTCCTGTATTTGATTACGAATTTTATTTGTTTCCTCCATTAATATGCTCCTTATTAAGAATTTGAGGTCATTTTCTTGTATATCCGTTGTATTTGAGCTCTCTGGGTTGTTTTCTTTGGGAGAGCTGGAAACTGGAGATGCCATGTTGTTTTGGGGTTTTTTTTTTTTGCATATGCTTTTATGCTGTCCTTTAGACATCTTTCCGGCTTTGTTTTTGTTGGGTAGCTTCCCAAGTTGGATGGAGGGAGTCTGATGACAGATTCACTTGTTTTCTCATGATTTCTGTAGGCTGGATGCTCTGATGCTTCACTGTTGTGGACGGCAGGAGGTTTGTTCTGTCGTTTTGGGCTCTCACAGCCAGTGATCCTCAGCTCCCTTGTGCTGTGGGTCCTGCAATCGATCTGGGTCTTTGGATGAGCATTGGGTCAGGCCAAGATATCCACAGCCCTCTGGGTTCCCTGCCATGTCCAGCCAGCGACACTGGGCCTGAACCACCCGCCGAGCTCACCTAGAATCTCAGGGCCTGAACTGTTTGCCAAGCTCAGCTAGAAATTCTGGGCTCAAAATGCACACCGGGTCCACCCAGAATTTTTGGGCTGGGACTGCGCACCAACCTCAGCTAGGGGCTTTTGGCCAAACTGCTTGCTGTGGTCAGTTATTGACTCAGGCCTGAACCATCTGCCCAGCTCAGCTAGGAATTCTGTATTCAAACTGCACACCTTGTCCAAGCAGAGTCTTAGAGCCAGGACTGTGCCAAAAGCTCTACTAGAGTCTCTGGGCCCAATCTGACTCTGGCCCTAAACTGCATGCCGAGCTCCACCTGAGTCTCCGGGGCAGAATTGTGCACTGAGCTCAGCCAGGGACTATGGACCCACACTGCACACTGAATTCAGTCTGGGACTCCGGGTCTATACTGCATGGATAGTCCAGCCAGAGTATTGGGGCCGCCAAGCCTATGTGCACAGCTCAGCTAGAATCTCTGGGCCTAAGCTGCCTGGCAATTTCAGTTAGGGCCTCTGGGCTGAATCTGCGTGCTGACCTCAGCCTGCGTCAGTGCCCCAAAACTGCCCGCTGAGGTGAGCTAGTGTCTTGGGCAGAACTGCTCGTTGATGTGAGCTAAAGCCTCCGGTGGGACTGAGCGCTCCGCCCAGCCTGCGTCACAGCAGGTGAACTGCGGCTGCACTGAGCTGGCGCCTTCGGTGGACCTGAGTGCTCCGCCCAGCCTGTGTCACAGCAGGTGAACTGCGGCTGCGTTAAGCTGGTGCCTTCGGTGGACCTGAGCACTCCGCCCAGCCTGCGTCATAGCAGGTGAACTGCAGCAGTGCTAAGCTGGCGCCTTAAGTTGGCCTGAGTGCTCTGCCCAGCCTGTATCACAGCAGGTGAACTGCGGCTGTGCTGAAATGGTGCCTTTGGTGGACCTGAGCGCTCTGCCCAGCCTGCATCACTGCAGGTGAACTGCGGCTGTGCTGAGCTGGCGCCTTCAGTGGATCTGAGCGCTCCGCCCAGCCTGTGTCACAGCAGGGGAACTATGGCTGCACTGAGCTGTTGCCTTGGCTAGAATTGCTTGCTGCTCTGAGCCAGCGTCTCCACAGCACTGCGCACTGAGCTGTAGCCGGGACTCTGGGGCTGAACTGTCCGCCGAGTCCAGTTTGGGTCACAAGGCACCATGAGACCCAAATCCTGTCCAGTGTCCCCTCTCCCACAGTAACTCCCACCAGCCACCACACTAACCGCCTCCACCGGAAGGCTCTGAGCTGCAAACCTCAGTCGCTGCCGCTAGTGCCGCTTGTGCTGCCACTGCTGCTCTGCTCTGAGAAGATGCGCACTCCTCCCGTGTGCAGGGCCATGCAGTCCTCCACACCCTGGTCCCTCTGAACCGTGGAGCACTCCTGCTGCTGTGGTGTCGGGACCTTGGTGTTCCTGGCTCAGAAATCTGTGCAATTCCCTGAATTGTTCACTGGAGCTTCCAAACACGGTCCACACTGCTTGCCGCCATCTTGGATCTCCTTTTCTTTCTATTTTAACTGAAAAGATAAATTAGAAAAATGTTCAAAAGCTTTAATCCAAGAAACCAAAATTCTGGATGTTGTACTCAGAAGATTGCAGAAGGTGTATCTGTGAGATTGAGGCCAGCTTAGTATACAAAGCAAGCTCCAGGACAGCCAAGACTACAAAGAGAGACCCTGTTTCCAAAACAAAACAAAACAAAAACAACAGCAAAAGAAAAAATAACTCACAAATCCAATCAAACTAACATGACAAGCCAATCGTGTGTGTGTGCGTGCGTGTTTGTATGTATCTATATATGTATGCTACAGTTATATTAATGTATGTATGTATGCATGCATGCTAGCAGCTATATAAATATATCAAAGAAGTAAAATTTGAATTCACCAGAAAAGAAAATGAGCTCAAAGGGAAGAAGTGGTATGTATATAGGTGCACTAGCAAGTTACCTCAGGGAGAGCAGCTGCATCACTTCAGAATATACTTAATGCACACTCAGTGCCATGCTGAATAGCTGTGGTGCACACTCGGTGCCATGCTGGATAGCTGTGGTGCACACTCAGTACCATGCTGGATAGCTGTGGTGCACACTCAGTGCCATGCTGGATAGCTGTGGTGCACACTCAGTACCATGCTGGATAGCTGTGGTGCACACTCAGTGCCATGCTGGATAGCTGTGGAAAGTCATCTCTTACTAAGCCATACTAAAATGCTGCTACAGAACTTCACAATAGTCAGTCCTCTTTTGTTCCCATGCAAAGAACAGCACAGATCTCCAAGTACATCTGTTTTCTTCTGACTCTTAACATCCTTCCAAACTGAAAACAAAGCATCTTAATTGCCTTGTCAAAGATTTGGAAAGGAGTACAATTTTTTGTTCAAAAGACAACTCCAGAAAACATGCAAGAAGTCACAAATGGGCCAGAAGCCACAAAGAGTAGGAAACAAAAGAAAAACAAGGCCTGTTGTCTACTGCCAGAAGGAGTTCACCCAGGAGACAAGCTTTGAGTCTGTAGACTGCAAAATAGTCACTTTTCCATTTGTGGCAAAAGGCCATGGATGCTGGCTAAAGGAAGGATAGGATATGCCCGAAAGAACACAGGGTTCCCCTCAGCAAGAACTGCATTCTCCACTTCAGTCGAGTGTTGATGAACTTGAGCAGAAATTCTGGGAGGGTCTCATCTCTATGGTTTCATCATCAGCTCTCTCCATAGTCCAGCACACTATTACCAGAGTTTTTGCCGTGGTTTGGTATCTCATCCGATGCTCACTCTCATTGAGAGACAGCATGGTGTAATTAGAAATCAACAAATGTGTTTATTTGTGGGTTTTGCCATAACTGGAGAAAGAGAATTTCTCAACCTCATTTCACCTGGTCCGTAGCAGTTTCACTGCTATAGAAGAATGAAAGATAAGAAAGAATGAAAGATAAGAAACACACACTCTAGTGTCAGCTGTGAGCCCGGTTTCCTGGAAATGAGCGATGTCATTTTTCCTCTTGTATCAGAGATGATGTCCATTGGGTAGGCCATTTTCACTCACAGTGTGAATTTCCTGTAGGGAGTCTTACTCCATAGGACACCATTACAGCTGAGCTTGACAATGCTCAATAACAAAGAAAGAAAACACAGCAATTCCCTTTGCTTATTTGCCAAATATCATCATCATCATCATCAT
>OU015744.1:122439816-122472826 GCA_907169655.1 Acomys percivali | reverse complement strand
ATTATTATTATTATTATTATTATTATTATTATTATTATTATTATTACTGCTACTACTACAGGAAGTTCAGTTTAAAGATCTTAGTTGGTTTCACTTTACACTTCTGAATTGGGAAACCGCCCCCTGAATAAAGCAAAGTCAGTCTTCTGATGGCCTGATCGGAGGTCAGTTTATCGACAGAGAAAGGCTGAATAAAACACAACCGAAGAGTAAGAAATAGATTGGATACCAGGCACGCATTGCCACCTATAATCCAAGCAGTTGGCAGGCTGTGGTGTGATGATTGTTGTCAGCTTGAGGTCAGATTTAGCTACATAGTGAGTTCCATCTTAGGTTACAGTGTGAGACCTTGTCTCAAACAAAACCAAACCAAGAAAACAAAATAAAAGAGGGAACAAGTTAATAATTTCAAAATTGCCCTTCTCTATAAGGTTGTTACCATAATGTTCTGGCTAAAGCTTCAGCCCTGGATATACCAATGGACGGAACTCAGCCACCCATCCCAGGATGACAATTAAAGGTGATCAGCAGGAAACGTTTATTCAAGGCAGCTTAGTTGGGATGAACAGATGAGGGAGCTCAGTAACTTTAGGTGTATTTTCTTTCTTTTTTCGTTTTTTATTAATTTATTCCATTTACATCTAAATTATTATCCCCTTGCTTGTCTCCTCCCATTCCTCCCTCCCTCCCTCTTTCACCCTATTGCCCTCACCTAGATCTGTGACATAAGGGGACCTCCTCCCCATCATATGGTCACAGCCTATCAAGTCTCATCTTGGTAGCCTTCCTATTCTTTCTCTGAGTGCCACCAGGCCTCCCCACCAAGGGGAAGTGGTCAAATATGGGGCACCAGAGTTCATGTCAGAGTCAGTCCCCACTCTCCACACAACTGTGGATAATGTCCTGCCCATTGGGTAGAGCTGAATAGGGGTTCAATGTTTACTGCAAATATTGCCTTGGTTGATGCAGTAGTTTGAGCAGATCCCCCTGGTTCCAGATCCGCCCATCATAATGTTCTTCTTGTAGGTTTCTAGGACCTTTTGGATCCTTTTATTTCCCCATTCTCCCATATTTCCCTCACCTAGGTGTGTTTTCAGGGAGCTTGGTAACCCTGAGATTTCCTAGTGTAGTTGTTGTCCTTTTTGTTCTGATAAAACACTAACCAAAAGCACACTGAGGGAAGAAAGAGTTTATTTGGCTTATAGGCAGGTCATGGAAGAAAGCCAGCATTGGAGCTCAAAGCAAGAACCTTGCCGCAGGACCTGAAGTAGAGATAACAGAGAAAGTCTGCTTAACTAGACTGCTTCTCTGATTCTTCTCCCCTCCCCATTTTTGTTTTGTTGTTTGTTTGTTTGCTTGAGACAGGGTTTCTCTTTGTAGCCCTGGCTGTCTGGGAACTTGCTCTGTAGACCAGGCTTACCTCTTACTCACAGAGATCTGCCCACCTCTGCCTCCCCAGTGCTGGGATTAAAGGCTTGCACCACCATCTCCAGGAACTTCTCCCCTTCTCTGGTAATTTTTAAACTACTTCTTAGGCCCACCTGCCCATGGATGTAAGTACCCGCAGTGGGCTGTGCCTTTGGTCCAGTCATTTCATGTCAATAGTTATCAAGGAAATGCCCCACAAATGTTCATGGACCAAACTGACAGAGCCAATTCACAACTGAAAATCCTTCCCAGCTTTAACTGGGTCTGTGTAAATTAATAAAATCTAAGAAATTTATGAAAGTGAAACAAAGGCACCAGTGAAGGTCTGTGTAGCTAACAGCTGACAGGGTAGCTAGTTTTAATGTGAGGTGGGTGGTCTTGCAAATCATGATCTCAGTTCCAGTGTTAACCCGGATTCTGGAGAAAGCGCCATTGTTCTTAAGACTTGAGAGGAGCAATGTAGCCTGTATAATGTGCTAACTTTATGATGGGGCAGCCTCTGTTTCCTTCAGATGTTAATTGCTCCCACTTGAGTTTGTGATTTCATTATGTGGTTATTTGTCCTTCCAGGCTTAATTCCTTGTTACAAAGATGCTTAACAATCAGTCCTGACCTTCCAATAATCCAAAGTAACTTCATAAGGGAGTTATTTAGGAGAGAAAATATTTTAAAGGGACAAACAGAGTCACAGAAAGACAAAAATGGAATTAATTATGTCAGTTACTAGAGCCCCATCATTCCTTCAGGGTGAGTAGACATAGAACTACAGAAAACCAGTGGATTGCCAAGTAGTGGTGTGTATTTATGGTCCTAACACTCAGGAGGATGGAAAAAGAGGTTGCTGAATTGAAAGTCAGCCAACGTCAAAACAAACAAAGGATTCCCCAAGCAGATCCAATTGTGATGAGTACTTTTCATCATCAACCTCACTGGCCTGGGAATCACTTGAGAGATACACTTATGGTGCCCGTGAGGGTGTTGCCAAAGTGGTTTACTTGAGGCTGTATGTACCAGTTGTGTGGGCAGCATCACTCCATGGGCTGGCTTCTTGAAGGAAAAGAAAGAGGAGGATGTAGCTTTGTGTTAGTATCCACACCATCCCTGATTGAGGACACAGTGTGATCAGTCCTGTCTAGCTCCTGCCATCATGCCGTGCAGACAGTGATAGATTGAAGTATCTCAAACTCTGATGTCCAACTTTAAGGTGCTTCTTGTCAGATATCTGGTCACAATACTGAGAAGTTTGACTAGTGTGGAAAGTTGATGAGCCTCTCTTAAGTTTTCTTATTAAGTACTATGTCCACAGCAACAACAACAACAAAGTAGTGGGCACACAACTAAATCAAAACTGATTGGCTAACGTCATGTCTACCGCATCACTTTCCTTCAGACTGCTTTTGTAAGAAGTAAAGGATACAAAATTAAACCAGTGAGAACTTCATCGCATATTGATTGATCTGTTCTGAAAATTTGACCATTTCTTATTTTCCTGGTTTTAGCATGGTAAGATAGCAATATAGTCTTAAATTTTGTGACTGAAACTAGCATAAGTAACTCTATTTCGATTTTTATCCTTGTTTTTGAGCGCCAGTCAATGAACTTAATCCAAAATAATGGCTTCTTATAGTTTTTCTTAATGCAAGTTTTTGCATAGTTTTGTAGCAGAGGGGAAGAAAGACTAGTAAATTGATGATTAAGACACAACTGCTTGGAGGCAGGCTGGACAGAGTCTCACAGAAGAGATCGCACTTGGTTCTCTAAGTGAGAAAAAGGTGAGTCCAGGAAAATCACTGAAATGTTAGGATCTCATCTCCTAAATCTTGAACTACATGTAACAGGGATTAAAGACAAAAGACAGACATACATGGAGAGTTCTGCCCAGGACTCTTAACTATGTTTTTATATAATTATGAATCAAAAAGAACATAGAAGAAAACAATTTGCTAAATGGGCATATGTAGAAGTTGAAAATTTATTTTTATTATAATATAATTCAGAGTCTGGAACAAATCCCAAACCTACAGCTTTGGCATCTATGGGTAAGGATGCTGATGACAGTCATACACTCACATCTTTACTTGTCAATCCATATGCATGTTTGGTCATCACTTGGCTAATTAAAAAAAAACAATTTCATTGTAGTTTCTATTGCAAACATTTTGGGCAATAAATCTGAAAGCTCTTCAGTTATCACTGCTTTCGTTATCTTTCAACCCAGAGTTTCAGGAAATTAAAAAAATACCTAAATATGATATACATTTGCATTATTAAATAAAATACTTATTAATGGCAGCTGTTATAAACCATATATAATATATGCTAACATGCTCTGTATAATCTTTCTTTCTTTGTTTCTCAAGATTTGTTTCTTCTCTTCTGTGTCCTGACACCTTTCTTATTAGAAAGGAAATGAGCATCTTCCAGCTATAAGATGCTTTTGAGTGAGCAACAGACCTTGGTCTTGTGACCTTTGACTTCATGTCTTGGTTTCCTATTAATTATAAACTATTGCGGAAGACCAGAAAATTAGGCTATTCTACAGATGACGTAATAACATCTGAGAGTGTGAAAGCATATGGCTGAAGAACAAAGGACAGCCTATAATCATGTTTAAACAGACATACCCATGAGTCTTTGTCACTGTTCTACTGCTGTGAAGAGACACCATGACCATGGATGACAACTCCTATAAAAGAAAGTGTTTGATTGGAGCTTGCTTACAGTTTCAGTGGTTTAGTCTGTGACTGGCATGGCAGAGAATATGGTGGCACGCAGTCAGAGTAGCTAAGCGCTCTTCATCTGGATCATCATGCAGCAGGGAAAGAGAGACTCTGAGCCTGGCTTGGACTTCTGATGTCTCAAAGCCTACCTCCAGTGGCGCTCTTCCTCCAAAAAGGCCACCCCTTCCTAATTCTTCTAAGTAGTGCTACTCCCTGATAACTAAGCATTCACATATGTAAGCATATGAGGGCATTCATATTCACACCACCACAACATCAAAATCATGAAATGATTGAACTTGCACGGTTTGGGATATAACATGTGAGCCCACCTTTCACTATTAGTAGCTTTGCCTGTGCTGTATTCTTCTGCTTCCTAGACGGGAACTCATTAACATCTCATTAGCATACCTACTTTGTGCCATTCTCTAGCTGCCACCCAGAGGTAATTCCTGTCTCTTGAATGTAGGCAGGATCTATGAACTGCTTTTAACCACTGAAGTATGGAAAAAGTAAGATTTCACTCCTGTGTTAGATTACTCCCAGCTTTGCAGCCTGTGGGCTCTCCTTATTGGTTCTTGACTTTCCCAGTTTTTTGTTTGTTTGTTTTCTGAGACAGGGTTTCTCTGTGTAGCCTCGGCTGTCCTGGACTCACTTTGTAGACCAGGGTGGCCTCGAACTCAACGGCTCACCTGCTTCTGCCTCTCTGAGTGGAGGGCATGGTGGCGCACGCCTCTAATGCGCCACCATGCCCTGCTTGCCTTTTCTAACTTTTATCAAGGGAAGGGCTAAATGAGCAGTCCTCAAAGCATGGAACTGAGGGTGGCCTCCAGCTGAGGGTCCTAGAGCTGTCTTATTAGAGAGTCCTGATAGTAACCAACTGGAGCATCGAAGCAGACCCTTCCACAGCTAAGGCCTGAGAGGACATGACAGCCATAGTTGATATTTTGATTGCATCTGGACAACCCTGGAAATCTAACAAAGCCATGTCAAGAGTATTGACCCACAGAAATGCCAAAACAAGTATGGGGAGTCCTAAGCTAAAATGTGTTATGTATCATGTTGTCTGGGCAGGTAAAGCAAAAGCCATCCTAGAATTGTCTCTAGCTCCTACATGAGGACACTGAGAACAAAGCATCATTTCAAACTGATGCAAAATCATCTAACAAAAGCATGAATTTTATAATCTTTTGTTATGGCTAATACTAAATGCATACTAGACATGCTCAAAGAGACAAACCTCTGGGCATGTCTGTCAGGCAGCTTCTAGATTGGGCTAGGCAAGGTGGGAAGGCCCTGCTTACAGTGGGCAGAGCCACCTCATGTGCTAGGGGCCCAGAGTTAATACAAAGAACAATGTGAGCTGTGTAGCCACATTTATTGCTCCTTGCTTTCTGATAATGGATATAATATAACCTGGTGTCTCATTCTGTTTCTCCATGCCTCCCCTGCCACAGAGGTCAATGACACCTTCAAACTGTGATCTTATATAATCTGACTTGGAGTCAACGTGAATAAACGTGAATGGGTATTTGTCATGTGTGAGCCATTTCTCCAAGAGTAAGGAAAGCAAAGGCTTCCCATGTTGTGGACTCAGACTGTAACAGGTAAGCCCCACACTCTAAGTGCAATTGTTAAATGATGCCATGTGTTATTTGATAATCAGCCCGGAGTAAAAGAAAAAGGGAAGGAAAAGAAAAGAAATGTGGAAGGAATGGATTGTGGGAAACATGCTCCCAACTTTGATGAGAAGTAGAGTTTACCAAGGTATAGCTCAAATAGAGCTTTCCAATAAGGAAAGTCCAGGACATCAGCATCAGATGTAGACCCATGCCCCTACCATGCTAAAAGCTCACCAGATAGCTAGTAAGAGGACAGCAGAGAGAGAGAGAGAGAGAGAGAGAGAGAGAGAGAGAGAGAGAGAGAGCTGGTGAGCTAGATGGAGGCAGAGAAGGGGTTCACTTTATTCCATTCCAGAATCCACAACAACACATTTGCTCACATTTCTCTTCCCGAAGACCACTCTAATTAAAAAAGCATCCAAGCAATTATGAGAAGTATTTTGATATTTATTATTTTCCTAAGTAATGGTAATAGCAGGAGGCTGTGGTGGCACGAATAAGAATGGCTCCTCTAGGCTCAGGGTTAAGTACTTGGTCTCCAGTTAGCGGAACTGTGTGGGAAGGATTAAGAGGTGTGAGACTTGTGGGCGAAGGTGTGTCCTTGGGGTAAGGGCTGTGAGGTTGTGAGGTTTTAAAAGACTCATCATTTTCTTCTCTCTCTCTCTCTCTCTCTCTCTCTCTCTCTCTCTCTCTCTCTCTCTCTGGTTGTAAATCAAGAATGAGAACTCCCAGCTGTTCCTTTGTTCCAGCACTGTGTGCTTTAACCCTCTGAAATGTAAGCCCCGATCGTGGTGTACTACCACAGAAATAGAAAAGTAACAAAGACAGTGGTTTTTATATTAAGTATATTGTTCTGTGATTAACGGATCTCATTTGAAGTTATAAATGATAGAGAAATTAACTTAAAGACTTAATTTTGGAAAATATTTTCAGTAGACAGACCATTAGAACTGGCATTCAAGGGAATTTAAGATCATATAAAAGCAAAGTTCAATTCTACATTAGTATTTGTTTTTCTTATTGCAAAATTTTGTGCTTTTTACCCAACTCTTCCAAACAAAACAAAACAAAACAAAAAACCATTTTTTTCCCCTAGTGACTCAGAAATCCGGTTGTTTTGTGACACCTAGTGGCCTTTTTTGGCACAACAAGGAAAATAAATTCACCGTTTTTCATTCTTTTATAGCACATGCCCTTTAAAAATTGATAAGAAAGTAGAATTCTCACTGTCCCTGAAAATTCTATAATATTAACCCACCAAAGAATGTAAATGTTATTAAAATGGTGACATATGAAAAAGCCTTCAACAGGCAAGGAGAGGTTCCCAGCCCCACATTGACAGGTGGACTTCCTCTGTGAAGGCATCACACAGCAAATTTAGAAAAATTAGCTCTTTGACTTTTTGTGATTTTCCTTTCCGTGTGTGTGTATTTGTGTGTGTGTGTGTGTTTCTGTCTGTATGTCTGTCTGTGTATGCATAGGGACTAGAGATTGAAGTCAGGTGTCCTCTTAATCACTCTGCAAATTATTATTGTTTTATGATTTTTCCTGCTTATTTATTCTTTTTAAAAAATTTATTATTTATTATTATGTCCAGGATGCAGTTTCCCCTTCCGCCAGGAAGATCCTTGCATCCCACTTTAAGCCATTCTTGTTACTTAGCCTCTCTGGGTCTGTCGATTATAGCATGATTATCATTTACTTCAGAGATAATATGAATTTATAAGTGAGTACATACCTTGTGTGCCTTTCTGGGTCTGGGTTACCTCACTCAGGATGATTTTGTCTAGTTCCACTCATTTGACAGCAACAGATTATTATTGTTTTTATTAATTATTATTATTATTATCATTATCATCATCATCATCATCATCATCATCATCATTATTATTATTATTATTATTATTATTATTAATCTGAGACAGTATCTCATTGAGTAGCTCTGCCTGGCCTGGAATTATCTTTGCAATCCAGGTTGATCTCCAACTCATAAAGTTCTGCCTGGCACTGCTTCCCAAGTGCTGAGATTAAAGGTGTGAGACACTGTACATGGTAACTGCCTTATCTTTGAGATAAAATTTCTCACTAGAACGTGGAACTTGTTTAGTTGGCTAAATTGTGTGACTTCTTCAGACCTTCCTGTCTCCGCTCCCAGGGCACTGGGATACTGCGAGATCACCCTACTCTCAGCATTTTTATATGGGTTCTCGGGGCACGAAATCTTCATGATTGTACGAAAAACACTTTATTGATTGAGCCACTTCCCCCTCCCAACTCCTATCTTTCCTAAAAGGTGAGGAATTGAGAAAACTTCTTAAAATGGAGGACGTGTTAATGGAAACCATTTTAAAATGAAAACCACTTTAAAACTCTTCCCAGTCGCTTGAGTACAACAACAAAACACCCCCAAATATCCAGTCCAACAACTTAAAACTGTTAACCTGATTGAAATGTTGCCCTTTCTCTTTAAATCGTGCGTCATCTCTGTTTGTTGACAGTTTTATTATGATCATTCTGTTGAAATGACACTTTATTAATATCTCCTCACTTGAGTCTGTAACCATTTTCCAGAAAATGCTTTTGCTTTCTGAAAATCCTTTGCCTCTTTCTCATGCCCCGACCTTGAGTTCTGATAGGTAAAACCCAGGGTCTCAGGCTTGCTCGTCAGGTGCTCTGTCGCTGAACTAGATCCCGAGGCCTTGGATTCTTTACTTGTCTGTACAGTATCAACTGGCCAGTTGCTTCTGTAGACGAAGAGTGTTGCTGGTGATAACTGCTCTGGCAGCCCGAAGCGCAGCTTTACTTCTGCTTCTGTGAATTTAGGTCACTCCCGTGAGGTGCTGACGGCGCTATCTGCATCCAACACAAGCAGGTGAAACTCTTGGCACAGCGCCAGACACCAGGTGCAGACCAGTCGCCTCTGCTCTTTGCTACCTCTCCCAGCTGTGTGATTTCAGGTCTCAGGATTTATGTTTAAGAAAAATCTTCACAGTTGTTAGACCTGCATAGGGGTTACACAGCGAAACAAAAGCACTCTGTGTTCACATTTTGTTTTGTTTTGTTTTGTTTTGTTTTGTTTTTAAAGAAACCAATTTTATTAGTTTTTCTGTTGTTGTTTTTATTTTGTTTTTGTTTTTCGAGACAGGGATTCTCTGTGTAGTCTTGGGTGTCCTAGACTCATACCAGTCTGGCCTCGAACTCACAGCGATCCACTTGGCTTTGCCTCCCGAGTGCTGGGATTAAAGTCGTGCGCCACCACGCCTGGCTCTAGTTTTATTAGTTTTAATTATTTTAGATTATATTTTATTTACATGACATCCCAGTTGTAATCCCCATGCTCTTATCTTCCTGTTCCCATCCTCCCTCCCTCCCTCCGTCCTTCCCTCCCTCCCTCTTCTGTCCTATTCCCCTCCCGTAGACTTATGGTTTCTCTTCAGACCAATAAATCTTTCACTTTTTACATTTTGTATTTTTAAAAAATAATCAGTTTTGAGGTAAAACAGGCAGTAGTTGCCTTTTTTTTTTTTTTTAAACTTTCAAAGCGTTATAGCCCCACCTTGTGGTAGAATCACTGTAAGGCAACTGTAACAAAAGTGCTTTGGTGTCCTAATAAAAATAACAGGAATCTCCAGAAAGTGAAGTGGCAAATGAATTAGTCTTTATTCAAAGAGGGTGAAAAAAAAAATCCTTTATCAAAAGCAAGAGAATTGGAATCTACTGAAATTGTATTCAGCCTTCCGATTGGACCTGTGTTTTTATTTTAGGTGATGCCAACTCATGAAAATGATAGGTCCCTTCTATCCCTTCAACAAGAAGAAGGGAAAAATCTGTTTTCAAGCTTTATGTGGAGGAAAACCACTTTATCTTATACGAATTGGTGTTTGGTAAATATCTTCTCAGAAGTTTACCCTCTGTGCTTCAGCAGCTGCTGACCTGTGGAGCCTGTGAAGTGTAGGGACCCAGATCTGCTTCTGGAGTTCAGAGATTCCTTGGTTGGAAAAAAGACTTCTTAGGCTTCTAAGGAACAAAAAATATTCTGCAAACTTGAAAGATGGTCTTGTTTTTATTTTATCTTGCCATTCAAACATGATGGCTATTTTATGCTAGGGATTTTTAAGTGTGTTTTGTAGAGTTCATTTAATTTCCCAGTTAATTTTTTCCCCTTCAAAACAGGGTTTCTCTGTGTAGCTATGTGTATCCCAGAACTATCTGTGTAGAGCAGGCTGTCCTCACACTCATATATCCTCTGCTTCCTGAGTGCTGGGATTAAAGGTGTGCAGCACCATGCCTGGCCCTCCCTAGTAATTCTTCACCTTATCCCTCTTCTGATTCAGAACTTCCTAAAAGAGTAATTATTTGTATGTTATCTTAAAATAAATCTTAATAGGATCTCATTCCACTAAGCATTTTAGGAAGAAGGCTCCAAAGCGTATTTATTGTGTAATAGTGGGAGCAAAGAGAAGTGCATATAAGAAACATTTATAAAGACTGAAGGAAGCATCACCCTGAACTGCAATATATATGTATATATAATATTCATATGTAATATATGTATGGATATATTTTATAATAATATTATAATATTGAGAACCTAGCAAGAATTTTCCCTCTTTCCTCCTTTTTTTTAAAACATTTCAACTTTCAATATTTATTTATTTATTTATTTATTTATTTATTTATTTATTATGTTTACAGTGTTCTGCCTGCAGGCCATAAGAAGGAAACAGATTTCATTATAGATGGTTGTGAGCTGCCATGTGGTTGCTAGGAATTGAACTCAGGACCTTTAGAAGAGCAGCCAGTATTCTTAATGTCTGAGCCCACTCTTTCCTTCTTATACCCCATTTCCATTGAATATTTCTAGATATCCACTAAAAAGAAATTGTTGGCAGAGGAGGCCCATGGGGCACCCAAGAAGCTTTGGGCTTTTATCTCTATCCACCTGCTACTTACTGGCTTGGCCTAACTCAGACACAAAGAGCAAACCAGCAGAGCTGAGTTGGGCATGGGTCACAAACCACATTAGCTGCCATTCAGGAGGCCTGTGGGTTAACCAAGCAGCTTTGAACTTGTCTCACTCTTCGCTCAGTCCTCATGGGCCTGATTCATCTGGGTCACAGACAGCGAACCAGCAGAGGTGAGTTGCGTGCTGGATGGAAACCACATTATCCACCATACAGAGAAGGCCTGAGGGTCACTTGAGCATCTTTAGGCTTGGAGCTTTCTCAGCCTGATCCTTTCCTACATGACCCAACTAGGACATAGACAGTGAACCCAGCAGAGCTGAGCTGGGGGTAGGCTTCAACACCCATTGTCCATCATCCTGAGGAAGCCTCTGGAGAGTCCTAGCACAGTCAGTGACCCTGCGGGAGGAACCTCCAGGCCTGCTAACACCAGAGACAACCAGCTGGCTAGAAAGCAGGACAAGAAGACAAGCAACAAAACTCAGAGCCATATGACACCACTGGAAACCAGTGGTCCTAGCACAGCGAACCCTGGAAGTACTAACACCCACGAAGTGCAAGAAGAAGATTTTAAATCTGAGGTGATGAAATGATAGAAGCCTTGAAGGAAGAAAATATCTCTCTCGAAGAAATACAGGAAAACACATTCAAACAGATGAAGGATCTGAATAAGTCCTGAAGAATTACAAGAAAATGCAAACAAGTGGAAGAAAGAAATGGATAAAACGTTTCAAGACCTAAAACTGGAGATAGAAGAAATGAGGAAAATACAACCTGAGGCAATCCTGGAGTTGGAAAACCTAAGGAAGAAAGCAGGAACAGCAGACACAACCAACATCAACAGAATACAAGAGATGGCACAGAGCATCTCAAGTGTTGAAGATATCATTGAAGTTATTGACACAGCAGTCAAACAAAATGTTAAAACTAAAATGTTTCTGACACAAAAATCCAAGAAATCTGGGACACTATAAAAAGACCAGACCTAAGAATAATAGGAATAGAAGGATGAGAAGACTCCAAGCTCCAAGGCCCAGAAAACATTTTCAACAAAATCATAGAGGAAAACTTCCCCAACCTAAAGAAACAGGTGCCCACAAACATACAAGAAACCTACAGAACTCCAAATAGATTCGACCAGAAAAGAAAATCCTCCTGCTACATAAAAATCAAAACACTAATTGTACAGAACAAATAAAAAAAATACTAAAAGCTTCAAGAGAAAAAAGCCAAGTTATATATAAAGGCAAACTTATCAAAATTACACCTGACTTCTCAAGAGAGACTATGAAAGACAGAAGGGCCTGGAAGAATATCATGCCAACACTAAGAGACCACAAATGCCAATCCAGCAAAACTTGGAGAAAATAAAAAACTCCACAAGAAAAACAAGCTTAACTGGCACCTAGCCAGCTCTACAGAAGACAATAGAAGGAAACCTCCAACACAAGGAGGCTAACTACACCCAGGAAAACACAAGAAATAACCCTAACCTCACATCTGCAAAACCAAAAGAAAGGAAACACATATACTGTATCACTACCAACATTAAAAAAGCCCAGGAATTAACAACCACTGGTCATTAATATCTCTCAACAGCAATGGCCTCAACTCCCCAATAAAAAGACACAGGCTAATAAAGTGAATGTGAACACAGGACCCATCATTCTGTTTCATACAAGAAACACACCTCAGCAATAAAGATAGACATTACCTAAGAGTAAAGGGGTGGAAAAAGGTATTCCAAGCAAACATATGCAAACAAAATAAAACAAAAATCCCCACAAAAACAAAAAGACAAAAAAAACAAAAAACAAAAAAACCCAAAACAAAAACAACCCCCCAAAAAACAAACAAACAAAACAAAACAAAAACAAACCTGGAGTAGCCAATTTCCTATATAATAACTGTCCGGACCCGCCGGACAATCACCTGGGACCCTCGGACCCCTAGGGAGAGAATGGGGGACAAGTGACGCGAAGAACAGACAGCAAGTCAAGGAGTCTGATCAAGCTGACCAAATTTTATTTTCTCACAGGCAATTATGTACCATTGAAGCAGGAGGCTGAGTGGGTGATCCAGGTGGGTGGTTTTCGCAAGATATCAGGAAGTCAGGAAGTTTGGCAGGGCGAGGGCCCTTGTGGTTCTGGGGCTGGGTGGAATTGTTAGGCATCTGGAACCACAGGTGTTATCTATAGACTTTGTTCCGCCCATCCTCTGAAGGCCTCTGTAATTCCGGGAATACTGAGAACAGCTGGAGAGTACCTTGAGGGAGGGGAAGAGGTTACAAGGCAGCCTTCTGGAATGTACCCTGAGGCAAGGAGGGAAAGAGGTCACAAGGCAGCCTGCCCCAGGTCCACTCGATGTATTATGCCAAGGTCCGAGATGCTTGCTGGCTATGGTCTTGGCTTCCTACAAACAACCAAAACTAATCAAAAGACATGAGGAATGACACTTCATAATCATCAAAAGAAAGATACAGCAAGATGAAGTCTCAGTCATGAACATCTATGCTTCAAATGCAAGAGCACCCACATTCATAAAAGAAACATTACTAAAGCTTAAATCACTCATTAAAATCCACACATTAATAGTGGGAGACTTTAATACCCCACTCTCACCAATGGACAGATCATCAAGATAGAAACTAAATAGGGAAATAATGAAACTAATAGATGTCATGAATCAAATGGATCATAAAGAAAATCTACATAACATTTCACCCAAACACAAAAAAATATATCTTCTTCTCAGCACCTTACAGAACCTTCTCCAAAATTGGCCATATACTTAGTCACAAGGTAAAAGAAAAGTAAACAACCCTTTGTGTCTTAACAGCCCACAATGGATTAAAGCTGGAATTTAACAACAACAGAAACAACAGAAAGGTTATAAACTCGTGGACATGAACAACTCCCAATTCAATGATGCTGTGTCAGGAAAGAAATAAAAAAAGAAATTAAAGACTTCCTAGGATTCAATGAGTATGAAGGCACAACATACCAAAACCTATGGGAGAGAATGGAAGTAGTGCTAAGAAGAAATCTCAAAGCAATAAGTGCCTTCATAAAGAAATTGGAAAGATCCTATATTAGCAACTTAACAGCACACCCAAATGCTCCAGGACAAAAATAAGCAAACATGCCAAAGAGGAATCAATAAGAGGAAATCATCAAACTCTGGGCTGAAAGCATTAAATTAGAAAGAAAGAAAACAATTCAAAGAATTCAGGTAAACCAAGATTTTCTCTTTGAGAAAATCAACAAGATAGAAAACCACGCTAGCTAAAAGCCAGAGGGAGAGAATTCAAATCAACAAAATCAGAAATGAAAAGGGAGACATAAGACAGACACCAAAGAAATCCAAAGAATCATTAGGTCTTACTTCAAAAGCCAATATGCCACAAAATTTGAAAATATAAATGAAATGGACACTTTCTTAATAGATACCAATTACCAAAATGGAATCAAGATCAGGTAAACAAATTTAATAGACCTACATCTCCTAAAGAAATAGAGGCTCCTTATGGACCTCCTGAACCCTCTGGGCCCTTTCCATTCCTCCATTTTTCCATACCGCTCTCAGTGCTCGATCCAGAGTCAGCAGCAAGTCCTCAAATCTATCCTGAACCTCTATGGGATGGAGTCTCTCAGAGGACATTCATGTTGGGCTAATATATACAAGGAGACCATCAATGCTGGTGGATATGGACCCAGGGGAGTCTTCAGACACTGTTGCACCAACCAAGGACAATATATGCAATGAACATAGCCCCCCTGTTCAGATATAACCAATGGACAGCTCATTCTCCATGGTTGTGAGGGGAGCAGGAACTTCCTCTGACATGAACTCTGGTGTTCCCAATTTAATCACTTCCCCTTAGTGGTGGAGGCCTGGTGGGCACACAGAGGAAGGGGATGGAGGCTATCTAGATGAGACCTAATAGGCTGTGATTATGTGGTGTGGGAGGAGGGCCCCCTTTCAGGGAAGGAGAAAAGGGCAGAAATGGTTGGGATGGTGAGAAAGGGAAGACACAAGGAAAGGGATAACAACTGGGTAACCTGAATAAATTAAAATAAATTAAGGAAAAAGAAAAGAAACAGAAGCAGTCATCAAAAGTCTTCCAACCAAAAACAAACAAACAAACAAACAAACAAACAAACCAAGGGCCAGATGGATTTAGCACAGAATTCTACCAGACCTCCAAAGACAAGCTAATACCAATTCTCACGCTAGTCACAAAATGGAAACAGAAGGAACATTAGCAAACTCATTCTATGAGGTCATAGTCACCTTGATCCCTAAATCATAAAAAGACCAAACAATGAAAGAGAATTTCAGACAAATTTCTCTTATGATGCAAAATTATTAGTAACATACTCCCAAACAGAATGCAAGAACACATCAAAAATATTATCCACCATGACCAAGTAGGCATACAGCGGGGGCTCAGTATATGGAAATCCATCAGTGTAATCCATGATAAAAACAATCTGAAAGAGGAAGCAGGCAGCTGAGATGAGACTTGATAGCCTGAGATCAGACAGATGACAGATAGGTGAGGAGGGCTCCTCTTTTCAGAGGGTTAGTGGGAAGGGGACGAAGGGGACAAGAGAAGTAGGGGGGACTGGGAGGAGATGAGGAAGGGAGTTACAGTTGTGATGTAAAGTGAACAAATTAAAAAAAAATTAGATTAAAAAAGAGAAAAGGAAAAATAAATTGTTTTCTTGCCCAAAGTTAAGGAGTCACTTCCAAGAAGGCCTTTGGCTATTAAGTAAATCTGAATTTATTGTTGGAAGTTCTGTGAAAATCTTCTAGGTAGTTACAGCAGCACTTACTAAACTAACTGGAGAGTTCCTTAAACTGTTCATGTAAAAGACCAGGGTAAATGTCAGGTCTCTATCACAGCCACTCAACTCTTAATTGTGCAAAAAAGCTGTCACTGAAAATATTGATATAAATGACCAGGGTTATAGCACAGTAAAAGCTTTATTTTCAAAACCAGATGGCCTGCTAGATATGAACCAGGAGCTGCAAGCCCCCGCACTGGGAGAAATCAAGAAGAAACTGTGTGTCTGTATCTGAACCAAGTTCCCAAAGAGTTTCTGTACTTCCCAGGTCTCCCAGATCAACCTAAGAATCAGTTTCTGAGCAGTACAGTCTCTCCTGTGGTTCCACTGTATGTACATCTCTTCCAGGTGACCTCGGTTTCCTCATTTACCAGTTAAAAATAGGAGCATTCTTTTATCACTGTTGGAGGTGAACTGGTTCTAAGTGTCCTTTCTGGAGACCAGAGTAGAGAGAGATTTGCTTCTGTTTTACTGAAGACAAGCCCAAGAGTCTCAGTCCTTATAGTATATAACTTTATAATAAAATAAAAAGAACCACTGAGACAATGTGTATTTTCTTAAACATGGCAAATGTGCTTTTCCACCAGTAATTTGATCACAGGGAGACTGTTATTATATATACAGTAGTAAAGCAAATTAAACCACTTTGAATTTGGAAGATAATGTATATTACATATGTATCTATATGTCCATGTTTTATTTTCCTATAAGAGGAAAAATAGCATTTTGTTCCACTTGTACCTAGTATTTTCTTTCTGCTGTGAAATGGCAACTGTTGATAAACCATTGTGTTTTTCAAATGTAGTGGGGAGGCTATACTTCCATATTACCTGACTTTATCTGTAAAACGTCACTTAGACATATCTGATAGCAACACTTGAGGTACCACGTGGGTGCAGCTTCTGTGTTTCCCAGTACACTCATGGTCTTGAGGTTTCTAATATCTTGCTGCACCTGGACTCTGAGGGATTGGATTTGAATTGCTGAAAGTCAGAGATTCTAGAGTTACTGGCTATTTAAACACTTAGCTTTACTCTGTATTCTGAAAATTCAGTTAATGCCTCTATTGATCTTTCTTGTTATATGTCCTGCTGGAAATTCCTGGAAACTACCAGAGGGTTTGATGTTGTATTTGCAAAGTTGAGGTATAAAGGAGTTTGTTGGTGATGATCCTTTCTTTTTTAAAATAAAAGAAAAAAATTTGAAAAATCTAAAAAAAGTTATTTGCACAGTGAGATGATCACAATTCTACAAATATCTCCCAATAAACACAGATAAATAAAATGATCAATAAGTTGTCAAGTTCCTAATCAGACAATTAAATTTTAGCAGCACAATTCTAACTTGAAAATATAAAAGTCCTTGAAATGCTGAAGGAAAGAGAGCTATCATGGTAATGCTTGCCAGGGCACAACTTGTGTGGTTGTAGCAAAGAGCCATGCAAACACAAAAGTAACAACATATGTCCATGTAAGGGTATAATTGTTTTAGAATCCACACAAATTCATGAATATTTTACATGATTTTAATTTTATTGTTTAGAATTAATGTTCTAAACTCAAATGATTATCCAATATGTCATTACTATGAAACATATTGGCATTTGTTATCGATGATGAACTGAGCCATTTCTCTTATTAAATTTCAATAATTCTAATGTAATTGTAATCACTTATTGGCTTATTTTTCTAATAGCATTAACAAGCTAAATTAATTTTAAAAATCCATTTCATATAAAACAACAAATTGATAACAAGTTCCATGGTGTTTGCCTTTAATGAAACACTTCTGAACACACTTTGACATTTCCCATTTAATTCTCACCCCACAGGTATTCAATTATCACTCTATTAGCATGTGCATCAGTAATGGTGTCTTTATTCTATCTCACCATGCTATCAATTAGAAGGAGACTATTCTTGAACACGGAGTGGGGATTTGCTAATACATAATTCCCTGAACCTTGAGATCTCTCATAGCCCTTTGAACAATGTAGTTTGTAGCAATTTTCTCATTTAAAATGCATCTTTGGAAAATAAAACTCAGAAAGATTAAGTGTAATATGAACATTAAAAATCCTTGGTCATGGTGTTGGTTAATACTATGATAAAGGCTTAAAAATGTTTTTGTATGTATGTATTTTGTATGTACTGATTTATTTATTTACTTCCTGTGAGACAGGTCTTACTGTGTTGCTCAGGCTGGCCTCAGACTTGTAATCTTCCTGACTCAGTGTTGTGAGTGCTGGGATTACAGAGAAGCAGTACATTGTCTGGACAAAAATATTTACTTCTTCTTATCAAAGACTATTACAAACTTTTTACATGTAATACATCAAGGCACTTATGCATATTGCGCAACTTGTACATTGGAAATATAGTGCTGGGTAATCTTATAGGATAACAATAAAAAGGAAAAATATGGATTATATATAACATAGAACCATAGTTACATGATCAAAGGTGAAAGAAGGAACTTCTAAGAGAGGTAAGCATCACTTGGCCAGTAATCATCCATTCTCTCAGTATCCTCTAAGTCCTTACTCCTCCAGCCTTCTCTGTAACCTATTAAGTACTATTTAAATACTTTCTCAGAATGTCTAATTGACATTAATGAGAAAAATCTAAAAAACAATTAGAACAAGAGGCCAGGAACGTTCTTTCTTCTTTTACAGTTAATTCCACACTTATTTTGTAAGACTACTTATTAAGTTTATGTAAAAAGATTGAATTCATAATTACAACTTAAAGATAATTCTTTTCTCTCAACCAACGATTGGAAAACTGAGCCTGGGAAATATAGTGAAAAGAGAAGATGCCATAACTTTTTATATTGTTTCAATTTGTAGCAACTAAGGCTTCTTTTATAATTATAGAAGACTCCTTGAAAACCTAGACACATACATAAACAAAATAAGCAAGCCTTGCCTTTCTAACCTATACTACAAGGAGAGTTTTCTTTTAATTAACAGCAACTTATGTACAAATATAAGAATGAAAACAAACCTCATTGGTTAACTGCATTTACTCTTCTGTGGTTATTGTTTTTTAAAAAATATTTTAATAAATAACCAGAAATTGTCCTATCACTGTAAACTATGAATTAGTGATACATTATCAGAGCGCTCTCAGCTTATGGTAAAAAGAGGCTTAGAATCTGTTATTAATTCTCCTGGCCAGTCACAGTTAGTCAACTGTCTTTGTTTATCCTGCACCAATTTTACTGTTTGAGTTTGCTTAGTGGTGGGTTGCACAAGAAGATTCCGGAATCATGGTTCCATTTAGAAATTCCCAGCTTAGTGCTTTAACTGTGCTTATCACAGTGATCTCCAGGGAGTACAGAATACTTCCAAATATGGTCAGATAAAGTTATTTCATCAAAAACAGGAGGTACAGTACGTTTAGAATTTTCCTAAAACAAACTCAGACCTTTCCTTGGAAAAGACATAAAGTAAATCAGTGCAGAAAGTCCCTAAGAATTCAATGTGTAGGGACCAAAACCTAAAAGTGAGAGACAGAATGACAGCAAGTTTTGCATTTGACTTGGCTTTGCTGGAACTGTTTCAAACAGCTTTTCTGGCTTCATGACTTTTGCTATTTCCAGTGGATATGGCTGTGCCAATTAACCTCACATTGCCTGAAGAATTTACTACAGGGTAGCCTCCCTCAAGACAGTTATACAAGACTATGCCAGGTCTCTCCAGATCTCATTCCTACAGCATTTCTGTGCATCTAAACCTATAGCTAAATTCAAGAATCTCCCTAAAGGTAAGATACAAAATGAAATGCACAGATGATGAGTCACACTATAAAATGAATACTTGAATTCTCTGACTTATGCAGACAAGAACCTAAAGGACCTAGGTGGAAATGCACATTGAGAGAGAGGGATAGGGATGGAAAGAAACTAATGTTGCATCAAGCTGACTTTATGGATACAGGCTCACTGGGAAGAAATTTTGCAGTTAACGTCTGTGTCTATTTCTTTTTATAACTGTTACAAAACACCTGAGAACATACATTTAATGAGAAAATATTTATTTTGGCTCATATCTTTAGAGGTTTTTAATACCTTGAGAGGGTAGTACAATCACTTTGAAGTTGTAGTGAAGTAAATGTAAAGATTGATATAAAGATTGATGCCATGTGAAGAGATCCAATATGGTAGTACCCAGCGTGCACGGTTTCTGAGTAGCAAGACCACAGTGGTTACAAAGCCAATGAAAGCCCGTGTTTTAGACTCCAAAACACCAACGTCTGTGTTTCCCAGGTAAGAGGAGAACCCATGCATGCTGGGAAAAGGAACAAGCAGTCTAGCCTCTGGGCACCTGGCTATTTCTACCTTCCCATGGCATGTTTCCGGCCTCGAGCCACCCAGCTCCAGGGATACAGGGAAATGGTTGCAGCCTCCCATCCACGGCTCTAATCATATCTCCTGAAGACACTGGCCAGACCTCCGGAGCATACCAGAAATCACTCCATCACACATGCTGTCTGGGCTTCTTGAGCACAGAGAACACTGATGGAGTGAGTGAATGGCAGGGCTGCTGACTCCAAGAATTCCCACAGCAAGAGGAGGGCTCCTGGATTCCTGAGGATACCTGCTAGTCCTCAGGATCATACAGGCTAGACACTCTTCACTCCAATCCCCTGCCTGTGGGTCTAACAGGAACATAGGCACCTGAGGAGAAGGAAGACTCTTTCTGAAGATCCAATAGCCAATCCACAGCCATACTCATCATCCAGAAGAGGGCTGATCCAGGAATATCCAGGGCTCTTCCTGCAGCCTCAGGAAATCCAGTAAGCATCACAAAAAAAGCAAGCCAAGGCCAGCCTAAGAACAGCCAACAAACATCAGGGTTTTAGGACACCTGCTATCCCAGTTATCCCAGAATCCAGTTATCCTATGGCAAGCAGCCCTGGATACCCTAAAACAAATGATACATAAGAAAATAAATAGCCTTATAACTATGTTTTTGAGGATGATGGAGGCCTTTAAAGAGGAAAGGAATAAATCTCCTAAAGAAATAGAGAAAATGGGAGGGAGGGAAGAATGGGAGGATACAAGGGATGGGATAACCATTGAGATGTAACAAGAATAAATTAATAAAAAATTAAAAAAAAAGAAATAGAGAAAAATACAATCAAATAAAAAGATTCCTGTAAAGAGGAAATGAATAAATCACTTAAAGAAATGCAGGAAAATTCAAATAAACAGGTGAAGGAAATGAATAAAATAGTTCAAGACGTAAGAATGGAAATAAAAACAATAAAGAAAACACAAACTAAGGGTATCCAGGAGATGGAAACCTTAGGGAAGAAAACAGACACCTCCTGGGAGGACATGAGAGGGACTCTAACAGAGACTCCTAGTAGCAGGTGCCATGGAGACTGACAAGGACTTTCCATAACTAGACAAGACTCCTAATAGAGGGAGGAGAATGCCAACCCACCCACGAAAACTTCAACCCCAAATTTTCCCTGCCTACAAGATGTACAGGGATAAAGGTTGAGTAGAGAGAGCCTAGAATAAGGGAATGTCTAATCAATTCCTGGCCTAACCCAAGACCCACTCCATGGGAGACAGCCAACCTCTGACAGTATTAATGATACTCTGCTATGCTTGCTTACACAAGCCTAGCAGAATTGTCCTCTGAAACACTCCACCCAGCAGTAGTTTGAAACAGATGCTGAGACTCAGATCCAAACATTGGGTGAAGTGTAGGGAGTCTTGTGAAATAGTGGGGGGTGGGGGTGGGGAAAAGGCTCTGTAAGTAATAGGAGCTCTACAAGAAGATAAACAATCAAGTAATCAGGTCCTAGTGAGCCTTCTTGAGACCTAAGCACCAACTAAGGACTATGCATGGACTGGACCTAAGGCCCCTACACATTTGTAGCCATTGGGCAGCTCAGGCTTCACATGGATCCACTAGTAATGGAAGAGGAGGATGTCTCTGACATGGACTCAGTAGCCTGCCTTTTGATCACTCCCTCTTGGTAGGACTCTCTTGCCAGGCCACAGGGAAAGAGGACAAGCTCAGTCTTGACATGACTCAATGAGCTGCAGTGAATGGGAAGGGGGGGCTCCCCTTTTCTGAGGATTTCCAAAGGGCAGAGCAAGTGCTGTTATTGTAGGAAGGCGCAGGGAAGTCATAGAGTTGTGTCTACTGAGGAAAACACTAAACTCAAATCACTGCTGCATCTCCAAATAGCATACCACCATCGGTGACTTGGTAAGTGCAGGTGTGTTGATTTCCCACACGTTGTCACCCAACACAGATATTTGGATTGAGTAGAAGACAGATAGAGCCTGAACAATAAAAGTTCATCATAAACTTTATCAAGTAATAGCTCCAGCTGTAGCTGCTGTAACATATATGATTTCATGATTTGAATAAATCAGCATATTCCCTGATTCTTGGAGTGAAGTTAGTGATCTCACAAATTCTTTGCCTCCATAATCTTCAATGAGGACCAAAAGAAACAGCTTGCTTTTAGCTAACCAGGCAACATACATTCACTTTCCTTTGTGAGAGGTATCTCAACTTGTAAATCTTGTTTTTATTTCCTCAGAAGATAGGAGCCATACTCAAACTGTATGAACACATAGCTTAAAATAAAATATCTGTTCTAACTGTCCCCAGGCCTAGGTCTTGAAGCTTCTATCCTCTATACAATCTAATTGTGGACCTGGAAGGCTTCACCTTCCAGCTTCTATCTGCTAACCTTGGTGTAAAATGTTTTCAGTCTCTGAGACTAACTGCTGAATTAACTCATCCTTTCTAATTCTTTCTGAACTCTGACTGGCTAACTCAGCTATTCTGGCTCAAAACTTCTCTCCAAGCTGATTGATTCAAACTGGCTTCCCTCAGCATCTCACTGAATTGCTCTTCTTTGAAAAAAATTATTCTGCTTTGTAAAACTCTCTCTGAATTCCACAAACCGAACTGTACTGACTGCATAAACTGAACAGAACTGAGTGAAATTTCACAGAACTCTAGTCCCAAACTCTACTCTACTGTGTCCATAATCTCTCTCTCTGTCTCTCTGTCTCTCTCTCTGTCTCTCTCTCTGTCTCTCTCTCTGTCTCTCTCTGTCTCTGTCTCTCCCTCTCTCTCTCTCTCTCTCTTAAATATCTTCTCTTTCCTGTCTGTTCTCCTGAGAGGAGTATCCTATCTTTTATTCATTCTGTCAAATCTTTCTCTGATTCATAATTGTGTCTGCCCCTCAATTTGACATCATTATTTTGAATTAAAGGTATGTACTAAAGGCATGTCTATATTCTAGCCAGAGGGATTGAAGGTATCTGTTAAGGGTGTGTTTGTATTCCAGCTTGATCACACAGATGTAAGGTGTTGGCTGTGATCCCTTGCCGGAGTACCCATGTTCTTGGGCTAAAATCCCTCTACATCGATTCCCCATATCTATGTCATAATTCAGTTGAACAGTACCTTTTTTAGCTTTGTCTTTCACAAACATAAAATAAATGATACTATGCTGATTGGAATGAGTAAGCAATAAATAGTAACTCCTCTAGATTTACTGACAAAAACAACATGTATGTCAGAGAATGGGAAACATATCTAACAGAAATACAGAGACTTCTACATCAGTAAAATTTAGAACGGTCTAGCATAGGCCACAGAAACATATCCTTTTTAAAATCAAGAGTAAATTGTTGCATCTAGATGTTTCTCCTACCAAAACACTAATGGCATAAATATTAATATATATATATATATATATACATGTATAATTTCATACTTAGTGATGGAAACTACATATATTAAACATCTTAGCTCCCATAAATTCTGAGACATATATAAAATACACAATGTTCTCACCCTATGTGTCACTTTCTGTTTCTTTCATTATATCTTGATCTCTATCATCTGTCAATATATCTACCATATATCTATCTCTAATACTATTGTCTATTACAATCTATCTCTGTCTAGCATTTAACTATCTATTTATATCTATCATTCCTTTATCTATAACTTCATTATTATATTTAATCTCATTCTATATTTATGTATCATCTATCTATCTATCTATCTATCTATCTATCTATCTATCTATCCATCCAACTAACCTATCTTTCTTCTATCTAATTTGTATATCATCTATTAATATATCTAGCATTTATATATTTGTCTATCCTGTATTTACCTACCTATCACTACTATCTTTTATTTTATGTCCTCACAGCCATAGACTAATGCAAATTCAAAAGGAAAAAAAATGGCTCTTAGTACATAAAAATTCTCTAAAACCTCAACTCTGACAATGATAGAAATTTTACTCTTCTTGGGCATAATGTAGAGTAATAGTATGGATATGTTTTTCTTTTTAAAACTATATTTCATAGAACACATTTGATCATATTCTTTACTCTCCTCAGCTCTTCAAAGATCCACTGTACTTTCCTACCCATCCAACTTCATGTTCTCCCTCTAATTAAACCCCAAGTTCCAATTAACCAAATAATGGAAATCAAATAAAAACAAAACAAAAAATAAGATATAAACCACGGATATAGAAGAAAGCACACCATAACCAATGATGATGATGATGATGATGATAATAATAATAACCATGGAATCTGTTTTGGGTCGAATAAACACTCATGGGTATGTGAACTCCTCTAGAGTATTATTAATATACTCACTGACACTCCTTTGGAGAGAACTGGTTTTCCCTTTTCCAACAAGCATTAATTGATTACAGGCTTTTTTTTTTTTTTTTTTTTTTTTGTTAGGAGTGGGACTTTGTATCCACTTCCTTTCTCAGCACTGGGATTTTGTCTGTTTTGATCTTATGTATTCTGTCATATGTTTGAGTTCATATGTGTCAGTCCTGCTGTGTCTGAAAGGCATTATTTCCTTGGAGTAATTCATACCTCTGGCTGTTATGATCTTTTTGATCCCATTCTACATAGATCTCTGAGACTTGAGGGGAAGGATTTCATACAGAAATCTCATTTAGGACTGAGTACTCTGAAATCTCTCATTCTCCTTACATTATGCAGTTGTGGTTCTTTGTTAATGATCATCTACTGCAAGGAGAATGTTCTTTAAAGAGGTACTGATCTATGGATACAGCAATATGGTGTTATAAGTTATTTTTATTTCTATGTTCCTTTAGAAGAATATTAGTATTAGGATTCTTCCTCAAGGCCTATGACCTATCTAGTTTCAAGTTCTTGGCCACTTTATCATTGTCAAATATGAGTTCCATTTCGTGGAATGGGCTTTAAATTCAATTTTAAAAACGCTTGGTTACTACCATAACATTTGTGCCACTATTGCACCAGTACATCTTACAGGTAGCTCACTGTTATAAGTTGCAAGGTTTGTAGTTGGGTGATATTAATGCTTATTTTTCTCCTCCAGTAATGTGCAAAGCACCTTCAAGGACTGTGAATGTTAGTTAGTAGGAGTCAAGCTACTTGTTGGGTACCAGTTCTGTTTCTTCAAGCTCAATTATATAATAAGTGCTGTCTTCAGCAATGAGGGCTTTATCATTAGGTTGTGGAAAGTAATGAATAGCACATGTATATCTTTTAAGTGCAAAAAGCCTGATTTGTATTGGCAACAAGAATTGATTTGGTGACATTTTCGTGACAGTCTATGTTGAATATTTGTGGTCATAAACAGTATAAAGCATGGATTCAGTTGATAATAAACACCTTTTTTTTCTACAGGAGACTTTCACCATATTCTGTATTTAAAAAACTTACATAGATGACAAGTCATGCAAAATATTGGGAGGAAAAGTTTAAAGGGGACATTTGTATAGATTAGTCATCTTTAAAATTATGAATATAGGAAATGGCAAATACAGAATATAGAGAACCAAAAGTCATCAGGAATTTTAACTTTACCTCTTTATTCATGTAAGGAAAAAACATAAGTAGATCCAATTTAAAGGTTCTCTTTGCTGAAGAACTGCAGAACATACACTCTATTGACTGAAGAGTTCCTGATGACCTCAGATACTCATTAACTTCCACTAAATGAAACTTGCATGGCTCTGTCAAAGGGCACAGCTCAAGCCACTGAAGCTGGAGATGCACTGGCCATGCCCACATAAGAAAACAAGATGGATGGAGAGGTCTCACCTTTCTGAAACTTCAGCTCCTTTTCTTTGGCTGTGAATGGATCCATGTAATGGTTCCTGCTGATATAATACAATCTATGTTTTACACACTAAAAAATAGAGACATGGGAAACAGTTTCTAAAGAGAGATTATGGAGTGAAAAAGTTTAGAATAGTTGCTGGAAAATGGTTAGAACAATTATATATATATACATATATATTTTATTTTATTTTGTTTTTCAAGACAGGGTTTCTCTGTGTAGTCTTGGCTGCCCTGGACTTGCATTGTAGACCAAGCTGGCCTCAAACTTACAGCAATCCACCTGCCTCTGCCTCCCAAGTGCTGAGATTAAAGGTGTGCGCCACCACTGCCCAGCTAACAATTATATTTTAATTTAAATTATTGGAAGTACATCTTCTTTATGTAAGTGAAATTCCTTATTGAGTCTGGATCTAACGGGAAAACAAACAAACAAACAACATGTCTTTTCTTTTGCCAGGTTAGCCAAGACAGAGAGTGACCATGCTGAGAAGGCAGCTATATCTTAGTAAGAGTTCTCAACACTGGGCTCTAGAGACCAGTGCCCAGAGCACCACTCAGTGATAATGACCCTGGGTTCTTAGATACATGTCTTATAATTCTATATTGCACTCAAATATTCCTGAAGTAAAAAGTATTCACATCCTACTGAAGCTGTTGAAAATTCAAGCATCTACTGACCTGTATCCTCAACATTGCTCTACCTCCCTGATTCTGAACATCTTCCATAAACATTTTCCAAATGAACATCACTGCTTTCCATATCCAGACCAGCTTTAAGTTCATAGTAGATAAATGGCAGAAAATGTTCTATAAGCTTGTCTCCTGATCATTTATCTTCTGACTCAAGACCCCAGGCTTTGACTGTAATGCTTGAAAATGTGTTTCTATATGCTATGATTTTCGATTTTCTGCTTTAATGTCTACTTGGATCTTACTTCTACCTTGTGACCAGGGAATTGCAAACACTTTCCATAATTGGCTAATGTTTAGCATACTGGAGGCAAATGCAATTGGAAAGGTGGCACCAGACAGTTGTCAATGATAATGATGACAAAGAAGAATGCTGTACAAGAAGAAATGAAGAACTGGACAGAATATATGAAATAGATCAATAGCAAGAAAAATAAGGCCAGCCTGGTTCAGTTAGCTTTGGTATGAAGAAAGCAACTTCTATCTCAATCGCATATCTGACTGTATCTGGGTCTCAGCCTATTTTCTTCCCTGGGAATAGGCACACTTTTTTATCCTACTTCCTGAGAATCCTGAACAACTGCAGAGGCAGCATCTCTGAGCATTCCTTTGAAGTGAATACTAAGGAGGCATTGCTAACACAGCTAAAAGTGTGCTGCAGCATCATTAAAAGAAGATATTAAAATCAGAAACCCAAACCACGTTTACAGCCAGCTAAGCTATTTATTTATTTTTACACATTAAAAGAATATCAAGCTGGCACCAATAATTTAGTTAAAAAGATCTCCACTTGTTTATTCTCAGTTAACCAGGCTCTGGGCCAATATTGTGTTTTGTTCATTCTTCCATTCCTTTTAGTGTTTTCTTTCTATAAAAATTTAAGAGACCAACATTAAACATAAAAAAAAATTAATTTCATACAAGAAATAGAATCTTGGCGTAAACAGAAACTATACTTAGGAAAAAAAGAAACACTGCTCAATATTCTCCAGAATGGGATGGACTAGAAAAAACATGGCTCCCTAACTCCGGACCTGACTGCAGATGTGCCCTATAGTCTTAAGTTCTAATTTCAATATGTTCCCCTAGGACACATTTTGCTATTTGATACTAAGTTTTTCACATAACTTGATGTCCTGGCTGTCCAGATGAGCCATCTGTACCTCTGCATGAAAGCCTGTTATGGCTGTGGTTAAGAACATCCCCACCCCACAGCTGCTGCCAATAGAGAGATGAACAGAGCAATAAAGAAGAGCTCCCTAAAATGTCCCCTGACTTCTCCTCAGCTGAGCAACATTTCTGTGGCCTGATGCTCCCTTTCTAGTTCTGCTCTCATTGTCTCAGCTGTCCATCTTAGGACCCTCCATGTGTACGTCCTGTTCTTTTATGTTTAGAAGCAGCATCCTTACTAATTTCTTGCACATCATGCTACATCTTGGAGAACCAGAGATGCCACTCAAAATAGAATGGAGGGAGATTAAGGAAATAAGGAAGTAGGCAAAATGGTGTTTAGAGGCCAGGTTACCCACTCTCTAGTTGGCGAGTCACCCTGGCACATGTGAGGAGTGAAGGGCACCTGAATGAAAAAGCAGTGAAATTGCAGATGATCCTGGAAGAGAAACTTTAAACCAGTCCCCACACAAGAACATCCTTGTGGATGTTATGAGTAAAGCATTTGAAAAATGTAGAGTGAAAAATGCCTATAAGACAGCAATGTTGACTTTACCTCTTCCTTGTATGATTACTTAGAGAAATATCCCTAATAAATTGAGTACAAGTAAAAATAGCCAAAGTTAAATATGAATGCTCTTAAAAGGTCACTATGTAAGTTCATAGAGAAACCCTGTGCTCCTACAGTTGAAAAGCATATGTTCCTGGGAGCAGACCTATTTAACTGGCTTATTTAGAGTAACAAGGACTTCATCAAATGTACAGTAGAAAGTTCTAGATCTTCATAGGATGGCATCTTTGCTTGCCATCTACCATCTGGATATATAGCAGAAGGATTCTATGTCAACACAGGTGATATCCTCAGAAATCCCTGATTATTGCCACACTATTTACAATTGATACAAAATTTAACTAGCCTACATGTCTACCAACAGATGAATGAATTTACACAAATAATTGTTATTCAGTTCTAATGATGAATGAAACTGTTGCAACCTATTTAAACTCTACATCCCCTCTATTTTAGTTCTTGGCATATCTGTACCTTCTCACATAACAGGAGCTATATTGTTTATAAGTCTCCATTTTGATCATAAGGTGAAATTAAGTTCAGGTTCTCAAATTCTACCTTCCTGGAATCTTGAATAGCCTTTTACTTAAGATTCAATACTTATTGAAAATTCTGCTTGAATTAATGATATATGTTCTACTTAAACAAAACCACAATACCCTACTTAGTTCCCTTGTTCTGGAACAGTGGGGAACTGGCCTGTTCCCAGGCCTATATCCTAGCCAATCAGCTTAAAATGCTTTGCCTAGCACCTGGTTACACTGTAGTTGGAACAACATTGATTCTTCTTGTATTTAGCTAATCAAAATGATGTAATGCTGCCTGTCCCTTGCTTCCCACCTGGTTACCTGGTTGTTACCTGGTTATGGTTTTTCTTATAAAAAGCCTGCCTTAGAAATAGGCCAGTGTCCCAAGTCCACTGTATCTTTGGCCATGATCAGTTTTGGGGTGTTGAATTCAATAAAGCATCCATATCTTACTGGGATTGATATCCTAGTGGTTTATGTGACTGTTCTTATACTACAACAAAACCATGTTATTTATAAGAAATTTTTCTGTAATGGTTAGTGTAGTTATCAAATTGAAAGTCTGGAATTACTTGTGAAAAATGTGGAAAATTTTAATCTTGCAACATGCCTGCTCTGGCAAGGATCATATTCACAGACTTAGGTCTGTGTGATCCAGCTAGAATACAAAAACACCCTTAGTGCACATTTTAACTTGAAACAATGACATCTCATTGAGGGGTAGACAAACTGATGATTAGAGAAAGATTTGAGAGAATGAGTCAAAGATAGGTTATGTCCAACTCCCAGGAGAACAGACAGGAAAGACACACACACACACACACACACACACACACACACACACACACAGAGAGAGAGAGAGAGAGAGAGAGAGAGAGAGAGAGAGAGAGAGAGAGTTGTTTGTGGAGACAGTGCAGAAGAGTGAGAGAGTTGTTTGTGGAGACAGTGCAGAAGAGTTCAGGAGTACCATAGAGTTTTGTTCAGTTCAGTACAGTTTAGTTGAGTTTGTGGAGTTTAGAGACAAATTTTCTGAGAAAAGTAATTCATTGAGAAGCTAAGTGAAGCCACATTGAATCAGACATCTTGGAAAAGAATTTTGAGCCAGAACAGCTGAGCTGAACCAGCAAGCCTGAGTTCAGAAAGAACTAGAAAGGGTGAGCTTATTCTGCAGTTAATCTCAGAGGCTGAGAACATTTTAGGCCTAGGTCAACAGCAGAGGTTGAAGCTGAAGCCTTTGAGGTACAGGCTTATAGAAGATTAGGGTGTCTGGATGCTAGAAGCTTCTAGGCCTAGGCCTAGGGATAGTTAGACAGAAATGCTCTGGGTTCAGCCCAAGCCCTGTATGTGTAAAGTTTGAGCATGACTTCCATCTTAGAAGGAAATAAAAACAACATTTGCTGAAAAAAATGTCTCCAGGGGGAATCATTTAGAGTAGGTTAGGCAGTGTGGAAGCTGAGGCCGGAAGACCTGTCCATTGTTTGTGGCACTATTCATTTAACAAGGCATAACAGCATGCATATATTAGTTTACCAATGATCTTCACTGGAGATGTACTGTGGCTAGCTGCTTCAAGATCCTGATGCCTTGACTTCTCTGCAGTGAAGGGTATAACCTAAAATTATTGACAAATAATTCCCTTCCATTATATTTGTTGGGATTTTTTTCTCACAGCCACAGGAACAGAAACTAAAACAGTTTTATCCATTTAAAAATAATTTCTGGTTAAATGAATAATCTCTAATTTTTAAAATTTATTTTTTTGTCCCAATTGGAAAAAATTGATTTTTGTTAATATATAAATGAGTTTTATTGTGAAAATTTCATATATATTCTAAATTTTGTTCTTATTCTTCCTTATCTGCTGATTTTTTCTCATTTATACCACGTGTCCTTTTTTGAGCTAAGTGTAAAAGCTGGTGTTAATAGGTCAACTGTAGAAGAGAAAGAAAAAAGGCTCTGATATGTGGCTGTTTTGAAATACCAATAGTCTTCTTAGAGAGCTGTGCTTTATGCAAGGTCCTGAAGAGCCCAGGACTCAGCAAGACCCTCATAATGAATTGATGTCAACTCCTAGTAGGAGATGGGGCATCACTACAATAGTCCTTGACCTGGTCTGACCAGTATTATTACTAGGGCTCACCAGTGGGGCTTTAGGAAAGTGCTACGCAGACATGAGATTTGCAAATGCACATTTAAAATTCTGATCATGCTATATACATTTATGCAGAATAAATGGCAATATTCACTCATGGCTTTTCCTGAGGTCTGTACTATATTAAATATTATTCTGTCTGTATTCAGAATGTATTCACATCACTTATATATTTCAGAGATTAATATGTTGATTTATTATTAATACATCAAAAATCTATGATGATGTGGGAAGCAAAAAATTGAACTAGCTGGTGTTTTCATGCACCTTCAAATACACACTTCAGAGAAATTTAATTTCATTCCAGTTTTCAGAGGTCTATTGGTTACAACATGTAGTTGAAATATTTACTAAAAAATAAGACATATTGATGCATTCTTCAAGCCCTGTCTCAGGGAAGGAAGGGCAGTTTTTGGTAGGTCTCCTGATGTTCTTGTTACAGGACTCAGACAGTGCAGACAATGTCTGGACTGCAGATCCAAAGTATATGATGCTGCCTGCTCTGCCTGAGACCCAGGGTAGAAAATGGCTCTGCAGGGGCTTCCTGTAGAGGTGGAGACATCTCTGCTATTTGTCTCCTTAATCTTCTAGGCTCTATGCTGTGAAGTGCGGTAGTGGCAGATGATGGAGTGTAAAACAACTTCATGATGAATTCCAGTGAGCGGATCATAGTATGTGCTATTGGGCTTTTGAAGCAAGGCCATGACACCTACAGTGGAGAGTGATATTCCATTTAAGATGGCCTCCTGTCATGAGGCCATGGCACTGACGCAATACTCAGTCATGAGACACAAGGTGAGATTGTGCCTGGAAGGCTGATATGAACTGTCTTAGACGGGCAACGTCATAAAGTTAAACATTTATTACAAATTCTAAGTGGTACTTTCAGGTCGTGCCCAAGCTGAGCAGCGGTGTGTGTACCTGTAGCTCAGCAATCAGGAGGATACAGGTGGTCTAGACCCCCAGTGGTTGGTGTCCTTCTCAAGTGCATTCCTTTGACAAGTTGAAGAAAGAAAACTAATTCCAAGCTTGATTATAGCTAGGTGGCTTACTGATGTGACTTTCTATTGCAAGGAATTGCTAGCAAAGATAATTACTGAAAAAAGAAAATCTTTCCCAAATGAGTGAAGTTTTAAACCTGAGAACCTGGCCAACCAATCCGTCAAAGGGGCAGTGGACTTGGGAGAACTCGAGATCACTTCTAGACATTTGCTAAGGACTAGATGGATGGCATAAGGCCAAGAAGTAGGAAACTAAAGGATTGGAAAGAAGATATTGAACAGGAAGGACATGGGATGTGGGCTCGAGTAGGAAAGGGTTCAACATTTCCAAAGATCTAAGAGGAAGGAGTCATTAGAGGCAGCCATTGAAAGGTGATGTAGACAGAATAATGTGGTCAGATGACATTAGCCATCCTTCTCACTGACATGCCAGTGCTTCCATGTCATATTTCTGTTACTATTTGATCATGAGCAAAGATTAGACTATGTTCGTGCTTAGTGGTCTGCCTTTGTCTTTTAAATGAAACAAGCTCATATTAATTGTGGTACTATTAAATTTTGCAAGTTTTTTTTTTTTACAGCTATTTCTCCATCCCATGTTTAGTATCTTAAAATAGCAGAATATATAATCAATCACAGTATGAATGGGTTAATAAGTTTACCCCTTGGTTTGCTTTTTAAGTATTGTTATTATTTTACTACTAATACATGTGTTTGTGAAAGACCACACATGCCATGGCCTGTGTTTGCGTAGACTAGAGAACAACCTTTGCAAGTCTGTTCTCTCTGTATTTACATGGGTGCTGGGGACTGGACTTAGCTGGCCACATTTACTGGCTGAGCCATCTTGCCAGTCCCTTGGCCTATCCTTTGATTGTCTCTTGAACTTCTTTGTCTTTTTGGTAGTTGATGCTCTTGAACAACCCTTGTGTTTGCTTAAAAACAAGACAAACGGCGGTAATACTGAAAAGTGATAAACCCCTCTCCCCCAAAACCCTAATTATTAATTTGTCCCAGCTGTTTGCTCACTACCCAGATACTGGAATATTTTAGAATGTATTAGTTAATTTAGTCCACCCTGCTTTTTTTCATTTTTTTCTTTCTTTTTCCACACTTTTCTTGCTTTCTACTCTCCTCCCTTCCTCTCTCTCTCCCTTCCTCACTTTCCTCTA
>OU015744.1:122429589-122439806 GCA_907169655.1 Acomys percivali | reverse complement strand
CCTTCTTCCTTTTCTTTTCTTTCCAGTTGTCATTTAATTTCTCAAAATGAGGTAAAACATCTCTCTATTTTCTTTCTCATCCTGATTCTTGGACCTCACTTGAGATTTTAATACTTTTAGTGTGTTCGGTGACAACAATTCACTTTCACGTTATTTCTATTTCAGGTTCTAAGCTTCACACTATTTCTGGGGCATTACCTAATCAGCATTCATGCTGATTTTCTATAAAATTGGATGCCTCAAGTGCTTTGATTTCTTTTGCAATGATACTACAATTATAATGTGTTAAAATGATTGGAGAATAACTTTTCTTCTCAATGCATCTTCTAGTTATATTGAAATATTCTATGAAATATTTTTTACTATGTAAGATGTAATAATAATTTTATGAAACTCATTGACAGAAGTACTTAATGCCTTATCATTTTCTTCAGCTGGACCAAACTTTAGACACACTGCTTTCAGTCACCAAGCTCTTTCCTCTTCAAAGCCTCAAGTCAATTTACCAAAGCTGGCATGCCTACAGAGACACCTTTGAACTATAAATACCTGGGAAGATGGTGCCAATCACTCAGTCTCT
The DNA here is from genome assembly GCA_907169655.1 of Acomys percivali. Lineage (NCBI taxonomy): Eukaryota > Metazoa > Chordata > Mammalia > Rodentia > Muridae > Acomys > Acomys percivali. The sequence continues at coordinate 122,439,226 of OU015744.1, read as the reverse complement.
CTGTTGAGTAGCTCAAACTTTAGAAGATCTTTTGCTCTCTGTGTGAGGACAGAAGACTAACTTCAGTTGTCTTCCTCCAAATTGCAAAAACTACATTTTATCATGAAGCCACCAGAAATACATTATTTCTCAGAGAGGAAAGAATGAAGTTTTTTTCCCTATAGCTCTTTAAGTATTTAAGGCTTCCTTTTCTTTCCTTTTTATTTTTCCTTTTGCCTTCCTCCCTCTCTCCTTCTTATGCATAGGTCTTTAGTTTGCATTGTCTATACTTGGTAATTTTAATTAAAAACATATCTTTTAAGTTATTTTATCTCAGGAAAAGTTAGGGCATCCTAGCCTTATAGATGGTACTAGGGTTAAACCATCTGAGGCCCAAACATTCTGTACTTCAAACAGTATTTGCTGAATACTTACTCGGTTTTACCCACAGTAGTCCAAGGATATACTAATGATTATAAAAGCATACATGGATTTTTGTACTTGTGAAGTTTATAATCTTGCACTAGTCAACTAATCACAAAAATAAACTAGGAAAATGTGTGGTAATTGTGAAATGAGAAATGGAGTAGTCTTTGACTGTAAGCCTGAGGGATAAGCCAAGTCCAGGGTTCTGATTGTTTGTGATAACTGAGGGTGGAAAGATCCAGAAAAAACAAGTAGATTATAGGATGCACACCATGATGCAGGAAATGAGATAATATTGGAGGAACAGGAGAAAAGCATCTTGGTAAATGAATTAGATTCTGTGAGGTGATGCTGGGACAAGAGGGTTATACAAAAGATATATGAACAAAACCCACAATCACAACATCACAACAGTAAAAATGTCCAAGTTGTGACTGAATCATGAAGCTACTGCATAGCTGCTGCTGAAGAAAAAACAAGAAAAACATAGTGTTAAACCTATAGGTTGAGAATAGGAACACTACCACAATTTAAAGCAAAATCTGAAGCAAGCATTAATTAAATATTGGCCAGGTCTATGTAGTCTGGCCAGATCCATCTCTGGGTTCCCAGAAAATGCTTCAGAATCATGGTTTGCAAGGGCTTAAAAAGGCAGAACCCACAACTCACTACATTTCTAATCAGGTCCAATCACAGACAAGCTTATATCCTGAATTATTTCTTGTCTTGAACCTCCGAGCTATTTGCAGTCAGAGGCAAGAGTACATGCTAATGTATTTCCTGCATTCCTTCTGCCCACAAGTAATCCAGCACACCTGGTGTAGTTGGTAGTTGGGTCAAACAAACTTGTTTAGGGAAGTGAAAACACGTGGCTCGCTATCTCCCATAATTAGTAGCCTCCAGCATTTCATGGAGTATCTGTCCTTGGGCATGGCATTTACAGATTAGCAGATTAGCGGCATTTTTATTTCATGGATCTCTTAGGGATAGTAATTAAAGTTTAAAACATAACATTAGCTCTCATGATAGTGCCAGAAAAGAGGAGAAGAGTTAACTGTCTGCATTCCAACAGGGCAATTTAAAAAAGGAGAGCTGAGGTCAAGTTTAGTGTTAGTCTCCTGCTGTAGTTTTGGCAGAGGATTTCCCTACTGCCGGCAGAGGGATCTCTGGTTCTCTCTCTCTCTCTCTCTCTCTCTCTCTCTCTCTCTCTCTCTCTCTCATCTTTGAGAGCAGCAAGACTAAGGTTGCCATTAAGAGGCTGCTGTGGAAGTCCAAGTAAGAGCTGTCCAGTCTGAATGAGGGTAACTGTATTCAGTATTGTAGTCACAATTTATTTTTCCTTATAAGGAGGTTCTTGAACCTTTCAAAGACTCTCATCAATTGACATTAACAATTTATTGAATTTTTCTGATACAGCAAATAATTAAATTATCCAGCTCAACAGAATAAAGTCTGTCCCCACCATAGACACTCCTCCCCACACCAAAATCAAAAATTCATCTGATCACCCTGGTCTTCCTCAGAGCCCAGTAAAACGTTGAACAGAAAATAAAAGGAAATTGTTCAGTTAGCTAGTGATCAACTACTGCCATAGGTTTGCTTATCATTTGCTTTTTGCTTTTATTTTCAAATGTTCAGGTGCAGTATTGGGTGTACTGAAAAAAATGAGAAATTTTTGGTTTTTAAAAATACAGAGCATTGAGATTTTAAAATATATTTGCACATATTTTATGTGAAACAATTTTTATTGACAAATTAAAGAAAATTAAATGTAGCCCCTGCTGGAAAACATTGGTTATTTTATTGTAATACAAATGTTTCTACCAGACCAGAGTTTTTGACAGTTTATGCAATCTATTTTTAACCCCTTATGCACCTGTCTTTCCAGTTGTCCACTATTGTAAGCTTTCTTGAAACTTTAGAGTGGAAACCCACATATTTTACTGCACTTCTAAATAATATTCCCTTAGCTGTAATAATTATTTTTGCTTGTTTATTTTTTTTGGGGGGGTGGTTTGAGGCAGGATTTCTTTGTGTACAGACCTGGCTGTCCTGGACTTGTTTTGTAGACCATGGTGGTCTGGAACTCACAGAGCTCTTCCTGCCTCTGCCTCCCTGAGTGCTGAGATTAAAGGCGTGTGCCACCACACCCGACTTCGTTGTAATTCTTTTTTTTTTAAATAATTAAAAAAATATTCTTTTTACTTCCTGATTGTAACCCCCTCCCTTGTCTTTTCCTGGTCCCACCCTCTGGCTTCCTCAACACCCTTCTCGTAGTTCTCATAAAGGGGGCGCCCTCCTCCACTACCATCTGACCTTAGCCTATCAAGTCTCATCAAGACTGCCTGTATAGTCTTCCTCTGTGGCCTGGCTAGCCAGCCAGGAGATCAGTTGGTAAATTCTAGTCACTGTCCTAGCTGGGCTTGCTGCAGATTTGCAGACTTAGGCGGAGATTCCGTTCCCTCATCTAATCTAGTGATACACTTTAACCCCCACCCACCTCCCCACCCCCCACTCCCCCACCCCTAGGCCCGGTTCATTGTCCTTCACTTCCCTTTTTAGCTTTTATCACTAACCAGTTTAAAAGCCATCTCATCTGCATGCCACATTTCTGTGCTCTTGTTGTCTAATGCATACGACAAGATCCGGACTAATTAGGATTTATCAAGTCTTTTCTCTTTATACATGTAAACTCTATGTTCAGGCTGAAGAACGTTCCAGCTTCCTTATGTTTTCGCTTATTTATTCTCTACCCTGCTTGAGAACTATTTTAATTCTTTCTTTCTTTCTTCCCCTAATGGGTAACTTCATACTTATTTCACAACAACAACAACAACAACAACAACAACAACAACAACAAGAAGTCAGAATGATTTAACTCTGTTCATACAAAAGCTAATACCCATGCTCACTCCTTTGCCTGTTTTTATTCCTTTTGTTCTTGTAAAGCAGTAGTTTTAAACATTGCCTAATAGTATATAAATATACTCATGTCTGGGCTGAAAAACGTGTTGATAAACACAAGATGGAAAAGTTGATATTTTCAATATTTATTAGTAAGGCTGATACAACAGCCTTTATACAGCACAGTTTACATAAATTATCAAGGTACCACTGTGTACAGTCACAAAACCAAGACATGTTTTTACATAGAGTAAAACTCAAGACAGATTTACAAGCATTTTATTTCTACACAATTCTCATTTATTTTCAGGTCAGTTTATACAATCAATAGCCCAAGAATTTTCATTTCCTCATTAAATTTTTCCGAATGTTTGGTAAACAAAAAATAATAAAAAGATTAGCAAATCACCAAAAGAGCATGCAACATATCGTCGGAAACGAGACGCAGCTCCAAGAACTTCATGTTTTATTGGAAATAAATTTTATTAGGTTTTAAACTTTTCTTAGACAAGAAACACCTTTTTAAAACAGATGTGTCATTAAGATATTAGCACACACATTAATCAGTAGTGGGAGCACCTGAGCACATCACTGAACAGATACAAGGACACGGTTGAATGATAGTCACAGTCACATGCTGACTTCCAAAGGATGAGGCTAGCTCTACAGTTGCTATGGTACCAAATGTCTAGTTATTTACAGCGCAACAGATTCAGAAAATGCTCTCAGTCTACCTATCAGATAAAGAACATGGTTAAATGATTTTTTGTTTAATGTATATCTTTAATAATAGCCACACGAGACATACGGAAAACATCAATATGTCATGTTCAATAAGAATATAGCTTTCACTCATTCATTCATTCTTGTGTTAACACTAAAGGCAAGTAATATTTAAGGGAAAAGCTCATGATCATTTATTGAGCCTTTACTTTCATTTCAAACTCAAAAAGCGGGAAAATAACTTCTGTCATACATATAGTTATAAACACATGTAGCTATAGTTGGCTAATTTTGGACTATTTGACATTATAGCAATTAAAATAATTTTTAAAAATATTGTTAGTTATGATTTAAATAATAAGGTAAAAAAATACTATAAACATCTTTATGGTATTTTAATGAAATGAAGCACTGATTAAATCATTTCTAATAAACTGGGCACAATAGAGTAAAACAAATAATTTATTTTACTTCACAACACTGCCATCACTATTGTTACTACGGCTACCATCAACATCAGAACAACCACTCTGTAAAGAGAATCAATATCAGCTGGTTACCAGCTATAATATTCCCAGATTATGACTATTCTAGTGTGTGTGATTCCCCAAATCAACCTTATATATATGCAGAGAATGTATATTTAACCACCATGAATTATTAAGATGTGGACCATATTAAGGATTAAGGACAATTACTACCACTTAATGTTGAGTACTGTTCTTTTTAAACAGAAATGGTAATTAAACAAGTTCAGAGTCACCAAAAATTTTTCTTAATAGTAAGTAAAATCAGAGAAAACACCAACTTCTTGCTACTAGTATTATCTGTATTTGTAATAATGATTCTATAATTCCCCATCTTTTATAAAAATTCACGCTGTGCTTTTTCTTCTCCTTTGAAAGACTTCTTAGTACTAAATTTTAAACCAATAAGCAACTTCCATTTCTGATGACTGAATGGGCTAGTAGGAAAAACAGAATGCTTCTCACTTTGTAAATGTTGCAAGAAGATTAATATTCTAGCTGTTAAAGATTATAAACTCTGTTACTATGAAGATAAAAAAGCTACTTCTAATAACATAACATAAAATAAAAATGGAAAATCATGTATTGTGTTATTTACAAAAAAGTAAAAAACACTAAGAGCCCTATTTGCAATTTAAAAAGAAACATTTTTGTTGTGTCCCTCAGAAGTGCATTCATAAAAGAAATGGTGTTGCATAGAGCAATTCCAGTTACAACCTAGGAGCTTTGTCAGCTGCGAAGTTGGTACACTGGCAGGATCTTTTCCTTTCTCAAGGGGAATGCTGGTGCATGATAATAAGCTCTGTCACTGACTCTCATGATTGGGCTTGTGATCTTGCCCCATTGCTAGTCCCTTGGAGGAGCAACTGCATTAGGAAGGTTTCTGTTCTTTCAAGCTTAACAGCTACTCAGGGTGCTCTTGCTCTGGTGGTTCCTCTGTTTGTGTAAGTTGTAGCTAGCATGGAGTAAGCTACCTGGCTATACCTTTCCCAAAAGCAGTGAAGGACCTGGAGTGTAGAACAGGATCAGAGATGAACCACAGCTTGCTGTGAAGAACAAGTGGTGGAGCCTTTTGATGTCAGAAGATCCTCTTAGACTCCTTTACTCCCCAGCTGTGACTGATTCTAGGCTGCCTCAAGTGCAAGTGTCTGCTGGAAATATCCATAGCAACCACCAGCACATCTAGTAGTCTCTAAAAATAAAATGTTAGCAGTGTACTGTCTTGGAAAATTCACATCTCTCATGTGCCCTTTAGAAGACTACCAGTGGTAAATGGCATTGCATTGTCAGGGGGGAAGGGACAGAAAATAGAGAGAAGAGAGTGACAATATTTTAGGACAATGAAAAGTGGATTGACATTTTTTAAAATGAGTGTCAGATATACAACTTGTCACATACTAGAAATTCTTTACGTTTAGGGTTTTACATTACTTTCAGTTTTAATGTTTTTCTCTAAATATGAGAAAATTCAATATCCAACTAGTATTTTAAAGATGACTTCCTGTAACACTACTGAAACCTCATCTTAAAGAAAGCAACAGTTTTTAGGTTCAAAAACTCTGCAAAGCAATTTAGTTTAATTGGGATAGGATGTGGGAATGGGATTAGAACTATGTACTTCAGTAAATTTGGTATGGCAAATAATTTTTATTTAATATTCAATCTTCTTAGGTAAAATGGAAATTTATATTTAAATAAAATTAATTTTGGAACAATTTAATGTTTTTTCTCCCATGCTGGTGCTTATCATTCATTGGAAGTTGTTTCTCATATATAAAATTTGAAAATTAAAAAGCTATATAATAATCATCTCTCAGCTTGTATATAAGGCTATGTTTGCAAATGTGCTTTCCTATTTCATATATCTCTTTATTCAAGCCTCCTGGTGTTCTATGAAGAAGGGTAAGAATACACCATTATTTACGGGAAAAGTGAACTTAAATGAGATTTGCAAGGTAATATGTGCAAGGTCAGTAGTCAGAAGCAGAATTAGGAACAGAAGCCAGGATTTTAGTCTCAGATGAGTGCATTTCCCATAATTCTGTGTTACTTTCTTTACTGACATTGGTAGTTTGTGGAGAAGAGAAAACTGCATTTTAGAGATTCATACATTGGTTGCTTGGATCTATATTATTAAAATATATGAAATATATTCAAGCATTGATTTTTTACATTATTTCTCACCATGGATGGAGTTTTTAGCTATGATATTATCATTAACAACAAAGCAGAATAGGAAAAACAATATGGCATTGATGTCAGGATTTTCATTATATAGTCATGAAAACTGAGTTTAGAGAAAAATTGTGCAAAATCAGGAAATGACAATACTTTAATGAATGTCATAGGAAAAATAAAATATATTTTTGTTGGAACAATAATTTTATATCGCTGACAGAACATTACCCAAGATAAATAAAATATATAGAATATTTGTAATGGCAGTTCCTTAAAGAACAAGTAACCCTCTTGTTGGTGCACACCAATTAATCTGGATGCCTTGGAAAATGCATTTGAGAATGGCTTGATGGAAAATTGGAGATTAAAATATTTTCAAACAAGGTACATATTTTGTGGGTCAACATTCTTCTTTAATGTCCAATCACTACTTTTCATTTTATTTCTAGATAAATACAATTTCATTTTAACTTACTATTATCTTCACTCTTTACTATTTTAAATTACACCTAAACAGAGGTGCTTATGCCACATAGAATTCAGACCTACGGCTGTATAGTTTTCTAACGTAGACACAGGAAAACATGCACAGTGTAATCTAAAATCCATAGCTCCTAAGTCTTGCTTAATTTCCCCCATAAACACAGTCATTTCTTGTTCCATAGACAAATCATAGTTGAATATCATATCAGAATTCCAAAATAGCAAGTTTTATGAGACTATAAGACAAGGAATTTTGAACATTTGAAAACCAAAATTCATTACATCATCTTTTTTTTTCCCCAACAAGGCTTCTGTGTGTACAAGCAACTGCTTTTACACTACCGTTGACCACCATAATAACCTTTGTGCCTTTTTCTTCAGTTCTAGCTCAGTCTGATCAAAGACATTTACCTTAAAAATATCAAATCTTCTTTCACCGTTTCTCTTCTCAGCTATGAACAATCCATTGCCTCAGGGCTATTTCCATCTGTGTGCTTTTAACACATGAACTTCTTAAATCTTTTTTTGTATTCCACAACAATGCAATCTGTTTGCATCTTCTTTTCTATCTCATATTAGCCCCTGAAAACATAGATCAGCACAGTACTGTTCAACTACAGTCTCGACCTAAGGCTAGGTAGCTCTGTTTCCTCACCCTGAGTAGACATATCTTCAGTGTGTTTGAGTAGGACTGACCAAAAGTTTGTGCCAATTGACTATTCTTTTTCTCAGATCCACTTTGTCAAGCCAGATACAGGCTTCTCCAATCAAAGTCTTCTTCATAAACTTCCCTCCATTGGAGAAAAGTAAAATCTAGAAAATATAGTCAAAATTATACATAGATTGATACACACACATGTACATTTTTCAATTTCTAAGGAGTTTTTGTCATAAAAAACAAGGAACAGAGGGAGACATGTACTTGAAAGAGAGCAGAGATATTCTTGAAGTATCTAGTATTACTAATCAGTCCAGATCAACATTTTTATTATTCTTCCTTAAATTTTATTATATCCCCAAATCACACACTCTGAAAGATAGGCAAATATAAGATAGATATAGAAAAGCTCATTCTAATTAGATATGCTTAAATTGATGACACATGTCACATTTAAGATATATAACTTCAGAAGTATAAGTTCTGGTTTTTGTTTGGGGGGCTTTTACATAACTGCTTTTTAAAAATCACCTGAGTACCTATCTTCGTATCAAGTTAATTTCAGGAAAACTCATCATGATTCTTTCTCATTGCTCTTATTTCTTAATTTCTGAATGCTTCCTTTGTTTTCATAGGCTTTAGAGTTTTGTCGTTAATTATTTCTTCATTTCTACCTTAATTCTAGCTAATTCTGTCAAGGAAGCTTAACTTTGTTTTTCAAATATATTTACATAAAATATATATGTATATTTTAAATTTAATCTGTGTGTCTGTGTGTTTGGCCGAGTCCAGAAGATAATTTTAGAGCCGCTGAAGCTGAAGATGCAGAAGGTTTAGAGCCAGCTGACATGGGCCTTGGGTGGTGAGTGTGGGTCCTCTGGGAGAACAGTATGTACTTTTAATCACTGAGTTACCCCTGCAGCCACTGAGCTCATCTTTGACATACATGTTTTTCTCCATTGCAAGACATTAAGTGCTGGCATCATGAAACGGCTTCATATATTTCCATCTATTCCCCTCTATCCACATTTTCTTTCCCCTGTCTACTGAAAATATGCTATATGACAATCATTCTGCTAGACTGAAAGAAAAAAGCTAATGAATATTAGGCCTTTCTGTAGAGAAATAGTGGTAAGTTTATATATATATATATATGTATATATATATATATATTTGTATAGGAGAAACTTTGCTTAGTAGAATAATAAGTAGAATAATTTGTGAATATGGTGTTACGAATTATACTTAAGGTTCTCAGTAAAAATGATTATAGTAAGATGTAATTTGGTATATATTAGAAGGAGGCTTTTAAGGTGAGGAAAATATGAGCAAAGAACTCAAGGTTTAACTTAATTTTAAAAAGTCTCAGCTCCCCTGTGCTGTGGGTGTAGAAGGATCCAGTGGGTCCTAGAAACCTACAAGTAGAACATTATGATAGGCAGATTTGGGCCAAAGGGTCCCGCTCAAACTAAGGCACCAGCCAAGGACAATACAGGCAGTAAAATTTAAACCCCTACCCAGATCTAGCCAATGGACAGGACAGTCTCCACACTTGAGTGGAGAGTGGGATATGACTTTCTCATGTACTCTGGTGCCTCACATTTGACTATGTTCCCTGGAGGGGGAGACCTAGTGGCACTCAGAGGAAGGACAGCAGGTCACTGAGAAGAGACTTGATACCCTATGAGCATATACAGGGGGAAGTAATCCCTCTCAGGAATAGTCATAGGGGAGGGGAATAAGGGGAAAATGGGAGGGA
>OU015744.1:122397021-122429489 GCA_907169655.1 Acomys percivali | reverse complement strand
TATATATATATATATATATATATATATATATATATATATATATATAGTAACAACAAACTGAGACTAAATCAATATACCTAAAGCCCACTTTGAAGGACTTTGAGTGGTGTAAGAAAATGCTTTTTCACTGAACAACTTTAATGGAAACCAAACAGTGCTTTATAAAGATAACTCTGGAAGCAGTATGAGGAAATTAAAGAAGTGAGATATCAGTGGGAAACTAACCAGGTGAATTAACAAAACACTGTAAACAACAAAGATGATAGCCAAAAAGGTTTAGTGAGAGTGGCCATGGTAGCAAGAGAAATCCACCTCAAGTAGCAAAACAGATTTGAGAATTGGTGGGCGACCGGCTATAGTAAATGGGCTAAGAGGGGTCAAAGGACTCTTGGGGTGTAATTTTAATGATTAACTATCATACAATATATGATCAGTATATAAACACAGTAACTGAATGAACAAAATATAATAATATGAACAAAAAAGTAAATCAGTAATATATAATAGAATTACCTGAAGAGAATGGCCCGCAGGACTTAGGCTGAATCTAAACGTTTCATTAAAGGAAGGCTCTCGATCATGTCTGCATACCCTTGTTTTCTTTTTGATAACCTTTTTTTGAGTAGAGATGTTTATCACATATATTTTCACATATAAATCTGAAAATAAGACATAAGCCCATTAAGTGTCCATGGGTCAATTACAGTGTTTTCTGTTGCATGCTAATGTTCTCACTATCTTCTATATAAGTACAATAAATTTTATACAATTTGCTTCAGAAAACATAAACTTATTATAAGCATACCATTTTCTTATAAATTTAAGTTAGTTACATCTAAATTAACTGTTGTTTATTAAATGTAGCGCTCTAATTTTATGCTGAAAAATCTAGCTCAAGTTTAGAAAAGCAATTTCATCCTTAAAGTGGAAATTGAAGTTATTTTTTTTCACATTTTCTAATGTACGTCATGCACAGCTGATAATTCAGCTAGAATTTGTTATAATATTTAAGACATGGTACTAATAAATTAGTAGATATCTTTCATTAATCACTATCATGAAAGTAGATACCTGGTAAATGATCCGGAGACTTAAATTTGTAGGTAATATTTCTGCACTGGAGAATTTCAACTATTAGTTGTTCACCTTCTGTTTTCATTTCCTTTTTCAATGCTAGCTTGATTTCTCCCATTACTTGAGTTTTAGCTAGAAGAAGTTAACAAAAACAAGTTGTGGAATAATTAATGCTACTTATTAATGTTTAGCTTAGTCACTGTTTCAGATGTTCACTTGCTGCATGTTTAAGCGGGTGTTCATGACTTTATTGTATGTGGGGATACAGTGCAGAGCTCAACCCCTTAAGGAGTAAACAGCTTCCCGGGAATAACATCATTCACACACGTGTAAGAAAGCATGCTAAATATGATGATAGGCTAGTGACCAGGGATAGAAAAGAAATTACCCGTAGATGTGTTACATAGCTGTAGTGTTTTAGGCTACAGGAGATAATTAATGACCTTGGAGGAAAGACAAATATGGAGACTGCAAAATTAAAAAAAAATATTTATAGGGGATAAAAGTCCATTAAAAGGTAGTATGCTATTTGCCAGCACTTGTGTATCACCAGGCTTGCTTAAGAATACATGCTGGCACAACCAAATCTTACTGTATATAGTTTTCATTTCCTGTTTCCTTTATGAAATATAGATAGCTGTGGCAGGAATGATAAAACTGCATTAGGCAAAAGTATAAGTGACAGAAACTAGATTCACTCTAGCTTCTTCCAGCATTAGTCTTTTATTATTGAAGGAACCTTTCATGACGCATCAAGTCTGTTGTAAATCCACTCATTTCTCTATTAATTCACTCATTCACCAACTCATAATTTGTTCACCATTGTACTTTGTGCTGAGTGCCCTGTTAGCAGAATGAATAGAGTGTGTATAAAACACTGAAGCCTAAATGCATGTTTACTTTTGAATTAGAATCTTACATGTCTGAATTAGAATCTTACAGTGCTGATATAGTCCACATAAACAAGCCTCCCCCTCACTCCTATTTTTTAACGGCAGTATTATAGCCTGATAGAAAATGTTTGAGAATACATTGTTGGCAGCCATGTTTTTAAAATAGAATATATTTTCAGATGTTTTACCTAATCATTCATCCAGGCTCAGAGGAATTTTCACCTATTCAGAAGAGATATTTTTATGGATAAATAAATGAGTAGGAAGAAAATTCTTAAGTATAAGTAACATGGTTTCAAAGAGAACGTGACAGGAACTATTCCTAGAAAAGAGCTAGAGATGGAAGTAGGATGAGGATTTGCTGAGAGTCAAGAGAGAGAAGTCCAGCATGTTAGCAGACAGAGATATCATGTGGGAATTCAGGCCTGAAGGACTGCAAGGCACTGCTCACTAGGGCAATGTTAACAGCTTTATTACACATTCATAGCACAGGAAGTTATTGAGAGTCTCTAAACACAGCTGCTAATGACTTATCTTGAATATTTGTTATTAGGATATATATATAATTCAGAAGGGACTTGTTTATGTGCATCATATCTATCAACATCAGAGTCTTAAAATTCTAATTTAAAAATAAAATAATATGTAAAAATTTAAATAACATCCATTCAGCATGAACATAAACATGTTTATAAGTGCATGAAGAGTGCTCTTTTATGTGCTGTTCAATTTTTCAAAATTCCTGGCATGGTGACAAATGTAACATCAAGTACACTAAATCCACTGTGATATATTATTTTCACAGATGTGTGTGAAGTTCATTCATTCTTATAAATTCAGGGCTGGAGAAAAGAAAGAATATTTTTCCATCCTCTTTGGACAATTGTTGTTAGGAATCTTGATACTATGCTAAGACTAGTCATTTAGAGATAGAATGATGATCCCAGGATGGTCCAGCTCAGCAGGGTCCCTGACCACATCACATATACAGCTGGCAAGAAAGAGTTGGCTAACACATGAAAACCCCAGCCCCCAGCCCTGAGGAAGTGAGCAATGAGCACAGATCCAGCCTTGCTGAACTTTTGAAGTGGCAGCCTTAGCTCATCACCATGGTATTTTTTGAATCTCAGTAGTCAGATAAAACTGCTCTGGCAACCCACACCTAAAACTCCAGTATCATGTCCAAGGAATTCATAAAACTTATAGCATCTCTTTGGAGTATCAAGACGTTCCTGTGTTTGCTGGATTGAACACTTTGACTGAGTCTCAAAAGAAGACATGAAACCCAATCTAAATAGATGGATAAACTGGATCCCTGTCACCAAAGCTATAGAAAGACTGTCAGGTGACCTCAATTCATTAAACCATTCCTGAGTTGGAGGGGTGGGATTGGTAAAAAACTATTATCAGTATATACTAACTCTACAAAATATTGGCTTTTATTGGGACACTTTCATACATGCATTAATGTCACTGGGCCATATGTACCATCTGTGACCTGTTTTCCCCACACCCTCATCATGATCACCTCCCTTGGGAAGAGAATTCTCACTGAAAAGTAAGTAGATAAGGAAGAGTCACTCACTATTTGGTGCCAAAAGAAGTAGACAGAAGTGATGGCATTAAAGATACTGAAGCATCTTCCCCTGAGAAACACACTTTTGTAGGTCATAGTCTCCTTTTCCAGGTCCAACCTCCACTAGCCAGTGATCTGTTGCCTTCTCACTTGGGAGAAAGGCACATGAAAAGCTTTCTAATTAAAGTTCCCATGTCATCACGCTGTCGGCTTCCATGTTGGAAGTTTAACCCCACATCCTTCACAGTGTGATATCTGTGAAGCTTTTGATAAGTTTCATTCTATTCAAAGATTTTTTCCAGCTTGCTCTTTAATATTTCTAACTGAAGAGTGAAAAGGACATGTTTACTGAAGTCATCTTAAAGCAGTTTTTGAGTGAGTTTTCTTCTGAAGCAGATTTGTGTGAAGATGAAAAGAAATCTGTGTCTCTGCTGTCTTCACAGGGTGGTCATATGCTCCAGATCTGGGTGAAACATTGAGTCCCAGGGCACCACATATATAGAAGATGTGTGATAATATTTTGGAATAAGGGAAAAATGGAAGTAGTAAAAAATTCACATAGTTTTTGTGCCTCGATGTCTTGAAACCCATGCTTTGATTATATTACAAGAGTAATATTCTCAAGCTTGGAGAAAAATGGAATATTTTCTATACAATGAAGTGATAAATATTTGAGGTTATAGGTCTGATTTGAACGCTACATAATATACACATGAATCAAATCATCATATGGTAGCCTACAAATATGTATAATTTTAATATGTCAATTTACCAAACAAATATTAATAATGTTACTCAGGAAAGAAATAAATTTATTCTGCAATTATATTGTGGCACATGCCTATAATCTTTGCATTTGGCAAGTATAAGACAGGAGGTTTAAGAGTTCAAACCTAGCCTCGGCTACACTGTGAATTCAAGCCAACTTTACATATGTGAGACCCTGCCAGAAAGTAAGGAAAAGAGGTACAGAGATATCAAGTACCTGTTTAAAAATAAAATACCAAATAATAAATGAAGTGAAAATGAAAAATGAATGTTGTACAGATAATTCATATTGAAAGTATTAATAATAAGAAGCATCTGGAAACAAAAATAAATAAATGAATATTACAGATAGAGAAAATCTTAAAGTATCTATGGTGGTTTGAATAAGAAGTGGTCCATAGGCCTACAGATTTGAAAGCTTGGTCATCAGGGAGAGGCACTATTAAGATGTATGGGCATGTTAGGGTGGGTCTGGGCATGTTGGAGGAAGTGTGTTACTCTCGTCCTGTTATCTGTGGATCTGGTTGTAGAACTTCCAGCTCCTTCTCCAGCACTATGTCTGCTGGAATGCTGCCATTCATATTGCCATGAGGATATGGGATAAACCCCTGGAACTGCATGTAATCCCCAATTAAATGCTTTCTTTTATAAGAGTTGCCCTGGCCATGGTGTCTATTCAAAACAATAGAACATTAAGACAGTACTCTGGAAATATTGATGGGTGTATTATGTTGATACAGCTCCTTTAATTGAATTTCACAGAAAAAATATGATTAAAGAATGCACTGGGAAAGAATAAGTCCTGTGGAAGTGTGCACTGCTGTATAAAAAATAGTCATTATGAAATAATCAAGACTGTGAATATTGAATAGGCTAAAAGACCATTTAAGTGTCTCATAAAGACAACCAGAAGCTCTTCTGACTTATAAATACTCATATATAATGTAAAAGTATGTAACATTACTATTTATATATCTGTTTCATATTTGTAATATGATTAAGCTTTTGATTTTTTTATTTTTAAAGATCTACAGTTCTGAGCCTTCACTTATTAAGTATCTTCTCTTCTAAATAATTTTGTATATTTCCCAAATGTCATCATTATGGAAATTTGTATTCATGTTCTTATGAGTAAAATTTACCACTTACGGAAAAAAGTATCACTTAAGAGGATAAAGTAAGGAAGAAAAAAAAAGAACAAGGGAAAGAAGGAGGGAAGGAGGGACAGGGGTAGGGAGGAAAACTAGAAGATAAAGCGCAGGTGGTCAATCATATAATGTAGGAAGATGAACAGAGAACACTGTTCTTTGTGCTTTAAAGGCAACAATAGAATGTAGTATTTAATATAGAATTAACATGATACATGGTCAATCTCTTAATTTTTAATTATTTCTTAGTCTGTGAAATTTTAAAAATAAATTAATGTATAAATATTTATTGAAATTAATCCATCCCTTTAATTTAAATTGATGTACTATTTTCACTTAAATTAATATTTTATGAAGAGAATGAATAATTTAATTTTATTTTGGCAAAACTGGGTCCTATTATCTTCTTATCTAGATAACATGTTTCAAATAGTGTGATTGTCAGATTATCTCTATTTTCAACAGCTTTTTTTTTAGCGCTTTCTGATGTGTTTTTTTTTCATTAAAATATGCAGTGATATTTCCACTTCTTCCCCTAAAAAACTTACACACATATTTGAAAAATGTGTATTTGTCACATCTACATGCCCACCTCAATACAGTTGCTGAAATATCTAACTTATATTTTAGGGAAGTACAAACTACAAAATTAACAATTATCTCAGGCCTCCCCAAAAATACAGTAGGCGTAATGACCATTTTATAGAAAATGATGGTTTGTATTTTGTGTATTTTAGGAAACTTGTCAAATTGTGAAATGGCTAACTTAGGGTTCTGTCTCTAATAAACACAATACACTTTTTGCGGGTAAGAGTGTCACAACCTTGACTCATTTGTAGGACTATTCACTTCAAAAACGTGTTTTTTATGAGTATTAGAAAGAAAGGATATCAGAAGTAGTTTTGTGTTCTATTATAGCCATGTATTAGAGCATATAAATCAGGGAAGATTCAGCCCGAAAACTTTTACATGTCTTAAACTATAGAAAATGTCTTCTTGAAGTTATTTTTCACATGTGAACATTGGGTTAGAGATGTACAGCACAGACCAAACAACAAAAAAATGAAGGAAAATCTTTCAAAACAACCAGGCATGGAAGTGTGCCCCTGTAATACCAGTACTGGGAAGGAAGAGAGATGTAGAACTCCATGCACTGGGCCAACCTGCTCTGAAAGTGAGGTCCAGAACTGCCTTAAAAAACACAAATAAAAAACTTCTAAGACACTTACCTAAGATTGTTTTGAAAATGTTTGTTAAACATATAGAGTTACTTAATGAAGTGCATATTAGCTGGCAAATTATTTATTTATTTATTTTTCTTTTTTTTTAATTAATTTATTCCTGTTACATCTCTATGGTTATCCCATCCCTTGCATCCTCCCATTCTCCCCTCCCTCCCATTTTCCCCTTATTCCCCTCCCCTATGACTGTTCCTGAGAGGGATTACCTCCCCCTGTATATGCTCATAGGGTAATGATTTATTTTAAAATTATTTTAAGTCCATGTGTGCATATGTGTCTGTGTGTGGGCATGGGAGTGCAGTTGCCCATGGAGTGGAGCTGGAGTTACAGACTGTTGGGAGGCCCATGAATTGGGTGCTGGGAACCGAATGTGGGTCTTCACAAGAGCAGCAGGTACTACTTAACTGCTGAGCCATGTCTCCAGTCCCTGAGAAAATGTTTCTTTGAAATTACATTTTCAGAATCTCTAAATCTCTAACACTTAGCTAAACTTCATGTAAATTCGGTTTTGTCTCAGCAATCTCAGTAACTATTTTTCCAGTGCAAGATCACTTTAGGCAAAGCTGTCTTGGCGAGCATTTTCATAAACAGGAAGTGACTAATGTGAAAAAGAAATGAAGAAGGTAACAGAACTTTTTAAAGGGGAAGACTATAAAATGAAAACAAAGGAGATAGTAGACATATTAATAAGTTCTACTTGTCAATGAAGTGGGTCACAGGCGACAGCTAATGAAGTTGGGTGTAATGGGAATGGTGTTATAGAAGCGTGTTCATTTTGACCTTCGGGAAACTTAGAATCTATTGCCTACCCCTCATTACTCAAACTGAAGCTATGAAACTCTTATTAGACTGAATAAGTCTTATGAGACTTATTAGAACTAATGTGTATTTCTTTTTAGTAAGACATTTTACCTTCTACTTTAGGGAGGTTGCAGGGACCACATTAGCTCTTTGGTTTGAGCCTGATGTGGTGGTGCAGATAGTGTAGGTGATTTCAGAGCTTGGAAGGTGGAGGAGAAGGACGTAGGAGTTTAAAATAATCCCTCGTGTACACAAAGAATTGGAAGTCAACCTATAGGTCACAAGATACTCTTTCATAAAGAAAACCAGAAGCTCTTCTGGCTTATAAGTACTCATATGTAATGTAAAAGTATGTTACATTACTCTTTATATATCTGCACCATATTTGTGGTATGATTAAGCTTTTGAGGTATTGTTTTTAAAAATCTATAGTTCCAGGGCTCCACTTACTAAATATCTCCTGTCTAAATAATTTGCTATGCTTCCCAAACACTATCATTATGGAAATTTTTACTCATGTTCTCACACTGGTCAGTAGTGATGTAAGCTTCCTCACATCTTATTACATTGACTTTTATTGTTCCCTTTGTATCAATCTCAAATTTGATTTTTATCCAAGTAGAATGATGACCCTATTCCTGGAATGAAATGTAACAAATTTTCATTGCTTACATTTTGCAACATTCATTATATTAAATGTATATATATATATACATATACATATATAATTTCATATTAATTTCTGTTTTGAAGCAGTGATTCTTGGAGGCCCAGCTGGTCATGAACTCTCTGTGTAGCTGTGGCCAACCCTGCATTCTTGCTTATATTTCTTCAGTTCTAGGATACAGGTATGTGTTACCAAGACTGGCACAAAATTTACTTTTAATTGATAAAAATAATTTTCTGCACTAGTGGGGGTGATGTGTAGTGCTTTGGTATGTGGAATGGAGTGTACCTCCTCACATACCAGTGTGTATTTCTCAGTACTACTGAGCAATGGAAAATCAAATCTAGATTAACTGACAACTTAAACCTAGCAAACCTGTGTTTGCCATTATGTTGTTTGCTCTTTTACTCAGAATAAAGGAAGCAAAAGAAGGAAACCATGTGTCAAGCTATTCATGTCCGTACTTTAAGTTGAAACCTTTTTGTCAATTGCCTTATAACAGATAACAAGAACTTTAACTTACTAAAAATCTGTGATATGCCTTACACAGAGGATCTTCTTATGTATAACCATTCTCAATGTTCTATGTCTAGCAGACATAATTTACCATAGAGATACCAGCACAAAGAATAATCCACATTGAATTTAAGCTGCATGTGAATTAACATAAGGCCTATATAAGTTAACTATTTTAAGGAAAAAACCGTACATTTTAAAGATATAATTAAATATGCCACATCTTTATTGCCTAAAATAACTTTAGAAAAAAGCAGGCCTCCAAAAGACAACCAACCGTTTGGCCGGACAAAACAAGATACAATAAGAGAAGGCAAAAGTCCTCATATTGAGGCTGGACAAGACAACCCAATAGGAGGAAAAGACTCTCAAGAACAGACAAAGGAATGAGAGACACATCTGACTTCACTATTAGAGCCCCCCCTCCAAAAAAAAAAAACAAAAAAAACAAAACACTGAGCTAACAGCCATAACAGATACACAGAGGACATGGTGCAGACCCATGCAAACATTATGCTTTCCACCTCAGTGTGTTTCCTTCCTGGACCTTGTAGGTCTGTGCTTTGCCAGTGCAAGACGTGGATATGACAGCAAAACCAAAACAAAACCTAAGTGGGTCAAGAGAAAACGGGTGGCTTATTTTCCCTTTCTTTTCCTTCCTTCCTTCCTTCCTTCCTTCCTTCCTTCCTTCCTTCCTTCCTTTCCTCCTTTCTTTCTTTCTTTCTTTCTTTCTTTCTTTCTTTCTTTCTTTCTTTCTTTCTTCCTTTCTTTTAGAAAAGAGGTCCTTTCCTACCTCCCTGAACCTGTCAGAGAAGAAGAAGCCTACTAATTCATTCTACTCACCCACATTCCTTTTTTATTATTTCTAGCCAGGTGTGCTAATGCTACCCCGGAGGCTGTAATAATTTACTTGCCAGGACAAAATTGCAATCGCATGTTTTTTATCAACCAAGTTCAAAGTCCTTTAGACTGTGAAACTCAACAATTTCCTATAATTAGCACTTACCTTTTCTTTGCATCACATTCTCCAGTAGCAAGAAAAGCTACTAGATTTTAAAATAAGTGTGGCAATCTTATTTGTATTGCATTTCATGACCTTGTTTTATAGTTTTCTGCAGACTATATCAAAACCAATATTAATACTAAGATTTCATATTTAAGTCTTAGAGGTATTGTCTTACCTGTTTGGGTCAGTTTATATATATAGGAAAAAATACAATAAACGAAATGTTTCTAAAGGCCTGTCCTAGTTAGGTTTTTTTTTTTTTTGTTTGTTTGTTTCTTTGTTTGTGTAAAAAAGGAAGCTGAATGCAATTAACTTATTTAGTTCTATTCCCAGTGCTCTCATGATAAGTTCTCTTGCGGTTGCTTCTTGATAAGTCAGCTTAATGATATAGTGAAAATAACAATATGGAGTCATCTCTGTTATCTATCTCCCTTTCTATCTTTATAATCAAGAGGTGAATGTTGGGGCCAGCAATTCCTACTAACAAATACCACAAAAATAAGTAAAATAATTATTTTAAAATAAAATTTGCTATTATTCACCTATATTAACAGTGGTTATTATAACATTTCATACGTATATTTTTATCACATTCATTGCCTATTATCCTTAAAATTTGTTAAGTTTCTCAAGAGACCTGGATGAGAGTTTATTTATTGAAGCGCAGGGACTGGTGGGATTGCCCAGTGGGTAATGCTCTCTGCTGCAGTACCTGAGGACCTGAGTTTGATTCCAGCAACCCATAGGTTAAAAGAAGAAAAAAGACACTTGAAAGTTGTCCTCTGACTCCTACATTACATCATGGTAGGCACATACCCCCTACATATATTCAAACAATAAATAAAAAAGTGGTTTTTGAGAAAGTCAAATCCCTCTCTCCACTCAAGTGTGGAGCCTGTCCTGTCCATGGGCTAGATCAGGGTAGGGGTTTTAATTTTACCGCCTGTATTGTCCTTGGCTAGGGCCTTAGTTTGAGCGGGACCCCATGACCCAAATCTGCCTATCATAATGTTCTACTTGTAGGTTTCTAGGACCCACTTTCTCAAGTACTCTGGTGCCTCACATTTGACTATGTCCCCTGGCGGGGGAGACCTAGTAGCACTCAGAGGAAGGACAGCAGGTCACTGAGAAGAGACTTGATACCCTATGAGCATATACAGAGGGAGGTAATCCCTCTGAGGAACAGTCATAGGGGAGGGGAATAAGGGGAAAATGGGAGGGAGGGGAGAATGGGAGGATACAAGGGATGGGATAACCATAGAGATGTAACAAGAATAAGTTAATTAAAAATAAATAAATAAATAAATAAATAAATAAATAAATAAATAAATTT
The DNA here is from genome assembly GCA_907169655.1 of Acomys percivali. Classification (NCBI taxonomy): domain Eukaryota; kingdom Metazoa; phylum Chordata; class Mammalia; order Rodentia; family Muridae; genus Acomys; species Acomys percivali. The sequence goes on along the minus strand of OU015744.1, from coordinate 122,418,466 downwards.
AAAAAAAAAGTGGTTTTTAAAGGGCCTTGACTATTGACCAACGACTATACCACTGGTGCCTGAGCTAGAGGGTGCATAAAATAAAATTTGTAAACTGCTAAGAAATGTGACACAAAAAATTTCTTAGAGTGCAACCACGGGATTTGATTTAAAAAAAAAAAACAAAGCATCCTAATTCTCACACTATACCAAGATACATATTCTTTCAAAGTTTACATTCCTATGTAACCACATAAACTTGTTATTAATGATGAATACCTATGAAATCATTACTTAACACATGTAAATTACTTCTTTATTATTTATACTAATCCCCTAATAACTGTAAAAAAACTTTCAAAAAATTGGACAGGGTACATGTTAGGCTGACTAAATTGATAGGCTGACTAAATTGAAAAAGTCATAAAGTATATTATTATATATTGTCAATAAGTTGGCCAAGACTTATTTACTAGTTTATAATAATAGATTATGGGATTGTAACTCTTGTCCTGTATATACTCCTGTATAACCATTAGGTAAAGAATTTGAGATTTAGGGAGAACACTAGCATGTGCACGTACATGTGAACTGGGAGCTCAAGATTTGTGGGGATGTTGGGCTGGCAAGACTGGCAATAGAGAATGGAGTAAATTCATACCCAATTTTTCAACTATTAATTTATTTTCATAAGTTACCCCTTTGTTTGAGTTGCAATGGCATTGTATACTGTCCAAGCAACACTCATGCTGTGTGCATTGCACCTTGTTTGCTCACTAGTCCATAGCTTTTACAGTGTAAGGACTATCACTGTCTTTTTAAACCACAGAGAAAATACCTAGAGTACATTAGATTATTTGTATAACCTCTGCAATAGTTACTGGAGGCTATGAGCATATACAAGGGGAAAAGGTCCCCCTCTTTCACAGTCATAGGGGAGGGGAGTAAGGGGAAAATGGGAGGGAGGAAGGAATGGGAGCATCCAAGGGATGGGATAACAATTTAGATGTAATATGAATAAATTAATAAAATATATTAAAAATAAAGTAATTATTATTTCCACCATGGTCAAAAGAAAGTTATTAGGTATTCTAACTCAAAATCTGGGAGTTTTCCTTTAAACTATGTTGAGACCATGAGGGAGAGGTATTTTGAAATTCCTTTTAAGCCTATTGAGGAGTAAGCACGGCTTTAGACTTCTTCTCTTTTCATGGATGTGTACGTCATAGCTACCATTATTCAAGCTATGAAGTGGATCTTAAAACATTTTCTTGCCTTGAGATGGAGTGAGGACAGAGAAAGGAAATATTTTGTTACATTTTCACTAATTTTTCCCAAGGGAGAATAGTTGTGTAAGCTGTTATAAGGGCTTTTATTTGCAATAACTCAGAATCAAGAAGATAGATACATCATACAATAAGAAGTATTATACTGGCCTGCTCAGATTTAAGAGTTTTGGGAAAGTAGGACAAGCCTGCATTCCTTTCTGCATCCTTTGTTAAGACATCTTTCTTTCTGAGATAAAGCTCCAAAGAACATAATTTAGGGAGGAAAAATAGGCTTTTCTGGTTGATTTCCTCCCATGCTTTTAATGGTTTTTAAGAAGCCCTTTGAGAAATGCTTCTTAGCATCCATTTTATCATGACTAGAAATAGCCAAAACCTCTTTATAAACATTTTAATTGGAATTTAGGTATTATCTTGTACAGGGCAACAAAAAAAGAGGTCATTTTCACAAGAAGAGAAATAAAAAACCTAAGTGGATTTAGCTTTTCATTTTTTATGTGATATATTTTTTAAAATTAATTTATTCCTGTTACATCTCAATGGTTATCCCATCCCTTGTATCCTCCCATTCTTACCTCCCTCCCATTTTCCCCTTATTCCCCTCCCTTATGACTGTTCCTGAGGGGGATTACCTCCCCCTGTATATGCTCATAGGGTATCAAGTCTCTTCTTGGTAACATGCTGTCCTTCCTCTGAGTGCCACCAGGTCTCCCCCTCCAGGGGACATGGTCAAATGTGAGGCACCAGAGTATGTGAGAAAGTCATATCCCACTCTCCACTCAACTGTGGAGAATGTTCTGTCCATTGGCTAGATCTGGGTAGGGGTTTAAACTCAAGAAATTAAACACCACCAAACCAAATAACCCAATTGAGAAATGGGGCTTGGAACTAAACAGAGAATTCTCAACAGAGGAATATCAAATGGCTGAGAAACACTTAAAGAAATGCTCAACCTCCTTAGTCATTAGGGAAATGCAAATCAAAACAACTCTGAGATTCCATCTTACACCCATCAGAATGGCTAAGATGAAAAATTCAAGTGACACCACATGCTGGCGAGGATGTGGGGAGAGAGGAACACTCTGTCATTGCTGGTGGGAATACAAACTAGTACAACCACTTTGGAAATCTATCTGGTGCTATCTATGAAAACTGGGGATAGGGCTTCCTCATGTCATAGCTTTATAAATGTTTAAAATTTTGAAAAGAATCTCCCAAAGCCTGAAGAAGACAATGCCTAAGAGTGGCCGAAAGCTGGTGAGTGGGGAAGCTCATAGGGAAATTACAGGACATAGCTGATATGAACCGAATAGTGGAAGAATGAGGAGGAGAGTTCTGACAAAGGACGGTCCAACATAGAAGGAACAGGAGAGGGGAAGGAAAAATAGTACTAAGGTTGTTTGATAAAGCTCCAATCAATCTTATTATTTATATTTACATAAAATTATATACAATTTAGGCTTAATAATATACATCCATCTATCTACACACACACACACACACACACACACACACACTCATGCACATAACTTAAAGAATGTTACATCACTAGGATTGACAGTATTTCTGACAAGAATCATAGATTAACAAAACTCCAGTACCAGGCATGAGAAATCCCCTTTACAATGGTTGGTCAGTGTAGTCCAAGTGACTCTCTAAACAATATAGATTGTGGCTGTTGCCCTTTACTGCCTCTCAAATAGTAAGCTAAGAACCTATTTCTGAAGACACCACACATTTAGAACATAGGACTCATATTATTTGAGCCATATCTAACTTGAAAGCCTCTTTTCTGCACAGTCAAACTTTCATGGTATCAGAAAATACTATGCAAGCTGCAGGGGAGGTGAGGGGAGTGGGAAGCAATTACTAGTCCTCCTCGCTGTGATACCTATGAACCACAACAATGATCCACATGCATGATTCACTTGTACCACAAGGTATCCCCGAAGGTGTAGTAAGCAGCACTCACATGTTGGTGGTACCCAACAGCCATCTAATTGGACTCAAGGTCTACTCAATAGGAAAGAAACCATGCCTGATTCTAGAATTCTAGCACATTCCAAGGGCTAGTGAATCCTTGATCTTACAAGAGAATTTATTACTGCCACTTTACTGTTATTCTAAATCGTATCTGTAGGTAAGTGTAGCTACTACCCTTCATCAAGAGGTTTCTCCTTATAGGAAATGGAGACTATTGCAGAAAACTACAATTTGACATAATAATTTACAGGTCATTGGGAGCCCATGAATATACATGTCCCAAAGAATAAATTTACATCATAGCTTGCCTCTATGGCTTATGGAGTATCATGGAAATGGGGGTGGAAAGATCCTAAGAGCTAGTAACCAGGAGGTCTCCTGTGAAATTGTTGCTGTGTAGCAGTTTATTCTAAGGATAAAGCCTTTCATCTTTGATAGAAACTTGTTAAAACATAAGATATAAAAAAGTAAAACAGCAGGGGATTTTAAGATGGGATGTTTACAAGGATATAAAACAATAGATTGTTCTAAGTGTAGGAGAAACATTGTATTCTTCAAGGAAGCTCCTTGAGATAGGAAGTAAACAATTCCAATATCTTAAGAAAGTCGCATAAAATGATTAGGATCACCAGTCACCTCCCTCCCCAATAGTATATAAATAGTAGCCTGCCAAGAGTCACTCTTAGACAAGGCAGGCTCCATCCAAGACTCTTAGTCAAGCCCAGCAAGAATCAGAGACCAGACAAGCAGCCTGGAAGAAACAGAGTGCAGCTGAACTACATAGATGGAACAAAGACCACACGAGCTGCCTAGAAGAGGTTCAGACCTATTGGCTACCTCGAAAGGACTCTGAAAGCTTTGAGTGTAGTCGTTTCCAGCTTTTGTGAGCTGTCACCCATGGTAGGGTGAGCTCTGGTGATGTAGCTGTCTTTGAGTCATTTCCGCCCCAAGCCTCTCACTCATATTCCAGTAAGCATTCCCTATAAACTCATTGGTTCACCAAGTTGGTTGTATCCATACTTTGTTCCGTTGTTGACATCCTATCTGGAGTGAGCCCATATGTGTGTTACACTAGGAAAAGATTTTCATGTGACAACAATCTATCACACATCTGAACAATAACAGTGTCTATAGACATGCTAATATGAAAGGGGGAAATATCATAGGATTACACCTCTGGAAAAAGAACTACAAGTAACTGATGACTGTTGAGAGACGGGAGAGCTAACATATGTCAGGGATGAAGCCCCAAAAGTTGTCATCCCTGAAACTGTATACACATAAACAACAAAGATAGAGTCAAGGGACTTGGAAAGACCTGGAGGAAGTGAAAAAAAGTAAAATGTTATAATTATATTTGAACAAAAATGTATACTAAAATAAAGTAAAATGCTAAAAGAAATAAGTTTATATGATAGGCATGTTACCAGAAGTCCTTTTCCAGAGACGAGAGAAGGCCAATAAGTAGGTCAAAGCCAGCTTGCTGACCTAGGCTGACCAGGCTGACCCTGGATGGCAGCCCACTCAATGGTACTGACCTTTTATTGAAAGGCAGGCAGCTAACTTGCCTTGGGAATGGTGGGTAAAATTAATATTCTGATAAGGCAGAGGAATCTGTGCTACATTTGGAGAATTAAACCAGACAATTATATAATTCAGCAGAACTAAGAGATCCTGTGAGGAAAATGCTTTCGCCCTAAGAATAAAGCTGCTGAAGATTGCAGAATACCCAGTTCCTCGCAGGGATGTGTGTGACTTGGCAGCCAGTTAATCCCTGAGTGAACCTGCAGGGGGATCCAAACACATTAATGCGCAAGGTTATCTACATAATTCCTCTCTCCGATCCTAGGATTACTTTTACCACTTTTAAAACATGGTAATTCTGGTCTTCCTTGCATCTTTAACCCATGAGCTTTCCAGTTTTGGGTTAAAGCATCATACGTGACATGGTGCTTGTTCTAGGAGGCACTGTCTTAACTGACTTTCTTGTTTGTTTTTGTATTTGTTTTCAATTTTTCCCAACTATCATTTTATCATTTCCTTAACTGTCATTTTAGACAAAGGAGCAAACTATAGTTTCACCTCAATTTTTAAATTTCCCCCTTTCTCTTGACACACACTTGGATGTTTTCCTCTCCCTCGCCTTCCTTTCTTTACTCTCTCCTGCTTCCTCCTCCCGGTCCCCCCTATGTAACCCAAGCTGACCTTAAATCACAGCCATCTTTCCTCAGCCTTCTTTCCAGGTAAGCCAAAATGCTGGGTTTTGACTATGCAGTCTTAACCTTCGTGTGCCAAAAAAAGCTGCCATAAGCTTCTAGTGGGGGCATTCATAATTGTTACCGACAAATCTGGGTGTTGGAGAGAGGCTCAGGCATTTATTTCTTTTAATCTCCCAACCCTACCAGTGGGGTATAGTTCCCAGTGGGCCTTTCTACAATGTCTTTTTTCTTGTCTGGGGCCCCCTCTTCAACACTACAGCTCCTCCTGGGCTCTGAGGACAACCTGGGATGCGGTTTGTTGCGTATAGTCCCACTTCTTTTTTCTGTCATTATATTCTTCCAACCAGCACTTTAGATGTGTCAGTTGATGCCACCTGGGACATTATGTGACATCATCTAGCACAAAGGAAGTTGGATGGCTTAGGGTTTTCCTTCCAGAGGATGTTCTCCCAATTTTGAGATAGTCATTTTGAATTATTATCTCTCCTCCATTCCACCTAGATTTCCTATGTATTCATATTCCTATGTATCATCTATATATTCATATCATTCAGCTTGTACACTGTGCCACTGCTCAGCTTGTTTCACCAAAGTGCCAGTCCATTAGGACTCTGTAGAGTTCTCCTTCTTTATAGTCACAAATCTTATTACCTTTTTTTTTCCCTTTGCTGATTACTACGCCTGAAGGACAAGAGACCTCTGAGGTATCGTATCTGAGTCCAGGCCAGATGCTGCATCCATGATTGTTCCCATGTGTTGCTGACTAGCACGAGTCACAGCTTTCACTGCCTCACAAGCAGTGTGGGAGACAGAGGCTGCAGAACATCAGTGAGAACAGGAGGGAGGAAGAAAGCTTCTTTGTCCTTGGTCTCCCCTTGACTTGGCTATTAGCTGCTTTCTATTATTTCATATGTGTTAACGTAAGCACATTGAGTTACTCAATACATAGCTGGCTCTTGCTCACTGAGGACTGAAGCCAGGAGTTAAAACACATCTCTCTTATTTTCAAATTATTTCTATCAGGCATTTGTTAAGGCAAGAACAAACAAACAACCCTTAAGCAGAACAAAGGATATGTTATTTTGTTTGTTTGTTGAGACAGGGTTTCACTGTGTAGCCATGGCTGTCCTGGACTCACTTTAGATCAGGCTGGCCTCGAACTCACAGACATCCACCTGCCTCTCTGCTTCCCTTAGTGCTGGTATTAAACGTGCACCCCACCATGCCCAGTTTAAAGATAAGTTAGTTTTAAATAACCAAAACATTAATAAATATGCAGACAATAAGTAGTAGTACTTTTGAAAAAAGAGGAAGTGATCTGATAGTTCTGTTTTTTTAAAAAGCCAGTCTCAGGTAGCCTAGGTTAACCTCCAAATCACTACCCAGTGAAAGGTGACCTTAAACTTATGAACTTACTGCTTCAACATCCCAAGTGAAAAGATCAAAACGGTCTGGTTTTCATGGTACTACCCTTCAAACACCTCATATAGAAACTAGAACAATTAGCAGACTTGCAATGATTTGAGTGAGATCTGAGAACCTAAACGCTGGTGACACTCTAAACAGAAAAGTGGGAGAAAGACTTAAGAAACACTTTGGCAGCGGAACCTGTAAGAACTTAGCAATTGTTCTCTTTGTATAGCACATTAGATGCAAAATTCATGCTAAATTGCTTGTCAGAGATTCCTTTTTCTGATTGAGGGCACCCCCATCCCCAACACCATTCGCCCACACACCCCACACCAGTATATAGAAGGACTGGAGCAATCAAAAATTTTCTGTATAGGACAGCAAGTTAATGTCACTACATAAACTGACAAAAGAGTGAAATCTAAGAATCATATTTAGTTTAAAATCCATTTTATTCTTTGAATTCATGTTTAAAATGTAATCCCAATTGCATGCCAGATGGCTTTCAATTCACAGCCAGTTTCTTTCTTTAAAAGCCTATGCATTTTTTTTTCAGTTTCCCCTTGCTTTTATTTTTCACATTATACTTCATCCTTAATACTCTTTCTGCATTTGATCTTCATAAGTCATTTCTTGTTAATTCCTGACCCCTTACACAATCAGCATTACTGTGTCACATCAGCTCTCTATATAAGGCTATGCTTCAAAGCTATGTGGTTTGCATTCTCATTCTGAATCATATTTAGGACAAAAATACCCCCAGTTGTCGCCATTTCTTCTGTCTCTGCTTCTACCTGCATCTCACTTCGCCATTTCTTATGTGGACTATAGATGAGCATCTAAGGAATCCCTTGATATAGATAAGTTGTGAAATTCTCCTTCTTGAATTCATCTTTTTCTTCCAACTGCCTAACTATAGTAGGGGTCAATTTCTTCCTGATGACATCTCCTATTTTATAAATTATCTGAATAGTGACTCCCTTTTGAGTCTCATATTCCACTATTTTCTCTGGTACAAAATTGCAACAACAACAAAAAGAAAAGAAAAAAGAAAGAAAAGAAAATAAAGCAGAGATATAGTGAGGCTCATTTATGCTTCATGTTCTTTTACGTTGCTTAAGCTCTGACTATGAAGTTTCTCCTAATTGAAACTCTAGCTAGAATTATTCCAGTTATATTGCACATGCTTTTTATTCCCCAAACTTCTTAAAACATTCTTCCTTCAGGAAACTTTCACAATCCAAGCTAAAACGCAGAGTGCCCTGATATTCAATGTGCATTCACTTCAAAGAGAATGCATCCTGATTATTCATAAACATGTTTGTGGAAAAAACCTCATCATTGGCCACCTCCTGCTGTGCTCAGTGGAAACAAAGTACAACTCTGAAAGTGAAGACTTAAAAGCTATTACTTAAAGTAAATTATGTAATTATAAATAAGGTCATATCCTTCTTATTCAAGTCTCATGGGGTAGCTTTCGTAAAAGCCATGCATGAACAAATATGAGAAACATCAACTCTCAAGACCCTTGGTTTGATGGGTATGTAAAAGCATCTTGTTTTAAAAAGTCCCTGACGGGGTTGAAGACCAGATAGTTTTACAATTAAGCTTTGTTGTTTAGGAGTTAAGATGTCTTTAGGTCTATACAGATGTCTTAAGTTGATAAAGATGAGATATGATAGATATTGACATACATTCAGAATTTAAACTCACCAAGATAGGAGGGATGTTTTCTTCAAGGTTGCCAAATACATATAAACAAAACACTATGAATATAACATTTATATAATTCCTGATTGTTTCATGGTTCTTCTTGCTGTAGGTGGTTTATTGTATATATGTGTAATAATATCAATATATGTAAAAATATTTTTTGTAAAAATATATTTTTTAAAATTCTCAATATTTCTGTGTAAATATTCATGTCAGGTTCACAGCTTTCAGTATGCCTGGTTCTGCCTTTAGTTAATCTGAGTTTTGATTTTGATGTTTTATTTTGATCAAAAATATAAAGTATTTTGTGTTACTCCCTTGCTGGATACTAGAAATAATATATTGGTATTGGGGGTCACTATATTTGTAAGATGCTAGCAGAGTACTTGGCAGATAAGTGGCATTAATGCTAGTCTGTAGTTGTTACTAAGGTGTATATGAGTTTTTAAAGTAATGAGTCATCAAGTAGAATAGGCACATTTCAACTGCAGCATTTGCCCTGACAAACCTTGTAACGCAGAACTCTGCCACAGCAGTATCCTATAACAGCGGTGAGAGTTGTCAGGGATTCAGAGAACAGTGTAAATTGCAGAAGTCTCACTAGTGTGCTATTTCCTGGATAAGCAAGTACCTGCTTTGCTGGTAACAGCTTAAATTTGCATCTGCCCACTCAGTGGAATTCTCAAACTCAATGACCTGAGTAGATAGCAGTTTTTCTACAGTAAAAAACTTTAAAAAATATGGTCTCTTCTCTCCCACGGTTTTCAATGTTGTGAAGCAGACAAAGTATTGATTACTTTGGAGAATAGCCAACACTTAACACACAAGTAGTGTGTGGTTTCTTCAGAGCACATTATCTGATATCCACGTGACATTGTTATCTATAAGGCTGGTTTTGGGAGGGATCTGACACTGGCTTGATAGAGGGATTCTTTTGTGAAATATTCTACCTATTTCTTTTTCAGTTCGACTTTTTAACATATATATATATGTCCTTTATAGAAACTGTAATTTTCCAAGACTTGCTAGATAAGAAAAATAAAATATATAATTTAATTAGAGAAAAAAGTAACCTAAATGGTCAAAGAACACATTAATTTTATTGAATTTTAGCATGTCCCAAAATTCTCACTTTTTGTGCTCAATATTTATAAACTCTTTTTACTTTAGAGTGAAAATAAGTAACTTGATAATTTGCATCACATAGACTCTTCACTTCCAGATATTAACTGTTGCCATCTGAAGACAGTTTTTTTTAAACAAGTGAATATACTCTAAACAAAACTGGTAGCCAGAGGTCTTTAGTGAGCACTCTAAAGAAAGTATTTAGTTTATCCAGGTATGATGGTGTATGCCTTTAAATCCAGGACTGGAGGCAAAACAGGGAAGTTGAACTCTCTGAGTTCAAGGACATACTGGCCTACAAAACAAGTTCCAGTCTAGTTTAGGCTATGTAGTATGGCCTTGTTTAAACAAAACAAAACAATAACAACAAACCAAAGCAAATCAAAAGGCTTACTTAGTTACGAAACATACCATTATTAAAAAAATATTTGAAAAGCCATAATATTGAAATGTTGCATATTGATTACAATAATATGACAGTGTTTTTGCTCATCCACAAAGTTTGTATTGATCCTTTAATCTCCTCACATATCACTTAATATGCATGACTTCTTATGAAATATCAAAGTTTATATATCAATAGCTCATTTTGTTGAATGCTTACTAAAATTGCATGGAAAATCAGATAATAAAACTGCCATGAAAACCTTACTATCAACATGTTCTAGTTTTGTTCTCCCTTCACATTTCTCAAAAGAATTTTATATAATGTATATACATATTTACCTTACAATGCACTGATTTAAAAATATTTCAGTAGATGAACACAGTCTTCCTGTCTTTCCCTATCTTATGGTATAATTACATTATAATCTTTTTATTTTTAAATTTATTTATTTCACCATATATAGCACTTGAATATTTTTCCCATTGCTGAAACAATGAGAACATTACATGAACTATTTTACTGAATTTACTTGGTTTCACCCAAATCATTAATTGCTGTTTTTTAATACATAGTTTTTGAGTATTTCATACATTTTATTCTAATCATAATAATTTCTCATTCCAATGACCTTCTTATGTCAATCCCCAATTTACTTCCCCCATAATTTGTGTTCCTATAGTTTAAAAATTCAAGTGACACCACATGCTGGCAAGGATTTGGAGAAAGAGGAACACTCCTTCATTACTGGTGGGAATGCAAACTTGTACAACCACTTTGGAAATCTATCTGATGCTCTCTCAGAAAACTGAGAATAGGGCTTCCTCAAGACCCAGCTACTCCACTCCTTAGAATATACCCAGAAGATGTTCCAGCACACAACAAGGACATATGCTCAACCATGTTCATAGCAGCCTTATTCATAATAACCAGAACCTGGAAACAGCCTAAGTTTCACTCAATAGAAGAATGGATAAGGAAACGGTGGCACATTTACACTATTAAAAACAAGGAATTCCCGAAATTTGTGGACAAATGGATTGAGCTAAAAAGGATCATAATGAGTGAGTTAACCCAGAAGCAGAAAGACTCAAATGGTATATACTCACTTATATCTGGACACTAGCCCAAGGGGCATGTCCCACGAAAGTCTTCACTTACCAGGAAAGTAGGCCAAAGGGGAGAACATCCTATTGGGACTCTAGGTGAGAGAAGTATGGCAGAATGGGGGAAATAGAAGGATCCAGAGGGTCCTAGAAACCTACAAGAAGAACACTATGATGGGCGGATCTGGGCCCAGGGGCTCTGGTCAAACTATGGCACTAACCAAGGACAATACATGTAGTAAACATTGAACCTCTACTTAGATCTAGCCAATGGACAGGACATTCTCCACAGTTGAGTGGAGAGTGGGGACTGACTTTGACATGAACTCTGGTGTCCCATATTTGACCACGTCCTCTTGATGGGGAGGCCTGGTGGCACTCAGAGGAAGGATAACAAGCTATCAAGAAGAGACTTGATACCCTATGAACATATACAGGGGAAGAGGTCCCTCTCAGTCACAGACATAGGGGAGGCGAATAGGGTGAAAGCAGGAGGGAGGGAGGAATGGGAGAATAGAAGGAATGGGATAACAATTGAGATGTAATATGAAAAATTCATTTTAAAAAAGTCAAAAGATCCGATCCAATGCCATTAGCACAGGCTTTATACTCCTGGGTTGGTAGCCACCCTCTGGAGTGAGTTCCATCTACCAGGCCCACACCCTTTAAAGAAATCTAAATCTCAGATGAGAGTGGTGGCATCTGCCTCTACTCTCAGCGCTCAGGAGGCAGAGACAGGCGGATCTCTGGGTTCTAGGTCAGTCTGGTTAACAGCAAGTTTCAGGACAGCCAGGGCTACACAGAGAGTCTCTGTTTGGAACAAATAAAATAAGACAAAAACAGTAACAATGACAGCAAAAATAAAATAAAATAGAATAAATTCTCTCCTGGCAGCTATGACAAATATCTACTAATTAGCTGTGGGACTCCTTCCCCCAATTAAGTTATCTTTAATTCGGTAACTGGTTGTGTATTTATGTTTAATTGTTCCCAACATTTCTACCAATACCAATTCTGTTTGTTGCTTGCTCCGGCACTTTATCTCTTCAATCAGTTCCTATTCACCATCTTATTTCAACACCTTACTTATTTCCCATTCATAGCTTTGCAAGAGAAGATAGTCTAATTCCCATAATTTTTTCTTTTCTTTACAGTGCATAACACTACTTATTTATCTACTCATGTGTAAATATAATACATAATTTTTGTGATTGTTCATTACAGAGTGCCTAGGCTCAGCTAAAGGTCAGTTGTACACAAAAAATATTCTTCACTCTGGTTTTGAAATTCTTCTGGCAGGTAGATGGGCACTCTGTAGCTTATGGTCCTCATGAACTGAGAAAGCAGAGGCACAGGTGACTAAGTGCTCTGTTAGAGCTTGGCTGCTGTGTGCACATGTGCACTAATTTGCTTCTCTGGAGACCCACCCCACTTCAAACAAGTCTTCGGAGCCCAGATAGATGCATGGGTTCTTCAGTCCTTGGGACGATATCTTCTTTTTGAGTAAATAAGAGTCTCTGAGATGCCAATATAAATTTTATTTTTTCTTTTTCTTTTTCTTTTTCTTTTTTTTAGTATAGAAAATAGGTAGTGTTTATTATAGAATAAAATGGAGTGAAAGAGGACAATGCCAAAACAGATCCAGATCTCATTTTAGGCAGTCTTTAGACTAACTCTAAAGTCTCTAGAACAAGCAGATTTTCTTAAAACGATTTTTCCTGCCCAGCTAATTGCTTAGCCCTATTTGAGTTAACTCAAAGAATAAGCAATAAGTCTTTGTTCTTTATCAGAATGCTTCCTCTTAGTAATTTTATAAAGCTTAGGTTAGTTATATATTAATGACTACCTGGATTATTTTTTAAATTTTATTTTATTAATTTATTCATATTGCAACTCAATTTTTATCCCCTCCCTTGTATCCTCCCATAAATTTGAATTTAATTTAATTTTTTAATAATTAGAGACACAGTCTCCTTATTTTGATACAGGTTTTGTTGGGGAGTTCTTAATACCCAGTGCATGCTATAGTAGTAAGGTTCTTGCTATCTCATCATTTGTGTTTGTTACCCTTATTTTATTTTGGTTCCTCACAGTTGTGCATGGGGTTCAGTATGACTTTAAGGTGTGTGTGTGTGTGTGTGTGTGTGTGTGTGTGTGTGTCATGAGAAAATAAGTGTTTATACAGTGTTTTCAAAAACTTGACTGACTATTGTCTTTCACACAGAAAAGATTGATAAACTTATTTCAGGAATTAAACAATGTCTTCTGTATCACAAAAGAACTAGGAGATAATAGAAATAATTATCTATTTAATCTTTCCTCCTTAGATGAGGAATATACAAAGATTTAAAAATAAGTAATCCTTAAGTTATAGATCTTATTTTTTTCATTAAAATTTATTGCTTCTAATGCCTATTTTAAGGCATCAGACTCTTCCTTTTGTTTGAATACTTCATTGCCAGTTACTTGTGGACAGCAGTACCTTGCTTTGTAATTTCCATTGTTATTAGTAATTCTCAACAACTTTAAACACGATGCTTACAGGTGATGATACAGTGATGTGTGATGACGATGTACCCAGGCCTCAGAATCAGACACGTTGGGGTTCAGACCATCATGTGGCCATTAAAGCTGTCAGAATCGTCTGACCCACAGTTACATTTTATGTGAATTGAAAGAATCCACAACTTATTTGGTATGACTGAGATGTTTTGTGTATCTGGTAGATAGGACTTAAAAATCATCATGGCAATGGGAGGATACAAGGAATGTGATAACCATAGAGATGTAACAAGAATAAATTAATAAAATTAAAAAAGAGAAAAATAAAATAGAAATCATCATGGCTCTTACTGCTTCTGGTTTCTGTTAGTCACAAATATTACTACATCACCACTTTGAAATCTTCATTCAAATTCAGACCTGAGTCTTTAATTCTAAAGCCATAGTTTTCCTATATTATACATCTTTTTCCTGCCTTGAGTTCTCATGTATACTTCACTCCCCCCAGAAATGTCTAAAAGACTTTAATTCAGAGCACTATATTTGTGCATAGAGCACTATTCATCTTTGTGAATGCTGATACTTTAATAGTCCATTAGTATTTAATCATTTTCATTTAGACCACGCTCATTGTTCAGAGAATATTGAACTCATGTACAAGACTTGGTTTTCCATAAATTTCTACTTGTTTTGCTCTTGAACCCTTTGCTTCAGCTTCAGGAGTGATAAAGTGCTCTGCCCAGAGGCACTTAACAGAGGGAGGGTTGAGGCTAGAGTGATGTCAGTGGCTAAGAGCACTGGGTATTGTAGAACATGCTTATTCTGTTCCCAGCACTCACATGACAGTTCTCAACTGTCTGTAACTCCAGGTCCAAGGGATCTGATGTTCTCTTCTGGACTCCTGGGCACCAAGTCATGCATACAGGCAAACAATATAAAATAACGTTAAAAGTGTAAGTGAGAAAGATCTTATTCACAGTTCAAGGTATCCAAGCAGGAAAACAAAGGAGCAAGAGCTTGGAGTTACAGGTCATGTCCTCAGTCAGAAGAGAGCAGCAAATGCATCCGTGCTCAGCTTCAGCTTCTTTTCATCACTGTATATAGATCAAGGTCTTTTGCCCAGGGCTAGGACAGCCATTACACATTAATAAACATAAACTCTATAATCCCCCCACAAACATGTCCAGAGTGGAAATCTTCCCAGGTGTGTTTAGATTCTGCCAAATTGGCAATTTCACCTAACAACTACATATTCTTTTTGTCTCTTTTTTTCTGAGGTATTTCTTCAATTTAAAATGTGCTCCTCCTATGACAATATGGATAGCCCTCATGCATTTTTTTCAAGGTAAGCACTTAACGCAGTTCTATTCCACAAACCATGTCCTCATCTTTACTTCTGCAACTTCAGCAATGTTTTCCAAGGCTATAGTCTCTAAAACACATCTTTTGGCATGCATTTTCTTCATAATTCTTCTTTGTGTCATGAAAAGCACGTTGTCAGAGCAGTTCTTAGAGTATTTAATTACAGATATGGCATAATTATGAGCAATCCACATAGCACAGCTGTTCACACCTGCATGCTTCCTGCACGGCACAAGCTAGCGTTGCACTGCACAGACCAGACACTCACTCCGATCAGTGTCTATGTTGAACTGATCACCAGAGTCTCCAAATACTTATCACAGTGTCTTATGCACAATGTATTTTCTCCACATTTAACAATAACCAGTGTTGGAATTATAAGAAAGATAGTGTGGGTACTGGTACGGTAAGGGAGTAAACACGCATTTTGTAGTAAATTACTGGCTATCTTTTAAACAATTATTGTTATGTGTTGATGCAGAATCTTCAAATGGTTTTCTTTTTTTCTTTTTTTTCTCTTTGAGGGATACTTTTTAAGTAGCCTACTTGGGGGAAACAGAACACTCTGAAAGGTGGGCTGCATGCTCAGCGGTAGATAGCCAACACAAACCAGACGTAGTGGCACCTTTGTAGGTTCTTTGTGCCATAAAATTTTGCCTGGGCTTTGGTTTGTTTTTGTTTGTTTGTTTTGTTTTTTTTTTCAACTTTACAGGTCTTTGCATGTATATTATGGCTTCAGGCTTTGTGTTTTTATGGGATTCCTGTGTGTGTGAATGTGTGTGTGTCTGCAGCTATACATCTTTCTTGTACTCTTTCTTTGGCTTTTTTGTTCTGTTTGTTTTGTTCTATAATAATTTGTTTTTGTTTTATATAATTTTATTCTTTAGGTGCAGGAAAATAAACGTATTTTCAATGAAAGAAAAATATCCAGAATTGGAAAGCAAAAGGAGAGAGAAAGATAAGGGTGAAGGGGGGGGGGGAGAGAAGGGAGAGGGTGGAGTGGGGGGAGTGAACATTAAATAAATACTTTACATATACCATTAGTGTATTACAACCTACTTAACAGATTCTTATTACTTCATACATCTATTTTTTCCATTTAAGAGAGGAAACACTTGGAGAATGTGATTTATAAAAATGTCTTTTTCTTTATCTTGAGAGAAGACAGAGCATTCAAATTCATGTTCCTAGATTTTTATCTGCTCATTAAAGGGAATAACTTTTGTCCTACACTTTTTCATTTTGCATTTCTTAAAAAATATTTTTTTTTACCCAGAGCAGAACAATATACTAGCCACTGTTAGGAGTGTACTTAAGATATATATCTATATAAAAGAGATTATAAAATGTCAGGAGAAAAAAAGATTCATATAATATTTATAGGTTTACATTAATTTTATATAAATATACAATAATTGCATTGTATCTTTTCCTCTACCCTCCCTCCCCATCATAGCATTAATGCATGGTGTGCTTTCATATATAACAATAACAGAGTCCTTAGATCAAAATACCTCAGCATCTGGGCAGGAGCTATCTATAGGCAAAGTTATCCATAAATGGGGACCACAAACTCTATGATAGAGTTCGGTATATTTGTATATTTAAATATTACACACACACACACACACACACATACACACACACACATATATATATATATATATAACATCATGTCACATCTTCATGGATGAGCTTTCTTTAGAATGGACTGAGATGCTCAATAAAACTTAAATGAGAAATGCTAAATTTTCAAGGTGAAATAAAATACTGCACTAATCTGTCATATTTTAATGAACTGACATTTTTTTCTGGTACCTAATGAAGGATTGGAGGGAACAAAAGCACTATGAGAAAACCATGGACTTTGTCTAAAACCAAATTATGTTGACTTTGTTTTGTGCGGTTTTCTTCTTCCATTGAACTGGGTGCTTGTGTTGCCTGACAACAGAAAGAAAGCAATTATCTGCACCAGACAAAGCAAACAGCACATGTGTCCTTTGTATACCTTAGGCACAGCAAAGATGACTTCATATTTCTATGTGCACAGCCTCTATCATGCCAAACTGCTGCTGCTTCCCAGCTCCCTTTCCCTACTCTATATAACCTTCCTAATTTGATTGTTTCTATACGTTTAATATTGTTGTGGATTTTTTCACATATTAGCTATCTTTTATGTATCTCTTGCAACCTACTTTTATAGAACTATGAAAATCAGTCTGGTGCTTTCTCAGAAAACTGGGAATAGACCCAAGACCCAGCTATTCCACTCCTTGGAATATACTCAAGAGATGCTCCACCACACAACAGAGACATATGCTCAACCACGTTCACAGCAGCTTTATTCGTAATAGCCTGAAACTGGAAGCAACCTAGATGTCCCTCAGTCAAAGAATGAATAAAGGAATTGTGATACATTTACACTATGAAATACGATTCAGCTATTAAAAATAAAGAAATCCTGAAATTTGCAGGCAAAGGGATGGGACTAGAAATGATCATACTGAGTGAGTTAATCCAGACCCCGAAATATACACATGGCATATGCTCACTTATAATTGGACACTAGCCCAACAGAGATGTCCCCTGAATGTTTCACTTAGCCGGAGATTGGGATAGATACTGGGATTTCCTATTGGGACTCTAGGTGAGAGAGGTAAGGAAGGATTGGGAAATAGAAGGATCCAGAGGGTCCTAGAAACCTTCCAGAAGACCATTAAGGCTGGCAGATCTGGTTCAAGGTGGGTCAGCTCAGGCTGGCAGATCTGGTTCAAGGTGGGTCAGTTCAAACTACTGTACCAACCAAGGTCAATGCATGCACTAAAGCTAAAACTGCTATTCAGATCTGGCCAATGGATACTACATTTTCCACAATTGTGTGGAGAGCACGGACTGACTTGGACATGAACTCTGGTGCCCCCTAATTTACCACTTCCCCTTGGTGGAGAAACCTGGTGACACTCAGAGGAAGCATAAGCAGGCTACCAGTAAGAAACCTGATAGGCTGTGATCTTATAGTGGGGGACAAGGTCCCCTTTTGTCATAGACCTAGGGAAGGAGAAAGGGATGAAAGAGGGAGGGAGGGGTAGAGAGAAGATAACAAGTGAGAGGATAACAAATGAGATGCAGTCTGAATAAATTACTTAAATAAAAATTAAAAAAAGAAAGAAAATTAGAAATTTGATTATTTTGAAGATCAATCTTAGCTAAGATAAAAACAACTTGTCTAAAGTTCTGCTAGTCCCAAAGGAGACATAACTATAAATGCCTCACATTGCATTACATATTCTCTGTTCACACTCTCAACCCCCGCCCCTCTGTTCTACAGCTAGTCTGAGATGCACTGGTGACCAAGGTCAGTTCACCAAAGCATAGACAGACGGACTCACAAGTTTAAATAAAAAGAAGCAGTCTCTGGCCTCTTTTTGGAAAACAAGCATATTTTGTGTGAGATTGACAGGAAGGAAGGAAGCAAGCAAACAAGCAAGCAATGTGGAGTGAGCAGTGTCTCCACTCCAGGCAGAATCAGTTTACTTTTAAGCATTAAGGTTAAGAGAAAGATGAAATTAAGTGTCTAAAATTATACAGGAACTCTGCTTATTTTTATACTTGAATTCTAGAATCATGAGTAATTAAAGGCCATTGGTTTATATTCATATGTATTTATAGAATATTCTTATATCAGTTTATATATCTGTATGTTGGAAAACAGTTCAAGAATGGATTCATGTGATAGTCAAGTCCTAATGCTTGTGAGAAAACTCCAAGAAAACAAGACAAGAGTCTACGGCTTCAGTTCTGTTAAAACACAGAAATTTGCTTAGAAGCTGTTTTTGTGCTCTGAGCAGGTGTAGTGGGTAGGAGCGAGTTTCCTTTAGTTGTTGTTATTCATGTGCAGGTATGGAAAACATGCTTTTGCCACATGTGACTTGTTTCAGGGAGTGAACATCTTATTTAGGAAACTATTCTTAATCCTCAAAACTCAAACTGTCTGATGCTCTGAATAAAGCAGATGAAGTTGGAGATTGCATGAGACTTTATTCCACCTAAGTTTTAGGCTTTACTCTCCCAGACTCACACCACCAATGAGAGCTCTACACAGCTATATAAATATTCTCATTTAGGTACATAGAGTATTTTCTATTTTCCTGGTGGCACATAACTGCATAACTTAGTGTGATCTGCAATGAACTTGTATTCTAGATCATCTAATGGATTTTGAATAATATATATGAGAGAATTGAGTTTGTGCAAAGTCTCTCTCTGTCTCTGTCTCTTTCTCTGTGCATGTGTGTGTGTGCATGTGTGTGTGTATGTGTGTGTGTGTGTGTGTGTGTGTGTGCGCGCGCGTGCAGGATCAGGAAGTGGATGGGACTTTGGGGAACATGGCAACAGGTAAAAGAGATACAGATGTTGAATGAGTCAAAGAAATCTTATTGAGACACCATGAAAATGTGTAGAAAATCTTCTAGTACAATGAAGAAACTATCTTTTCTTCCAGGGATTACAAAATGAAGTCTTTGTAGAAAGAGAAATCACTTCACATATCTCACAACAGATCAGAATTGAAGCAAGTCCACTTGTATTCTGTAGTGGTCTCAAAACAGCATGCCTCAATCACTCTATTTTTTAAAAATGGAAGATTTGGTGTCATATCTTAGGATCAATGAGGTTATAGCTTCATTTAAATTGTGATTTTGTATCCTTAAATAAAATACCAATATATCCTATTTATTTTACAAGTAATTTCAAGAATTAAATGAGGTAATATATTAAAAATGAAAGCGATTGAAAGGGACAATTCACAAAGGAGAACAAATATTAAACTTTAATTACAAAATAACATAAATATCAATAAATGCTGTGATGAAAGAAACAAATAGTCATCAAATGATGAAGGAAAAATTACCAATAAATATATAAAGATATTCAACATCTTAAGTCACCAGAGAAATGCATCAAAAAAACTACATTGAGTTTGCTATCTCCACAGTCAGAATGAGCATCATCAAGAAAACTAACAACAGCTAATGTTGGGTAGGTTACAGGACATTATGAAATACTTATAAATTACTGTTGATAATGTAAATTAGTCAAGCCACTATTTAAACAGTATGAAAGTTCTAATAAATTTAAAAGTAGAAATATCACATAATCCAAATGTACAACATATATTTATTCAATATATCACAAGGTCCGTATTTATAGGCACACAACTCAAATTAACTAAGTCAAATAAGCAACCTGAGGACCTAACATAAGATTAATACATGATATACCACAGTTTCTTTATACATTCTTCTACTGAGGGACACTTAGGCTATTACATTCTGGCTATTATGAATAAGGCACCTATGAACATGGTTGCGCATATGTCCCTGTTGTGCGGTAGAGAATTTTCTGGGTATATTCCAAGAAGTGGAAATGCTAGGTCTTGAGGAAGCCCTATTCTCATTTTTCTGAGAAAGCACCAGAGAGATTTCCAAAGTGGATATACTAGTTTGCATTCCCACCAGAAATGAAGGAGTGTTCCTCTCTCTCCACATCCTCACCAGCATGAGGTATCACTTGAGATTTTGATCTTAGACATTCTGATGGGTGTAAGATGGAATCTCAGTGTCATTTTGATTTGCATTTCTCTGATGACTACCAAGACTGAGTATTTCTTTAAGTGTTTCTCAGCCATTTGGTATTCCTCTGGTGAGAATTCACTGTTTAGTTCTGAGCCCATTTCTCAATTGGGTTATTTGGTTTGGTGGTGTTTAATTTCTTGAGTTCTTTACATATTTTGGATATTAGAACTTTATCAAATGAAGGGTTGGCGAAAATCTTTTCCCAATCTGTAGGCTGTTGGCTTTGTTCTGTTGACAGTGTCTCCTGCCTTACAGAAGCTTCTCAGCCTCCTGAGGTACATTTACACCATGGAATACTATTCAGCTATTAAAAACAAGGAATTCTGTATAAAGAAGCTATGAACATGGTTGAGCATATGTCCCTGTTGTGTGGTAGGGCATTTTCTGGTTATATTCCAAGGAGTGGGATAGCTGGGTTTTGAGGAAGCCCTATTCCCATTTTTCTGAGAAAGCGCCAGATAGCCTGGCAGCACTCAGAAGGATAAAAAGTTACCAAGAGGAGACTCGATATTCTAAGAGCACATATAGGGGCAGGAGGTCTCTCTCAATCACAGACATAGGGGAGAGGAGAAGGGGGGAAATGGGAGGGAGGGAAGAATGGCAGGAAACAGGGGAAGGGCTAACAATCGAGATATAATATGAATAAATTAATAAAAAAACCAAGGAATTCCTGAAGTTTGTGGACAAATGGATTGAACTACAAATTATCATAATGAGTGAGTTCACCCAGAAGCAAAAAGAG
>OU015744.1:122373882-122395262 GCA_907169655.1 Acomys percivali | reverse complement strand
ATCTATCTATCTATCTATCTATCTATCTATCTATCTATCTATCTATCTATCTACTATCCAGTCAAACATATCCATAATTTTAAACATTTACCTTCTTAATTTTTAACTTAGGTAAGAGCTATATCTTTATAATAACAAAGTGTCACAGGCTTTTCAGTGAGAAGGTAAATACTGATTTAGATAAAACATGTAAATAATTTTGTAACTTAAATAGATATATCTTAATTAAAAACAAGTGGCCAATAGGTACGTGAAAAGATTGAACATCACTAATCATCAGGTAGAAATGCTTTGACACATCAAATAAATTCAGTCAGGAATGTGGAGCAGTGAGAAGTCATATACACTATTTGGGAACTTCAACAGTATAGATGTTTTGAGTCTATGAACAGTATGAACTTTCATCAAAAATTAAAAGAAAGTCTTATCAGTGTGCCATGGTCCATGCAGAGTCTTATAACTCCTCAAAGTACTGAGAATAAATGTGACATGTTTTACACACCTTAAGGAGGGTGAAAGACTATACAAACCAGGGGGTGGGAAGGAATGCTGTAACCTGCTATATTCTACATATGACATGGCTTTTGCTGTCACAAACACTATAAAAATATAACTAGACAACAAAAATCCTCAAGGTAATACTGAAACTATGGCTTTCTTACTTAGTAAAGATCAAAATTCAAGCTACCATGTGGCCGCACAATCCTTTAGGGGAATATACATACAAAAAACCAGTATGTTATAGATATCTGTACTTCAATGTTCACTGAAACTCTGGTTATAATAATTAATAAGTATCAGTGTCCAACCTACTGATGGGTCAGTAAATTACTCAGATGAATGCATAAAAAGTATGCTAGATGTACAGCAGAGAGCATTGTTTAATTATAGAAAGAACAAAATCTTGTCATTTGCCACAGCTAGAATGCAATGAGTTAAGTGAAATAAGGCAAGCACTGGAAGGCCAGTATTGTTGGATTTCACTCATATCTAGAATTTAAAAATGTCCATCTCACATATATGACAGTGGTGTTCCCAGAGGCTGGGAGAATAAGCAGTAGGAAGGACACAGGCAAGGCTGCTTAATGGAATTTTAGTTACAGATAAATAGCTTCCAGTATTCTACTATACAACAAACTGACTGAAACTACTAATAAGAAAGCATTCCAGAAAGTTATTAAAGGGATTCTGTACATCTTCACCACAAACAGATGAGAAATGTCTGAGAAAATCTCTGTGCTTATCTTGGCTTGAACATTACACAGTACACATATTTATTCAGATTTTATATGAATTCTACCAACAGATAAATTTTTTGTCTAACTTGGAAAGTAAAAATAGCACACTGTAATGTGTTTTTAAAACACAGACTTTTCATCCTACTTAATGAAAGTTTAAGGTTCTTTCTATATTTTCTTGTGTGTTAAAGAAACCAGTTTTACGTCACACTGCTCTTTGCTTATGGGTCTGTGGTCTCTCGCCGTGTGGCAGCTAAGTGAGAAGACCGAGTCTTCTTTTATAAGAGGGCAGTGGGAGAGGTCTAGGAAAATTGAGCTCAGTGCCTGAGTAACTAGATATTCATAAATATAATGTACTAACAAATGGATAATAAAATTAATAATTTTGAATTTAATAAAAATCTCTTTCTTTTAGTTTCTGCCTCAAAGGTTTGATCAAGCCAACTGGATAAGAACTTGACAGTACTTCAAAACGGTGATATTAGAATGCTGGCTGGGTAGCAGCCAAAATGCTGTAAGTTGCTTCTTGTTGCCAGAGGAAAGGCTTCATGACATGTGGTGGATTTGGGAATGGTCTTTAGACATGCTTAGATTCCATTGTAACATGATGAAATAAAACTCAAACATGCTAGAATCTGGAAGAAGCATGGAACAAAGAATGCTTCAATACTCAATCTACGAGAATGTAATTCTGATGCAGAAATGTTTATTGGCAATTCTAATTTCCACAAAATGTTTCTGATTTGCTGAATCTACTGAGATTGTAACTGTAAGAATCCTATTATATCTTTTCAAGCGTCGCTTTTAAAAATCTCCTCTTGACATTCTATTCCAGACAAGAATTTAAAGTGTTTCTGTATATAAAAGAAAACAGAAAGACAGAATAAAAGAAAGAAAAGAAACATTGCTGGCTGGCAGCATTTTGGAGGCAGAAAGATCTCTATGAGCTTAAAGACAAAGTGAGTTCCAGGCTACACAGCCAAGGCTATGCAGAGAAACTGTCTTGGAAGACAAGCAAACAAACACAAAACCAACCAAACAAAAACACAAAATAAAGCAAAACCCAGAAAAGGAATAGATGAAACTTTGAAAATTTAGGAATTATTTTATCTTCAAAGCCATTTTATGATTCCATTGTAGCAATTTTACATCAAATACTTAAGCACAGAATTTTATTTAGTGATTATGAGCACAAGACCACATGTATACAGATTATATAATTCCTAATGTTTGTACATGTCCATGTGTAATGCATGCATATCTATGTATGATCTATGTGTGTATGTAGACTGTGTCCACGTGAATTCATAGTCCTGACTACAAAAACAATATAGAACTTAATTTTCATTTCCTTAATTTTGTTATACTGAAAACTAAGCCCAGGGTTGTGCATATTCTAGGCAGTTGCTATACTATTGAGCTGTATCTCCTGCTCAGCCATGCACAGAGCTTCAGTTTGTCTAATTGTTTCATTAAGATAAAATCAATTAGGTAAAAAAAAAAAAACTAATGCAGCTCCTTCTTTTACTGTTATGAAATGAAAGCCTAGGGCTTAGCTGCAGTATATTGATGGAAGATTGAATCAAAGATATCTCTTGTTACTAAGCAAAAGTATAGAATAAGGATTCCTTTAGTATTACCCATATGACAGAGTACTTAAAATGAGTATCTTTGTATTATGCCTAAGTTTATTAAAAATGTTATAATTTTATTAGTGTTAATAATTAAAAATTTATATCAGAGTCATCAATTTTATTTTTAGTGATATCTGAATATTCTGCTTCCAGCTAAACTTCAAGACACATTCATCAAAACATGTGGTACATCCACCTTGAAGAATGTGCAAAATCTTCGTGCACACTTACATGGTGCAGTTAAACGATGTGCAGAGGACATGTACCTGTGAGATGTGAGCAGCAGGCAATTTTCCTGCATTCTCAGCAAACTGACTTCAACTCAGAGCACTCAGATAGCATATGATGTATCTTAAATGTCAAAGTCAGTCACTGAATAGTTATTGAACACTTGCTCTAGGTCAAACAACAATTGTGTGAGACACCAGGAAACACTGAAAAGAAGGAACATATAGTTCTTACATTTATCGTATAGTAAGTTAAAAGAAAAATATTTTATGTTCATATGGTGAAGTGGTTGTCTCCCACACAATTTATAGAGGAATTTGTTTAAAGGGAAAAACATGAAATAAGAAAACCAACAAACAAATTGAGGACATGCTAATCTTTCACTCCAGACATTCAGACACTGAGGGAGTAAGACATTTTTATATCTGGAAGTTATAACCTTAACATCAGTATTAAATTATATAGTCTGAAAGTTACAGGCTGACTAGAAGATTTTTAGATTATTTGTAGTATAGTATTCATAATTTCCTAAGATACTCACAATCTAGAAAGAAATGTAATGAATTTGATTAAACCCCTGTTGATTAGTTCGGCAGAACTATAAGAGGTAAAACATTAATAGTATCAGATTATTTTTAGGAATGATTTCCAATAAATAGAACTTATGAAATATGACCACTTTTATCGAATACACAGACTAAATTTGAAAGATAAAGTCATATAAGAAAAATCTCTCAGATAAACGGGTAATAGAATAAGAATTCCTTTAAGTTGGAAAAATATAAATTAGAGCTATTAAAATAAATGCATTATTCCCTGTAAGAATCTGTTTTCGTTATTATTTTACTCTCCTAAAATGAAATAGTATCTAACAGAATTACTGTGAAGATCAAAGAGAATATTTCCATATTTTGTATGAAAAGAATAAATTCCCCTTTTGGAGAATTCCTCCAGTTCCAGAGACGACCACATAACTGGCGAAAATGAAAAGACCTTTGACTGTCCCTTTAGATACTCTCTGTCACAGCAACATCACCGTGCACTGTAGCACAGGAACAGCAAGGGGCAACACGGAAGTTCACAGGAGTAGCGGTATCTAGTGCAGCTCTGTCATAAAAGGTCATTTTTATATATTTTTCACGTGCTGTGAAATAGCCTCCTTTTAACATTAGAAACTGCCGAAGCCGAGGTTCTGGATCTTTACACCTTTGTCCATGCTGTGGACCCTCTTATTGGTGTTTTCCACGCCACAGACTAACACACGGAAAGGAAAATCAAAGGTCTGAAGTTCAGAGTTGGAAACTGGAACAGACATAAGCTACAATGTATCTAAAATCCACCTGATCACAACACGCTTCAGCTTTGCATGAGTTGTGAAGGCACTATCACGAGGTTCAGTATACTTATGTGTGAGCTATATTCCTAGCTCTACAACAAGTTCTGTAAACCACGGGGGAAAATTCAGAATCTTTCATTTTAATTGTAGAGAGCTTTAGATTTGAAAGGTCTAAATGATTATTCCAATTTGCCATTTGTTTCAAAGATGATATGAATTTCGCAAATGTGAGTCGAAGAAAATGAACCCATGTTGACGTCAAATACCAGCGCTAGTGTCTGGTCACCGAGTGACGAGCTGCTCTGCACTGTGGGCTGGCCTAGCTCAGTTAATAGTCTAGCAGCTTTCATGTTAAACGCAGGCGGTGCAGATGAAGTCACCATGCTAGTGATCTGCATTCATCTTTAGAATTAACTGAAGTGAACCAGTCGACTCTGAACAACTAATTCTTATGTAAGCACCAGCAGCCCAGACGTCCAGAGACAGTGATTCAGAATGGATAATTACCTCGTTTTTCTCCTGTGAAATGTTAAGAATGAATTACGATGTTGTTAAAATTGGAGCCCCCCCCCTTTTTTTTTAAATAAAAGAACCACTTACATCCTTGGGATAGGAAGCAGATTAGTCTCCCCTGCCACACAGCTGCTTCCTTCACTGTCCATGCTATACCCACTGCCAACGCTGCTGCCCGAGGAGCCAGTAGACACGGAGCTCTCTGCAGGTCGGTGATTGGCGGGCTTTGCTGCATGACGTGGGGAGAGTTAACACCACAGTCAACAAGTGAAGCTCATTTTTTTTCCCTCCAAATGTAAAAATCGCATAGGTACATACTACTAGTAGAAAGGACCACCAGAAACAAAAACAGTCTCCTTTCCTCAACCTGCTTTTGCTTTTCATTTCTTTAGCCATTAATACACATGGGCAATATAGAATCCCTTCACTTTTTTATAACACGTTAAAAACTTACTGGAAAAACCACTCCCATCGTTAGCCTCAAATAGTATGTCATTCTTCTGCTATTATTTGTACATCACTACAACAGTGCTATGGAATTTGGGAGACCCACACAGAAACTATTTTAGGATACTCTGGTAGTACTAAGAACAGAATAAAATAAATTGGATAATTACTTTACATATTAATAGTCACTAACCAGAGAGTCTACTTATAAGAGAATTGCATGGCAGAACAGAGACTTTACATGCGGCTCTACCAACTCTCCTGGTATTCTAATTTCTTTTTTCAATCTAAAGGTGTTTTATTTTCCCCTCCGGGATTTTGTAATTGATATGGGGACTTGTTTCAGGGTTTTTGTGAGTTTCAGTTTTGTACCCATGGAAGCATTCACATTTGTACTATATGCTATGCAGGAGCACAGCACTCTCTCTCACCTGGCAGAGCTCTAGGCTCGGGGTGGGAGGAGCTGCCATGCACAAAGAAGGAAGAAAGACAGTGCATCTCATACTTTGTGAGGAAGAACTTATTTAGCAATTATCTGATGCTCTTGGTGTGCATCCTTTGCTAGAGAAAGTGACCTTTTGCCTTCCTGATCTATACTCATTCTCCAGACACCCTAAGCTTCCTGTGTGGGAGCAAGGCCATCAGTAATGGTGACCTCTTTAAGCTGGGGATGTAGCATGGTATAAAACTGGAGCCTATCCATTTGTTACTTTTTCTCCTGTGATATTAATTGCCAAGCTCCTATCTTTCCTTTCTTGGGATTTATGGTCTGTGGCTATTCACTAACGTCTTTGATCTTACCTGGTATTTGACAATGATTTTTTTTCTGGGTTCTAAGTCTATATGTGGTACAAACTGCAAGACTTTTTGGCATCTTTTCCCTCTATAAGCATATCCCTGTTCCATCAGTAGTCTCTTATGTGAATGTATTCTTGCTACTGGGTGAAGGGTTAATAATCTATTCATACTATGAGGTATATAAGGAAATGTATAAACATGATGAATTTTAGTCTGGAAAACAATTATAGTCAAATACAATGAAAACTCAAATTGGATGGAAAACCGAGGACAGGCAGAGTAGCTACTGTCAGGTCTTGTAAAATGTTTAACTTTTCCTCTGTCTCCATTACAGCAATAAGGCGTACTTACAAGCTACCAAGTAATTGTATATCTATTCCAATGGTGATGGAATTCCTCCTCCACAAAAGGAGAACAAGGAAGAAATTTTTATAAAACTCAATTACATATCTGATGTTTATAAGTTGGAAACTGCTACTTAAAAGAAGTTATGAGTGGCAGCCAGCAATAAAATACTAGTTATCTATATAGCATGAGATTTGTATAAAGTAATACATCTAATATTTGCTAAACATTTTATTCATCTTATATAAAAGAAACCTAGATTGCATATTTGGTGTTAAAGAAAATACTATAAGTGGATAATTTAAAATATAAAGGGGACATGAAAGGAATATTAAATTATAACACATATATATGTATATAGCAATTAAACAGCATAATCAACCAACAATAATTCAGATTATCCCATTAATTTAGAAAAAAAGTTTTTAATGCTTTAAAATGGCATTAAATAACCCATCTCCCTAGATTTTTAATAGTAGATAGTACAACATTGAAAGCAAAACATTAATTTCATTAACAAAACCAAAAAAACCTCAATGTCCTGTTTTCAAAGGCAGCAATTAATAGATAATAATTGAAAACAAATTAATCTTAGTATGATAAAACAATTTTTAATCCAAGAGCAAGCACACTACATGCCAGAAATTGCTACCTTATAGAACATACATATGTCTATATTTCAGCTTCAGTCATCACCTGCATCAAGCGTCTTTTTTCCCTTCTCCTTCAGAGCAACTCTTAAGTCTGGAGGGTCCATTGCTCATGATCACTGCAACACTTATGGAGATGATCTCTCTCTACCTTGAGTATTTGTTACATTAATGCTGCATCATTGGTAATCCTTACACATTTGACTTTGAACAGTGGTGAGGTAGTATTTGATGAACAAATGAATGAATAAATAGCAATGCCATTGTTCCTTAACCAAATGCCAAGAATGCCTTAATGAATTAGCAGGCTGTATTTGACATTTTATACATAATATGTTTTAAAGAAATTTTACATATTTCTCATAAAAGTGGCATGTAACATAGAGAACTTTTTACTTTATTTTTCCAAAGAAACCTTTTGAAAACAATTTTTTGTAGCTTATTAAAATAAGTTATGACAATTTTTATCTGGTATACCATTTGGAAAAAATATAGTCATCTGGCTAGATTTTTAATCCCAGTGCCCTCAAAAACTGGTTTGAGTGGTGAAAGATATTGAGTGCTAGTATAATGAGTGCTGAAAGGCACAGATATATGTTTAACAAAAGTTAATGACAGATCATGTATAGCATATGAATATTTGCATTAGGATGATGACAGAAAATAATATGTATAGTAACATTATATAGGAGCAATCACCATAACAAATACTAGAGTTTGTTGTTTCCTGTCTTGCTAAACAGACAAATAACTTAGATTTATTTTTCTGCATTTTGAGTGAAATAACAGAACCATTAAAAGCTTAATCTTCCATGATTTTATGATTCTGAAAATAATAGTTTAAACTAGTCTAATTCTGCTTTTACTCCTGTTTTAAACAGTTTCAGAAAACATATAATACAATCCATGAAGCTATCAACCTGTGTAATGCAAAGTAAAATGGTCTTTTTACAAGCAAATTGAAAAATTTAAAAATATGAAACCTAGTTTTTGGAATTATTTTTAGATATATACTTTCATTTTGAAATGCTAATTTCGCTAAAAAAAAAAGTTACCCATTACAGGAAAGATTGACTGGTATACACCCGTGGGGGCGGGGAAACTTGTTAATGTCAACAGGGTAACATTTGAGAATGTCCATTCCCTTTTGATACTTGAGTATTGAGGAGGCTTTTCAGGTAAACACTTTACCTTCGTGGGAGTAAAATTATCTTTTACCTCTTTATTGTCTTTGTCTGTTTTATGGTTCGATGTCATTAGGTTTTATTACTTCTTGGTGACTAATCCTAATTAAATGTGATACTGTCTCTTCGAATGCACATCTGTCTTCAATTAGTTATCTCTGTTGGGTTGCCTCGCCCTCTCCAGTAGACTTGACTATGCAAAGCTATCAGCCTAGCTGCCACATGATGGCAGCACTGTGCCCAGAAACCTTAGCAAATTGCAGTACAGACTGAGCAGGGGAATCCTGGCAGTTAGGAACTGGCTAAGAATGCTAAGGGCTTAGCATTTTCTTTGATGGTTGTTTTGAGTTCTACGATTGTATCTTCAGGACTATAAGTACAGTAAACATCGAACTCCGACCCAGATCTAGCCAAGGGACAGGATATTCTCCACAGTTGAGTGGAGAGTGGGGTCTGACTTTCATGCGAACTCTGGTGCCCCATTTTTGACCACGTCCCCTCGATGGGGAGGCCTGGTGACACTCAGAGGAAGGATAGCAGGCTACCAAGAAGAGACTTGATACCCTATGAGCATATACAGGGGGAGGAGGTCCGCCTCAATCACAGTCATAGGGGAGGGGAGCAAAGGGGAAATGGGAGGGAGGGAGGAATGGAAGGATACAAGGGATGGGATAACTACTGAGATGTAATATAAATGAACTAATTAAAAAAAGTAGATACTGAAAAAGATAATTTGCAAAGTCCTTACAATAAAGGATTAATTATTTTTTAATTAAAAAAATGGTAAGGGTTACTTACCTACTCTAAACCATCATTTGCCTTTAATTGCAAAGATTAACAAATCATTATATCTCAAGGTAATGGGAGAATTCAAAGTTGCTAATTCTCTTTTATATTATATTTACTTTTCACAAACAAACAAACAAACAAACAAACAAACACTTTGAGGGCTTTGTTTTCTTTAGAATTTAGTGCTTAAAAGAGACTTAGCCTTTAGCCCAGGACTTTGTGTTTCTGGTCTTACAGCTGCTGAAGCAGAGACATATTTACAAATATTTTGCAATAATTTATGTTGGTAGCTTGCAGCAACTTCCTGAATTACTTGCTTATCCAATACTACATCTTATTTTTATAGACATGGTCTTTACTATTTTGAAAATGTTTGAAATTAAAATAAATGAATCAATTAATATTGAGCTCATCTTTTTCTGAAATCATGTGTTCTAAGGATTTTTTAAATGCTTGTTTTAACTTTAGGGATCCTTTCTTCCTTCCTTCCCTCCCGCTCTCCCTTCTTCCCTCCTTCCCTCCTTTCTCTGTTACTGCTGCTGTTAGTTTTGTACTTATTTCTGAAGTTTGTCTCATGTTCTAAAATGCTCATTGAATGTAGAATTGAAAAATGTCAGTTTTTAAGTTCAAATATGACTAGCATTATTCCGTATGTTTTACCTTGAATCTTGGGTGTTTCCCATTACAGTTCAGGATTATTGATTTAAGGAGAGATGTTGCATTTTATGTTTCAGAAGCTAAATCTTTCCCGAATCAACTTCAGTGTATTTGTTATCAATTTTTAAAACATATTTCTAGTTTATAAACTGGAAAATGGCATAGAAAGCTTCCACATTGTTATTTACAGGAGTGTTCACATAACCCGTATTATAAGTTCCCACAATGAGAAGTATTGAAAATAAACATCTCTGACACCTAACTCAATCACTTGCAAATCTTGGAGTTGAGCAATTGAAGTGAGGATGTCACTGAAACATCTTTTTAAAAATTTGTTAGTTGGCTCCTATACAAATAACTAAACTGTATTTATATCATTATGTGAACCATGATTCTGAAGTTCTGCTACCTTTCTTCCTAATAAACAAAGACAGTTAAATTATTCCACATTTGCAGAGCTTCTCCCTTAGATGGAAATGGAGGTAAATGTATCCTTTGGCATTGTCTAGGAAAAGTTGGTAGCACACTGAATCGACATATGTCCCTCCTTTCCATATATATTGTCTTCATGAATGAAAATTTTAAGACACTTTGCTCTGTTTTATCTAATACTACCTGAAGCTGGCAGCTGTTTTCTATACTCACTAATCATTAATTCCAGCATTATAGAAACAGTTAATGTCCCTTTCTGTCACAGAAGTAAAGTTATGCTTTAACATATCAAATGAGAGTGAAGTTAAGCTGGTAAAGCGACAGGTGCTTCTTTATATAAATTGTCCATAATGGTGTATATAATATAGTACTTGATTTTTAATCTTATAGTTTTCTTTTTAAGACATCTTTCTTTTCTGAAAAGCATTTAATTTAGAACTGATTTTGGAAGAGAAAACCTTAACACAATTTAAATTAGCACTACAATTTCATAGTGAATGGTAGAAAGAGGTTTTATTAGGATACATTAAATAAAATTGAGAAAGTCAATGCATTTTAACTTGAATAAATCTAATTACAATATTAGCTACATTCAGGTAAATAGAATGAATGAAGACTATTTCAAGTGCAGTTTTGGTTTTTCACTAATATTCTATTTCAACAAAGATCTTTATCAGTAAAAGACTGGTGCTAAAATGAACATGTTTAAATGAGATAACATTAGAGAATTTCACTCTCATGGCTAACTCTTAAATTTTTTCAATATTAA
This sequence comes from Acomys percivali, assembly GCA_907169655.1. Lineage (NCBI taxonomy): Eukaryota > Metazoa > Chordata > Mammalia > Rodentia > Muridae > Acomys > Acomys percivali. The sequence goes on along the minus strand of OU015744.1, from coordinate 122,384,242 downwards.
TTTGATATGTGTTCGAAGGAGAAATATTATCTCTCATGTTTTGCTGACAATAGTCTTGAATTACATCGTCAGACATGTATTTCTTACAACTGATAATCAGAGACAAAAAATTTATTCAGAAAAAAGAGACCATTTGGTAGTATGCCAACTGATTTAAAATGCTACTAGAAGTAGTCATAATAAATATTTTGATAACCAAGATGCTATCGTTAAGTGAAATCTGAATGGTTGCTTCATAAAATTCTGTTTTATAATTCATTCATTTATTTATTTATTTCTGAGATAGCATCTTATACAGCTTCTACTGAGCTAAGAAGGTACCAATGCTAACAACCTTGAAATTCTCATCTTCCTGGACCCTATATTCAAATGCTGTGATTATTGTTTTGGCCACCAGACAGTTTTTGTTTTTATGTTGTTATAGAAATTGAATCCAAACCTTCATATGCACTAGGGAAGCATTTTAGCACGCCACCAGTCTGCAATCTATAAAACTCAACTCGAAGGAAGTAACAGAGTACATTTCCAGTAGAAGTGATAAATTAATAATAGCAAATAAGCATATGTGGGTAATACCACACCAAATATTGAATAATATTTTTCATATTACTTAATTTATTCAGTGGTTGTAAAGAGTAAGCTTAGTAAATGTTTGATAAATGCCTGTGTAAAACTGGGAGATTTAACTTCTTTTCTAAATTTCTAAAGAGACCATCGTCAATCACTGCTTTTCTGCAGTTGGTTTTAATGGATTGCAGAGAGTACTACACAGCTAATGGGTTTCTTAGTCTTCTTCAATGAAAATTTTAGTTATAGTAGATAGTGATTAATACAGAGACCCACAACAACCCAAGGCACAGAGAGAAGGATACTGAAGAATGATTAGCCTTTGATGGAGTGAATATTCCCTAGTCCTGTTTCCCAAGGCTCAGGAATCATTGCTGAAGAGAGGGCATGAGATTGTACAAGCCAGTCAGTAGCTGACTACAAGGAAAGAGTGTCTTCTGGACAAGGAAAGGCAGCTACACATACGGATTCACACTGGTTGTGACAGCATGCATAAAGTCTGTGTAGAGCAAGCCAGACCAAACCCCAGCACAGAGAGTGGACATGGCCATGAAGTCTCACACATATTCACAGAACTGTCAGCAATTGTTATCTACCAAGAAAAGGAGTGTCAGTTTTCTCTGAGAGTTGTAGCCCTCCTGAGTCAGCCATGCTCCAAAACAAGGGTGCACATCCAAGAATATTTGTGCAGCACAAATTGGCCTTGATGAGGTTAAAAACAGGAGACAAAACTGGGTGAATTGGGAGGGGAATCCGAGAAAAAATGTGGGAGGAGTGTATTCAATCAAAACACAGCATACAAAATTTTCAAAGACATAATAAAAATTTAAATATAATTTGATTTTCAGATATATCTAAAGATGATGAAGTTTGGTTGCATATAAACTTGTCATTGACTACAAATCAATCTTCATTTCGCATGAGTTTAGAGAAAATATAGTTTCTCCTACTTCACAATTCTTCCCAGAATGATAAATTGTGTGTGTTTGTGCGTGTGTGTGTGTTTAAATAAATATTTCTAACAAGTATAGAAGCATCTCAAGACAGAGATTTCTATCTTGTTTGCTGTAGTAATACCACAAAGTGAAGAAGTTCTGAAATGTAATGTGCTTAAACAAATACATGTATGAACATGAAAATAAAGGATTTGGTAAAATTCTATTTTTTGTTTATTGGATGGTAAGAAACTTTCAATGTTTCCCTTCATTTCCTTTTATTTATTTATTCATTTTGAGAGAGTGTGTCACGTTGTAGGCCAGAGTGGCCCAGAACTCACTCTATAGCCTAGCCTGGCCATAAACCCATGCTTTTCCATTTCTCTTCAGATTTGAACCAAGGTGATAATGTTTCTCATATTTTATGTTAAAGAATTATTTTTTTAAGAAAATGAAGAAAAAAGATGATATACATGTTTTTCAAGATATGAACAGAAATACAATATAGTTTTCTGTTATACTGTATTCTCAGTCTACCCTGGACTTGGCACAGCATAAGAGCCAACAGGCAACTGACCAATCAGAGTCCAGGAATAAGAAACAATGTATTAATATATGATCATAGTTTAATCCAATTGATGGCCAGAGAAGCATAAGATTTTTTAAATAAAATTTGCAAAACATGATTTTGAAAACCTTAAAAATTATAAATTAGTATTAAATGAGATGAGAAAGAAATGACCTGAAATGTATTAAAGGTAAATAAGACCCAGAAGTTGAGAGTCAAATGAGGTAAGTCGGTCTTGAAGAGGAAGTCCTCCCTATTGTCTTGTCTTCTCATCGTATAAAAATAGGATTGTGTGTAAAATTTGTGTGGCAGATCTAATACACTTTGGTTTCATGATAACTTCCTTGATGGGGGAGGGCCTCCTGAGGTTCCACCCCTTGGTGAGAAGCCAGTTGTTGGTTTTTGGAGCGGGGAGAGTTATATTCTTTCAGGGATGTGGTTGCTGGAGACAACTCATGCTCTAGCAGCCGGTCCTGTAGCCATGTGCATACAGGCAGCACCAATTGTAGTAAGTCGGTTCAAGGCCTGAAGAACTCCAAGATGCTTAGAGCGATAGGAAAGGCATTCTAGGGAAAGGAATGTGGGGGTAATAGTGATCAAAATACAATATATACATGTATAAAATACTGAAAAATAGTTAATCCCAAGGGAATTTATATGTAGGGTAAATATTCTGATATTTATGAAAGCCAAAATTATGAAAATGTGAAAAGATTGACATTATTAAAATCAAAGATATGACATTCTTAAACTGTGTGGGGCCACTGTAAGCTTCACTGTACATGAGAAAATATGAGAATGAAAATTGACTAGTATTTTAACATGACAATTTGACTTCCTGTACAGAGTGCCAAAAAGAGTTTCTGGACTTTCTTGGTGAGTAGTTGCATTAGTGTGATAAGCCTACAGTGATGAAATGAGAATTAATTGTGAACACAAATTGGTACCATTTAGCAAAAGCTTTCTTGACAGTCACCAATCATCTGGTACTGTCACATATATTGACCATTTAAGAATACTTTTCATTCACATTTTTTTCTTCAGAACTTGCTTCAGTCAGAATGCTATGACTCTAGCAACTAAGTGTGGTCAGAACTAGAAAGTGTATTTAACACAAAATGACTTTTCTTCTTGCTTTGAACAAAAGAAAAAGAGAAACAACTATTTTTATGCTACAGACACAAAATAAGGATAACTAGCAAGTAAAAAGCAATATAAATTATTTCCAAAGGTTTGTTTCTATATGAAGCCTTTAAATATATTCTTATAAATTAATAGTTGGGTAGATTTAAAATATTAATCCTATAGTAATTTACTTAAGTGATTAATACAATTAGCAAGAAGAACACATTAAAACAACTAAAACTTAGGATGTATAATAGATTTACTTATGCTGAGAGAAATGTGAGTCACTGCACTCTCCATTTTCAGTTTATCAAGCGACAATAGAGACCCACAGAACTAGAAAGCATGTAGTTCTAAAACTGAGTTCTTCAATTAGGAAAATCAGATTTTGCTGCCACGTTCTTTACAAGAACAAATAAAACAATCTTTCATTTTATTGTCTTGTGTTTTTAGGAAAGGCATTTATGCCTGTGACCTTTATCAGGTATTTCGCTTAACTTTTTTCTACCTTGCACTACTTGTAATATTTACAATATTTTTGTCAAACTACTACCAATTTATGAATTGTATTTTCAATATACTTAATCACATTGAAAAATATAGATATGAATTCCCATTAATGTGAAGCTACATAATCATATCTATGCTATTTATTTTGACACATTCAAATAAACTCAATATCCCATTGAAATTCTGCATTCCTGATGTTACCTTTTGAAACAAACTTTTTGTAGTTTCTTGGCATTCAATTGTATACAAAAACATATATTGCAACAAAGTAAAAATACTATTTTGATGGTTTGATCCAATATACATGAAGATTCTCCTCATCATATTTTATACCTTCACCTCCTTTGACCTAGTCTAATGGAAAAGGGTTTAATATGGTTTTAGAATATGTATATAATTATCAAGTAATTGCTGTGTTGTTTGATATTGAATTTAGGCAGTATTGTTAAGTTGTCCAACAGTGTCTCTGGCAATCCCTTTCTTCTCCTCTGGTGACTCCATGGTTCCTCCTCCTAAATGCGAAAGCTCTTGGCCCCATAATTGACATCTTAGCTTATCTAGTGTCCATACTCTGCCTGGGCTATGATCTCTGTGTCCTATGATTATTTCCTTCATTTACTTGCCTGCTTTATTTTCTCAGCTCTAGCTTATTGGTGTTAAGTTGAATAATGTTTTCAAAGTAATTTTTCCGGAGTTGAAGGTAAAGTAATTTATATTTAAAAACTTGGTTTCATGGTTATTGTTTGCCATAGACCAGTGGTTCTTAACCTGTGGGTCATGACCCTTTTTACAGGAGTTGCCTAAGACCACTTAAAAACTCAGGTATTTACATCAAAATTCATAGCAATAACAAAATTACAGTGATGAAACATCAGTGAAAGCAATTTTATGGTGGTGGTGGAGGGATTACCACAACATGAGAAACTGTATCAAAGGGTCATAGCGTTAGGAAGGATGAGAATCACTGCAGACACTAGTAATATTTAATGAGCCCTTCTTTCTTAAAACTAGGTCTTCTTAGATCATGGATCAATATTCTCATCTTCATTATTTAGTCCCAGAGTTAGTCAAGATGCTAAGGTATAGCACCATTGAAAACACATTTTTGTAACTTTATATTTAAGGCCAGTGGCTATTGCTAGTCCTATACATTTAAGAATAAAAATTCCCAGAGTTGACCAAAGCAAATTTTGTGAATAATTTGTTGGAGAGCCATAGCTATGACTAGAAAACAACAAAAGTACCTATTGATGGGAAATCATGATTTCACCTTCAGAGAGGAAAGTATACCAATAAGAGCATCATCTGATCAGAACTACATAGTCACTGCCTGTGACTCTGCACGCACAGCAGAGATTTCTGGCAATAAACTTAAATACTTACAAATTATTGAAAATATATGCATAATCATTCTAAAATGTGGAAGCTTTCAAAAGGCATTTCCATTTTTACAGACAAAGAAATCCCCCATCCCACAGAACAGGCACGGAATGGTGAAAGCTGAAAAGTTTGAACAACTTGAATAGTGACCTTCACATGCTTTTGGGGGCAGGATATTTACTCTGTTTATGTGATTGTAAAGTCAATTTTCTTATAATTTCAGACTGCCAAGGATTTTATTTTTTAAATTTGGTTTTTTATTTTTGTACAAATACATTGAATTGAAAAACGTAAAATTTGTGTGTATTAACCAGTTACATACAAAATTAAGACAATCCAACCCACAAATGACCATTTTATTTGTCTTGCTTTCTGCTTCACTTTGCCTAAGTCGCTGTCCTTTTCAGAAATAGAATACACTAAATCTCTTCCAACAAAACTCTCTACGTTGAGTCAGAAAAAAATGAGACATGGGTTAGCAACTAACATTTGTAAGCAACAATTCTCTTCTCTCCCAGACTCCAACCGCTCCCAACCAGCCACCCACTGCCACCTCTCAGAGAGAGCAACTCGCACAGAGTGATGGCTTGGTAGGACACAGGACAAGGATCACTCTCTATCAGGTGCAGCAAAGAGCTTCATTGACAGTGGTATCTCCAGCAGCCATCCATGGAAAGTAGCTTCAGGCTTCAGTCTTACAATTGGGCCAACCAACAAGCAATGTAACTTTCTCTCTTATCTCTTATGTATCTCTTTATATTTACGTACTGTCACCTCATCTCTTCAACTAGTCCAACTTGCCTTACATACTGCTCTGTAGGAGGGATATGTCTACTTATTCCACACTACCTACTTCTGAACCTAAGATGCATAATTCAGATCTTAGTGTCAAACGAAAATAGTGTCAGGCTCAAATTGCACTTAAAATCAATAATAGTTTGTCAAGTAAGTAAACTGTCAAGATTTTAAGAAGATTGGCGTTTGTTTGGGTATGATCTTCAAAACTATATATTCATGTAGCATTCTACTCTAGTCTCAGGCCAACCTGGATTATATGGTCTCTCTGCCCCCCAAAAAATCTTATCTCAAAAATAAAACTATATTAAAAAAAAAAGTAAAAGTAACCCAAACTGTTTCTTAAACTTTCTTTCTTAGTTGCTATGAATATAGAGCCTGGGTTCAAACAAGGAATCTAGAAGAAAAAAAAATAAAGAAACAAAACATTTGCCAAGGTTTCTTATTACAAATCAAAATCCAGTTATACGTCATTAGCGTCAGGATGATTTGCTGCAATTGGTCTAACTCTTCCCTCAGGTTTCTGGATGGCAACTAAACTTCAGAGGGAGAGAAAATGATCCTTTGCTTATTCCATAATGCTTGCTTGATTAGTTCAAGCATAAATCTGCTGAGAAGCTTATACAATATCTGAAAAGCTCTTTATGGACAGTTTTATCACCTTTGATTGAAATACCTCTAGATATGCAGACAGCTTCCTCTGAAACCCTACCCCTGCCCCCTGCCTCCTGCCTCCTACCTCGTGCACCTGCCCTGTCTCCTGCCCCCTGCCCCCTGCCCCCTGCCTCCTGCCCCCTGCCTCCTGCCTCTCTGTGGTTTGTGCACTGGGAAGGCTTCTTCCATTGTTGCAGAAGAGTGGTGTCATGTAGGTTGAGAATGTAAAAGTTGTTCTTGGCTGCCAGTTCTAGCCACTTCAGAAGATGTTTAGTGATTAAAAATAAGCAAATCAGAATTGTTTCAACCTAAAGTAAGAGAGGTTTATTTCAAAGGAGCAATTGTGTTTAGAATGTAAGACTTCAGAGCTGTAGACAGGGTTATAGGGACAACTTGGATGTGGGGCTGTGGGCTCAGCATCCCACCCTCTGACCTCTGATTATTCACCCGTAGGACAGGAGGGAACATGTGAATGACATCATCATCCACTTATTGTGATAAAATGAGAAATGGATGACACTACCTTTTGTACAATGATAGGAACTATTTAAATATACTGTGTTTTCAGAGTGCAAATGGGATTACATGAACTACATTGTGAGGACTGAAATGATAGAATTTTAGTCAATAAAATATTATCACTACTTCTGTGGAAAGTGAGGAGTAAACAGGGACTTGATAATTTGTTGTCTATTCATAATACTGGTCAGCTTACACTCCAGATCAAATAAATTACATTGAATTTTACATAAATTTAGTTGTATAGTATGTTTATGATAAAGATTGGACAGAATTATTGTTAATTTGTATTATTATGACTTATAGAAATAGGGCAAGAATATATTGATATTTTAGAAATGGAATTATACCATTAAAAGGGCAAAATAAATATAAAATTAATTTTCCTTCTGATTGGAAATCAATAAAAAGTGACTTCTTATTCAGTTATAGCACTTTAAATGTAAAGTATATATTTGAGCATTACTCAAAGAAAAAAGACTAAAATTATTTACAACCAAACTTTAAGAACAAATCTATGATTAAAATCTTACCAAAAGTATATAGTAACAATGACATCACAGTATTAAAAATAAGGCTTGGAATGAGGCAGAAATATGATTATTGTGACACCTAAAGTCAATGCAGGATCTCACACAAGACAATGGGTAACATGAGACCAACTGGCCTTATTTGATAGAATAAAAGGTAGGTAGTGAAATTTTTTCTCTTTTTCTTCACCTCTTTTTGGGAAATGGTTTCTCACTATGTAGCCCTGGGTGTCCTGGAACTCAAAATATAATATCTATCTCCAAGTAATGGCATTAAAATCATGTGGCACTATGCCTGGGCAGCAAGTAGTGTTAGCTATGTTCAGAATATTCTAGGAAAACAACAAAGGAAAGGAACCTTGCACTCCGGTGTCTATCTTTAAACTGGACTGTGAAACACACACTCAGTGTTGTGTTTAAGCTAACTGCTTCCTTAGCCAAATGGAAATCTAAAGAAACCCTCAATGGCGCTTCACTCTGTCACCTCAAACAACCATTGGCCTTACATATCTGCTATGAGTGAGTGGGACACATTAGATGTATTACATTTTCTGAGAATAAATAGAAATACTGTAGGCAGATGAAAGGCATCATTTTCATTTATAGCAGATATGTAAAATTGACTATTTCAGAGCTGGAAATTATATAATAAAAATGTCAACTTTTGATAAATTATTTTTAACATGTGATTTTGAACTAAATTAGAAGAAAATTGAAGCAACTCTAGTTTGATTCCTGTTATGGGCAGTGGCTATATTGCATGAAAACTCTGGATGTGCTGTTAAGTTAGCCACAGTTGTCAGCTTTCTCCTTTCTTACAATAGCTGTGAGATTCAAAGCAGGTCCTCATGATATTTACCTTCCTCTCTGCAACAATCTTAGCAGATCGTCAACTAGACCAGACAAAGGGACTGGAGAGAGAGAGTTTAGGAACAGTGAAAGCACTTCCTACTAGCCCAACCCCATCACACATTAATGTTTCCAGGCAGACTCTGCTTTTATTTGGTAATGCTTTCCCTTCTGGCTTACAGTGTTTCCAGTGTGGGACTCTGTTTTTCTCCCAAATGTTTCTGTTATGAAAGCTCCAACTAGCATGTATTGATGACCATATTCTACTGAAAGGAATTAAATGAGAAAAACAAAAACAAAACCAACACACTCATGTTATGCTGCATCATATAACAATGGCTCAGAACCCAGTAGTTTATGAATGAAATAAAGATACTTTATTTATTACACAGGCACTTGGATATTCACATGCCCAACACAGCTGATACACTTAACAGCTAAGGAAACACGCACAGAAGATGTCTGCTTGTAGGCTCAGGAGAGAACTTCCTCTGTGCCAAGGTGAATGAGTGCATTAACAATTTTTCCTTTGCTTTCCTCTAAGCATTTCCAAAAGTTACACTTCAAATAATATGCAACAAAAAACTGATCCACATTTCAACTGGTATGCTAACTTGAATTGTGAGCAATGTAAACTTTTATCACAATGCAACATATTTTATAGTCATGCTTGAACAGATTAGGTTAGTAGCATGCATTCCATTCTGCAATATGAATACTGTTAAACTATTTTCCAACAAAAGTCAAAAGACGCCCAGTGCATAGAAAAATACAAATCACTGTAGTCAATATATTGCGAGACTGATCTTGGGACTTACATGATGATGAAATCCTAAAATGCCATGCCCACAAAAGCACATTAAGAAGGGGATAAACATATTTCATTAGACAATCTCTAAAAACATTAAGGGTGAGAGCTTTAAATTTGGGGGGACGTTCTTCCTGTGTGCTTTGAACAGGGCCTTTTCTGCTCACCTCCTTCTGGCTTGACTGGTCCATCGGACATCACCTTCCTGAGGGCTAGCTGGCTTTGGTCTTGGTTGCCATTGGCTGGTGGAGGCAGATTATCAGACTGAGTTCTTTGAATGGGGAGGACGCCTGCTATGCTGTGTCTGTGCTGCTTCCTGGCATGGTTACACTGACCGCTTTTATGTGCTGCTGTGGCAGTGTGGGTGGAATGGAAACGCAGAGTGTACCCTCAGATGGAACCAGCTTAAATGTTACTCATGCAAGCAGAAGTGTGCTCTTGATCTCTTTAGACTGTGTTGTCCAATGCCAAAATGATACCACATGCACAGTGCTGAAGGGGATTAAAACTGGCTGTTTCCTTGGAAGTGGTGACCAGAGAGATGAGGAAAACAACAAACTACCTCCATGGCCTGGCTGATGCTTCCTGCTGGTGACAGTGTGCCTACAGTCACGGGGATATAGGCACGCATGGTTTTATAGAATCACGTCAGCAAATTTCACAAATGAAAACTTGTTAAGATGAGTGAATGGCTAGACTTTAATCGACTAACAACTACTAGACATGGCACTCCTTGACCTTGAAAACATTCCACTGACTAGAAAAAAAAAATAATTTGTGATTTCTGTTATTCTGTACAAACTGTGATCAGATTATGCCCCTTAAGGAGATTACACTGGCTCATCACATAAGCGTATATGCGTAGGAAAAATATACATTTTTGAGAATATGAATTTCTTCACAGGTTCTTCAGGATACACGTGTGGGAAAAGCTCCTTTCCCCATGTGCATCCTGCTTTAAAACCTTGCTTCAGGTGGCTTTTCACCTTAAGCTTTAGAATTTGACGGTTGATCTCACTAAACATCTCCTTAATTTTGAGGTCTAAGTCCCTCATGGCTGACCTGATTAAAAGTGTGTGTGTGTGTGTGTGTGTGTGTGTGTGTGTGTGTGTGTGTGTGT
>OU015744.1:122337512-122371878 GCA_907169655.1 Acomys percivali | reverse complement strand
AGAGAGAGAGAGAGAGAGAGAGAGAGAGAGAGAGAGAGAGAGGGATATGAAAATATGAGAGTTTTATGCTAATCATTTTCCAGAAAGTTTAGCATAGGAAAGTTGAAGTGGCTAAGGAGAATCTAATCTACAAACCCAATCTATAACACATACTCAGAAATCATCTTTAGTACTTTTTGTAGTCTGCGGTTCTCAATGACTTATTAGATGTGATCCTAGCTTCTGGTCCTGTAGAACACTATAACACAGCTGCCTCTTTCTAATGTACACAGAAGCACTTGGGGAAGGCAGCGGTATACAATAATTATCTATAATACTTATAATGATTAATGTATCCTGCCACCACAAGTTTATCCTATGCAGGTGGGTGAGCTTATCAGTTATGGAGAGGATGGATAGTCATGTTGTTGAATGGTTGTTTAAAAAGTTAAAGGGAAAACTCATTCCAAGAGAAGTGCTGTGACCATTGCTAAAAACTTCATTACTAATCGAAATCCAACATTTAAGAAAGAGTTGAAGCATTTGAGTTGACATTTATTTTGATGACATGGGAAGATGCTCTTCACAGGATAAGTAAAGCTGGATGCAAAATTTTATTTATAGACTGACTGTATGAGAATTATTAGATGAAAAAATTACAATGAATGTCACACCAGAAAATTTTATACTTTTTAAAAATAGCTTAGTGAATTCTATAAAATTTTATTATAGATTTTCTGAAATAGAGTTAGCATATGTCATCCAATCTCATTTTTATAAAGAAAACGAAGATGGCAGATCTAACATCTACGTATGTGGTGATATGTTCTTAGAGTCACTTTCTTTTGAATTTGGATCACTGTTTCTATGACATCACATTAATTTTTCCAAGGGAATTAAATTTTACAATGTATATTAACAATAGAGCCACTCACATGCAAGAAGCCACTGACTGACCAAACAGAGAAACAATAGTGTTCTACTTGAAATATCTCCTACCCTTGGCTGGGTCAGGGAAGATGCCATGGCTCCGGCTCTTGATCACAGAGGGCTTTGGGGACTGCTGGCTGCTTTGACTGGAGTGAGACTTGCCATGGTCAATGCTCTCAGTCTGTTCTTTCAGTGGATACCACCGAGGAGTGTTGTCCAGATGAGATGTGCTAGATAAATCAATCAACACCTGAAATAGGACAAAGGAGCAGGAAAATGAATGGGCTGAGATAAAATTGGATAATTAGTTTTTCTGTGACCTAAACCTTACTAAGGATGTGGCCAGATGATTAAACATAGCCTTAAAAATGATAAAGCCACTTTTCTCAGCTTTCTCTACATATTTGCTAATTTTTCCTCAGATATGATATTGACAGTGATGTCTCATAATGCAAGATGCTTAATAAATGTGTGCTTAAACTTCAATATACTATGCCATTGACCATTCCCTAATTTCTTGAGTAATATGAAAAGATCAGAGTCAAAAGTAAAACTTTTTTTTTAATGAAACATGTTGTTTTCGGTTGTGCTATAAAACAATTTTATTTTGGAAGAGGGACAAAATAAAAATTAAAAGAACAAGTTATATATTTGCCTTGATTCAATGTCATTAAGAATCAACAACACCTCTGATGGAGTTGAAGATCAGGTAGCTTAGTTTTACAATGAAGCTTAGTTGTTTAGGGATTAAGATGTTTTTAGGTCAAGATAGATGTTTTAAGTTGATAATGACAAGATGTGATGGAGATTGATTCACATTCAGAATTTTAGATGCACCAAGATAGGAAAGATGTTTTCTTCAAGGCTGTCAAATGCAATTAGCCAAAAACACTTAAGAATGTAACATTTATATAATTCCTGATTATGTCATGGTTATTCTTCCTATAGGTAGTTTATTGTGTATTTGTGGAATAATATAAATGTATATGTAAAAAAATAAAAAAGAATGAAAAAAGAATAAGTTATTTGCAATTGCTACCTTATTTAGTCTATTTTAAATATACTTTACTGTTTTAAATAGAAATGTGACTACAAACTGATGATGACAAAACTTTGTATTATGGTTTAGCTGGAATTTTCCTTTCTTAATGGCACACAAAATCCTGTATTTTTACGGTCACTGGCATTATATATTTCATAAATAATAGATGATGTAGATATATGATCTCACTTCACATAAGCAAAAGAGTATAGTAGAAGGTCTTCAGTAAGCCAGTATTTTGAAATGTCAGTAGATCAAATGCAACCTTATATTCTAGAGTAACTCTGCATATAGTCAAAGTTAGTTTCAGTGGCTGAACTAGGAAGGAATTTGAAAGCCAAGATTCAGTGGTCTGTATTTGACAGGAAAGGGAGGGACAGTATTTTAAAATCCTAAGAAGCCCTCATTACAGAGATGAAATTTGTAACACAGACAATCTTTATTAAGAAAGAGTTACATTTTGTAAGCTTCAGGGTTTCTAGAAATCATACATGCATTCATGCATACATACATACATACATGCATACATAATATGTATTACATACATATATTCACACACATAATTTAAGTAAAGAACACTAAAGAAACTACTTAGTTTTATAACATTATTAATGAAAACACTAAAAAAACTTGTTCACTCTTCCATATTCCATTCTTAGACATATTCTCATTTCTTATAAATTTGTATAATAATTGGTTCAAATGTCTTCTCTTCCATCTAGTATTAACTTTTAAAAAATTGAAAATCTTTAGCATGCCATTTAGTCACAGAAGGCAATGTGAAATGTTACATCCTTACATTTATTTAGGGAGAGTAAGTAAAAAAACCCTGAAATTGTATTTGAAAAGATCCAGCTTATTTTATTTCTCTTGTTATCTCAGATTTCACTTGGAATCACATCATGATTTTATATTTTCCTACTAAAACACTATTGAATCGTAACTAAATAAAAAGTACATCAAATGGTAGATTGAAAAATACTTCTCCGGCTTCTGTTCACCTATTAAAAAGTAACCTCATGAAATTAACTTACCTGCCAAAAGGTTTTGGTCAGGAATGGCTATTGTGCAAACTGAAGACATTTCCTTTTTAAAATTTTGTCATGCTTTAACTTGTGTTAACATATGTGATAGTATGAAAAAAGGAAATCGAGACTTACCTCTCCAAGGAAGTCATTGGAAGAGAATCTATCATAGTCCCACACTGTCACCTCCAAGGTCTTCTTCATGAGCTGCATTCAGACACAGCTGTCATCAACCCATTTTCCCAACATGGATCTCAGCATATTCACAGATGATTTCATCTTGACTTTTCACTTTATTAATGTACTTGGTATTTTATTTAATACTATTTGTTAAGTGTTGTGTAAAACTTAATGATTAATTTGTAGTTCAGTCTAGTGTTTGATTACAGGATACCTCATTATTTTGTGCACTATTTTGTGCATTATTTTGTTCTATCTTTATTCCTCATTTAACAAAAAGCATCTCACTCTTTTAATAGACAAAGGTCATAAATGTAAAGAATTTAAAGTTTTTCTTCATCTCAGTCATTACCAAAAATGAGGCATTGTCTTACTTCTTTAGAACCTAACTTACCTGAAAGAACACAGATTAATATTGATTTATAACTACATGTTTAACTCTATCTTCAGGGAACAAACCATGAACCTCATTTTGAAAGACAATTTCTATAATTTATTGTATATGGATGAATTTTAAGCTTTTATTTATAATTTCTCCTAGAATTTGATATGTTACGCTAACAGTTAATACTGCTATTCACAGCAGTTATGGAATTCTTATTTTTTAAAATTAAAACTATGTACACTAATAGAGTTTTGTCCAAAATCACTAATTTTTGGTTGCCAAGTTTTATAATAATCACCATTACACCTCCTTCTGTAAATATTAGTTTTCTCCTTTTGGTAAGTTTCTATTTATAGAAATTAATTCCTACATCATAGCTGGGTAAAATACATAACACATTTTATTCATCTTATTTTTTTGTGTTCCTTCTGAAAAATCAAACTATAGTCAGTTGAAAATATTTCCTCCCAATTTGTAAATCTGGCCCAGTTTACTGAAAATGTTTAGTTCTAGAATGTTCTACAGGCCTCATTTCACTAAGTTATTTGTTCATATTTTGGCTGCTTTGTCACAAAATGAGCGTTGCTTTTACCTTACCTTTGAACTTCACTCATCTATTATCACTGAACATATTTCTCATATCTTTAATGAACTCATACTGTGTTTGGAAATCCTTGATATAGGCCTTGATTCTTCCATCACTATACTTATTTCAGTCTAGATGTGTCATTTATATAATAATAATTACATACCTGCTCCATGGAAATGCTTTTATAAATTACTGTTTGATTCCATTCAGGATTAAGACTTTTCTGGACATACTTTGTCCTTCTCTTGTACTCAGCACTAAATTAGAAGAGAAGAAAGAGTTATTCTGACATTTTGCCTTAATTTATGACTTTACAATCAAACTGATGGACATACAGAATTAGCCAGATCTTTGGCCTCATACCACTGTATAATCATTTTATCTTCCAGGTGAAAAATCAATTTTAAGTTGAACACACCGTGACAGTTTAAAAATATATCAACTGTCTGGTATTTAGCCTGTGGTACTCAGTATAATTTTGATATTTGAACTATATAAATTTTACTTTTTCCTGAATGTGGGAGGTATTTACATTAACTACCATATTTTCCAGTGTATACAGAGTTTGGAATATACTCACCATATAAGACTACCCCTCTTCCAATGCACACCCTGTGCAGTGGACTTAGGCATGTGTCTATTTTCAGGCAGGGTACAGACAGCCAACACTTTATTAAATGCCTACAGACAGCCAGTGCCAGCCTACACTGCCCCTTTAAGACGTCTCCAGAATTTGGCATGGAATTTTTTGGGTTAAAAAGTCTTCTTATTAAAAAAAAAAACCAGGCTTCTTATGGGATGGAAAATACAGTATATGTAAAGTTAATCTTTTCTTTCATAAATAATAATATACTCTTGGTCTTTCTAATAGTTTTACATCTAGTTTTGTCAGCAAAGGAAAATTGCCTTCCACCTAAAATATGGTGATATTAAGAGAAAGGCACTTTGGCACATGGGTGTGATCTTCATATTTGCAGATGGAAGCAGGAGTTCAGATTTCTCTGCTACATAGCTAGTTTGACCCAATTTTGTCTACATTAGACCCTGTTTGTTTTTTGTTTTTCTCAAGAAAGAAAGAAAAGCTAAAGCATTAATTGCACCTACAGAGAAAAAATGCAAATAGATTTTACAACACATGAGATTTCAAAAACTTTCCCAATGGGATATTTTAAATTCCCTTTAAAGTATGACATTTGCAGTGGTTATAAAACAGGTTTGAATGCCTTTTGCCACTAGTTTATAATAAAATTGAAATGAATTAATACCTTCATTCATTGCAACTTGGGGCATTTTGATGAATTCCCAATTTTTCTCTGGCCTTTGTGCCATCATTAGAAGCTTCTGTACAATTCATTTAACAACAGGTACAGAAAATCCATCTAAATTAAGTCTTGCAGTACACCTATGGCTGGCATGGGCCAGTGCCTGGAGTAGGAAATAGCTGACTGCTATCTATGGTCAGTAGAAGTGATCCCACAGCCAAGGCCTTCCTTAACTTTGTCTTTTCCAGGATTTTCTGTCTTAATTCACATCACATTGATTAAATAATATTTCATTTAGGTAGGTATCATTTATAAGGAACTCTTGACATGTATGTTTCTTTCCTTAAAGGCAGTCAAGACTCCATACTCCTCCCACTCCAGGAGAATCCAATGTAATTTTTGTGGGATAAGTTTTGAACATTGTGATTTTTGAAAGCTGAAATGTACTATGTAGTGAAATTTGAGCCATAGGCTTTGTGTCTCAGCAAACTTCACATGTCAGACCTGATGAACTGATTCTAGTGTATTTTCACTTCTAACCAAATAACAAATATTAGAACAGGATTTGATGTAAATATTGTAGATACTACTGAAAAGGTGCTTACACAATGATCTTTTTAATTTTACATTACATTTATTAACATCTTATATTGGCCCTGTTTCTTTCTTTCTTTCTTTCTTTCTTTCTTTCTTTCTTTCTTTCTTTCTTTTGCTGTCACCAAGCTTACTTATTTATTTTTAAATTAATTCATTCATATTACATCTCAATGGTTATTCCATCCCTTGTATCCTCCCATTCTTCCCTCCGTCCCATTTCCCCCTTACTCCCCTCCCCTATGACTGTGATTGAGGCAGACCTCCTCCCCTGTATATGCTCATAGGGTATCAAGTCTCTTCTTGGTAGCCTGCTATTCTTCCTCTGAGTGCCACCAGGCCTCCCCATCAAGGGGACATGGTCAAATATGGGGCACCAGAGTTCATGTCAAAGTCAGTCCCCACTCTCCACTCAACTGTGGAGAATGTCCTGTCCATTGGCTAGATCTGAGTTGCGGTTTTTAACAAGTAGAATTATCAGGAAATGATGAGATTGTACATATATTTTGCCTATATCTTCATCAATATCTTGTGCAGTTTAAGGTATTACATATATTTTTTCAGATATTTAAGTCTATTAATTCTATTTCTATCCCAGAGAATTTCTCCCACTTTTATAAAAGAAATACATTTAAGAATATTCATAAGAATATTATTTCTACTAAAACTAATAAATGAATAAATTCACTTATTATATATGAATATATTATATCAATAAAATATTAAACAACCAGACAAATTTAATCTAATTATTGAAAATATTTTTCTTTAAAGTTTTGTAGAAAGGTAAGCATGTCATGGTCAACTTATAATTAATTATGTGATTTAAAATTATGTTAAAAATTGGAAATTACTGAATGTACTTGTATATAAGACATCTATATTAATATCAAAGGAAAGTTTAGGAAATATAAAATTTACATTCAATTTAGTAAATATTCTCTTATATTTATGGTTTTGAGCCTAGCCTTTAACAGCTAAGCCATCTCTCCAGCCCTTAGTAAATATTCTCTGTGTACAAGAAAGTGGTTTTAAAGTTTCCAAGTATACTTGTAATATATTTTCGATTATAAAATCTGAAGCAAGTTAGCAAAATGTTAAGATGATAATTAGATAATAAACATACATATTTGTTAAGGCGTAAGTTTTAGTAAATTTGAAAGGTTTCAAATAAAAAACCTGCAAGTTTCTTGGCATTGTATGTCCTTTTGTGTTTTATATTTGTTGTTTATTTTTGATAATGGCATAGAAACAACTAATGTGAACATTTTATAGTTAACAGCTGATATTGCCCCTTACTTTGGAGTTACAGCTGTCCCTCTAAGGTGGTGAACTTAAGCCAGGCACAGACTAATAGAGTTTTACATTTCTGCATGACGTGGACTTAGTTATCTAAATGGTGAAACCATGGGAACACCATAGAAAAGATAAGGTCTAAATTTGATGATCACCAGTAATACTGTTTTTATTAAAGTTCTAAACCAGTAAATATTGTGTGTGTGTGTGTGTGTGTGTGTGTGTGTGCACATGTGTAATTTTTAAGACAAGCATAAAGCGAAATGCAAGCACATTCTTTCATTAAAATACAGCTATGCCTTAAATTGAAATCATCTGTACTGCTGACATTTCCCAAAAGATTTATCAGTCTCCATATTTTCTTTATCCATAAAATATTAGTAAACACTAAAGTTTTCACATCCACATTTAGCAATTCTCGTCATTTATATAGCCAAAAATATTAAATACCAGTTATGTATCAGAAATCATGCATGTCTCCCATGATGAACAACTGTACTGGTATTATTTCATGGTCACACGTTTTATTTGCACTTGAAAAGCATTTCATAGTCACACTGAAACAATAAGTAACCTTAAGTTCTGACTGCTTCCTAGGCAGATCTCTGACTGCTTTGTCTGTGTCAATGTGATTAATCTGAAAGGCCTCCATTGAAAACAGGTTCTATTTATTACCTCACTGAATAGGTAAGATGGCTGAAGCTTAGACTCTAAGCCTTAGAGGAAATAAGATGTGCTAGTAAAGCTACAGAGGTATTAGGTGGTAGGATTAGGATTTAGGTAGTAAAAAACGCCATATTCTTTACTCTTAAATATGCTATGTGAAATTAACCTATACATTTCCAAAAGTATCACTTATTCATCTGTTTTCTTAATAAGCTTTATTAGCTGAGCTGTGTACTTTCTCTCTATAAAGTCCCTCCACCTCAATTTACCTATAATACAAAATATTAATATGCACAGACATTCTCAAAACAATACCTTTAGTATTGCCTAGGGATATTCTGAATGGCATGGGGTATTTAAATACTGTATGGCAATTAGAGATTAACACTACATGAATTTATCTTTTAACAGAGTCAGAAGTTATCTAAGATGGCACAGATTAAAGCAGTTTAGTAATAGAGTATGTCTTACTGAACTCGGTTCTTCAGTTCTGTCTCAAGCCCCTTTCTACTACTTTATTGTTCACTTGAAAAAAAAATTTTTTTTATTATCTCTACACAGCTTGTATTGGATTATATAACAAATGGCCAGCTTTTATACAGAGAATCTACATGATGTTTTTTTCAAGTTTCAATAGATAAAAATAAATATACAAGCTTATGTACAAAAGTATACAGGACATCAGACATAAGAAAATTTATGTGTGATATTTTATGCCACCGAAAGCTTTTATATATTTGAAAGGTAGGACTCATAAATTAATAAGTATTGTCCTTTTATACTCCTGTCAAGTTTAATGGAAGTTAGTTTAACACCTTAATCACTGATCTAATATGTACAAAACAAAATCATACCTGATGATTCTGTATATGTATATTTGTGTATATAGTTCTTAATTATTTTTTTAAAAGAAGGTGGATATGTGGAAAGGACTGTAAGCTTTGTCACAGGTGAAAGCAGTCTTGGCGGGCTTTACCCTTGGATACACCATGGATACCTTGAGATAGACTGGGTGGAGCCATCCTAGGCCTGGAATTCAAGAAGGGGACTTGGGGACTCCACCTGGACTATTGTTTTTCTAATCGACCCTCAATGTGGGAAGGAGACTGCCCTTGACACGTGACACAGGCAGGTAGAGAGGAGAGAGCAGCAGCAGGTTGAGACCGGGCTTGAGCACACATGGATCAGTGAACAGGCTGGACCAGCACACAGGCCAGAGACACCTAGGGACCCCTCCCATGGAATGGATATCGGAAGGTTCACTCTTTTTTCCTTTTAACCTTTTTTCCCTCTTGTGTAAGCAAGTTGGGTTGTATAATAAAGCTTAATTGTTAAAAAAAAGAGAGCCTACATATTTTTCAATCAATTAAAGTCTTAACAACACCCATGTAAGCCAGAATGCTAGCTGTTTAGTGAGCAAAGACCTTATATCAGTATAAGTCTATAAATTCCCAAACTGATCCCTTTCAAACTATAGGTTTTCTATGCATTGAAGATGTGAAACCTGAACCCCTTCTTTGCTTCTGGATTTGTGATCTTGCCATTCCATACTGATTGTTGAGATTTGGAAATTTTCATTTGCTTCAAAGTCTTGTCTTCATTACCTGAGCCTGCTTCATCTTCACTTGTAAATCCTGTAACTACCCACATTTGACATTGTTATCCTTGTTTCCAGAATTCAGTTTTCTCACAGTCTGAGAGTCTTGAGATTTCTTGCCTTTTTTGTTTGTTTGTTTGTTTTTGTTTTTTTGTTTTGTTTTGTTTTGTTTTTGGTTCTCTTGTTTGTTTGTTTGTTTCCTGCTCACTCAGCAATCAGCTGCTGCTTGTAGTGGTGAGGCACAGCATGTTTCTGCCTGGGCTATAGAAAGCCGCACCCCCCCTTTTGAACTTTGATGGCTATCTGAGGAGTCACTTGTGTTCCCACAACAGCACAGCAATGATGAGAACAGAACTCCTAGAGGCTTCAACCCTGAAGCCCCTTCTTGGTTTTTGTTTTTTCCCCCTTCAAACATACGCTTCTGTTATTGTTCTTGTAATTCGTTTTCTCTTTCCAATCTCTAAACTAAACTTTCCTAGGCGCCCATTGCCCTCTTTCTGCCTCTCAAGGCAGGGGGACTAGGTGTCTTGTTTAGGCATCAGTTACTCCTCTTGGCTTCCCAATTCCCTTCCTTCCATTCCAACTTTGGCCCCTTGTTCTAATCCTGAGCTGTGTCTAGACGCTGACAGAACGTAGTCGGACCCAACATTTATATCCTTGCTTCTAGATCTTGACTTCTTGTCTCTGACTTGGATTGAAACTTCTTTGACCCCTATTCCTGCACCAAGACACCTCCTCACTTCTACTGTGATGGAGACGTTGATGCTGATGTTGAGTGACTCCTGCCTCAGGACGACTTCCTTTCTGTGTGCTGTGCCTGTCTTAATTTTCAGGTGAGTTTAGTCACTCCCAATTATCAGAAGTATATGGTTTGTGTTCCTCAGACTTCTGTCTTGGAGGATATAGCTTCAGATCATGCTTTCTGGTTTTTATCATGAAGCAGGCTTACTTTTTGGTTATCTGAGGCTGGAGCATCTTCAGTTAAGTCTCTTCATTCATTAGCTCACTCTTTGCTTCTTCTCTGGGACCTGTGTATATGTCTTTCATTTTCTGGTTTTCTGTTTCTTTCTGTTGACCTTGACTATGATCTTGAATAATGAGTTTTAAGGCACTGGGAGAGCAGAATACACCTCAGGCTCCTTTTCCTTTCTCTGTCTAGGGATGTTTTTTTCTGGGACTGAAAGAACAAGAGGCCTAAAAGGATTTTTTTAAAAATTGGTAAACCCCAATATAAGAAACAGGCAGTCCCAATAGGATGTCCTCTCCTCTGTCCCAGAGGAAGGACAGCAGGTCAGCGAGAAGAGACTTGATACCCTATGAGCATATACAGGGGGAGGTAATCCCTCTCAGGAATGGTCATAGGGGAGGGGAATAAGGGGAAAATGGGAGGGAGGGGAGAATGGGAGGATACAAGGGATGGGATAACCATAGAGATGTAACAAGAATAAATTAATAAACTAAATTTAAAAAATTAAAAAAAATAAAAATGCAAAAAAAAAAATGCAAATAAAAAAAAAAAAAGAAAAGAAAAGAAAAGAAAAAGAAAAGAAATAGGCAGTTAGGTGGTCCCAGGGAGTAATTGGGGAGTGCATGAGCTAACAAGATACTGTTACCTAACACGCCACCACAAATGGCTTGGCATCTATCTAAGGGTCATTAAGTTCTTTGAAGAAACAGGCTTAAATGGTGATTTGAAAAGTAAAGAGATTCAGGCTCACAACTGCAAGAGAAAAAAAAAAAAAAAAGCCACCAGAGATAGCGTTATCTGATAGCAACTGACTCCTGTCATCCCCCCTCCCGCCTCCGCCCTTGCCGATGGGATTATTAAGAAAACACTTCCCTGAGCAAACCAGTAAACAAAGAGAGTTAATCCATGGGTGGTCTTGATGCATTTTTGTAGCCCTTTGGACAACAGACTCTCTTATGTTAACTGGGGGAACACTAGGAGGTGAGAACTATGAAAAGTTCCCAGGCCAACGCTCCGGTCGCTTCCTGATACTGTTGGTGCAACCCAGCTTGAGCTGTATCATTAAAGATTCCTCTTTTTTTTTTTTTTTCTTTTTTTTTTTTTTTTTTTCTGGTTCTTTTTGGGGATCTGAAGAATCTGGGCAACATCTGGTGCAGCAGGACTATCCCGTCTTGTTCTGTATCATAGCCTGCAAACCTAATCAACCTTCTTTAGTGAAAACATCATCTTAGTATAGAAGTACAGCAAAGCATGCTCTACTTCTCAATATTTATGCCCTGAGTTCCAGAACATTGGGATCACAGATGCTTGCCATCAAGTCCAGTGTTCAGTTGAATTTTGCTAAGAGGTACACAATAGTTTGGAGTCTCAGAAGCTAAGATAGTACCTCTGTTTGCCAAAACCAACAGCAGAGGTCAACAGGAAGCTTTACTACAGCCTACTTTCGACAAAAAAAAAAAAAAAAAAAGTCTTTGTTTTTTCTTGGATTTTAGAGACACGTTTCTCTGAGTAGTCTGTAGACCAGGCTGGCCTCAAATTCAGAGATCTGCCTGCCTCTGTGCCTGGTTAATTACATTTATATTACTTAAGAATTTCAAATGTGTATATATCTCTTGCCCAGCAGCCATCAGTAGCAATATCCTCTCAGCTAGGGGAGAATTAATGAGCTCCTCCCCCACCCATGCTAGTGTTCCAGTGGGCATGATCCCACGCAGGTCTGTGTCCTTCCCACAGCTTTCATCACTATATTTTGTGAATCAAAACAATCCTCTAGCTGATCTTTTTTAGTTTTACTTCTTCTTTTTTTCTTCTTTCCTTCCTTCAGTGAATTTATTAGTTTATAGGCAGTGTGCCATTATGTACTCAAGGCTGGCCTTGAACATGGGACCCTCCTCCATCACTTTATTTATTTATGTATTTATTTACTTATTTTGTATTTCCCAACTGCAGAGCTGAGCACACAAAGCTTTGCCTTTCAAACACTAGTTTAAAGCTATAACACTATGTTGCAACTTTATACAATTGATAAGCTTTCAAAATTTAAAAAGCTAAGCCAGATATCTGCATTTGTGAACCACACATGGACAGAGACACTGGGCTTCTTGAGTGTAATCATAATTTGAGTCTGAGGGGGAAAAAGCTGTTCTACACTGCCTTTCTTGTTAGAGGGTAGAGTACACCAATGATATCACATCATGGCAATTAGGTCATGTTTAATAATTAAAGATTTATGAATATGAGAAAACACAAAGTTAGTTCATCAAATGAATCTGGCATTTCGACTTAAAACACAAGAAGAGGGCGTTAGAGGTGGGGAGAAGAGGATGGAGGGGAAACTGCCGTCAGGATGTAATATGAGAAGAATAAATTAACTCACAGTCTTTGTTTTCTTTTTAATCTATTAAAATAAAGTCAGGTTTGGACATCACATTTTGGTATATGTTCCAAATCAGAACACTCATATGCTAACAAATGCATTAAAGGAAGTCTAGCTAGTTACTGTACTTCCAGTTATAATGATAGCTAAAACTTTTTTACAAGCATGGGAAAATCGCATTAATGAGAAAAACTGTATTTTGCCCAACAAGACGATAGAGAAAAATGGGAGATTTTTTTAGGTATGCCCTTTTCCATTTCATAGTTATCCACATAAATGTATCATCAAGGCCATAGGCCGTTTGCCATCTTTTCCTGGCATTCCCACCTGATCTTAATCCTTTCATAGCCTATGAGTATATCTAGATAAAACTCTGGAACATGTAAGGAAGAGATGATAAAACTGGTCCAATGTGGATTTATTAGGGCAATAGAACTTTCATGATTTTATTTATCTTTATTATTTTAAATTTATTTTTTATGTGTGTGAGTGTTTGGCCTACATTTATGTCTGTGCATCACTAGGTGCCTAATGTCCACAAATGCTAGAAGAGGACTGGGGCAGGTGTTAGAGAAATTTGAGAGCAGCCCTGTGAGTGAAAGCAATGGAGCCCAGGTCCCATGGAAGAGCAGACATTCTTTAATGTGCTGAAGAACCCTCCACATGTCATTATATTATGTTTAATACACTGCACTTGTTATGGAAGACAGTTTGTAGGCCTTTCATGATATTGCTGTAAATTCATTTTGTATAGTTTAGTAACTACACATTCTGTCTGTCTCTCATTTAACTGTTCCTGGCTACTATTATCAGAAGTAATAATAGCAACTTCCACTTAGAAAAAAATTACTATGTGTAAGACACTGTGCTTCCCATGTTTGGCTGTTGTTAATAATATTACACACACACACACACACACACACACACACACAAGACATTATTATCATTATCATTATCATTATTATTATTATTATCATTATTATTATTATTATTATTAATTGCAGAAGGGAACACTGCTTTGGAATATTCATGGCTTCTAGGTGACAATGTCAGAATTCGAACCCAAGTTCTTCATGTCTCAGCTTAGCAGTTTCCATTGTCATTTCATTTCAACTCCTTTTCACACTGACAGTTCTCAAAGATATGAAGAAAATGGTATCTGGATGCCAACTTGACGTGTCATAACAGTCAAATGATAGTCACAATATTCCATGCTCACCAATTTATTATAGGTAATTTCCAAATGTGCTCCCCTGTAAATTAAATTCATGAAGTCACCAACCTGGTGATGACCTCCAAGGTTCATTATATAAAGGGCAGAGAGATGATGAGTAAGGTGACTGATCATTTGTGCTCTACACTGACACAATATCTATGAAAGAGAACTAATTTTACACATTAAGCCAAGAAATTCAGATTGTGTCCACAATGAAAGAACTAGCCAGCGTAAGAAAGCATCACAGTGCCTGGGTTCTCAGGTGGCTAATGATGTGGCTTTAAGGAATGAAGTTTCTGATACTAGTGAGGGTATGGTAATAGTGTTGAAGATAAATACTTACACCTTTAGAAATAAGTTTTCCAGGATCAATAAAATTGTCATATTTTAATAACAAACACAGAAAAAACTGTAACAGTAATATGATTGAGACTAAAATCTTCATCATCCAACTAGTGAAGATGGTACATGAGTCACTTCAATGAAATAACACACTTAGTTCATAATTCACTGGGTGATGAGGAATTATATCCTTTGGGTTATGGCTTGAGAGGTAGTCTTGCTTGGTAAGATAGTGATGCAGCTCATAACAATCAGAGATTTTGCCTAGTACCAGAACCAAATAAAAGTGTTCATGTGATTACTCATACATTATAGCAAATTGTTTTTTCGTTTTTCTTTTTTTTTTTGTTTTTGCTTTTTTGCTTCCCAGTCATTTTGTGGTACATACAATTATGAGACATTTCAACATCATATAAGAAAAGGACAGATTTGACACTACATTTAAAATGGAATAAACACTTTGGACTAGTCCAAAAATTTGCTTTAAAAAATAACTTGCAATATCTTCATTTGTAGTAAGAAGTCAGAAGAACTCAAGTTCTGATCCTCTCATTAACAGCTAAATTGGATTCAGTGGGAACTCCAGTCATATTCTATTTTAGGGTGACATTTCCTTACCCTTTTTTTCTGTTTTTAGTATTTTCTATGTCCTATTGCACATTGGTTAGAACAATTTGCTGCAGGCCTAATTCTTAAAAGTTTAGGCCAAAGCTGAGGTATTAGCCGATGTACTTAAAAACACACAGAATACAAGTCTAGGTATTAGCAGCACGGTTGACGCGGAAGGAGGATCAACTCTACCTTGCATTCTGCACAACCATGACTTGACTGCATTGATTCCAGAAGCCAGAGTGAAGAGGACAACAGGAAAGAGAGAAAGACAGGAAAAAGTTAGGAATAGAAATAGACAGGAAACATGAGACTAGCAACCGCAGGGGGCGAAGATAATCTTAGAAGTACCATGAACAGCACTAACTTGTCTTATAAATCCTAATTACATGGTCACATGTCTAATAAATCCTAATTACATGGTCACTCAGTAATTACTGACCGGCAAGGAGTTAAGCATGTTAGTTACCTCAGAGCTGAACCCCGGCTTATGAGGGATCTGTGAACTATATGAGGGTCATAGCATTAGGTGTGCATTTGTTTTCCCTTTCACTATAGTTTTTTTTTTTTTAAATCATTAGCAGCTAAGTATTATATAGCAGGCTAAAATATTCATGTTTCCTGTTTCTGTGTCTTACTTACTCAACTTGGCAGCTTTCCAACTAAATCACAGCATGCATAAGTATAAGTACTTTTATATAGCATAAAAGATTTCTCAGGCTACAGTGAGGGAAGATGGAAAAATAAACCACAGTACTTTTTCCATTAACCCATTCAAAAATACTTACAGACAAATCCCATAAGTTCATAATTTTGTTAAAGAACACAAAAGTTCTCATGACCCAAATTAAAATAAATTTTATTGTTTGTTTATTTTTGTCATTCTCTCCTTAAAAGATGTGGCCAAATTGTATAATCAAATATACAAACTTTTTTTCATTGTAAGATTTATATCTTTAATTACATCTGTAAAGTCCTTTATGACATATAACATAAAATGTAGCATAAACTTACTAATTAATTACAATAAACATAAAAGATTCTCTTTCCTGGGTTATATGGCCACTTTTTTAAATTCTACCTAGAATTATCGAGGATTTAAAAAATTCTTAAGAAAGTAAAATTAGATAAACAACACCAACATTTCTAATGTTCTAGAAGGAATTCTTTGGGTAGGAGTATGGAATTAATACCTATATTCTGTTTGTGATATACTGTCTCTGCATTGTCAGATTTTTTCCCACTGAAAAACTAAAAATTGTGAATGTGCCCTCTTGATAGTGACAAGGAAACTGAATATCAAAGAATTTGTTATGTTCCTATGGTGCCTTAGTGAGTACGTAGCAGATGCAGAGTAGTGCGTGACTCTAATATGGCTCCTCTTCACACAAAGCTCATGCTCCAAAAACACATCTACATCGTTTAGATGCTTTTAAATCTGTTGAGGCATCACAGCACATAATGTAGTTTTAGGAATGTTTGATATGTACTTGAAAGCATTTGTTGTTGATGGGTAGTATGTTCTATAAACACTGCTTAGGTTGGCAACCAACTCAAAATACTATGAAAGATCTTATTAAGGAAATGAAGGAATCATTTGTGAATTTTATATGAATTAGCATTTAAAGGTTCATACTTAAATATTTGCAAAAGGGTTAGCTGGTAGGATTTCTTTTAAAATAATATGGCCGTAGAACGTATATGAGTAAATGTGAAATCTAATTAGCTAGTAAGAAAAGCTTTTGAAGATAAAAAATGGTCAGTCACTAGACGACTATCTCTGCTGCTGTACTATATTTAAAAAGTTCCAAGCAAAGGTCAATACTCAAATGTCACCTCTAAACTAAACAAAAATGAAATCAGTGTTCCTGATAGCTGGGGAAGGTTTCTACACACCTCCATTTGTTCACTGCTCTCGGTTTCACCACATTAACTTGGCTAATATAAATAGCTTAGATTAGGTACAATGATTTATAGAGGTCAAACCTCTGTATTGAAACCATTCTCAAGTACTCACCGGCATGTCAGAACATTGATATTAGCATTAATTATGTGGTTAATCATTACGCATCTCTAAAGAACACTTATCTTTTTACTCAGTGTTTTGTATTTTGTGGTGGGGAATGAAGAACTCAGGCATGTTAAACACTTACTCTGCCATGGAGTTTGGCCCAAGCCCCCAAGCACTTACTTTATATCAACAATGTATTTATCCCACTAAAGATTCAATGAAACATCTTTTATTTATATGAAAAAGCAGTATTTCAAATGCTATTATTTGTTACTATTTTTATTTTTTTAATTTAATTTTATTAATTTATTCATATTACATCTCAATGGTTAGCCCCTCCCTTGTATCCTCCCATTCCTCCCTCCCTCCCATTTTCCCATTACTCCCCTCCCCTATGACTGTTCCTGAGGGGGACCTCCTCCCCCTGTATATGCTCATAGGGTATCAAGTCTCTTCTTGGTAACCTGCTATCCTTCCTCTGAGTGCCACCAGGTCTCCCCATCCAGGGGACATGGTCAAATATGAGGCACCAGAGTATGTGTGAAAGTCAGTTCCCACTCTCCACTCAACTGTGGAGAATGTCCTGTCCATTGGCTAGATCTGGGTGGGGGTTTGAAGTTTATGGCCTGTATTGTCCTTGGCTGGTGCCTTAGTTTGAGTGGGACCCCTGGGCCCAAATCTGCCTATCATAATGTTCTTCTTGTAGGTTTCTAGGGTCCTCCAGATCCTGTTACTAT
Organism: Acomys percivali; assembly: GCA_907169655.1. Taxonomy (NCBI): domain Eukaryota; kingdom Metazoa; phylum Chordata; class Mammalia; order Rodentia; family Muridae; genus Acomys; species Acomys percivali. The sequence continues at coordinate 122,354,074 of OU015744.1, read as the reverse complement.
TTTTAAAGCATTGATTTGAAAATGTGTTTATTAACATGGGTTCATAGAAAGTCCCTTAGTGAACATCAAACATATCAGATAATAATACATATACTGTGTAAAAATAAATAGTGAACGAAAGTTGAGTTTTCAAGTGAATGTAGGGATGGAAGTTCTTGAAATCTACCACCATTTCTTAAGTGATCTTCTAGTTAATCTGACCAATTGCTGCAAAAGTGGTTCTCACAACCAAAATGTTGCTTGCTGTCAAGAAGACTGCCTTTATTATGACAACTCCTCTCCGAGAACCATTAATAACTAAATTTAAAAGTCTAATTTAACCTTATCTACAAATTAGAAGTGAATATGATGCCAAATGTAGGCAAAGAAAGACCATCCAGGTTAGGCTTGAAAATTATTGTGTAGAAGATGCTATCATGATTGCTTAGCCGGTGGGCTGCAATACTTAGAAGACAATGCCTCTGTACTTACCCTCGCCCTGGAAGTAGGTACACCTTAACAAAAGGGTCAGAGTAGCCATTGTTATCTCTGGGGACGAGATTTCTTGCTTGAAGAATATGTATTATCAGATTTCCAAGATCATAGTTGATTTGAAGCTTTAGGGTGTAGAAAAAAAATTCCATGAAAAGAAAAGCACAGGAGACAGTATCATTTGATACTTTACTAGTTCTTTCAACACTTTATAAGAAATTACCAACTTCATCTAAATTTGAAAACTAAACAGTTTTCCCAATTTAACTGGAAGCTCCCAGGCATGTCTAGATTTCAGTGAACATACTGTTCATGTTTACTGGCCTTCACAGTAAAGAGTCTGGACCTTGTTTAAGTTGGCATAGAAGAAATATCATGAACTAAATATTTATTATAATTTTGTATTTAAATTTTTCATAGGAAAAGAATAATACCTCACTGTTACTCATTATTATAGTTGATAAGATTGTGAAAATAAAATAAATAATTTGAAAATGTATTATAAAATGGCATTTACACTTCATCAAACAATAAGTGGTGAGAAAAAAGGTTATATGGAGAGTGTACAATCAGTATCAAGATGTAAGAATTTGTAAAAAGTACAGATATCTCTTTTTCTATTTTTTTCAAGATTAAGCTTATAGTATCTTTTTCTGTAAGTGACTGGACTGAAAGTAGCTTCCTCTTTACCTTTACAAGGTGAAGAAGAAAGAAGAAAAATATCTCTGAGAGACTTATCATTTCTTATATTGTCATCAAAGAATAAGATTTACAATTCAAGATAGATATATGAGAAACTGTTATAATTCAAAATGATTGAGCTTAATATTTTTCTATTTTGTAGTTGAAGCCTTCTTTTGACATCCATTAGATTAAGTATTAACTAACTTTAAGATTTTCCAAGAAATAGAAATGAAAAGAACTGTATTTCACAGAGAGCACTTATGTATAAAAATATTCATTTTTAAAAATAATGCATTCAAAAACAGATACATAATATTTACACTGAATTGGGTAATCAAAAATGAGTCAAATCTTTGCTTAAAGCTTCAGAATTAAAATATGTCCTCATTTTGGCACAATTTTGATCTGGGTAGGTTTTTCAATAAAAACAAATCTTTAATTTCATGATTCAACAGGGCAAAGCCTACATATTTCTGAGGACCATGAAAAATGTGTGAATTACAAGCTAATGTGTTCTAAGAGGAAAAAACAAGGATTTTGGCATTATGTGCCTTGTTAGGACATGGAAACACAAAAGTAAATAATCCATAGCTAGCTTTCTCTGGAGTTCAATTTCAAGTGACACTGCACCTGGGCTATTTTCCACTGACGTGGAATGCCTCATGCTACCTCAATAGCTTTTCAAACATTCCCCATTTATTCCTAGGAGGTTAGTGTTCAGTCCAGCAGAAACATGAGAGACCTGGGCCCTGCTCACACACAGGGACTCCCGAACCTTCACCTTTATTATTTCTAGTGTATGTGCATCATTAGAATAAGGCTTTGCTGCACAACAAGGGGAAATAATTGAAACACCAGCTTTAAGAATATTTGAACTCAGTAGTTCTCAACCTGTGAGTTGTGACCTCTTTGGCAAACTTCTGTCTCCAAAAGTCTTTATGTTGTGATTCATAACAGGAACAAAGTTACAGCTATGAAGTAACAATGAAAATAGTTTTATGCTTGGTGAGCATCACAACACGAGGAACTAAGTATGAGTGTCACAGCATTAGGAAGATTGAGAACTACTGCTAACTGCTAAGAGGCACTGTGTGTCACGATATGTTTCAACTTCAGAATTATGTGTTACAGCTGAAGGGTCAAACAAAGGGGAACGAACAAGAGAACATCAAACCAAACAGAAACAGTAAACATTAGGCTAAAGGCAAGGAGTTAAAACCATAGTAGTGGAAGACTTCAAGACTCAAAAGTTCTACCCTCCATGTTATTATGTTCCCCTTTCTTTCTTTTCAGCTCCTATCTCCTTACCACAGATGAAAGATAAAGGATGATTGAACCTACTCCTTAACTCAAGGCCTTAATTATTACTCATAATAAAGGTTATGTCTAAGTCATTGGTATAGAAGTTAGTATATTGATACAAAACATGAGCATATCAAATACTTGTCAGATTCTAGCACAAGAATACATATCCTAAGTCAAACAGATAGATATGACTCTATCAATATATGAGATAAAATAGTTAAATGAGGTCTTCAAAAATCTCAAAGACACACAGAATAGGGAGATGTTTTTATAATGCCAAAGTTTCTTTGACAACAAGACAAGTTAACCTTTGACAACATCCAGTCAACCTCAAAGAAGATGATGAGCATTAAAGAGTCTCCTTATGGAGATGGCTTCATATGTGGCAAACCAGCCACTGGGCAAAATGAACTCATTCTTGCCACAAACAGAATTCTGCCTAAAAATGGGCAGCTTAGATGCAGGCAGAGTCAATGGCTACACTCTGCCAAGACAGGGTGAGCAAGTCCTCAGTAGCTCCTGCCTTGCGAATAAATCTGGCAGAGATATTGGGCCAGAAGACCTAAGATGAGGTTCCATGATAGAGAGTTTTGGGTGACTGTTCAGGCAGTAAACCATCTCATTCAATTTGTTCATTTTGGAAGCTGCTCACCTGCACTGATGCTTCACACAAGAATTTAAGTCTTATTCCTTCTCAAGTCTTTGAGGGGAGCTGAAGGCCAGATAGTTTAGTTGGTTAGAGGATAAGATCTTTTTTAGATAAAGATAAAGGAGTTACTAGAGTTGAGATAGGATAGATATTGAATTTCATTCGGAAATTTAGACCTAACAAGACAGGAACAATGTTTACTTCAAGTTTGACAACTAAAAATAGCCAAACCACTATGAATGTAACATTTATAGTACTCATGTTGGTCACATGGTTCTCCCTGCTGTATGTAGTTTGTTTTACACATGTTTAATAAAATAAATGCATATAAAAATGAATCAAAAGTTTGAGTATTTCCTGTGTTACCTGTGGAATGATGAAAGACAGGTCTGAAAGGACACGAAGGGACTCTAGCAAAGACTCCTAGTAGCAAGGACCATGGAGACTGAAGAGGACACCCTCTAACTAGACAAGTCTCCTAGTGGAGGGAGGGGAACACTAATCTACCTGCAAACACGTTGACCCCAAATTCACCCTGCCTACAAGATGTGCAGGGATAAAGATAGAGCAGATAGAGCAGAGACTGTGCGCATGTCCAACCAATGCCTGACCCAACCTTGGACTCACCCCATGGAAGAGAGCCAACCCTTAACATTATTAATGATATTCTGCTATGCTTGCAGACAAGATCCTAGCAGAGTTGTCCTCTGAGAGGCTCCACCTAGCAGCGATTTGAAACAGACACTGAGATTCACAGCCACACATGAGGCAATGCATAGGGGGTCTTGTGGAAAAGTGGGGGGAAGGAGAAAGGGACCTAGACGTGACAGAGCTCCATAGGAAGACCAACAGAGCCAAGTAACCAGGGTCCAGAGCAGCTTGTGGAGACTGAAGCACCAACCAAGGACCATGCATGAACTGGACCTAGGCCCCATATGGGGATGTAGCAGATGGGCATCTCAGGCTTCATGTTGGTCTCCTAGTAATGGAAGTGGGGGGGCTGTCTCTGACAGGGACTCTGTTGCTTGCTTTTTGATCACTTCCACCTGATGCACCTGCCTTGCCAGGCCACAGGAGAAGATGTACTCCTTCCTGATGTGACTTCATGGGCTGGCTTGGGGGTGGGGGTGTCCCTTTTTCTGAGGAATAGGGGAGGGGGAGTGGGAGAAGAGGGAAGGAGGGTGGGATCTATGATCAGGATGTAAAATGAATACATATATAAACTAGGAGAGAGGGAAGGAAGGAGAAGGGGGGGAGGGAGGGAGACTTCTGCTTCTTAACATCAGCAAGCAGCAGAGGACCAGCAAGATCAGGACTGCACAGCAGGTCATGCTCAATGCCCTCAGTTCCTTCCAGGTGATGCTCCCTGGGACACCCCTTCGCATTTTCTCTGCTTCACTTTAGCTTTTTCCTGTGTGTGCAGAGTCACTTCACTGGTTTTCTGGTTTTTCTACCCTTGCCCTTGTAATATTTTCTATAGGCTATTGACACACAGCTTTGTTTTTTCATCAGTCTTCCCCTTACTATAAAACACGTAATACTACTGTACTTTGTGAAGAATAATTCACCTTTGTTTGCATCCAAAGTTCTTTCTGGAAGCGTCAGCCACTAAGAACAGATTCCATCCTTGCTTGAGTGTGAGCACACACAATGGCTTTCTGCGTGCTACCGCTGCCAGTGACACCCTCTGCCCTTCTTTTTGCTTACTGAAACATTAGTTCCTATCTCTGCTGCCCGGTAAAATCCTTTTTGAGAATTTACTTTACACTACAGCGGAGACCCATTTGTTTTTCCTTTTTCAAACCTTGCTGTCCTCTGATAACTAATTTGTATTTTGCTAATTCTTATTTCTCATCTACCTTGAATTACTTTTTGATATTACCTAAATCTAAATTTAAAAAATATTTTACTGTGATTCAAAATAAGACATAAATTGTGATAGCACAATATACCAGAACTATACATGAACTAAAGCAGCAATGTTCTATACTTTTAATTCTATTTTCCAGTCAAAATTCTTGCTTCTGATCTTAAAAATTACATTTTTATAACTTACAGTATGAAACAAACTTCTCTATGATAGTTGCTTATTAATTCATTCATTAATTGATTTAACAAAAGACATCACTAGATTCATGAAACTTGAAAATTGACCACCAGGCTTTTGGAAGGAGAAGTTGCGTATGAAATACATTCAAAATACACAGTTGCCAATGTCAGTAGGCAAGGATGGAAGATTTTACAGTCTTGAATTTCAAAGCTATGACTAATTTCCATGCACATGCACATGTACATGCTATGCTACAATGTTATATTTCCTACATAGCCTTGTATCTGTTATAGAAAATGACTAATAGACTGTTAGAAATTCCAATAGACAAATGCCAAAAAAAAAAAAAATGATAGAATGATGACATTAGAAGCTTTTCATACCTGAATTTCTCCTGTAATTGGATGAGAGGCAGCCTTTGTTGCATCAGTAGTCTGAAATATTAAAGACCACATACTACATTAATAAAATTATTCATAAGTATTCTCATTTTAATTGTCTTTTGAAGTTAACTTCTGTTGGTTGTAGCTCACTGCTTGCAAAAGACATTTTATCCATTTCGTTGCTTCAGAATATAGCATCTTCTTATAATTCTCATATTGTTTAATTTTAGGATACATATATTTATTTTTCATTTTGAAAAACCTGTTGTGAGGCCATGATTTTATGTCAGCATTAAGTACTTTCAATTACTTAAACAAAAATGATTGCTCTTATTTTATGGCATTTTGCTTAAATATGTAGAGGTATTTTTGTTGTTTGTTTGTTTGCTTTTCAAGACAGGGTTTCTCTTGTAGCCTTGGCTGTCCTGGACTCGCTTTGTAGATCAGGTTGGCCTCGAACTCACAGAGATCTGCCTGCCTCTGCCTGGCTGGGATGAAAAGGTGTGCACCACCACCCATGGCATATTTAGAGGTTTTAAAGCTCTACGTATTAAGGAGATGACATTCACATAAGACTGCCTAGGAGCTCAGAAGATGGGACAACAATCATATTTTGTGCTCTTTGTCTTCTAGCTCCCTGGCATGGTGAGGCACCCATGTAAAACGTGTACTAAGAACTCACTACCTCTAAATAAATCTAAGTTTTCATGTCCCTCATAACCCTTTGGACAAGTAGAACTTTCAAAGCAGTTAAGAAAGAGCTCTAGCAGGCTGACATGATGGTATATGGCCTTAATCTCAGCACACAGGAGGCAGAGGTGAATGGATCACTGTAAATTCAAGGCCAACCTGTGTATATATGGGTTCCTAGCCATCTAATGCAACACAGTGAAACTCTGTTTCAAAATGAGTTAATAAATAATGAAATTAAAGAGAGTGATCTTATAAGCTAATTCATGCTCCTGAATGGATGCTTGCTTATGAACTTGTTACATTTCCATCATATTTTTTACACATGTAGAGATATCTCTGGACCCAAGTCTATGATAGAGTATTAGGTAATAAGGCATCAATGCAGAGTGGCAGCCATCATATACATCAAAGCCTATCTATTTATAGGTATGCAAAGCTGGCTTTAATTTAGTAATTGAGTGGGAAATTGAAATATTCAATATAGTATCTCCATACACTCACTTACTTATCCTTTAAATATAATTTTATCACAGAATTAAGATAGGTTTAAAAAAACTCTTTTTAAAATCTTGTTTTAAAAGAGTACCAAAGAATAAAATCAACTCAACCACTCGGGGCGGGGGTCAAGAGGGTTAGAGGTATTCAAATTAATATCACCTATAACATAAACTATTTATTAACATCAAAACTCTGCAGTTGTTTGCACATAATCATATAAATATAGGAGAAGCACTCACAGGGGCCTGAGGAAAGATTCTTGTCTGTGACCCCAAGTAAACAGACAGTAACAGCTAGAATTGACAAATGGAATTAAATTGGACTTACAAGCTTCTGCATAGCTAAGAAAACAAACACATATGGACACACCCTTTAGAACAAAGAACATCAGCAAAACATATCTGACAATTTATTGCCCCAATATATAAGAAACTTTGAAAACTCAATACTACAAATGGAATAAGTATAAAAAAGGACTATAGTTCTAAATAAATATCTTTTTTAAAAGAAGATATACCAATTGATCAGGTCTATAAAAAAATTCCTACCTCCCTACCCCCACCCCACCCCACCCCATCATCAGAGAATCACAAATCAGACTAACAATGGAGATCAAACCTATGAACATCTCCAAGGAATGGCTATTATTAAAAAGACTATCATGAAAAGTGCTGGAAAAACCAAGCTGAAAAAGAGGCCCCTGGGCACTGTTTGTGGGACTGCAAATCAGTACGACCGTTTTAAAAACAGTATGCTAGATCCTAAGAGATTGAACAGGAGCCAGTGATGCATTGTTGGCCACATGTCCGAAGGAAATGAAATCTGTATTTTGAAGAGGCCTTTCCATGTCCACATATATTTCAGAAATATAAACAACAGCAAAGTATGATAACATCAGTTTCTCAATAGATGAGTAGATAAAGGATAAAGAAAATGTGTTATATACCCTATGGCATACTAATGAGCTATACTAATAAAATAAAATAGAATCCTGTTGTTTGCAACATGTGTGAGTTACAAAATTAATCCAAGCATTGAAAGACAAATACTATATTATTAACTCACATGTGGAATCTAAACTCATGTTTTTCACAGAGACCAGAGTGGCAGTTTATCAGAGGGGAATAAGGAAAGAGAAGAGAGAGGTGGATGAGAATGAGATCTGGTGTTCCATTGAAAAGTTGGGTGAACATAATGACCAAAATGTAATATTTATATAAAATATTTAGAAGAATGGATGTTGAATATGCTCGGAAAAATAGTAGGCATTATAGGTGATTAGTATGCTAATTAACTTGAGTATAAACTAGAATTAAAAGATGCAAAAGTGTCAGTAAGATGGCCCACTGGGGTAAAGGGCTCGCAGCCAAGCCTGACAAGATTGGGACTTCGTGGTGCAAAAGAAGACTCTGACACATGCACTATGACATACACAGGCCTGCTCCACCCACACAAAATAAACAAATAAAGCAATGAAAATATTTATTTAAAAACTAACAAAACAAATGCCAAAATACTTTACAAACAATTGCAGATATTTTAATAAAAGTACTGAGTCAAAATGTTATATAAGTGTATTCTAAACATCTAAATTTAAAAAGACATCTAAATATATACTTGTATTAATTATAATTTAAGCAATTTAGATTTAGTATATTATCTTGTCATTCAAGTGTAATTTATATATTATTAGCATATTTATAACACATATGAGTATATTTTAAGCAGTTTAATATTTAATTTAGTTCGCTTTATACCTACACAGATAAAAAATTAAAACCCTAATTCTTAAAGATGTAAGGTACGTTTGTCTTTACTGTTGCCTGATATTAGTATACAAATGCTTCAGATTTACCATTTATTATATAGGAGACAGAAAACAAATGATAACTCAAAATATTATGAACTATTTACAAATATGTTATTGAGCCAAAGTTACCTGCTAAAAATAAGACAAAAAAGGAAAAAAGGTAAATACCTGGTGCTTTCTTTAAGGTAAACCTTCACATTTTCACTTAAAAATATACACATGCACATGTGCACACACACATGCATTCAATACCACATATATGTTAATAATGACCAGATTTGATTATGGATTCATGTCACTGCCAAGAGTTAAATAGTCTCTGTACTAGAATTTTCCAATGGACTATATTCGTGAGTCACAAAATTAATTAACATTTTCTAATAATCACACTAAATATAAATAGCATATATAATAATGTTTATGTTAATTCTAAATATCATCACTTTATCTTGTTAGTAAAATAAAAATTGTATTAAGATATTTGAGTCTTAGCCAGGCATGGTAGTACATGCCTTTAATCCCAGCACTCAGGGAGACAGAGGCAGGAAGAGGATCGCTGTGAGTTCGAGCCCAGCCTGGTCTACAAAGTGAGTCCAGGACAGCCAAAGCTACACAGAGAAACCCTGTATCAAAGAAGAACTTTTTTCCACACAAAGTCACTGGAATTAGGCCTGCATTTCATATATAGAGATGCTGGCCAGACTGCCAAAATGTGATTAGCATTTCTTTTTGGAAAATGAAACACTAAAAATATATAGAATATATTATATTTATATAGAAAAATATATATAGAAAATTATATACATATATATATATATCAGCTAGATACCATAAAGCTACATAGGCCCAAATTATTGGAGAAAGAATGAATTCGGCTACATGTGATAATAGCTGCCAATACCACATTCCTAATGTTGCCCCATTTTTAGGGTTTTCAACTTTTAAAGTATGGTACCCAAAGCTAACATATTATTAAAGGAAAAACTGTAAATTTGTTCCTGTAACAAGAACAGAGGTTCATAAGTGATCACTGACAATGCAGAAGATCTTCCTGACTGTTCTGAGAAAGTCAGTCAACTACAATATGTGCTCAGGGGGAAAATAGTTAAATGGCACATGCAGAATAAAATAAGAACCTGGTCACCGTGGTTCACAGAAAGCACCTTTGGGGGGAAGAAGGGAGGAAATCAGGCAGGCAGGCAGGGTAGGAGGCTAGGAGGCAGGAAAGAAGAGAGCACGGAGGCAGGGAGAGGAGGAGAAGGATGCAAGGAAGGAGAGAAGACACGTGGTTTGCTGACTGCACAGCTCTTTTCAGTTTGTGTTCTCTTCTTGGAATGTTGGTGCCTTTCTTCCTTTCAACTAAATTGGTTTTTAACCACATCCTTTCATGGTTCCACTGTTCTGGGGGTCCTCCCTCTACTTCTCATACCCATTAAGTTTGGCTGAGAATCTTTTCATCTGCAATTATATCCGCAATGTTAAAACGTTACGGAGTCTCACACAAGCTGGAGAAGTTATAAAACCTAGATCCCTCAGCTCTATCCACACACATTTTGAACTAGTCAAGGCTGTGTAAAAAAATGTGTGTTTAAGACATTCCTATATGGTGCTGTGTAAAAGATGTTGGACCAGGAGCACAAAGTAGAACCATTGCTCTCCTTGGAATGAAAGGGAGGAGAGTTTGCATCTTTGCATTTGGGTAGAGCATGACTCCCAAGTCATGGACAAGTGTCTGTGGAGCATAAGCCAGAGCTGAAGCCCTCAGGAATGTAACACTGATCACAAGGGTATCAGGGTACATGTAATAGCATCACGTCTACAGCCATGTCTAAGAAAGGAGGTCATGTCCTTTCTAGGCCCTTTTAGATTGTGAAGGAGTGTGCCATAGCAGAGATGGCTCAGTGGACACGCAAGTCGCAGAAATGTCTCCTAAATAGAGTGACAAGTCAGAAAAGTGCACATGGTATTGTCATCTGCTTTTACTAGGTTGAAGTACCACTGCATCATCCATTTTTCCACTTTCTAGAAACTGTAAAGAAATGGTTACTACAAGTAAAGAAACTCACATGAAAAACAACCCATGAGTTGGAATGGAAACAGAATCCAGAATCCTGATCATCAGTCATTGTTGTCCTTTGTTTCGTCTTGTCCTAAATTATTTCTATTTCTTTGTATTTTTTAATGTGAAAAATCTAGCAGACTATATACATTTTGGTTTTAAAAGGTCATAAACCTAATGTTGTATATAGGAGTAAACCCCTCGCCACACATCAACCCTAGGAAGTCTCACATTGTTAAAAGTTGTCAATCTAAAAACTGAAATATCTTAGGAGATGTGATTCTCTATCTGGGTCAGTTAAGCAGTCAGAAGAGGAAAATGTTTGTTTCAGTAGATCATTAGGACATGACCTGTCACAAAAAACATGATTCTTAATGTTACTTCCCTTTCTGTCTACCTTCTGGGCAGATTCAACAGCCCGAATTGGCCATGTGTGGTGACATGGGGCGCTCCTCACCTTGCTGCTGCCATGCTTCTTTTTGCTCACGGAGGGTGACCCTGGCTGCCCCGGGCTGGGAACAGAACTGGAGCCTGCTGAAGTAGGACCCGAGTGAGCGTGAGACCCTTTCTCCACAACTGATGACATGACCAGAGGTGACTGCTGGAGTGAGACTTTCTGCAGCTCTGCCGCCAACTGCTTGGGATCCACCCCTGGGGACTTTGCCTTATCCACTAGAACAAAACAAAAGGCTTTATGTCTTGGGTTCATATGTTGGACATACTATGGCACTGGTTGGTGTTCTAGGTAATGATACAACATTACTTAAGGACAAAGTTAAACTTTCAAAATCAAGTGTACACAATTGCAGTTTTATGTATCTATTTCTAGGGAAATCCAGAAGGCCAATATATGAGTGTTATGATGAATTACAGGGTCAATCTGAAGTTCTATTAAGTTTTAAGAAAAATATTTTGAATATTTAATCAAATAAACTGTGGGGATGACAAAACACCCCTATTTTATCTCCAAGAACTCATTTGCAAGAACACATATTTCCTCTCTTCTACATCTTCCATATTTTGTTCTTTATAGAGAAAATTTCACAGATTATCTATCTACCTATCTATCTATCTATCTATCTATCTATCTATCTATCTATCTATCTATCTATCTAGGACCTGGCTTGTATATTTCAGTATTCCTGATTTTGTAGTACCATTGTAATAACAACAGTAAAGGGTCAAGTTGTGCTGAAATAAAAAATAGTAACTAAAAGTTATGTAATTAAAAAGGAATGGCTCAAAAATTGCCTTCTCATGATAATTTAATATTTAATCAATGTAAAACATGAACTCATATAGTACCCATTTAACATAGATTTCTTGCCTAGTCTAACAGTTAAATATATGTTTCCCCAGAAAGCTATTAATGATGTCATAATCATAAACATGTATATAAAGCTATAATTTTGTTTGTATCTATGTTAATACAGGCTACTTCAGCATGTATCTCTTCTTCATGGTTGAAACCAGGTTTGTGTCACCTACCAGCTTTTGGTGGCTCGTGAAGTTCCAGGTGCTGAGGATTTTCGGAATCAGACAACATATTGAGGTCCCTAAAAATTAAGACAGGTTATTAAGAAAGACACCGAGGAAGCCTGAACCAAAAGGTGCCTTTTCCAATTGCCCTGATTTTATTTTCAGGAGGTCAATGAGAAGTGGTTCATGATATAAAGCAATTCCCAGGCATGCTCACCCTGCTCACCCAGTATGTATTAGCAATGGTATATATTAGCAATGTTGTTAAAAGTCAAAGCTGATAAAAATGATCATTTAAGGTGAAATCTTTATGAAATAAACACAAGACAATTCAAAATATTACACACATTTATAAACTCTACATGGGTTCTGGCCTTGTTTTAAATGAAATGTTTTAATAAAAGCACGAAGGGGAGAGAACTGTGACATAATCAGAAAGCGTCTAGCCTTAGCCTTTGATTCAGAACACAAGAATGCCATAAATCTTGTATTGACTTGATTTCCTACTTACTGAAAATCTGGCTGGCTGGCAAAGGTTCCACCTTAACAATTTTAAATTAAAAGAGACATGGATAGCCAAAAAATGGAAACAGAAAGATGGGGAAAAACTCACAGTCTTACACATATTTCTGCTTCCCCACTTTGCTGATTAATGATGCTCTGTACTTCTTCATATGTTTTAGAAGTTAAGGGGATCCCATTCCATTCCAAAACCTGCATCCCTAAAAGGAAAAATTTGGTTGTAAACTCAAACATGTGTACTTCATCAGCCTTAGTTCTCAGGGCACAAAAGACTTCCCGCTCGCTTTAAAAACCCAGATCAGCACACCATTTCCGAGAACACTGCTTCAGTGTTCTGCAGAACACTGTTAGAGTCAATACAAACTTACCTGGATGCATGGTATGTGTTTAAGACAACATGCAAAGTTCTGCTTTTGCAGACCTATGAATTCTTACCAAATACATGCATTCTATTCACACTTTCACTAAGAGAACCATAGAGAATACACATACAAGTAATTGCAACTATTGGCTTAAGTGTGCTGACTTCCACATTCTTTCATGGAATGGAGTGATTAAAAGTCAGTAGGATTGCCTCATAAAGATCTGCTCTTGATTCTGCCTAGATAAAGAACATTGTACTTGTATCTTCTATTTCACTGCAAATGTTTCTGAAGAGAATAATAAGAATGGTACAAGAAAGCCAGCTTTGTGGGTCTGTGACCTGTGCAATAGTAAAAAGCTCTGTATTTTGAAAATCTACTTTTTCATTTTTTACAGAATCTAATACATTATGTTCCCTTCCTTCCTGGTCAAGGCATTTCATTTATACCACCTACATGAGAAGACAATTTGTACAAAAAGAATATAATAATATTTAAGATTTAAAACATTTTTACATGAAGTTTTTTGGTTCATTTTGTGAGTTGTCAAAATTACCTAAGAGTACATATTTGACTTGGCTCACATGAAGCTGATATGTTCATGAAAATCATCTAATAGGGTGCCCAAATATTTGTAAATGTTATAAGATTTACCCTAGAGAATATGACAGTATGGCATGGCATAGTGAATGAAAACTAATTACTGAACTATTATATCTTTAATAAACTTCACACTCAGTGTAATTCACTCTTGCTTACTTCAGCACCAGTTCAGTGGAAAATTGTAAATATTACCATATTTACAATTGGCTGTGCTTTTAAGTTTTAATGGTATTATATCCATTGGAAGATGTGTTACCAGTTGCAATTAAGTGAAGGAAATGCTTTTATACTATAGTGGAGTAACAGAAGAAGTCTATCAAAAGGCTCAGAGTAACACAAAGGCTTTTCTTTAACTTACTCCAAGAAAACTTTACCTTCAGATGGGTCTTAGGATTATTTCAACTGTCCCAGCTGTTGTACACAGAAAATAATATACACACATAAGACAATGATACTAAGAATAACTCGGCACAGTGAAAGCACAATGCAAAGGATTTTTATTTTTATTTTTATTATTTTTATTTTTTTTAATTAATTTATTCTTGTTACATCTCTATGGTTATCCCATCCCTTATATCCTCCCATTCTCCCCTCCATCCCATTTTCCCTTTATTCCCCTCCCCTATGACTGTTCCTCAGAGGGATTACCTCCCTCTGTATATGCTCATAGGGTATCAACTCTCTTCTCAGTGACCTGCTGTCCTTCCTCTGAGTGCCACTAGGTCCCCCCCTCCAGGGGACATAGTCAGATGTGAGGCACCAGAGTACTTGAGAAAGTCAAATCCCTCTCTCCACTCAAGTGTGGAGACTGTCCTGTCCGTGGGCTAGATCAGGGTAAGGGTTTAAATTTTACCGCCTGTATTGTCCTTGGCTAGGGCCTTAGTTTGAGCGGGACGCCATTACCCAAATCTGCCTATCATAATGTTCTACTTGTAGGTTTCTAGGACCCACTGGATCCTTCTACATTGTTATTCTCCCATTGTTCTCTCATCTAGAGTCCCAATAGGATTTCCTCACCTCGGTCCCACTTTCCTGGTAAGGGAAAGCTTTCATGGGACATGCCCATTGCACAAAACTCAAATCCAAGTGGATTAAAGACCTCAACATAAAACCAGAGACACTAAGTCACTTAGAAGAAAAAGTGGGGAAGAGCCTGGAACATATTGGCACAGGAGACAACTTCCTGAACAGAACACCAACAGCCCAGGCCTTAATGTCAACAATTAATAAATGGGACCTCATGAGGCTGAGAAGCTTCTGTAAGGCTAGAGACACGGTCAAGAGAACAAAGCGACAGCCTACAGACTGGGAAAAGATCTTCACCAACCCTACATCTGACAAAGGTCTAATATCCAAAATATATAAAGAACTCAAGAAATTAAACACCACCAAACCAAATAACCCAATTGTGAAATGGGGCTTGGAACTAAACAGAGAATTCTCAACAGAAGAATATCAAATGGCTGAGAAACACTTAAAGAAATGCTCAACCTCCTTAGTCATCAGGGAAATGCAAATCAAAACAACTCTGAGATTCCATCTTACACCCATCAGAATGGCTAAGATCAAAAACTCAAGCGACACCACATGCTGGAGAGGATGTGGGGAGAGAGGAACACTCCTTCATTGCTGGTGGGAATGCAAACTAGTACAACCACTTTGGAAATCTATCTGGTGCTATCTCAGAAAACTGGGAATAGGGCTTCCTCAAGACCCAGCTATTCCACTCCTTGGAATATACCCAGAAGATGCACCAGCACACAGCAAGAAAATTTGCTCAACCATGTTCATAGCAGCCTTATTCATAATAGCCAGATCATGAAAACAGCCTAAATGTCCCTCAGTAGAAGAATGGATAAAGAAACTGTGGTACATATACACTATGGAATACTACTCAGCTATTAAAAACAAGGAATTCCTGAAATTTGTGGACAAATGGATTGAGCTAGAAATGATCATAATGAGTGAGTTAACCCAGAAGCAGAAAGACTCAAATGGTATATACTCACTTATATCTGCATACTAACAAAGGATTTTTAAAAGCCAGAATGAAAACCTACATTTATTCTGAATGGAAAACTTCATTCGGGAATAATTTAAATATTAACTCTTCATGTTTCTACAGAATCATAATTCATGGAAATAATCAAAGGTCTATTTTTTTCTATTGTGTTTGCCTGTTCAGTCTAAAAAAATATTTTAGAACAAAGGGGACACTGGTAAAACTTAATTGTCTAGTGAAATAAAAATGCATCTATATTGTCATTGTCATATATTGTTTATCAGATTCTTGCCAAGATACACACTTTTAACTTGGGGATCTGCTATGTCCCAGGACATTCACCTGAAAGTTTGCACCCATATTTTTTCATGTTATCCTGTGCATTTGTGAAAGCTAAAAATATTCTATGAATTCCTGTGTCCTGGCCTGGTACTCATGCTGATGTACTATGAAATGGGCCACTATTTTCATCATAATTATTTAATGTTTCCCATTCCAATGCTTCTCACTTCTTGTAAGAGAATGAAATTTCACTAGCATTCATTTCATAAAACATTTATAGAACTATGAGTTAAACATCATGTAATTTCAAAACAATATATTTGATTCAAAACACAAACAAAATGAAGGATAGTAATCACAGAATCATCTCAGTAGTTACATAAAGGAAATTAGATAATATTTTAACAGCCTTTAATTGGTATAGGAGAAACGTATGTTATCACAGTTTGAAATATTTATAATAAGCCAGTGGTTAATGTTAAAATGAATAAAAAAGGCTGAGCAGTTCTCTCTGTGATCTGAATAGAGCAAGGGTGCCCATCCGTGGCATGTTTACTCAGCATAGGTCTTTAAGTGCTAGTTCAGGCAATCATGCAAAGGAAAGAAAGGAAAGGCAGCAGGACTAGGAAACAGCAGTCAGACTCTCACTGTTCACACACACACAATCTTACAACCAGAGAGCCACGAAAGCGTTACTCAATAACTTTTTA
>OU015744.1:122311971-122322512 GCA_907169655.1 Acomys percivali | reverse complement strand
GTGTGTGTGTGTGTGTGTGTGTGTGTGTGTGTGTGTGTGTAAGCCATGATAATCATGTAAAGGTGACAACTTGTGGCACCTGGTGTCCTCCTTCACCCAAACACAAAAGAAATTTCCTTTTCTCAGCACCAAAGAGAACTTTCTCCAAAATTCACTATATAGTTTGTCATAAAGAAAGCCTCAAAAGATAGAAGAAAACTTAAATAACCCCTATATCTTATAAGACCACCATGGATTAAAGCTGGATTTCAACAACAACAAAAACAACAGAAAGCCTACAAATTTATGGAAACTGAACAATTTTCTAAGAAATGACTACTGGATTAGGGGAGAAATAATAAAATTAAAGACTCTCTAGGAAAAGAAGGTACAACATACACCAAATTTACGGGGCACAATTAAAATGAGTGGTAAGAGGAGTGTTCATAGTACTAGGTGCCTTCATAAAGAAATTGGAGAGACCTCATACTAACAATTTAAAAGCACACCTGAAAGCTCTACAATAAAAAGAAGCAAACACACTCAAGAAGATCACATGGCCTGAAATAATTAAAATTAAGGTTAAAAAAACAGAAACAAAACACACTACAAAGTATCAACAAAACTAAGAGCTGGTTCTTTGAGAAAAATCAACAAGATAGAGAAATCCTTAACCAAACTAACTAAAAGCCAGAGAGACATATCCAAGTTAACAAATTCAGAAATGAAAGAGGACATTGAAACAGACACTGAGGAAATCATAAGGTCATACTTCAAAAGCTGTATTCCTCAAAATTAAAAAGTCTAAACAAAATGGACAATTTTCATGATAGATACCTCTTACCAAAGTTAAATCAAAATCAAATAAATAACTTAAATAATCTATAGGCCCTAAGAAAATAGAAGCAGAGATTAAAAGTTGCCCACCCACCCAGCCCCCAAAAAAGCCCAGGGCCAGATGGTTTTAACACAGAATTCTACCAGATTTGCAAAGAAGAGCTAATACCAATATTCCTCAAACTGTTCCACAAAACATAACCAAAAGGAACCTAGTATAGCTCATTCTTTGAAGTCCCAGTCACCCTAATATTTAAACCAAGTACATAAAGATTCAACAGGGAAAGAGAACTTCAGACCAATCTCCCTTATGAACAATGATACAAAAATACTCAATAAAATGCTTGAAAACAAAATCCAAGAGCACATCAAAAACATCATCCACTATGAAGTAGGTTTCATTCCAGGAATGTAGGGTGGTTCAACATAAGAAAATCCATCAAAGTAATCCACTGTATAAACAAACTGAGAGAAAATAAACCACATGACCACCTCATTAGATGCTGAAAATGCCTTTAACAAAATCAACATCCTTTCATGTTAAAAGTATGGAGATATCTGGGATACAAATACTGCACATAAATATAATAAAGGCAATATATAACAATCCAATCACCAACATAAAATTAAATGAAGAGAATCTTAAAGCAATTCCACTAAAATCAGGGACACACTCTCCATATCTATTCAATATAGTACTTAAAGTTCTAGCTAGAGCAATAAGACAATTTCAAGTCTTAAAGAAATGTTCAGTATTGTTGGTCATCAGGGAAATACAAATCAAAATGCCTCTGAGATTTCTTTTTTTTTAAATCTTTTTTTAAATTAATTTATTCGTATTACATCTCAGTTGTTAGCCCATCCCTTGTATCCTCCCATTCCTCCTTCCCTCCTGCTTCCCCCCCTACTCCCCTCCCCTATGTCTGTGACTGAGGGGGACCTCCTCCCCCTGTATATGCTCATAGGGTATCGAGTCTCTTCTTGGTGACCTATTATCCTTCCTCTGAGTGCCACCAGGCCTCCCCATCCAAGGGACATGGTCCAATATGGGGCACCAGAGTTTGTGTATCTTTTTTTTTTTATTGAGTGTCTGAAATGGCCTCATGATATAATCATCATATATTAGGAGCCCAAACAAGATAATAATAGTCTTGGCCCCCCGCCCATGTTTCAAGATCTGAAGACGAAAATGGCCTCTGAGATTTCATCTTATACCAGGCAGAATGGTTAAGATAAAAAACTTAACTGATTGTACACACTGGTGAGGAAATGTAGCAAAGGAAACACTCCTCCATTGCTGGTAGGAAAGCAAACTTATACAACTACCTTGAGAATCAATTTGATAGAGTCTCAGAAAATTGGGAAAAGATATACCCATAGGCCCAACTATACCACTCTCTGTCATGTACCTAAAAGATGCTCCACCATACCACAAGGACACTTGTTAAACTATCTTCATAGCAGCTTCATTCATAACACCCAGAAACTGGAAACAATCTAGATGTCCCTCAACTGAAGAATGGATAAATAAAATGTGGTACATTTACACAATGAAATATTACTCAGCTATTAAAAACAAAGTCATCATGAAATTTGTAGGCAAATGGATAGAACTAGGAAAGATAATTCCTAGTGAGGCAACCCAGACTCAGGAAGACAAACATGTGATGGTCTCACTTTTAAGTGGATATTACCCATAATGAACAGTATAACCGTCTACAAACCATAGACCCAAAGAAGCTAATTAACAAGGAGGCCCTAAGGGGAATTCTTGAGTTTCACTGAGAAGGGGAAATAGATTAGACATTGGAGTGAATAGAGGGAGGGGGCTGCATAGTGGAGGAGGTGGGAATGGGAACAAGAAGGATGAAGTGAGGGGACAACAGAAGATGATATTATTGTAAGAGAAAACTAGAATGGGGTGCATCTCTAGTATGATTTAGAAACCTAGGACAATGGAAACTCCCAGGAATCTATGAGCATGACCCTAGATAGACTTCTAGAAACACAGGATATGGAGCCTGAATTGGCCCTCTCCTGTAACCAGGCAAGACTTCCAATGAAGATATTGGGACTCCAACCCAAACACAGAATCCCGCAATTTGTCCTGCCCACAAGATGTTCAGAGATAAAAGATGGAGCAGAATTTGGGGGAAGAACTAACCAATGACTGGCCAAGCTTGGGGACCAAGTCATGCGAGGAAGCCTACTCCTCACTCTATTAATGGTGTGCTGCTTTGCTTGCAGACAGGAACCTAGCATAACTGTCATTGGATAAGCTTCACACAGTAGTTGATGGAAACAAATGCAGAGACACACATCCAAACATCAGGTAGAGCTTGGAGAATTCCATTGAAGAGGGAGACAAAGTAGTGAAGGAGCCAGAGATGTGAAGGACATCCAGAAAACCTACAGAATCAACTAACCTGGGCCCATAGGTACTCATAGAGACTGTACTGCCAGCCAGAGAGCATGCATGAGGCTAACCTAGGCCTTCTGCATATATGCAACAGTTGTGCATGTGGGTCTCCCTCGGGTAGTCCTAAAGTGGGAGCAGGAGCTGTCTCTGACTCGGTTGCCTGCCTTAGGATCCCGTTCTCCTAACTGGGATGCCTTGCTTGGCCTCAATAAAACAAGATGCAAGCCTTGTCATACTGCAATTTGATATGTCAAGGATGGTTGATATCCATGATAGGCCTCCCCTTCTCTGAGGAGCAGGGGAGGAGGGATGGAAGGAGGCAGAGGGAAGGTGAGAGGGGTTGACTCGGAAGGGAAGTTTTGATGGGAATGTAAATAAATAATTTAAAAAGAAAAAAATATTCTGAAACATTTCACTAACATTTTCATAAAAATAATTGAAATAACTCTCTTTGACGTAGTAGGAATAAAGACTCAAAAACAACTGAATCTCCTGTCAGAAGCTAGGGTCCCTTTATACATATCTTGTAGATATTAAACTATACTGAGTCCACTGAGGGCACATTACTATTATTGACTCATCTGGACTAGTAGGGGTTTAATCATTCATTAATTTTGGTAAGACTTTTTTTTCTTGTGAGAATCTTATTTAAATTAATGGTGTCATTGGAACTAAAATAATTTTCTTACTGAGAAGTTAGGATGTGCTTCCAAAATATGTCAGTTTGACATATAGAAAATATAAGGAAGAAATATACTACTATTTTCATACTAAACTGAGTAACAAGTGCTTTAGGATAAATTATGTGGTGACAGGCATATTTCATCATGATTACCTTCTTCTTGTCATAGGTAGAATTTTTGACTTGCTTCTTATTAATATGACCTACCTAAACTGATATACAGCCAGCATTGTGGTTGCATATATTAAAAGAAATGCTGTGGGACTCTTCTGGATAAGGTTGAGGTCTGACTTCTCTGGAGAGCCATTTCTGCACGTGATCTATGTTGGTGGACTCCATTTTCTCGAAGGGTTCTCATTCTACCTGATCTGATATCACCAGATCTTGTAAGAAGCATCACACGGCACTCAGGGAATATTACAAGCCTTACCCTTTCTTGATGAGGAACTTCGCCAATAATCACAGGGAATTCCTGGAGGTACACCACCCTATGCTGTGATCCTCTCCTATAGCAAATGATCTCTAATCCTACCTAAAAGTCATCCCCTCACACATATGATAATTAAGTAGTTTTCTCCTTCTTGTGATAAGGCCCCATGTTAGTGACTGTAAATGAGGCACTGTTACCACTGTATGCAGATTAACTATCCTGGCTCCCTTAGCCCTAGCAAATCAGAACATTCACTCTTAAAACAACTCCTCACTCCTCAAGGTTTATAAATAAAGGTTTGCTGGCTTGCTGGAGGTGCTCACTTTTGTGCTTGCTTGCTCATCATTGCTCCACCATGACCATTGTAGACTCCATTTATTCCTGGGGGAATTGCCAATAGATGCCCAGAGGTCAAGGCAGCAATAGTGAAACTGCTTTTGCAGCTGCTGGGGCCTGCATCACCACTGCTGCTAGCTTGGTACTGACCCCCTCCCCTGGTGAGACTGGGAATGTGGCCTAGTGCCCAGTTGACTTGCCTCACCCTAAAGCATTGCAGTTGCCCCTGAGTGAGAAACAAGCTCTTGAGACCTTTGCTCTCAAGGTCTCCAGTTCTCATACAGAGGCAAGCAGCCCTCAGGATGTGGGACCCAGGCTATCCACCAGCAGAAAAATCTTAGCAATCCTGGATGACTGTCCTGCAGGACTTCCAATGTAAGCTGTTTCTATGAGAGGCCCTGAGTGAGGGACATTTGGCACAGGACTGAGGACACTTTCTAGATGACAAGAGTGGTCCCTCTTAACAGCCATGAGGATGAACTAGAATTCAGACCTACAACATTAAGGAGCTAACTTTCACAATTCTCTGCTTGAGGATAGAAGAAGCATCCCATTTTTAGAGAGGAACAAAGCATAGAATATAGATTTGCAAGGTCATAAGTACACTGCCCATTTAAGCCAGGAAAATGTTGGCACAGTTAATGTATATTGCTTCAAATATTACTCAGTTAGTTATGCAGTAATAAGAAACCACTAATATGAGAATAAAAGTTGTATTTTTAGCATTCTGTGCATGAACATGTGCTAAATATTATCTTGTTATCAAACCTTGCAGAATATTAATATTTATAGTACTTCGAAGGCAGCGAGGAACCAATGTTAGAGAATGGAAATGAAAAGGAAAATGAGCTATGAAAAATAATCTTCTGGCCTTTGTAACAGGCTCATTTTCACAATGTTGGGATTCTGGAACAACAGGAGCAGTGATCACCTACCATTTACACAATGGCACTAAACAGAATTCATGTGTACTTCAGCTGATGCCTTCCCAAGTGAGACTAAAGCATCAATGTTAATAATGTTGAAAATAATATGTGAATCTTTTAACTGATTCATAGCATATGCCTTTAGAACCGCATGGTCTCATTAGACTTTGAAGCAAAGGAGCAGGAAGAAACCCTTCTTTCCTTCTTACATGTGAAGAAATAAGGCTTCGCTGACATATACTGGAAAGGAGTAGAGTCCATAGTCTTAATCCATGTGAATGACATAGTTGTGAATTTTCTGCCTAGTTTTGGGTTTTAAGGAATCATTCTGAAAGTATCATGGCCACAACCTCTACTCAGTTGTTGACGGTGAAGGGAGCGATATCCATGAGATCATCAAAAGGAGAAATTACTAAGATATGAAAACAACAACAATGATAACAAATAATTTGAGAGCCAGACTGTCAGTGAAGACTGAGAAGAAATATTCATTGCTTACGTAGCCCACATGTTATTGTGCACAGATAAATTTAGAATGGGTTAAATGATTTGGATTGATTATGATGTTGTCAGTGTAATTTCTATTTTTCAACTGCTACAAATATTTTAGGGCATGCTCATGCTCATGAAAATGCATATTTTTGAAATGATAGGTTTTACCATTCCATTACAACATGACATTTGTATAGATATATTAAATTAATAAGTATACAGATGACTATTTCAGTGGTTTAGTTTGACAATCTGTAAGTGTAAATGAGTACATGCTTAAAGGCCTGGTGATAAAATTTCCCAGTAGCCACATTTTTGTGTGATAAATTGAGAGACTGATGTATTCACAGAAGTTCTAAAGTTGCTGACTCACGTAAGTATATAAATAAAACTCAGGTGTCCAGACTATTTTTATACTACAGATTGAAACTCCTCTTTTGTTATTTCTCTGCATTAAGTGGGTGATAAAAAATGCAACCAGTCAGTTTTCCATGCCTTTTTTGAGTGGTGCCATGCCATCCTGTTCATACCGGACTCTATCACACTGCAAAATACAAGCCAACATAATCTCAATCATTACCTAAGTTACTTGTGGTCTAGATATTTTATTATAAAAATAAAGGGAACAGAGACAGGTATTTGTACCTGGAGCAGGATGCTGCTGTGATAAATTTGACTGTGTGGCTCTTATAATATTGAAGTGATTTTGTGGGAGAGTTGGGAATTTGGATTGGAAAACTGTTAAGTGAGGTGGATACAGATTAGTGGGACATTTTTGTAGCAGCTTGGAAGTTGTGGCGTGCTGAGAATTAAGTGAACCGTTATGGCCCAGTTCCTAAAGTCATAGCGGAGAACAAGAACTTTATCAGCATTAAAAAAAAATCTGGCTACATTCTGCCTGGGTCCTAAAAAATTGCAAAAGGCTAAATTAAAATATAAAGTACTAAATTTTTGTCACACAAATTTTTAAGAGGTTGCCCTGTTATCCTTGTTGGTCATAGAAAATTCATTTTGGAGTGATCAATGGTTAATGCAGAGAATCATAAGTGGTAAAATACTCATAAGTGACTATGAATGTACACCATATGAAGTACTGTATACTCCAACCTCCTGTCCAAGGATTCAAGGATCATTTGTGGTAAGGGAGAAAGAAAGAATATATGATCCAGAGAATTAGAGAAGAATGAAGTAAGGTTATGTATTCTGAGCATTATATAGTTGTTACACACATGTACTTATAATAGGTGTGGTGACATACATGAGACCAGAACAAGATCAAGGCAGTCAAAATTCTGGCATGGATGTGTGAGAGGCTTGCTGAAGCCTTTAGTCAAGGAGCTATTGGCAACTGATGGCTGCTCAGGGAAGAGAATGCCATTTTTCTTTGGGGTATGGCTACTGATAGATAGCCTATGCTCTAGTGGATGCTTCATAAACATAGGCATATTGACAGAATTAATTGGGTTATAAAATACCAAAAGACATGAAGTGGGCAGGGAGAATAGGCATAGGCACATGGACATAGCTAATTGAATTATAAAACAAAGACATAAGAGTGGGGGGAATGTATTGGTCTTGAAATGGTTTGAATGAAAAATGCCCTCCACCACCTGCTGTATTTGAATACTTATTGACACTATTTGGTGGAGGGTATGGACCTGTTAGGATATAGTCTAATTGAAGAAGGATGTATATTGCTGCAAGATGGTTTTGAGACTATGTAGTCTTGCTTCACTTCTAGTTCACTCTCTGGGTTTTCTGTGAGACAACATGTGACAAGCCACCTTCCTGCTCTGGCATGTCATTGCCATGCCTTTCTAGCCCTTATGCACTCTCATACTGCAACCATAAGCCACAATAAACTCGTCGTTCTAAAAGTTGCTCTTGCTCATGGAAATTTATGATATCATGAGAGAAGTAACCCCTAAAGAAGGTATCTGAAGGGAGTTTGAAGGTTCATATGTGTAGGAGGCATTGTATTTATGTATGATAATTTCAAATAATAAATTAAAATATTGAACAAAGAATTGCTGGAAAAAACTTAATATCTATGCATCATAACAAAATAGTCAAAGAATTTATCTTTGTAAGAACATGTGAGATGTGAACTCTATGCCATTATTAGGTAATTTTCAGAGTATAAAATGTATATGTCAACTGCATTACAGTGTACTTTCAAGTCTTACTATGTATATGTGCCCATGTGTTTTCAAACATAGAGAGAAAAGGATGAAAACATAAGATATAAAATTAAGATGGTTCTCTTTTTAGCTTTATACATTATATCACTGTCATCTACAGTAAGGGAATTATAGTAAATATGTATGTAAACATGTATCCATACCCTTAAATGTATAAGAAGGTTGAATGTATATAATTGTGGACATTTAAAGATTATAAGTTGAGAGTTAGATGAGCATTTTGACTTTGAAATTTGCAGCCAAAGGGAAAGTAAATATACAGTCTTCATAAGAAAATGAAATGTAGTTTTCATATTTTATTAGCATAAAATATGGACATTAAATATAGAGAAAATTTTATATCTAGTTTGTGAACATATTTAGATATTCAGAAATGGTTTAATGCAAATATTGATATTCATATAGTCATTGTTACATGCTTTATTTCAAGTATTTTGTAAGTACTTGGAAACAGAATTCTACCTGGGGACTTTTAACATTTTGAATCAAGACTGAATCATAGTCTTTATGGTATACCTATTTGTTGTCCCTACACTAAGATTTAACAGCTACAGAAAATGATTAAATAATTTTTAATATTTTTATTATTTGGAAGTAGGACATAAGAATTTTGTTGGTGATAATATATTTAACTTATCTATTGATCAAAACATTACACATTCAGAAAAAATGCAAAAAGTCATACGAATCGTTTTAGATTTATCTTTCTAGACTTTGAATATAAATGTAGCTTCTGGTGTCCTTCACTGCTTGTTGAGAGTGGATATAAATGTATAAATCACTTCCACTTATACTTTTTGAATTTTTCTTGCAGACAGAAAAACTCTCTTCCGCTCATCAAACAAAGTAGATTTTATTTTACACCAGACAGAGTTGCCTAAATCAATTAAATAACTGACAGATCATGTTGCCGACTGTGTGGTACAAGGAGAACACTCGTCTGTTGCTGGTGGGAGGTGCAAACTTGTACAGAAGCTGTGGAAGTCAATGTGGCAGTTCCTCAGGAAGCTAGGAATAGATCTACCTCAGGATCTATTCTCAAGGGATAAAGCCTGGAAGCTTCTCTAGCATCCCATACATGCAAAGGCTACTACATCCTCCTATGGAAACTCTTGAACAACCATGTTCATTTCTGCCTTATTCATAATATCTAGAAACTGCAAACAGGTAGATGTCTGTCAGTGGATGAATGGGCAAAGAAAATGTGGTACACTTAACAATGGAATATTATTCAGTCATTTAAAAATGAAATCCTGAAATTCTTAGGCAAATAGATGGAGTTACAAGAAATTATTGTGAGTAAGGTAACCCTGACCTCCAAAGACAAATACACTATGTATTACCTTATATGAAGATGCTAGCTGTTAAGTCTTTAATAAGCAGGCAATAGTCTTCATAACCACAGAGGTAAGGTACAGAGTAAGGAGCTGGATGGAAGAGATGGACATCCCTAGATAGGGGGAATAAAATATTTATGGATGTACAAATTGAGTAAGACTCAACAGGAAGATCAAATGGAGAAGGGTAAGAAAGAGTGAGTGATGGTAGGACAGTTAAACTGAGGTCCACTTGAGGAATTGTATGGAAATATAATGTGTGTGTGTATATATATATGAAATGGCCAAATAATTGGGGTTAAGGGCATTTAATAAAGATGTTGGACAAGGAGGAATCATGAGAACCAACAAAATAACTCAGGCTATTGTCAAGGCTGTCAGACACTTTCCACAAACTGATGGGAAGGCCCATGGTGAAGACAACACCCAGAAGACTCATTGAACATGGAGTAGTCAAGCTGGTGTCCACAGAAGTATTTCACCCTACTGATTAATGTTCAGGGAACTGTAAGGTATACTACATGCTACCAAAGAAAAAAGGTACATGACAGCCTAGATACAAATCCTTTCATTTTCAATGATGTGCTACCTACTAAATGCACAATTCCAACAGTGGCACAAAGCTTATGAGAGTAACAACCAAAATCTGACTGGATTTAAGGTCTACTCTATGAGATAAGACATATCCACAAGACTAAGAGGCCAAGAAACTGAGATAAAGTAGGCCAGACACCTATGGGAAAACCATATACCACTGTTTTGTTGAAACTATGTATATAAACATATTACTTTTAAGGCCAGGTCTCATGCCCAGTAGATGGCTAACATAAAATGAACTCAATGGCGCGCGAGCGTGTGTGTGTGTGTGTGTGTGTGTGTGTGTGTGTGTGTGTGTGTGTGTG
>OU015744.1:122294863-122311961 GCA_907169655.1 Acomys percivali | reverse complement strand
GTGTGTGTGTGTGTGTGTGTGTGTGTGTGTGTGTGTGTGTGTGTGTGCTCTTTGTCTCATAATACTTTGTTCATGAATTACAAAATATATCTAACAGGTTGTTTGAATTTGTATTATGTTTTCCAGTTTTGTGTTTTTATGGAATTTCTGTGTACTTGAACATGTGTGTATATGTGTTCTTGTGCTTTTTTCCTTGGCTCATTTCCTTGTTTGTTTTGTCCTATTCTAGTTTCTTTTTGTTTTATTTATTTTTATTACTATTTATATTCTGTTGATTTTCTAAGGACAGAGAAAAAAGCGCGGGATTCACATGGAAGAGGAAGAGAGGAAAATTGGGAAGAATTGGGGAAGGAGAAATTGCAATAACATTGTATGGAAAAACATCTATTTTTAGTAAAAAATAGAAAAAGATATACATTCTGAAACTTTCACAGTAAAGTGCCAGATTCATTATCCATTTAAAATGAATGAGAAGGTGGAATGGGGCATAAGGCTTTTCCAAATTTCTTTACATATGCCCTTATCAATGACCAGAATGTATGCATGATGGGAAGTAAGGATGATGGTTAGAAACACCTATTAGGGAATAGTATGTCTGTGGTTAACAGCAAATTCAGGAATGGAAATGTGTCCTCGTGTGAAAGAGAATTATAACAATTATATTTATAACAGTTTTATGAGATATAGCTTCTTTGGTCTGTGGCTTATAGTACGATTATTTGGTACTATATGGCTAATAACCACCTACAACTGAGAATATACCAAGTGTGTCTTTCTGGGTCTGGGTTACCTCAATCAGGATGATAGTTTCTAGTTTTATCATTTGCCTGCAAATTCCTGATGTTCTTGTTTTTAGTAGTGATTAGCATTCCATTGTGTAAGTGGCCCAAATTTTCTGTGTCCATTCTTTGGTTGAGGGGCATCTGGGTTGTTTCCAGTTTCTGTCTATTACGAATAAAGTTGCTGTGAACATAGGTGAGCAACTGTCCTTGTGGTATGGTGGAACATCTTTTGGGTATATGCCCCGGAGTGCTATAGCTGGGTGTTTTTTTTTCCTCTTAATGTATTCTTTTTTTAAATAGCTGGGTCTTAAGGTAGATCTATTGCCAGTTTTATGAGAAAGCTTCATATTGATTTCCACAGTGATTGTGCAAGTTTGCACTCCCACCAGCAATGGAGGAGTGTTCTTCTTGCTTCACATCCTTTCCAGCATATGCTCTCACTTGAGTTTTTAATCTTTGCCATTCTGACAGGTATAGGGTGGAATCTCAGAGTCATTTGGGTTTGCATTTCCCTGATGACTAAGGAGGTTGAACACTTCTTTAAGTACTTCTTGGCCATTAGAGATTCCTCTGTTGAGAATTCTTGGTTTAGCTCTGTTCCACATATTTTTTGATTATTTGGCTTGTTGGTGTGTATTTTACTCTACTTATAATAAATGGAGGGATAAAGATGGACAGAGATTGAGGGAATGGGCAACCTATTGAGATGCCTAAATCTGAGACCCACCCTATAGAAGAGAGCCAACTCCTGCACTATTAAATATACTCTGCTATGCTTGCAGACAGGATTCCTTGAATAACTGTCCTCTGAGAGGCCCCACACATCGGCATGTCAAGACAGATGCTGAGACCCATAGCTAAACATTAGGGAGAGCTTGGAAAGTTCTGTGGAAGAGTGGGGGGAAAGATAGAAGGACCAAGAGGAGACAAGAACGCCATAAGGTCACCAACAGAGTCAGCTAACCTAGGCCCTTTGGTACTTACCGAGACTGAAGCACCAACCAACGAGCATGCATGGTCTAGACCTAGGCCCTGTGCACATATGTAACTGATGGGGATCTTGGTCTTCATGTGTGTCCACTAGTAAGTGGAGCAAGGGCTGTCTCTGACATGGACTAGATTGCCTACTTTTAGATCACTTGCCCTTGGCTTGACTGCCTTGTTACACCTCAGTGGAAGAAAATACACTTAATCCTGATTCTACTAGATGTGGCTCAGTAGGTGAGTGAGTGAGGGGTTTCCCCTCTTCTGAGGAGAAGGAGAGAGGGGAAAGGGGGAAAAGGGTAGGAGGGTGGGACCTAGAGGAGAGGAGGGACTATGATTAGGATTTAAAATGAGCAAATAAATTTAATTTAAAAGAGAGAGATAGCTCAGGCATTGCAGGCCCTCTCTCTGTAAAGTTTACAAATCTGTGTTGTTTAGTGTTTCCAAATCATTGGTGTTTATATAATTTATGTACAGGCATCAACATAGTCAGTATAGAAAGAAACTTCTAAAAAAGAAACTATATAACTTTTAGCCATCACTCACCTACTCTCCAGTCCACTTTTGTTTTAAGCTTTTATTTATTTGTCTATAGACATTTTATTCTATCATTTCCTATCTCCAGACTCATAGAACATATAGACTCTAGGCCTTGATTTCTTCGACTAAGTATAATGTTTCCAAAACTCTTTCAAGTCACAGTGTGAATTAGTCATGCATTCCTAGTACACAGTAAGTAATATCCACTCTATGGATGTACAGTCCAGCCTCACAACAAGAAAAAAACATTCTGAGAACTACACTGCTAGGGAATTTTTTTGACCCTTTATAGTGTATACTTAAATATTATATGTGGTGATATCTTTTCTTGAACCCCTACCATGTATTGCAGTTTGCCATTTAATGAGGCTTCTTGGTGCAGTGCATGACACCACCTAATTATATATTCAGGCAGGCATCGACATTCTGGTTGCTTTCTTATAAAGATCTATAACAGTGTCAATTCAAGTATTCTTAAAAGCCTGGAAATATTTCAGTTATAGTGATTATATGTTAAAACTTTGTTTTAATGTGTTTCAATTTGTATTATTAAGCAATGGGCAAGGGCTTGTATTTGTGGGGTTTCCAATCATGGCAGAATTGCCAGACCATACCATTATGTTCTGAGGCAGAAGTAAGCAATGAGTTTTGCTCACTTGGCACTTGTCAAACATTACCCACCCACTGTGTCTCAGTGCTCTAAACCATGCAATGCTGAGAAGAATAAAAAAGGGGCTTTGAAATATCATAGATAATGAAAAACTTATTTTAATTCAACATTAAATTGAATTTCAAAATGTTAAATAAGTAACATTTTCAGTCACGTAAATTTCTTATTTACACCTCAAATTTAGGTTATTCTTTAAAATTAAGTCCATGGATATAGACTTAGCTAATGTGGCCATTAACTAACCCAGGGTTAATCATAACAACTCTAATCTGTCAAAGACTACATTCCATTTGGTTCTCTATACTATATTAACTTTATACAATTTTTATTATTAGAGGAATCATTAAGTATTTCATAAAAGTTTTTTAAAAATGAAAGTTATGGAAGGAGGCATGCTGTCTCAGGAAGAGTTTAGAATCTCTGTTCTGTTCTCACAAGGTAGACATTAACTCTCTTTAAAATTCTAAGAATGCCATTATTTTCCTTGGGAGTCCTGGAAATGATAGAGTGCTGTGCTGCTTCTTTCCAGATTTCTGAGATTTCTCAGAATTCTGTTGTGCCTGTGAATCAGTTTGACCAGATACCTAGAACTACTATTGTGTAGCTGATGATTCGTTCTTTTGGAGCACAGGGAGGTTTGTTAGGTCTGCAACTTTCTTTGTAGGCCTATAAAATACATATTTCAATGGAACATTTAGGCATTATTGCTTATGAGAATCTTACATTAGAACAAATTTCAATAGATTACTCATTTGTGTTTTATTTAAATTTAAGTGCCATAAGACTGTACAGTCAAAAGCAGTTTTTTTAGATGACTAAAAATACAAATATGGTATTTTTACTAGTATATCAAGACATATGTCATGATTGAAGGCCCGTTTGATAGTCTACCTTCTGTTCCATCTTGGAGAATACGTCATATGCATCTGAAATAAAAAAGAACACTCTGCTTTTGGTTTGCAAGAGCTTGTAGTTATACTATGTCTAAATGCTCTTCATGTCCTCAATTTTGTTGATGATTATTTCTGTAATTATTCTGTCATTGAAAATGTCACAATGAAGTCTTCACCTATAACTACATTAATTTTAACAAAGATTATTTCATATATTTAAGGGCTCTGATGTTTAGTACAAGCATGTTTGTAAGCATTACATATTCCTGCTGAATTCTCTCAATTTTTCAATCGAATTTTTATATCAGCTCTTGCCTTTGTCTGTGATGTCTATTATTAATTACTTCTGTCACATTTGGTGAATATATGAATGAAATTCAATTTTCAAT
This sequence comes from Acomys percivali, assembly GCA_907169655.1. Lineage (NCBI taxonomy): Eukaryota > Metazoa > Chordata > Mammalia > Rodentia > Muridae > Acomys > Acomys percivali. The sequence continues at coordinate 122,307,703 of OU015744.1, read as the reverse complement.
CATTTTATTTTCAATGTATTTCATTTCTTGGATCTAAGCTTAATACTTTGTAGATAGCACATTGTTGTATGTGTTATTTTACAAATACCTTTGCTAGTATGTGGTGTTTGGTAAATTTAACCCACTTACAGTTAAGAAAGTATCTGTTAAAGAACTTGTATGTGTTACCTTGTTGTTTGCTTTCTGTATGCTTTACATATTTTGAGCATTACTTCTTATATTTTACTTTATTTTTGTTTTATTTTTGCAGTGATATAACTTGATATATTTAATTTTACTTGTCTCTCTTCTATTAATATTTTATTTGTAGTTACCATGAGAGTTTTACATCTGAAATAGTATTAAAACTGTGAAATATCAAGTGGTTCCAATTTTTCTTCAATTTCATGTGAAACTATTCTGATAAAGTTCTATATTTTGTTATAACAATATCACAAATTATATCTGTATATATTATGTGCCCAATTAAATCAATTTATGTATTCTATACATTTGTATCTTATATCTGATAGAAAAGAAAAAGTGGAACTACACACCATAAAAGAAAACTATTTTAAATACTGAAAACATTACTTGGCAGATCATAAAATAGAATACTCTTCCAACGAGTACACTATATAACTGAACAAGATGTTATAAATTATTAACTATTTCAGCATTTGGAAGTGGTGAAAATCATACAAAGAAGAGTGAAGCATACATTCCAGAGAAACTACTAGCTTAAAAGTAAGAACAATAAAAGTCCACTGTGCCTTTCCTGACTACTTCTATATGCTGCTCAGCTGTCATGTGACCTTAACTGGGCAAATGAGCTATAAAGACTAGAAAGAGGCTGTGATGCTATGAAATGCAACAAATAGGAAATCCGAAGATTCTCTGGGAATTAAGTTGGGCTACTGATAATTAAATGGGTCCTAATTAATAAGCTGTCTTCATGTTTCTGGGTAAATGGAGTCTTGGTATATAGATAGCATATGCCAGGCAAAGCCTAAACAACTATAAATATCTAGTCTAGATAAGATAACACACACATATAACACAAGTGAGAAACTAGAAAATTTATGTATTTATTTATAGAATATATGAGTTTTATTAAGTGGGAATGGGAGGAGAAGGAAAGGGGGTAGGGGTATCCCAGAGAGACAGAGACAGAGAAAAGAAGAGTGAGAGGGAGAGAAACTAGAAAAAAAAATTTTTTTAATTTTTTATTAATTTATTCTTGTTACATCTCAATGGTTATCCCATCCCTTGTATCCTCCCATTCTTCCCTCCCTCCCATTTTCCCCTTATTCCCCTCCGCTATGACTGTTCCTGAGGGGGATTTCCTCCCCTAGTATATGCTCATAGGGTAAAACTAAGGCACCAGCCAAGGACAATACAGGCAGTAAACTTTAAACCCCTACCCAGATCTAGCCAATGGGCAGAACATTCTCTACAGTTGAGTGGAGAGTGGGGCATGACTTTCTCACATACTCTGGTGCCTCATATTTGACCATGTCCCCTGGAGGGGGAGACCTGGGGGCACTCAGGATAGCAGGTTACCAAGAAACTAGAAAATTTAAAACGTCTCTGAATAGGGAAATAGAAGGATCCATAGGGTCCTAGAAACCTACAAGAAGAACATGATGGGCAGATCTGGGCCCAGAGGTCCTGCTCAAACTATGGCACCAGCCAAGGACAATACAGGCCGTAATCTTCAAACCCCTACCCAGCTCTAGCCAATGGACAGGACATTCTTCACAGTTGAGTGGAGAGTGGGATCTGACTTTCACACGAACTCTGGTGCCCCATATTTGACCACTTCCCCTGGATGGGGAGGCCTGGTGGCACTCAGAGGAAGGATAGCAGGCTACCAAGGAGAGACTTGATACCCTATGAGCATATAGAGGGGGAGGAGGTCCCCCTCAGTCACAGTCATAGGGGAGGGGAGTAGGGAGAAAGCGGAAGAGAGGGAGGAATGGGAGGATACAAGGGATGTGATAACAATTGAGATGTAATATGAATAAATTAATAAAATATATATTTAAAAAGATATTTTCAATGAAAGAATAAAAATTATAATAACAAAAAAACTTCCCCACATCCCCAATAAAATGGCAAATAGCTTCCTTTAGTCATCAAGCAATATATATATTAAAATATGTTATACATGATAATAGCTACAGTTTTATGTGTCAAAAAGATTTACTAAGTCAAAAGTTAGACTTTTTCTAATTCAAGTAAAACAATAATGAATTAGAGAAGCTAATGCAGAGAGGAAATCTATTAAATCATGCAAAAATAATAATGTGAATAAACACATTATAGGGCTTGTTAATTTAGGAGAAATGGTTCAACATTTCTTAAATATATCCTATGAAAATAACTTGTGAATTACCAGAAAATATTATGCTATATTGATTTATCTTCTGGAAGCAATTGAAATGATTTTCAGTAAGTAATAAATTTTATAAAACCACTCCTAAAAACATTAATTGGACTAAATATGTAAACATTTTCTTAAATAAAATGAAAATCAAATCTAAATAGATAATAAAAGTATAGAATAGATTTATAGAATAAAATAATGAAAAAATAGTGCTAGGAATTAAATACTTCCCTTGTATTTTCAATTTGTACAACTATATATAATATGTAATATATAATATATGATTACTGTGTATAGTTACATATTATAAGTATATCATATATGGTTGATTTATTTTTCTTTGGTAAAAGAAAAACACCCATGTTAACAAGAACACAACATTAGGTTCCTAAGTGAGGAGTCTCCTATGGAAATAAACAGCAAACCATCCCTTTCTATTGCACAACCAAGCTTCAAAGTCCACAATAGCAACTGCAGCTGAAAGGACAAGTGTTGTCCCCAATAATCATGAAAACAAATGATACAAAGGAAGTATATGCACCATGTTACATCCACATTATGTACAGAGTCACAACTGTGCCCTTAAAACTTTGTAAGGATTTCATATTTATATTAATAGACATGAAACACAGAAAATGCACAGTAATTGAGAAAAATACAAGAACTCCTCAGGATATATATATTTTATCAACTTGAGAATTTTATTTCATCTCAGATTTCAAATAATAGAAATCTCGAAAGTTTCAGGCTCATTAAATTCAAAAAGTAACAGAAATGGCTAGGTTAGAGAAGATGCAGGAACCATGACAATGAAGGACAAAGTGAGATCCTAAATTATATCTCGAGGCCGTAAAAAAAAAAAATTACTGATTTCCAGAGAAATTCAAAACTTTGCATAAGACAGAGTTTTTTTAAATATAATATCCATGTTCATTTCCTAAGGTTAGTCAATTCAGTTTAGATTTATGTCAACATTGGGAAATTTGGGCAAAGAATGGGCAGCCCAGCAATCAGTGCCATTTTCTGGAAGTCCAAAATTATGCCAAAAAAGGAAGCTTAGGAAGTCTATTATCAGCTTTGATCTTTAATAGACACAAGTAATCTGAAAGATGACCATGCCTGACACTGCTCATCATGGATAAACACAGAGGAAGCTGATCCTAAGGACTCCAGGCCTTTCTTTTCTCTAAACTCAGTGACCATATTATTCAGCAGAGCACAACATACCATAATGCGGTGACCATGATCCTCCCTGAAGCAATAATTATGAGCACTGCCAAGTCATGAATGGTTAGAGATATAGCTAATGAACAGAGGATCTGTACCACTTAGTGACACTTCATGCAAAAATCATGTCATTAGTGGGTTTTTGTGTGTGTGTGTGTTGAAATGAATACTCTGCTATTTTTGGACATGTTCTAAAACAGATATAAAGGGTTGTTTTCTAAAATTTAATGAGTCACTTAAACTGAAATACAAACACATATGTCAATGTGACATTAGAATTTGAAATGAGCAGAGAGCTCAATTTGCTGTACCTGAAACTGTGTGATCCTTAGAGTCTCTGGTTATTTTTATCCTTGCATGAGGAAAAATGTAGTGCATTGTCTTCCCATTCATCTGCAGAATCTAGGACATACAAAGGATTAAGTGAAAAATAATCAGTAATAAAACCCTTGAAATTCTTTATGCAGAACCACACTTGCTCATTTCAAAGCACAGTAATTACATCAATAAAAATATGCCAGATGATTCTTGAATGATGGCAGTTGGAGAATTTACAATCATGCTGCATAATGATTAAATTCATTTCTGAGCTCATTGTAGTGTTTCATTTATAACCAATCACTCTTGCAGACTGACTTGTTTTATTTGGGAAATCAATGAACATGGTTATCTCATTGTCCAGGATATTTCAGACTACAGTTGTGTGTATTCATTATTGATGACAATGAGTAATATATATTGAAAAGCCAGGTCTTCATTTTGTACTTGAAAGTCAGGAGATGTAAAGGCATTCTTAACCTTCGGTAATTAAGTGAAACTAGTGGAGAAAACACAGAGAAGGTCCCCTTGTCCCATCCTTATTGTCGGTCATTAGGTCAGTGACATATTTCATATATTTGAATTTCATTGTGAAATTTTACTGAGGACATCTACTAGATTTATATGCATGCTAAATCTGTCTAAATGAGTAAAGGCTTCCTATTCTATCTTTATATTCAAAGGTTGTGATACTGATGGGCTGTTTCTTGTTACTATAGGAATTCCGAAGGCAGAAGGGGCATCACTAACTCCACTTTTGTGTCCGTAGTCCCCGCACTATTACACAACTGGACTTTATTTTAACACCATAGTTTATTCCTTAAAATGATGTACCCTTTCTCACTCTTATTTTAAATGGCTTTATAACTTCATTTAGGTTTAATGTCAGTTTTAAAGTCACTTGCCCAATTGGTCAAAAATAATCTAAAGGCAACTCAGAGCTAAGGCATTTAGGGCTTTTTTCCCCCCATTTTCTAGGTTTGTTACTGCAGATGTAACCTCAGAGAGGTTAGACTGCAGTTTTCAACAGTAGGCAGGCTTCTTAGTGTGTTCATGAGAGTTTTATTAGTGAGACACTGTCATGCTTTAATCAATATCTATGATGTCAGGACTCTGAATATCTTCATTTATATGATTGCTTCCTTAGAGTATCTCCATACAATTCCCACAGTTGTTAAGACTTGGCAACTCTCATCATGAGTTCACTTACTTCTATAGTTATAACTGATATGGATAAGCCAATAGAAAGCCGACCCACAATTGCAGGTGAACACCAAGAGTCTTCTAGAAAATAAGCTACAGTGTAGCTGTTGTTTTTACCAATATTAGCAAGAGTATGGCCAAGGGACACAGGGAGGTTAAGTGACACATCAAGGTGCTAGTCTCTGTTATCACAGTCTTTTGACAATTCTACATTAAGACAAGTCACCCACATGTATTGAAGAAAATACATTGTTCTTCTTTCTGAACCATATATATTTCACAAGCTGAGCCTATGTATTTATGAGTTAATTACATTTGCATTACCATAATTTTATTTACATATTCATCCACTTTGATTAGCACAAATGCTTGCTATATAATGCAGATGCTTCACTGCTTCCCAACACAGTGCACATTTTCATGTCAGGGTGCATAGGGCAGAAGGCTGTTATGTTATATGCGATCATGGTCAAGGACATAGACATATTTACCAAAGTATAGGGAAAGAGACTTTCTCTAGTTTTTGTAGCAAGATGGTGCTGGTAATATCAGCTATGTCAGATTGCAAGAGGGGGCTCATTCATGACAACCTGAGTGATCAGTATGCTTAGCAAAGGGACCAGAGTCTAGAGAGAGAAAACAGTGTTCACACTAATATAAGGAATGGAATGGCTCCTTCAGAGGAGGCTCATATATCATAAGGCGGTAGCTGCAGAGGGTTTGCAGATGACGTGATCTTTACTGTAAGAGTGAGGAAACATATGGTGACTTTAACAGTATTCAGGTAAAATATATCCACCTTCTGTATGAAAAAACTTAAAATACATAAAGATTAGATGGTCTATAAATTTAGCGATTAATATTTGGATTTCTCTTGTATACTGCCAATATGTACAAACTCTAAAATGTACATATTTAAAGGGTATAAATACTGATTTGATAATTTTGTACCTAATATGATTGTAAATCTAATCCTCTTTTTTTTCCCAGAAGATATCTGGTATTCTTGTACTGTTTTGTGTACAGTATTTTTACAGAAGATAAATTAATGTTTGAAGTAGTCAATTGGACTTCATACTCTTTTCCCATAGAACACTTCATGAGAATAGATTCATATTGTGCATGTTTTCAAGTAGCAGCATCTTGGTTTATTGGTACCAAGAGCTCAGTATTACCCTTTTTTTTTAAATCAGGTATACAAAGAAGTGCATAAAATGAAAATTATATTTTGTTATCCTCTAGACCAAAATAAAGTTCTTGAGTTAATAGGGAAAACAGTATTTGAAGACAAATATGCAAGAAAGCATGAACATTAAAGTTTAAAGCCTTAAAGTTTAATATTAATATTAAAATAAAAGTATAAACATTAAAATTCATGCAATTAAACTTTGGAAAGCTATATATTTAAGGCATGTCCTATCTTCTATATAGAATCAATTTAGAAAATATATAAAGAAAAAATAATTATTGCCATAATAATCAATATCTGTTACTTGTGGAAAGAGAGGCTGTGATCCAAAATGGCATTCCGTTGTGTGGGGCAGGACATGTTCTTGTCTTGGCTGTTGGGTACTTGTATGGCTATTCCCTTTATAGTAGTTTATAACATTATGAAATTTTCCTTTTCATCACTGAAAATTGCTTAATAATTTAATAGATATTAATGCAATGGTTCATTTTTTAAAATGTAAGCTTTCTATTAGCAAGAAAATACATTAGGATTGTTACATTCACTTAACAAGGATTTTTTTTTTTTTGAGACAGGGTTTCTCTGTGTAGCCTTGGCTGTCCTGGACTCCCTTTGTAGACCAGGCTGGCCTCGAACTCACAGCGATCCGCCTGCCTCTGCCTCCCGAGTGCTGGGATTAAAGGCGTGCGCCACCACAGCCCGGCTTTTAACAAGGATCTTTATTCTTCTATTTATTGAACTAGACAGACTTTTATGAAAGAACCCTTAATATACACTAACTGGTTTATTGGTATTATACTAGTCTGTAACTACATATTTAAGTCATAATATATTATGTCCTCAATCAAATCACTGATCTGCATATTTCAGTATCAGAAAACTAAAAAAATGTCATTTATGGTAGTATATTATCCATATAAATAGAACAGACCAGAATTTTAGAAATTTATTAGAATAAATACAGATTACTTCAATGTATTCTCAAATGTCCTAGGTAATAATTCAATTTTAGAACTCTTCAGCATCCATGGAATACGGTGTTTGAAGCAAGGACAGTTAGACTTGTGGTTTCTATATCAACTGTCGCTATGAGTTTGTTATCATATTTAGGGATCCATTACTTTCTTTAGGCTTGCAGGGGACACTAAGCTACAGAGATTCACTTGGGCAATAAGTAATAATAATATTGGTTTCATTATTGTGGGAATTTCTAGTCATATTGTTATGATGAGAGTTGAAACATAAGTATAAGCACAATGTTAAGAAAAACAAGAAATAAAATTCAATATAATCTGTTAAACTAAAATAGAAGCAAAAGGTGACATTTAGTCAACACAATCCTAAATAAGAATGCACTAAAAACATAAAAAGAGTATTTACACTATATAGTGAATAAACTCAGTATTTTCTTCATGAGAAAACAGCCTATAGAAAAATAAAATACATAATTTTTGTAGAAATTATATTTGATGTATTAACAACGTAAACTTAAGTTGCTTTAAAAAAAAAAACAGGTGAAATCTTGGATGTAGCCACTGCATTGATAGTAATTACCCATGTAAAACCTCGGTTTTCTGTTACTTAACATGAGAAATATTTTCTGAATTAAAACCTAGTGAACTAAATTTTGCTAAGCCTATGTTGATCATCATAGCTGTTTAAATATGGTTGTCATTTAAACCCAGAGATCTCCAAGCATAATGCAGAATAACTGAGAAGCTAATGGAAGTGAAACATTTCAGCCATGTCTTCTGTGTCTGTTTGAATGATCTTAATGAGTACTCTAGCTGGAAGAATCTGATATAGTAGGACTATTGATTTAAATCCACTTAGAACATCTTTCATTTTTCCCAACTACACTTTGAAGATTCTTCATTACTTCATTTGTCCCAGAGTGAGTAAATAAATAAGGGTCATGAATGTTAGTATCACCTTCATCTGGCTGTAAAATTGACTTTTAAGTTCAGTTATTTACCTCATGAAAAAAACCTATTTTATACATTGTTAAAAGATAAAAATCTAAAAAGTAAACATAAAACAATTAATATTTACTTATAGTCAACCTTTAAAATAACAGTTTACCCCTTTCCTTCATATGAAACTTTTTTTCCTCTCTGACCTAATTTCACTTGCCCATCTCTTCTTTGGTATATTTTAGTCTCTAACGCTTTCATAAAATAACTATAAACATTTATATTACACAATGTTCTTGCAACCCCTTCAGGACCTCCATGTGGTTTCTTGTAAATTCAGAACTGAAGACTACAGTATATCATTTATTATTTGAATGAATAATTTAAATTGTCTGGTAGAAGCATCACAATGTGCTTCAATCTGATTAAACAAAGTACTTTCTTCATTAAGTTACTGAAAAGAAATAGTCATGAACTTGATTGGCATATATTCAGGCTAACAGACTAGTGTGTGTTAGAACTGACTCCTGTTACTTACAAATCCAAGAAAGTGTAAAATTTCACACTTACTTGCTCTTGATGTTGACTGAGGGGTCTAGAGTGAACCAATCTTTCTGGCAGTTTCCGTTCCAGACCATGGCCATTTTCCAACCGAGATTCTCTGGGTTTATCAAACCAATCCGTTTCCTCCCGACGCAAGTGGTAGGCTTTGGGGACCAAGGAAACATCATACATTGCAACCGCAACTAATACAGGTGATAGAGGGAAGCAAATATTCTGCAGTATTAGCATGCACTGGGCTTGTTAACCACAGCATGCATTTCAGACATAACTCCCATCAGAACCAAAACCATTTCCAATAGTATCTACAAATAATACAACAGAATAACCTAGAGAAAAAGAGGCACACATACGCACAATATCTCATAATAAAATAAAACAACACAAAATTACATTTTAATCAGTATAAATGAAATTAAGTGACAATAATGATAATAAATAAATAAAACTATATAAGAGTAATTTCATTCAACTTAAGTCCATCAGTCCCCACTTACAAACCTTATCCTACAACTCATCACATATAATCAAAAGACAACAGGAAATGCTCTATGTGCATATACAAGTTTCTCTTAACTTTCCATTTTTGTATAACTCAAACAGTTGTATATGGTTAATTTTCCATTTTTATATAAGTCAAGCAGCAGCATATGGCTGCTGGCTTTAACACTGAATGGATATGTATTTCAAAATATAACATTTCTTTGATAATCATAAATAAATAAAAGCATTTATTTCTAAGATACACTCTATCACTGCTACAAACATCTGTACTACAAGAACTTTATAGCTTAATGATAAAATATATATGAATTAGGTATATATGAGAGAAAATCTTTAATATAAATAAAATGGTTATCTGAATTTTGACACTGACAGAAATATAACAGGTAGTTTTTTTTACTTACTACCATGATACAACTTGATAGTACTTTGAAAATTTAATCACATTTAGAGCATTCAAATACAAATTTAAAAATTTCACCTAGTTCTACCAGTATTTTGTGGATTTCTTATGGGTACTGCCTAGTAACTAAAACTTCCATTTTACTCAATGGCTGAAACTGGACTTAGTATAAATTTCTTATTCTTGGTATTCCTTAGGTACATCCTCAGTCCCAGTGAATAGCCTTTGGGAACAACACATTGTTGTTTCTCAAATGGTGGATGGAAATACCTATCCTTTTGCTCTCCCAGATATATGATGGCTTCACTTTTATTTCCTTGCTAAACTGTTACATATTGGGATCTCCTCCCTATCATGTCAAAGTGGTATTTTTGTGTCCACATTGTCTTCTAAAAATTTCTCCAGACTCAGCCATTTATTGGCTGGTAGAGTTACACAGGCATTAGATGCACCACCACTCAGCTGCATGCCACTGCTCCTCAACCACATGGTCTCTCCCATGAAAACATGGAATAAGGTGGGATATCATGGGTTTGTCAATTTTAGATTTGATGGCTGGATTGTGGCTACATATACACTTAATTGATTTGCCCATTAGATGAGCAACTGCTTGAATAGGAAGCAACTTCTGTCACTTGATCATCTTTCAATTTTTTCCTTCTTGTATAGAAAATAATGTTTAATAACTTTTTGTGGAGTGAATTACAGATAATTGTCATCATATAAATAAAAAGGTAAATATCATAGTTATGATAGTTTTAAATAAATGCCTTGCCCTTAAAACTAATTTATAGATGTACAATGTGCTTTTCACAATCTAGTTAATTATTGTGGTGAACCACAGTACCATTTTGAAGCTGAGTGAATAAATTTTAAAAATTGTTCAGTATAATAGATATTTGATAAATAAAACAATAAACCAAATAGTCATCAGTTTGTGAGTCTACTAGTTTATACTTTAACTTCCCTAAGGAGGAAATAATTTTGTTTTGGTATTATATATATATATATATATATATATATATATATATATATATATATATATATATATATATATATTACATGTTTTTAAAAAAATAAAAAAGTAATGAGTTGTCATGGATTCAAATCACGACTATCCTGAACAATAAAGATTCTTTCATTTTAATATATTATTTTCCTAATTGAATTTTAAATACATCTGTTTAAAATGTGTTTTAGTAAGCTCTGGATATTACAAATATGACAGAACCCTCAACCAGATCCAGTTTTTCATCAGTTTATTTTCAATTCTGATGACAGGTTTTGATCTTCTATTATTTCTAATAATAGTACCATATGTAAATGAACAAAAAGATGTCAACCATCTTTTATAGGTATATAGAACTAACCTAAAGCAAGCAGATTGAGTGACTCTGTTTCTGTATAACACTCTTTTCCGCAGGGGGTGCCAAGTATGCTGGGTTAGCTGTTCCTAACAGCTCATGTATGATCTATAGTAGTTGAATAATATTTCAAATACAATGTACAATTGTACAATGTAACATTTCAGTTCCATGCTGATTTAAATAATTTTCTTTGTTTTTATATCACTATACAAACTCCATATATTTGCATGATATACAAACAATGAAAATATGTAACATTTTACTGTGCACATATTTTAAAGATATCTAGTACAATTCAATCACAAAATTGCTAATGTCATTCAATTTTTACAGCCTTTTATATAATTCTTTATTGACAATTTATATGAATGAGTTTCATCTGCTTTGTTTTAGAATACATTTTATTCTCAAACTTCCCTTCAATTGTTCTCTGCTTCGGCACATGTTTATTTGCTTTTATACTGTGTAAGGTAATGCTATCTTGTCATAATCATATGTATAAATATGATATATATGTGGCATATGTATCATTGAAACAAGTGTTCAGTCATTGGCAACTACTGCTATACACCAAACTTAGAAATAAAAAATAGTCTTTTTATTTCATACATACAGAATCAAATAAATGCCTCATTTTTGCTAGTTACAAGAATTACATGTCTCAAACCAAGTTAAAGACTCATTGTCAAATTCTTTTCAGGTAATTGTCATCTATGTGCACAAATCCTTTAGGAATTGAGATGTTCCATAAGCCCAAGAATTTTTGTTTTATTTTTATAGATATGACCATCAAATAGCTTCTTATTCTTTTTCATGGTCATTCTATATGTATAAAATGAGTATAAAATATATAGTAGGTTAAAAGAGCAACTGTTTTCATGTAATGTCATAATTACTAGTAAGAAAGTAGATTAATGAAATACAAACTTAGTATAAATATACACAAATGAAAGTTTTACTGAAATAACAAACTGTCAATAAAAATGGTCAACCAATCAACTTGTTACAAGAGAAAACAGGTTAGAAAGAAACTTTGTTATTAGAATTTCATAAGCAAAGAAAATGGTTCATTTGCTTCAGGTCCACAGACCTATTCAGTTCAGCAAGCATTCCATAGTTCATCTTTTAAAATCAGGTCTGTGTCTACATACAGAATGAAACAAAAAATGCTTTCTGTGAAAACATTTTGTGTGAGTCTTTACTGAGAAAGATTCAAATGGGAGGATAGTCACATCAGGTTAGTATTTTTGAGTATACATTGAATGACATAACTTTTACTCATTTAGAAATATTCTATTTCTAGGACTTCAGTCTCACATATATCAAACACAAACCAATAAATAAGTTGGGTATGGTGGCTTATATCTTTATTGCAAGCACTTATGATCATGAAATAGGAGTATCAACATAAATCTGAAGCTTGCCTGCATAGTAAATTCCAAGACTGCATGGGCTACAGAAGAGACTCTATCTCAAACATTTAATAAATTAAATTATATATAATATATAATTATATATTTATGTGGGCTTTTGTACTGTGTGATATTCTATAAGGAGGACAGATCACAAAAGGAAGGCCTAGACTCTAAACAACTAAACTCTCAAAAGAAGTTTATATTTTTTTCAGTTTTAAATGGAAAGAATGTTTCATATACTGAAAAATTATTTTCAATACCTTGTTTAGAATTAAACTTTCAAATGCATAACACTAAATGCACAAACTTGTAAGTAATAATCTTTATAATAAGGGGAGATTAAACACATTTATTTAATGATGATGATAAAAT
>OU015744.1:122238640-122294853 GCA_907169655.1 Acomys percivali | reverse complement strand
ATAATAAGGGGAGATTAAACACATTTATTTAATGATGATGATAAAATGCTATGTTATAGTAACATCAAGCTATTGCAGAAGCTATATATATACCAAAGAGACTGTCCTGTGATATAGTAAACACTCATATCCACTACAAAACATTACTCAATGGTTCTAACCCCTAATAATTTCATCAAACTTAGTTAAATATATTAAAAATATTTTAAAGGGCAAAGAACCATAGACTAAAAATCTTCCCAGTTATTTACATTAAGGATGACCATATTTTATTGATAGAATTATGTAATACTTTTTTTAAAAAAACAGACACAAAACAAATGAGGACAATAATCAAGAAACAGTAAAATAATGAACTAAAAATAACCAAGGAAAAAACATGCCACCAGATCTACACACAAGAAATACACATACAAGAAATAAAAATGAAATAAACATGCACAAATTGCACCAAGAAAGATGGAATACATCTTCGGAGAAAGAAAATTAAACATGCAGAAAGATAAGCGTTGGAGTTTTGATAGTAACAGGGTAGTTTGAGGCCCCATTTACCTTCACTGTCAGACATAGCATGTTGGAAGTCGTCCATGATGAATGCTATGTCACGGTCATAACCCCGTGTCCGTGACTCTTCCCTCATGTGTTGCTGAACTTCAGGCAATGAGTGACTTGATCCAAACTGATCCCTCGTGTCTGCAGATATGGGGGGCAAAGGTCCAGCTGCAGCCCTGGCCATTCCCATTGGTTGGCCAACGGGACTTAGCGGACTTTCTTCTTCTGAATTCTGGGCCACAATTGGTATTCTTCCTCTGCTCTGGCTGATTGGCAAGCTGGTGGGCTTAGTTCTGGCAGAAGATGATGAATGACCAAAGGAGACATCCAGAGCTTCGGCCTCTTGAGCTTTCAGTCTTAGTGATGAGCTGGAGGAATCCCTCTTAATTGATAAATCAAGCCCGTAGACAGAGGAAGGCCGAGAGGATGGCCTGGACCTGCTCCCACTGCTGTATGGCTTATCTGCTTCATCCTGGAGAGCTGACCGGATGGTGTTTCCTAATGTACCCAGTCCTGACCCAAGTGATGAACCCATAAATTTCTGTTGATCTGTAATATTTTTCCTGAGGCCAAATGTGATATCGTCTTGAAGAAGCCTTGCCCTAGAAGAAATACCACCAATAGATGAAGTGCTAGAGCTCATGTAACTGGGATAATCAGGCTCCAGGTCTCTACTTTCTTGAATAGGTGAAAACTTTGACATTTTAGGGTCAATTAATGACTTCTTGTGCTTTGACTGCTTTTGGTAAAGTATCGCTGCCGGTAATTGTTTGGCTGCTTGCTTTTCAAGGGTGAGTCTACTGATGCTGTACTTTTCAGACTTGGGGAAGTGTCTATAGCTCGTGTCAGCATGGTAATAATGTGAAAGGCCAGCAAGGTGGTCCAGGCTCTCCGTGCCTCTACGGAATTCTTGCTTAATCTGATGTTTCAGAAGCTTTAACTCGTAAGGATCTTCCATCGGGTCCTCCTCTGCTTTCACATAGCTATGCAATCTGGAGGAAGTCTGCAAAGGCGCTAGGAAATCTGTCACTTCTTGAGACCTACGTGTCTCCGTGGTTCTAAGGAGACGATCCGTTTTGGACAGATCCTTTTCATGGAGACTAAATGCAGTGCTCAGTGCTGCTGTCCCTTTGGTAATCTCCCCAATGTCATCTATTAGGACATAATTCCTTGAGGTGTGGTGGTCAATATCTGCATAGAAAGAGTCTGCAGAGATGCTCGATATTGGACTGCTCGCCATGCTGCTTCTTTCCTCCAAACCTATTCTCAAGTCTAAGCTGTTGTACTTACTCCCAAGATGGGAGACAGCGTATGTGTTATCAGTAGAAACAGGAGCGATCATCAGGGGTTGGTTTCGAATCACTTCGTAGTTAGAAGTTATCTTGGGCTCCAAATACAAGGTTGTTTGCCGAGGCTTCTGTTGTATCACCATCATCTGGGATGGTAATTGATAAGATGGTTGTGGGGTTGGAGTGGGTTGAGCTTGGGGTGTGAAGGACATTGTGGCCACAGCTTGGAACGTTGGTTGGGTCTGATAAGGTGAAACTTGATGGTACAGCGTCTGCTGTTGAAAGTGGGATTGTTGAGTATACGGGGTGGGTGCTTGGGTGGGAAGAGCTGGTGAGGAGTACTGGTACTGTGTGTAAGGACTTGTAGGGGGAACTAGTTGAGCTTCTGTTTGGGTTTGTGGTGGGATGAACTGGCTGAATTCAGTTTGCGGAGCCGTTCTTGGTCGCTCAATGCCATGTTGACTTTCTATTCGGCTTGGTCTGGTGCTGCTGACCTCACTGTCAGACATGTAATCCCGGTCCTCCGCTACCCCCTGCAGGTAGGCACGCTCTCTCTTTTCTCTCTCCTTCAATAACGCTTCTTTTCTCCGGTTAATTCCCATCTCCAGATACCGTAGCTTGGCATCAATCTCCTTTTCTTCCTCATCAAGTTCTGCTTGCTTCTTTCTAAGCTTGGCCGACTCCCTTTCCACGAGGTCGAGCTCTCGGTCTATGTCCTGGAGAATCTTGGCTCGAGCCATGGTATTGGTTCTGCACATTCTTCTCCGGGAAGCAGTGCCCATTGTGCTGTAAGTTGACTGTGCTCCCGGGGATGCCTCCTCGGGAGGAGGATTTGGCAGTGTTCTCTTCACTTTTTTCTGGGTACCAGAGGCTGTCATAGTTTGAGAACCTTTAGTCTACAATAAAGTAAAGAAAATATAGTAACTTATTATCAAATGAGAAAATAGAGACCAAAATTAAATACATAATTGACACTTGAATAACTGAGTTCATATACATTACAGTGTCACAGCATAATAATATAAAAATTTCACCCATCTTTCAACAGTTAATCACAAATTTTTCTTTGTAAATTAGTTGTTTATAATCATAATGCTTATAACCTTTGAGGAGAGCAATGGACTTAGTAAAAAACTCTTATTTATGTGAGCTTACATTTTAGTTTTGCTCTTGGAAGAACTTTGCACACTCACTTTCAATTTAAGTTAATAAAAATAAGATTATTTACTTAATCTATTCTCATTGTAGCTGTATTGTTACTGTCTTTTGAAATGGCGTATCCAATTTCTTTTTGCAAATTTTTGTCAAACTTGTTTGTTTTACATTGCACCTATATTAGCATTTCCAATATTTACATGATTATTTGGATTTACACTCTCTTTTAATTTTGGAGGTTTTTTTGTTTGGTTGGTTGATTTTGGGGTGGCATTGCTTGTTTGTGTCAAGACAGGGTTTCTCTTTGTTGCTTTAGCTGTTCTGGACTAGTTTTGTTGACCAGGCTGGCCTCAAACTCATAACAATCCACCTGCCTCTGCCTCCCAATTTTGGTATTCTACAGCAACTCTACATTCTTCTGAGTGTTTTTATGAACTTTGTAAGAGCAACAATAATTTGCTGCAATAAAAGTTTATTGGAGCCAATTTCAATAAGGTAAAGCAATAGCTGATAACTCATGAACTATTTTTTGTTGTATTAATTTGTCATAAACTTGCCTTCTAAGGGACACAAGCCTTGAGATTCAAAAAATCAGAATAGGCATAAACATGAACAATCATTGTATAGTTCTAATACACTGATGCTCTCGAAGCTCTCTGTGTACTAGTAGCATGCACAAGTTGGAGCTTAGACTCCATTCTCATCCACATCCTATAGAAGATTCTCTTTTCCTTTCTCTTTAGCAGTCCAAAGGCATCATTCCTCCTTACCCTTCAAGCATCAAGCATATATAACAAAAACAGATGATGCATGCCTCTATGAGATTTGGAAGTAAAATTTCATTTCCTTATTATTTGTAATTATAACAGTGATGAATTAGTCCATACTAGATCACCCTTGTCTAAGTTCTGTGCTTTTGTTGCTTCAAACATCATTTTCTTTTCTACTTCTTTCATGTTTCTGACATGCTTTCCTAATATAGATTTTGTGAGGTATGAATAAGGCACATTTCCCAAGCAGCTGTTGCACACATTCCAGATACATTTATATTCAATATATTTTTAAAATTAAGTTATTGAAGAATGTCTCACTGTTCTATACAACTGGTCCTGAATGTGGAGACTTGCCAAGGTCTTAGCCAGTTTGAGGCAGGATGTGAAATGAGTGAATTTGTCTCTTGGGTCAAAAAATATGGTAATTTGTGTGATTTTTTTGATAGATTTATTTTATTTTATGTGCATATTTGAGTGCTTATATGTATGTGTACTATATATGCCTGGTGCTCACCGGGTCCAGAAGTGATTGCCAGAGCTTTTACAACTGAAATTGTCTTCTAAATTGTAAAGATACTCTGATCCCTTACTAAATGACAAGAGGCTGTATCTATAAGAGTATACCTTTGTAGCACAGGATTTTGACATGACCTTCTAATTGGGTATTCAGAACTTTTTGTGGTAAAAATGTTACTGACAATGAAAACAATGAAAAAAAACTATACATTAAAGTATGTGTTGAGTATGTTTTAACTTTGTAGGCACCCACTAACTATAAAACAACAACAACAAAAAAGAAATAAAGAAGAAAGACCAAGATGGAGATAACTGTCACAACCAAGAAAAAGAAATCTAACTTTTAATTTCTAGACTTAGAATTATAACAAGTAAATGTAATAAAAAAATTAGTAAATCAAGATATCTTTCAATAAAGTCACTTATTAATTAATTAATTAATTAATGACTGTCAGGAGAGTACTCATTCTTTTATACATTGGCATATTCAGATTTAAGTTGTATTTTAAAAAGCTTCAAGAAGACTTTGAAATATATATATATATATATATATATATATATATATATATATATATATTTATCCAAGATAGGTAACAATTGAGTCAATGTTCCGATTCCAGGATGGTATGTCAGATATGTCAGACAGTGTGAGACAAAAATAGGAAAAAACACCTTGCCGGTTAAGAGTTCTATTTGCAGTTAAGAATGCATTTCTGTTTGTTTTGTTTGTTTTACCATCTGCACTAGATGTGCTTAATCTATATGGGGGTGAGAGATACATGAGCATGAAATATGTCAAGATTTATGCTGGCTACTGATTGGATCTGATGAGAACTGTGGTAATTGTAGGTTTCATACTTTTAAGCTTCAGCAAAGTGTCACTCAGGGCTCTCTTCTGGGAATGCAGAGATGGCCTTGGTCAGAGCCCATGCACCTGATCAGTATTTAATTAAAGCTTGATTCATATTTGGATTTAAATTATGATAATGTTATGGTAATTCTTGAGAGGTAGGATTAACAATGCCAAGGGTCTTGATCTAGAAAAAGACTGAAGGTTTTACTTTCTAACAAAGAATAACATATTTTTTTCTGGACATTTTTTATTACATACTAGTTTTAGACTACTGAATTGGAGTCGTAGTTTCTGCCTCGTAGCTAAACATTAGCAATGGATCAGTCAGTATTGGTTCATTTTTCATTTCTTAAACAAAAGATGGGATTATCTCCCCTGAACATAACTACTGTCAGTGTACAACTCAGACAGAGCTAGTGTCACTTCCAAATACAGGTCTGATAATGACTTCTTAAGCTTTCCCCCACTGTTATAGTTTTTTGAGAACAATGTGGTCACTGATCATATTTAAATTCTTGGGAGAACAAAATATAAGTCATATAGAAAAGTCACAGTGAGAATGAAAAGGGGAGGTCATCTTCAAAAATAGAAAATGTTAACGACACAAGTGAAAGACCTGTGTGACAAGAACTTCAAGTCTTTGAAGAAAGAAATTAAAAAAGATAACAGAAGTTGGAATGATGTCCCATGCTCCTCGATCTGTAGGGTTAACATAGTAAAAATGATTACCTTGACAAAAGCAATCTACAGAGTTAAGAAAATACCCATCAAAATTTTATACAATTCTTTACATATGTATGTATGTATATGTATGTACATATGTATGTACATATGTATAACATAAAAAATAAATAAGTACAAAACAAACTACAGGGTAGAGAAGGATTGCTGTGAAAAGCACTTGCCATGAAAGCACCAAGATCTAAATTTGATCTTCAAGAAACAACATAAAAAAATTGGGTCTTGGTTGCAAGTATTGACCCAAAACTAAAGTTTTATTTTCAGTTTTTGGAAGGAAAAGATAACAGATACTGCAGATTCAGGGTCTAAACAAATGGATGGATTTTAAGCAGGTAATATTTTTTCTATGTGGAGTGAAATGTATACAAATCTAAGTTTTTAGGGAAGTAGGAAGGCCCATCTGGCATCATTATCAGATGGTAATGCATCAGCACCCATGTGTAGAATCAGATCCAGTGGCTATCTCAAGCAAGTATGGAGAGAAAAACTGGAAAAATAAACAAATGTATGGGAGCTTACAAAAAATCTTTGAAAACCATATATATGTATTGATATCGCACAGCATCCATGTTATTCTCTTCCAGACAGTGAAGGCAACCCTCTCTATTACATCAGGGTCAAATTATTCAGAAGCATATGAAATACAGGGGCAAACCATCAAAGTGTCAGTCTTCAGTCACTGCCTCTGCCTGGTGATATAGTCCACTGGGTAGTAATCAGTATGGCTTTGTCTAAGAGAAAACTGTGACAGCCCAATTTAACTTCCTGCAGTGATAATGCAGCTGTCAGAGCATAGAATACAAAGGCAATATATATCATCTAGCAGTGCATCAGCAGGACATTTAATGTCTTTCTACAATGGTCACAAAACTTGTTTTGGCTATAGGAATGAAGAATAGTAATGTTACCTAATGCATATGCTTATAGATCATGGCTGTTCATGGTCTGGCATATACATACATAAATGCACACACACACACACACACACACACACACACACACACACACACACATATATATATATATATATATATATATAGAGAGAGAGAGAGAGAGAGAGTGTGTGAATGTACACACATATAATTAGCCAATATAGTTCTTATCATTGTTAGCAATCTATTGGAACCAGATATTTCTCTGCACTGGCTGATTGCTTTATGCCTTGGAGGATGCTTATGTATACTTATGGTCTTTATCTACTAAATATTATATAAAAATAATGTAAAGAATTTGCAATCAACTTGTGGAGAGCACGCAGTCTGTAGAGAGTACTCAAAGATGTTAGGAAATGTTTTCAGGGAGCGATTATTGTTCTCTTATGATTAAGTCTGTCTCCTAATGTGAAGGATACTCTTTGTAAGTCTATCATTCTGCTTTAGTCTGAGTGAGAAAATACGTTTCATAAAACAAAACAAAACAAAACAAGCAAACAATAACATGTTCCTGGAATGGTGCCTTGCAAAGACACTGAATGTACAGAAAAAAGAAAAAAATATTAAAAGTGGCAAGGTAAAAGACCAAGTAACATACAATGGAAAATCTATCAGAATCACACCCGAATTTTCAGCAGATACCATACAGCCAGAAAGGTCTGGGGAGATGTTTTGCAAACCCTGATAGACCACAGATGCCAGTCCAGACTACTTATTAGAACCAGCAAAACTTTCAATAACAGTCGATGGAGAAAACAAGATATTCC
This sequence comes from Acomys percivali, assembly GCA_907169655.1. NCBI lineage: Eukaryota > Metazoa > Chordata > Mammalia > Rodentia > Muridae > Acomys > Acomys percivali. The sequence goes on along the minus strand of OU015744.1, from coordinate 122,287,275 downwards.
ATGATAAAAACAACTAATTCACATCTGGAAACACTAGGAAAAAAAAGAAACAGACACACCCAAGAGGAGTAGACAGCTGGAAATAATCAAACTCAGGGCTGATATCAATAAATTAGAAACAAAGAGTACAATTCAAAGAACCAACAATACCAAGAGGTGGTTCTTTGAGAAAAATCAAAATAGACACATCCTTAGCCAAACTAACTAAAAGGCAGAGAGACATAATACAAAAAACAAAACAAATAAACAAACAAAAAACAGAAATGAAAAAGGAGACATAAAAACAGACACCAAGGAAATTTAAAAAATCATTAGGTCTTACTTCAAAAGCATATATGCCACAAAAATTGAAAATCTAAATGAAATGGATAATTTTTCTGGATAGATTCCACTTATCAAAGTTAAAGCAAGAGCAGGCAAACAAATTAAATAATCTTATATCTCTTGTAGAAATAGAAGCAGTCATCCAAAGTCTTCCATCCCAAAAAAAGCCCAGGGCCAGATTTAAAAAGAAGTACAAAGCTAAACAGTGAATTCTTATCAGAGGAACATTGAATGGCAGAAAAACACCTAAAGAAACACAAATCAAAAAGAATCTGAGATTCCATCTCACACCTACCAGAATTGCTAAGATCCCATTTTGAAGTGACATCACATCCTGGCAAGGATGTAGAGAAAGGGGAACACTCCTTCATTGCTGGTGAGAGTGTAAACATTTGCAACCACTTTGGAAATCAACCTGGTGCTTTCTCAGAAAATTGGTAATAGTGCTACCTCAAGACCTAGCCATATCACTGTTGGGTATATACCCAAAGATGCTCCATCATACACAAGGATATTTGCTCAACTGTGTTTATAGCATCTTTATTTGTAATAGCCAATATCAAAACCAACGAGATGTCCCTCTAAGGAAGAATGGATAAACAAACTGTGGTACATTTACACAATGGAATACTACTCAGCTAATAAAATTGAGGAAATCCTAAAATTTGCAGGCAAATGGATGGAACTTGAATTAGTCATCCTGAGTGAGGTAACCCACACCCAGAAGCAAGCATGATATATTCTCATGAACAAGTAGATATTAGCCCAACATAGGTGTTCTCTGAGAGATTCCACCCAGTCAGAGAGATGCAGGGACTTGCTCGTGGACTCCAGGAGAGTGGTATGGAAGAATGTGGGGACTAAGAGACCCAGTGGGTTCAAGAGCCCCACAAAGAGATCACCAAAGCTGGTAACACCGGACTTAGGGGGCCTGTACAAACCCTTGCACCAAGCAGGGACAATGCATGCAGTAAACCTAGACTCCCTATTCAGATCTAGCCAATGGACAGCTCATTCTCCACAGTTGTGGGGAGAGCAGGGACTGCCTCTGACATGAACTCGGTGCCCCTGATTGATCAGTTCCCCATGGAGGGGAGGCCTGGTAGCACTCAGAGGAAGGGGAAATAGACGATCCAGATGAGACCTGATAGGCTGTGGTAATATGGTGGGAGAGGAGGTCCCCTTCTGTCAGTGGTTTAGGAGAGGGGAATATGACAGAAGAGGGAGGGAGGGTGGCAACAGGGAGATACAAGAGATCGGATAAAAACTGGAATGTAATATCTATAAATCATAATAAATTAAAATAAATAATCATTAGTCAGAATGAAAGTATAAATGTGTAAGTATTTTGTCTCCTCCAAATAATATAACTCTATAAAGCATAAACCTGGCTTAGCATGTTCATTTAGCTTTGAGATATTAACTTAGGAAATGATGATGAAGTTGTAGGTAAGCAGAAGTAAATAGACAGAAGAAAATACATGTGATATTTCTACCCAAATAAACCCATTGTGAGCAGAATTAACTCCAAAAAGCCAAAGGAAACACCAAGACTCTTTTCCTCTCTCTATACCTGTCCCTCCATAGCAAGACTTATCAGTTTTGATGCAAAATAGCAGTTGAGTATAGAAACAATCAAGAGTGTGTCCTCCACAGTATGCCTGAAGTTAAATGTTCACTGAAAGCCTTTATCATCATCGCCATCCTTCACTCCCACAGGTTTAATGGAAAAGAAATGCTAAATCATTCTACTCCCAGAAAAAATGCTTTAAACACTGTTGTGCTATTTCAAATCCATTATATATTACAAAAGGGTATAATGCCTTGAATATATGAAATTATGCTGTCAAATCTTTTCAACTATAGTGCTACAGACCATATAAGTAACTGTTTACATAATCAAAATGCTAGAAAATCAGTGCTAAAATGGTGATAATATTTTCAAATTGTGGGAAAAATCAGATTTTTAATAATGAAATCTTAAATTTTCACCACTCTCAGGGAGACTTTACTCTTTCTGAATGGAACTGAACTGTTCATTGGATACTTTAATTGTAAGAGTCTAAGGACAGTAACAAAAGTAGAATAATAATAATGAATGTAATAATAATAATAAATAATGTTTTAGAAGCTAAATTACAGTATCCTGGTAGTAAAAGATTAAAAACAAAGTAATATAACACACTTCAGAGTCTCACGAGGAGTTATTTATCTTTCTAATAAACTAATCACGAACTCAGTATTTCATCAGTCATCTTTACACTTTCCCTTAATGCACCTTGTGTCCCAGTTTGTTTTGTTTTCTTGCTGAAAGTCATTGCTCTTGGGCTGAGCAGCCAAGCAGAAAACGAGTTTCTACCTCACTGGACAGAGTATTAGAGATGCCAGTCTGCGAGACACTTATTGCTTTATATTTTCTGGAAAGTCCCAAAGAGATTAATTTCTTCATTTTACAAATCTTTAAAAGTATTTTAGAAAGAGCTCTTAGAGGTTTTGCTAAGGTGATACATTTGTGTACATTATGTTTCTGCTTTTGCTCCCTCTCTTCCTTCTTCCCTTCCTTCCTATCGATTCAAACATCTTTATCACGATGAAGAAAACAATACATATGCTCTTTCTGAGGCTTTTTGTGCAGTTCAACAGCCACATTAAGTTTCTTTCTTTTTTTTCTCTCTATCTCAAGTGCTTTGTTCTATTATCACAGCCAAAAGCAGGGTTCCATGGAAGCTCTGATATTCCATAGCAGAATGGAATATCAGGATGGTATTTTATTTTAGTGGAATAAATTAGTAAAATTTTGAATTTAGTAGAATGTTTTAGTAGATCATCTTGACCAATGACAAAACCTTTAATAAAATATGAACAATGTACACATTGGATGTTTTTACATGTCACTTTAAAAAAGCAACAAAGTGGTATTAAGTGGTTATCATATACAATCCTCAAGATTAATTCTTTACTGTATATAAAATAACAACTTATCTTTGTATCAATGTATTAGTTATCTCTCTACGGATAAGAGTGCTTACATTGTCTAGAGTTATCTTTGCACAGGCTTCTGCTTTCAAAGTAAAGGAAACTTTGTTTATCTAGTGTCTTATAACTTCATAACTGGACAAGAAAGGCTTTCTAGAAGTCTTTGCTACTTTAGGCCTTCTGTGAAAGGACAATTATCAGTATGTCAATCATTTTCCTAATTCTACAAATTTATCTACTCGTGGTTACATGCCAACAAAATTATTTTGCCAGGATGACATATTCTGTCACACACTCACTGTCTCCATGCTCTTCTCTTTGCTGTGATAATACATGTATACAAAAGCAAAGCCTGGAGATTTGGTTTGTAACAGCTTAGAGTTTACCAGTATACTCTATGGGTGGGAGGCAGTCAAAGCATCAGGTGCTTGAAGCATCCCAAAGGTAAGCTTTTGGGGATGACTTTTGGTGATTCTAGACTGTCAAGCTGAAAATTATCATTAACCATCACATTCACCCACCCATCTGTTTAATTCTTCCTCCTTACCACAGTCTCTCAAATCTTACTTAGTAAAAAATCCTTTCCTCTTACCTACCTATTATGCAATTGGCTATACCTTTAAACATAGTAATTACCAGAACCAGATTATACCAATAACAAATGACAGAGATGACCCTCAGTCTATGTTTGTTTAACACTGCTGTTATTCAAGTACAATGTGATTTATGTAAAATTCAAATTGTAAAAGAAGAAAATAACTTATAGCACAAACATAAACATGAGGATATAGGATAAATAATATTTATGTGTTAAGACAATATGTCCACATAGGATAATACAAAATAACACAAAATAAATTTTATACTATATTGTCATTCTTACATATATCCATCATGTTGGGTTTTAAACATCTTGTATCTATGATCAAGTTCATACCATATGCTATGACTTGTGTCATGATTGTTCACGTGTGAAAGCCTTGGTCCTTAGTTTGCCAATGGAGAGATAGTGTGAAACTTACTGCGGTGAGGTTAGTGGGAAGTGCTTTGGGCAATAGGGGACATATTACTGGAAAGGATTGTGGGACTGCAACCTCTCTAGTTTCTTGTATGTTCCTGTTATCTGTTCCTTAGTTATGTATTCTTCACCAAACAGACTGAACTCAATGTCATGCCCTCGGACTTCCACACACAATATATGAACAAACCTCTTTTCTTCATAAATGAGAGAGTCATGAATTTTAATAAATAGAAATGCAGAGGAAACTAAATAATATACCATATTTGTAACTAGTATTTTCAGAAGAAGTGAAGATGTTTATGCCTAAATACAAAGCCTTAGTTTATGTGATATAAATACTAAAAAAATGGAGGTCAATCTAAATGTATGGTTCAAAGATTTTTTTAAGTCAATTAAGGTTTGGTCTTATTCAACTAAAATTTATTTATCTTTCTGAAAACAGGCCTTATGTGAAAAGGCTAGTTATTTCAATGAGTATTCTACCATGACTCTCAGGATAGACAGAATAAGTGTATATTGGTTTTGGCTAGGAATATTTATCACTTATAATATTGTTATTGAATCATATATACAGGCTTTATTTATCTTTTAAACATTGTTAAATGATGGTGTTATCAATACAAACTACAAGCTCATTATACTTCTTACATTTACTCTAAATATATGATAAATAAAATAATATCTTTGAAAACTAAATTTTCTGTCAATAAGAATACACACCGAAGAGATTAATTTAATCAGTAAAATTCATTATATATTTTTTAATAATTCAAGAGTTTTGGTGTGTGGGGTTGTTTTTGTTTCCTTTGCTTGCTTGCTTCCTATTGCTTATTTGTTTCTTTATACAAGGTCACATGTGGCACTAACTTTCTATTTAGCCAAAGTTTGCTTAGAACTCTTGATTGTTCTGACTCTTTCTCTCAAGTACATACAGCACCTAGCCCAGTGTGATCTAGGCCAATTCGTAAACTCAAAACAGAAAATTAGAAAATTTATGTTAATCACTTGAGAAACTAGATAAGGAAAGAGAAAGAATATGGGTAAATTAAAATAGTTAAAATGAGGCACAATGGAGGAATCATAATGTCACCGCTTAAGCATGCCAACACTGTGTCAGTGTCAGAAGGAGGCAGATCAGAGGCATCAGTTTTCTCAGAAACTTCTCAGTTTACTGAGAGTAGTTATATTAGACATAAAATCAAAGAAGGGCAAAAAACCCCAAGGATACAGTTACTTCTCAGCTTGCTATTAAGACAGGCTGGATTGTGGTTTGGAGGTTACCATTTTGAAAAGAGTATTCAAGCTACCAAGAAGAGACTTGATACCCTATGAGCATATAAAGGGGGAGGAGGTCCCCCTCAGGCACAGTCATAGGGGAGGGGAGTAAGGGGAAAATGGGACGGAGGGAAGAATGGGAGGATACAAGGGATGGGATAACCATTGAGATGTAACAAGAATAAATTAATAAAAAGAAATTATTTTGAAAAAAAAGTATTCTCTAAAGAGGCACAGGGAAGATAAAATTCTATGTTCTGAGAGCAGAGAATAGGAAATTATCATGGATATAAAAATGCCTTGAGCAAATTGACAAAATTTTATATAATGATATCAGTTAACTAGGAAGAATGCATTGTTTCAAGAGTAATAACTAAATTTTAAACCAAAACTATATAAAAGCATACTGTGTATTGAGTGTTACTAATAGCTCAGTATATAACATCTAATTAAATCTCCAACAGAACATTATAGTTAGGAAGTATTTTTAACTGTACATTTCAGATATTTGTAACTTTAGTGATTTATACAACCTGGTCCAGATTATACCAATAAAAATGACAGAGATGACCCTTAGTCTGTGTTGTTTAATACTGTTGCTCAAGTACAATGTGATTCATGTAAAATTCAAATTTTAGAAGAAGAAAGTAATTTGCACCACAAATGTAAACATCAGGATATATGATAAATAATATTTATGTATTATGACAATATGTCCACATATGATACCAAAAATAACACAAAATAAGTTTTATACTGAGTGGTTAAGAGAAAGTCAATCGTAACTATAAAAGGAAAGTATTGAAATGTAATCATTAATGTCTTTAAGTTTCAAATTTCTTTGTAAACTGATACATATCTTTTCAGCTTTTCATTTTATTCTCAAAGCATAATGTATATCTCCTAAATTTCTGGAGGTAGGCTCAAAGAAATTACTGTTAATGAATGTACTGGAATCATGAAAGTCTAAAATAAAGTGAATAAATACTTGAGATTGAAGAATTAAACTTATTATTCTGTCCAACTGTCTGATAAGTATTTCCTACATCTTTACTTGGTGTCATGTTCTATGATTATATAAAGATGAATGGCTCTTGTTTCTTGAAGGTTATGCAGCTTAAAAAGACTAGAAATGTTTCACTATAGACTATGATTTAACATAACCAATTTTAGAAGAAAAGCTTATACTTTGTTCTCAGAGAATGTAAAATAATGAATTTATATCTCAGATTGATTGATACACATGTTGCAATTGAGATGCATCTTGTGAAGTAGTCCCAAGCACTCAGAGGAAATCCAAGGTCTATAAGGGAAAGAGTGTTTGGAAGCAAAATCCATGGACAAAGGCATGGGCGTGTGGATACATATGTGTCCTGGGACCTACAGTACTGACCACAGAATGCTCATGCATGTATAGAAAGGTGGGAAGCAATCAGACAAAGTTTAGATTGAATCATATGAACAAGAAGAATCACTGAAGATTCTATGTATAGAAATGATACATTAATATGTATTTATCAGATAATATCTTTGGAAAAATCACTATTATGAATAATATGTTAAATATGAAATTTAACAAAAATATTGATTGAAAATAAATTCCCAGGTTAGTGGTATGAGAGAAATCATCATCATCATTATCTAAAACAACAACAAAACATTCAGTTCACTACAAATTGGCAAGTAATGCTCACATGGCTGAAGTTTAGTGCATAGACTCTGAATTTTTTGGTAAATAGTTTCTTACCTGAAATTTGCTAACTTTAGTTTCTGTCCAACCTAGAACCGTTCCTAAAACTAGTTCTTGGGCTATGTCCCTGCTCCCTCACCTAAAGCTTTAAGGATATTCACAAATATTTTGGTTCCTTTTACCATTTCACTGATGGAATTTTAACATAACTGTCTTTTAAATGTTTTCACTTATATAATTCTTAGAGTGTGCTCTCTGAGCAGACAGACATTATGCTAGGTTCTTATGGCAGAACATATGTCAGAACCAGAAACCATATGGAACTTTTATTTATGACACAGTAGAAATATAAGGAGGCCTGACTAAAAAATAAGGGATGAATATTGAAGCATTCTATATTGAAAAGCAAGCAAACAAGAAATATTGTTTCCATGCATAGAAAATGAGGCCAACCCAATAGTATTGAGTTTTAGGCTTTGGCCAATCACTTTTCTTAGTTCCCAAAGTATTAGTTATTTTAACACTTCTATTTTGATAATATTTCTGACATTTTCATATATTGTATTAAAATTAACATGGTTATACAAATGCCTATTACTACTACGCACATACAGGAACTAAGAGTCCAGTAGACTAACTAGAGTTAAAGTTTACAAAGCAGGATATTGGGACGGTATGTGATAGGTCTTGACAGTCAGGAAGCTTCCTGTTATTCATTCATATTGCTTACTTATAAGTTCAGTATATCCACAGTGGACAATACTGAAGAGGACTGACTAGAGTCCTATCACTTGCACAGGAAAAACATTCTGCTTGAAGTGCAGAATGATGGAAATGCAAGTAAGACAGGAAAAGAGGTCATAATACATTAAATGGTCCAGAATCAAAAGATAATATTCCTTTACAAGAGTGGCAGTAAGTCATTAGATGTAGAACATATGTGATATTAATAATTTCAGGTTTACCTTATTATGTTACTTACATTGACTTGTTTCAATTTATAATAATCATTTGGCATAAATTTGATTTCCTTCACTGTATACATGAGAAAAATCAGGCAGAAAAAGGATTATTAACTTCCTCATGTTCCCAGTGCTTGAATATAACAGATTTGAATCAAGGAAATAAAGAATCATAAAGTAAAACACTCCTAGAGTTGTGGTACTAAGTAGAACACACAAATGGTATGTAGTTATCTATTGCCTTACAATAATAAAATGTAGAGACTAAAAGAAACACTATTTGATTCGAATTCATTCAGGATAGTTTGGTTTTAGTTGTTGTTGTTATTGTTGGTTTTATGTTTGTTTGTTTTGTTTTTTGTTTTCTACAACAAGGCAAATACTATTGTGATAATACATGGCATAGGAGTGCAGAGTCAGTCGAGCTTATGTGCAGGGTATTTCAGTGAACTAGATCATGGGCAACCCTGAACAACAAAAAGGAGCCAATGCATAAGTGAGAAAGGAGTCAATGAAAAAGCATGTTTACATGTGAGAAGCACACATGACTTCTGAGACAGATAAATTTCATGTGATTTAAGCTCCAAAAAGAATTGTGAGAATGGCCAGCCAACCTGGCTGGAAGTAGTGATCCCTTTAAGATGACAAAGAAATAGAGTCTCTAGTGTTAGATTATCCTCACAGCTGCAAATTCATCAACCATACTTCAAGACTTGATTGTAAGATGGTAAGTTTCTAAGGAAAGTTGGAGTCCTGAGCAAGTGTAATGTTTAGTGAGGCAGACTGGATTGCTTTGTTAATGCATGGGCACATATGGAAGGATAGGAGCACTTGTGTGTTTTTAATGTTGTATTATAAACCTTTACTTTATTTTAAAACTTTCACGCTATATATTTTGTTCATGTTTGTTCCCTCCTCTAAATCCTCTTGGGTACAACTCTCCACCAACCCAACTTCATCTACTTACAAGCAACTAAACAAACAGAATAAAACCCCAATAAATCAACCAAACATCATCAAAAGCACATTAAAAAAAACATCGAGTCTTGTTGTGTGGACAAACTACTCTTTTTTAATTTAAATTTATTTTTAAAAATTTATTCAATTCATAGTTTAGTCTTACAATTAACCTTAGCTGTTTAGGAGTTAAGATGGCTTTATGTCTAGATAGATGTTTAAGTTGACAGAGATGAGATATGATAGATAATGATTCTCATTCAGAATTTTAGAATCACCAAAATAGGAAATATGTTTTCTACAAGGTTGCCAAATACAATTAGCCAAAACACCATGAATGTAACATTCTTATAATCCGTGATTGTTTTGTGGTTCCTCTTGCTGTATGTAATTTTTAATTTATGTGTAGTAATATAAATATATATGCCAAAATAAGATATTTTATTCAATTTACATCCTAATATTAGCCCCCTCCCTCCTCTTCTCCTGTTCCCAGTCTCCTCCCTCTTCCCTCATACCCCTACCTTAGACCTCAGAGACAGAGAGCCCTTTTTCCTTACCAACTGACCTCAGCCTACTAAGTCTCATCAGAACTAACTGCATCCTCTTCCTCTGTGACCTGGTAAAGAACCCAGAACAAGGGCGTACAGATCAGAAAGGAAGATGTCAAAATATCGATATTTGTTGATTATATACTAGTATACATAAGTGACTAAAAAAATTCCACCAGGGAACTCATACAGCTGATGAACACCTTCAGCAAAGTAGCTGGATAAAAAAAAAATAACTAAAAACAAAGAAACAAACAGTAGCATTCCTGTATGGGCTGAGAAAGAAATTAGGGAAGCAAGACCCTTCACAATAGCCACAGAAATATAAAGTATCTTGGTGTAACATTGACCAAGCAAGTGAAAGACTTGTATTTAAAAATGAAAACAAAAACAAAAACTTCAAGTCTCTGAAGAACGAAATTGAAAAAGATACCAGAAAGTGGAAAGATCGCCAATGCTCATGGATCAGTAGGGTTAACATAGTGAAAGCGCTTTTGGTAAAAGCAATCTACAGATTCAATGCAATTTCCATCAAAATCCAACACATTTCTTTACAGACCTTGAAAGAACAATTCACAACTTCATATGGAAAAACAAACAAACAAACAAACAAACAAACAAAAAACCAGAATAGCTAAGACAATCCAGCATAATAAAAGATGATCAAGAGGTATCTCCATCCCTGATCTCAAACTGTAGAGTAACAGTAATAAAAACAGCATGATACTGGCATAAAAACCTACTGGTAGATCACTGGAATTGAATTGAAGACCCAGAAATAAATCCACACATCTACAGACCTACAGATGCTTGATTTTGACAAAGGAGCCAAAACCATACAATGGAAAAAAAGATAGATTCTTCAACAAATGTTTCTGGCTTAGAAAAAATCAAAATAGATCCATATTTATCACCCTACAAAAATCTCAAGTCCAAGTGGATCAAAGACCTTAACATAAAACCACAGTTAAATCTATTAGAAGAGAAAGTGGGGAAGAGCCTTGAGCTCATTGGCAAAGGAGACAACTTACTGAACAGAACACCAGTAGCTCAGGCTTTAAGATGAACAATTAATAAGTGGGACCTCATGAAACTGCAAAGCTTCTGTAAGGCAAAGTACATTGTCAACAGAACAAAATGACAGCCTACAGACTGGGAAAAGATATTCACCAATTCTACATCTAAGAGGGTGCTTATAGTCAATATATATGAGAACTCAAGATATTAAACACCAACAAACAAAATAATCCAATTAAAAATGGATACAGATGCTCATCATCTTCTTTGAGGTAGGCTGGGTATTGTCAGTAGTTAAACTGTCTCATTGTCAATGAATCCTTAAAATAATAAAGTTGTCTTTAAATGCCATATTCTTTATGTCTCTGAGGTTTTTAAAAAGACTTTTCTAACTATTTTACCTCATTTTTCTATAGAATCATATCTCTCTGTTACACTGAGAATGTATATTCTTGTGATAAAAAGTAGACTAGTAATGGATGTGACTATGATTTGATGAACTAACAATTAGCTTGTATAACTTACTTACCCTAAACAGCCTGAATAGCACTTTCAAAGTATTGGAAGTAAACCTTGTATTATAGTTGAGTTGTATGGATACAATACTGCATATTAAGAGTATAAATATAAACAATGCATGTGAAGAATAATCTTAAACTTGAATTCTATGTATCTAATTTATCTAAAATTAAACTTATTGGGCTAAATAGATGTTATAAGTTGATAATGATGAGATATGACAGATATTGATTTACATTCAGAATTTTAGATGCACCAAGTTAGGAAAGATGTTTTCTTCAAGGCTGCCAAACTACCTGCAAGGCAATAATGATGGGAAAAGTACCACTCACACGTCAACAGACATCAAGAGCTGTCCAACTGGATTTAAGGTGTACTTAACATCGGGCAGAGAGCAGGGAGTCTTATGATAGAATGGGGATGTAGAATGACTTGGCGGGGACATGAGCTCCACAAGAAGACTAAGAAAGCCAATAACTCTGGTCCTTGGGTGGGACAGTGGAGCCTGAAGAACCAAACAAGGACCATACATAGAGGACCTATGCCCCCTACTCAGATGTAGCAAATAGTCAACTCAGTCTCCATAGGGGTCTAGGAGAGGCGAATAGGGCAGAAAATGTAGGATGGTTGGGAACAGGAAGGTAAGAGTGAGGGGATTACAATCAAGATGTAATATAAATAAATTGTAATTTTATTTATTTATTTTTAGCTTTTCGATTTTTATATTTGAAAATGTTTTCTAAGGACTATGAGCTATTTGTACACCTTGTCAAGTCTAAGAGCCTGCCCATTTATGTGTTCTTTATTTTATTTTATTTTTTAATTAATTTATTCTTCTTACATCTCTATGGTTATCCCATCCCTTGTATCCTCTCATTCTCCCCTCCCTCCCATTTTCCCCTTATTCCCCTCCCCTATGACTGTTCCTCAGAGGGATTACCTCCCCCTGTATATGCTCATAGGGTATCAAGTCTCTTCTCGGTGACCTGCTGTCCTTCCTCTGAGTGCCACCAGGTCTCCCCCTCCAGGGGACATAGTCAAATGTGAAGCACCAGAGTACATGATTGTAATTTTAAAAATAAGTGTCCCTCAGTAGAAGAATGGATAAAGAAACTGTGGTACATATACACTATGGAATACTACTCAGCTATTAAAAACAAGGAATTCCCGAAATTTGTGGATAAATGGATTGAGCTAGAAATGATCATAATGAGTGAGTTATCCCAGAAGCAGAAAGACTCAAATGGTATATACTCACTTATATCTGCATACTAGCCCAAGGGGCATGTCCCACGAAAGCCTTCCCTTACCAGGAAACTGGGACAGAGGTGAGGACATTCTATTGGGATTTTAGTTGAGAGAATCATGGGAGAACAGCAAAGTAGAAGGATCCAGAGGGTCCTAGAAACCTACAAGTAGAACATTATGATACGCAGATTTGGGCGCAGTGGTCCCACTCAAACTAAGGCACCAGCCAAGGACAATACAGGCAGTAAACTTTAAACCCCTACCCAGATCTAGCCAATGGTCAGAACAGTCTCCACACTTGAGTGGAGAGGGGGATATGACTTTCTCATTTGCTCTGGTGCCTCACATTTGACCATGTCCCCTGGAGGGGGAGACCTGAGCATATACAGGGGGAGGTAATCCCCCTCAGGAACAGTCATAGGGGAGGGGAATAAGGGGAAAATTGGATGGAGGGAAGAATGGGAGGATACAAAGGATGGGATAACCATTGAGATGTAACAAGAATAAATTAATAATAATAAAAAAAGAATTTTTAAAATTACCCTGAATGTGAGTGAGAAAGACATTCTGTGTTCAGGTTATGATTGCTAACCACAAAGTCTTAGGGATCTCCATCATCTGATGTTTCTGTCTCACCATTTTCTCCTTGTCCTAGAACATAACCTTGAAACAACATGAAAATAAATGTGAGGTAGGTTTTTGTTTGAATACTGTCATTCATCTTGTGTATGTGAATGTGTATGGATCCATGCATCCCACAGCAGACACATGGAGGCCAGATGAGAGTGTTTGAGAACTGGCTGTCTCCTTCTGTCATATGTGCCTGCAAGCACCCTTAGTCCACACGCCATCTCACTAGCTCCAAGAGTTGTTTTTGTTATCGATATATGTTTGAAATGATGAAGTAATTCTTTGTGATAAATGTAAACGATATCAAATAGTTCCTCTAAAATTTAAATTCTACTGTGGAGTCATTAGTGCTAGACCATATTTCATATATTCTATTGACAATTGGTTCCTTATGAGACAGTCCTATTCACAGTTGATTGGGAATTGTACATTTAATTCAGTTAGTGTCAAGAAGCGTTCCATATGTTTTTTTAGAAGATAAAATTCACAAGCCTTTAAAATCCCCCTTTTTGTGTTATTCAAATCTTAAATTTTCCTACAATTCTCAATTCTATGTAGAAATAGAAATGAGCACTTCAATGGTTTTTCGATAGATAATCCATGAAATATGAGTCTATTGTGCATTTCTTTAAATATTTATAGGCAAGTCATTCCTGCCATAAATGAAAAGCCAGTTGAGTTTTTAATAAAGATGACTTTCCTGAATACACTATTGGAATGATTTTTGTAAGAACATTTTAGGGCCTAACATCTTTATCACCCTTAAGAAAATTTGCACATTGTTTTTAGGTGCAAAGGAAAAGTAAATTATCACACTGAGTTGTTTAGGAACTACTAACAACTTCACACTGTCAATTAGCACATGAAGCACTGTATTCAGGCCAAGGCTGAAAGGAGTAAATAGCTATACAAATAGCCTCTCTGCATAGAGAATAAACCCTGCAATTAGCACTGAGTGTAGTTAGAAAAATCTAACTAAACCAACAATGGTGATATACCTATCCCTGTCAAGTACAAACTCAGTTCCTAGCAGAATTAAAATGGAATTTTGATCCATCCTTAAAAGAGTGATTTAGTCATGTGGATAAAATAAATTATAAGATTTTCTATTTCTTCAAGTAATAAATAATAAATAGCCATTCAGTTTGGAGAAAAAGGAATAACAAATGTAATAATTTTCAGCTTCAAATCTACCTGTATTGTACTGGATTTGCTTCATGTTCTTTCCTCTTATTCACAACATTAAGATCTAATTTGACATCACATATAGGTAAATGTGACATTCATTTTCCCCCAGCAAATCAATTCTTCAATTATGGGGCTATAACAAGGATTAATAGCTTATTATATTATTTTCAAGTATTTGCCTTGCTTGGTGGCACACACCTTTAATTTCAGCACTTTGGAGACAGAGGCAGGTGGAGCTCTGTGAACCTGAGGCCAGCCTACACAGTAAGACTGTTATTTTAACAACTGTTTTACTTTCAGTCTTTTACAACTTGTGCTTAGTATGAAATTAAAATAAGTAAACGTCTTTCTGTTATTATTTATATTTGGGCTGACCTACATTTGCTTATTTACCCAGCTCCTTTAAGACTCTGTTTAGCCTACAAACTTATTCTCATTGTCCCTTAGCTCAGTCTTTGTTTATATGCCCTGACACAAAGTATCACAAAAAAGGCCTTTTGAACTTTAACAAAACTGTACAATAATAAAATTTATTTTGGGTATGTGTATGGATTCAAAGAACACCCACCTGTATTTCAGAAAATTCACCTTAAAAGTACTAAATAAAATTAATTTAGCACCTACACAAACTAAGTGATTTGTATATTTGAACTATGCAACAGCATGTAAAACACACAAAGTCATATAAGGAGTATGTGTGAATATTCTCTATATGTATGTATACTAAAACAACATATACCTGATATACATGCATATTGTGATATTGAATGTGGCAACAATGTATCTTTAGTGAAACACATTATTCTTTAACTATAACTTATGTCTTGAAATATATTCTCAGTTTTCCCCCAAATTTTTTATTACAATCATTTTTAATTGCTATTTTATTTTTTAAATAATAGCTAATGCTATTTTTCTGTCAGTGGGAATAATGGGTGATTTTTAGAAGTATAAATAGATACATAAACACGTGCATTTGTTTGTGTGTGAGTTTTAGAAAAAGTATATTTGAGAGAATGTGTGTGTGTGTGTGTGTGTGTGTGTGTGTGTGTGTGTCTGTGTGCATGTGTAATTTTGTTATGGATGATTATCAGCTTCACAACTGTTCAGACACAAAATATCATGAGTTGTTAATAAAATTATATTATAAAATACTTAGGAAGCTAGTTAATGTTAAGTAATGCTGTACATTGGTAAATTACACAAATTGCATTCAGATCTCAGTTGTGACAAAGCCAGTTATGTTTGTTAAAATGGTGTGTGAAATAGTCATCCTAAATTTCGGCAGAGGGCTTTTACTGATTAACAGGAATATGAATCTGTTCTTAGAAGCATGCTAACTCCTACAGTTTGACATATGAATTTCTGGAGTAGACTAAAATGGCCTTTTCTTCAGAATTCTGAGATTTGTTTTGAATTAATCCTTATATATTGATTATGATAAATTACAATATTTCTTAAAATGTATATTCATATTTATGCATTTGTCTTATTTGATTTTATCATTAGACTTCATAGTACTTTGTCAATTATTAATGACTTTGTTATTTTACCGCTATAATTTGAAAAACACCAATAATCTGTTGTCTATTTTAATTTTAATATGTTTGGACTTTACAACATAAGATTTAATCCCAGCAAATATGTGACCAATATAAAAATGAAGAAATATAGGACCTTGAAAAGATGATGTTTGTAGTATGTACTATTCTACTTTAATATGTTAGTAAATAGTGTTACATAACATCACTATAAAACATGATTTCATCAAAATGTTTTAATAGATTGATTTTATCTTGCATTTTCTTAAAAGGTGGCACAGTAACCCTTATTAGAAATTTTTCTTCAAGTCCTGTTTAGCCATTACTTCTTGAATCTTTATACTTTGGAAGAATAAAAAAAGTAAATAAAAGTAAAATTTCTCAATTTTTGCTATGGAAATTACCTTTAGAAATAGATATTGAATGAGAGGATACAAGGGATGGGATAACCATAGAGACATAGCAAGAATAAATTAATAAAAAAAATAACAACATAAAAAAAAGAAATAGATATTGAAGGGTTCCAAAAGTTTGAAAAAATAGCTATTAAAGCAGCAGTCAGTGAAACAATGTATATTTTTGTTAGATTTAACTCATGAATTGCACCTGCTTTTCTAAAGGAAAAGGCCATGAAGGGTGGCAACATGTTCAACAGCCGATTTCTCAATGCCAAGGGTAAGAGGAATAATTAATTTTTGTTTTTTTCTGAAATGCATCATCTTTTTATGGAGAAGTCATTAAAGATTCACTTTTCTTCAAGAAATGAACCTTTGATTGAGTTCAGATTTCTAAGCAGAGGCAAATTCTTAGAATGTACTTTTTTTTTTTTTTTTTTTTTTTTTTTGCAGTGGCTAATGTGACCTCTCCTGACATGCTGAAGTGGCGTTCCTTTCTAAAGTTATGGATTGCCCGAGTTAGTGATGCAAATCGGTTTCACTTTGGAAGAGAAAGAACACAGGCAACATGGTTTGTTTCCTCTGAGTTATAAAATCCTCATGGACCTGATGCTACAGATAAGCCACAAAAACATTTTAAAAAACCAGATTGAAATAAATTCTGAAAAAGTCCAATGTTATAGAGCCAGGAGGTAGAAAAATGAAACAAGATAAAACAAAATGAAATAATATAACACTGAATTATACAATAATATATATATATTATTTCGGAAGTGGGTAAAGATTGTTTGTTTCTTTCAGGCTTAACTTTTGTTTTTTTGTTTTAGTGGAACTAAAAAAATTTGTGAGGCCTTCCAAACCAGGAAAAAAGTGGAAAGAGTTTGATAACAAAGAAATCAATTAAACAATTTTTGTCAGGCATTTTTCTGTGCAATATATAGAACTCTGAACTCAGTAAACAAAATCCTTACCCATAAATAAAATCTTACATTCTCCAAGTATTCATTTCATATGTATTATGTACATTCTACTAAATAATAAGGGTATTATTTCATATTATATATATATATATATTCTACTAGATAATAAATATAATCTTTATATGCATTATATATAAATTTAGGGGCAGAAGTAAGACATGTCATAAGTGTATATAAGTAAATGAGGCAGGATGGTCTCTTCTGAATATAAACTGAGCAAAAACCCATCAAATAAGGGAGAGTTATACAGAGAACTGGGGGAAATCCAGAAGAAAACTTTGGTTTGGGATATGAGGATGATGTGGGTACATCCAAATAACAGCAAGCTCATGGTTGGAGCAGAAAAGAAGAGGGAAGTAACAGATGATATTAGGAAACAGGCAGAGTATGTTACAAATGCAAGACTACTTCAGAATCTCATCTTACACCAGTCAGAATGGTAAAGTCAATGAAACAAATGATGCCTCATGTTAGTGAGAATGTAGGGTAAGGAAAACAAGCACTCATTGGAAATCAGTGTGGCAGATCCTCAGGAAACTGGGAGAAGATTTACCTCAAGGCACAGCTATGACATGCTTCGTGATAAACCCAAAGGACTCTCTTTATATTCTACTAGAGCACTTGCTCATTCATGTTCATTGGCTCTTTATTAATAATAGTCAGAAACTGAAAACAACCTAGATGCCCACTAACAGATGAATATATAATTTAAATGTGGTAGATTTGCTCAATGGAATATCATCCAGTTGTTTTTAGAAAATGAAATTATAAAATTCACAGGAAAATGGATGGAACTAGAACAAAACATCCTGGGTGAAGTGAACCAGATCCCAAAAGACAAATGTGATGTGTGTTTTCTTATATGTGAATGTTAGCTTTTAGGCTTTCAATATGCATGCTACTACACAGTCTGTATAACCATGGAGTAGGGACTAGTGGGGAGGGGAGGATCTCCCAATGAATAGGATATTATACATATATATATATACATGTATATACATATATATTCATACATATATATATGAAATATGGGGGTATACTAGAACAGGAGGATTAAATGAAGATGAGGATGGAAGACAACAAGAAGGGAGGATGGTGGTTTGAATGAGAATGACACCATAGGTTCTTATATTTTAATGTTTAGTCTCCAGTTGGAGGAAATGCTTGGGAAGCATTTGTAGGTGTAGCCTTATTGGAGTGGGTGTGGGCTTGTTGGAGGAGGTATGTCAATGGGGGTGGGCTTTTGTGCTCTAATTGCTACTCAGTGTCAGTGTCTCTTTCTCTCTGCTTGCTACCTTTAACTCAGGATATACAACTAAGTACAGTTCCATGCATGTTTGCTTTCTGCTACAAAAATCATGGCCTAATCCTCTAAAATTGCAAACAGGCTTTTTTAAAAAATAAAGGTTGCCTTGCCTGTTATGTCTCTTCATAGCAATAGAACAGTAACTAAGACAAGGAGGGGATATGGAGGTGGTGAACTACCACTAAGGACCACTTTTGAGGGGTTATATGGAAGCCTACATATGTAGAGGCTTCTTAAAATACAAACATAAAATCTCAACAGACTCACAAATGATGGGAGAGACAAGGCTATAATTGGACTTCTTTTGCCACCAAGCTAAACCTCCAGAGTAAGGATAGGTTTCACTGGATTGAGTTGTTGGCCAAAGGAGCTCTCCTGAAATCCCCCAAACTACTCATGCTAATTGCGAGTGCTACTGCTTGCTCTCTGCAAAGGGATGGAAAGGCCCTGTTGATGAAGACAATATTTATATATCTCAGCAATTACAAAGAAGTCAACATAGTGTCCACCTACTTCATAGTGTCCGCCTTCTTCACCCCTACTGACATGTGTTCATACGTGCTTTGCACACTTCCAGAGAAGAAAGGTCACCACCAGTCCAGCTACAAACCCTGAGGTCTACCATAATGACCTGCCTGCGTGATACACTGCATGACACCCAGATATTGTGCAAGTAACTACCTGATGAGATTTAAGGTCACTCCAGAAGATGGAACCCATGCATGACATTGGTCAGGAGGCCAAGAACCTGATAGTAGATAGGCCATGGACCTAGAGGCAAACCAACTGCTATTGTTTTGTTAAAATAACATAGCAATAAAATGACTCCCAGCAACATTCTCCTGTATGTATAGATCAGTTTCTCATACAGTCATCATCAGAGAAACTTCCTCCTGCAATAGATGGGAACTGATTCAGAGACACAAAACTGGATGGACAATGTGTGTGGATGGTGAGAGACTGTGAAAAACTCAGTTCTAAAGAAAATATCTCTATCAAACGTCTCTCCCAGGGCAGAGGGAACTCTGCAGAAAAGAAGTGGCAATATTGTAAGAGCCAGAGGGGATGGAAGGCACCATGGAAGTGGTGTCTTCCAGACACAACAGGAATTATGCACATAGGAACTTGCAGACACTGTGGCAACACACACAAGGCCTGCTCATGTCTAATCCAGATGGAGTCACAATGCTGAGAGAAGTGGACATGAGCTCCCTTCCCTATCAAAGAAACTAACTCTAATTGACAACTGTTTTCAAAGGAACAAGTAGTATTCTCCAATGGAGCCTAACAGGGTATACAAACCATACTTGAGAGCAGAATCCATGCCCAACAGTAGACAGCCAACACAGAAACAACTCAATGGAGAATTTAATGAATTTCATACTTAACTATTTTGGCATTTTGTACCTTATTAGACATTCCTTTGTATTTTATGTTTCATGATTTTGTGTTTTTATGGGTTTTATTTCCCATGCTTCTGCTTTTCTTGTTTTTTCGATTTTTTTTTTAACCTGCTATTTTTCTAAAAGAGAGAGTCAGAAAGCACGGAGTTGGATGGGTGAAGATATGAAGATCTGAGAGGAGACGAGAGAGGTCAAATCATGATTAGAACAATATATTGCATTAAAGAATATTTTAAATAAAAAGAAATTCCAAGTATTTATTGAACTCAGTAAGGCTCTACTACTGAGTTTAAATTGTGAAGCAAGTGATATATATGCTTACATAGAATTTAATCAGAAACTACTTTACTTACTCCTGAGGGAGCTGACGTTAAATGAGGGAAGAACAAGAGAGTCCAGAGGCTAAACATAAAATGATGGTCACTTTGATCTATCTTCTCATGGAGAAAGGAAATAAATACTGATTCTATAATTAGGTATAATAAAGTCCTTGTAATTGGCCTCTCAGTCATCACTCCAGTTTTATTTAACATAAACAAAAAATGCAATATAAAATATAACAAAAATAAAATGCTCTCTCTTAGCTGCATATCTGTCTATTAATTTGAGTAATTCAAAATCTTTTGTTTTCTGTTTGGAATGACATTTGTCTTTCTCTTCATGAACCCACAGACACCTTAGCCTTTGTGTCCCAGAATCACTTCTCTGGAACCTTTCCTGACTATTGGAAGCAGGAGATGCTGATGCAGACTTTGATATGCTATATCACATACCTTGTGCATATTATGATGAGTCCTGTCAATATCTTAATGCCCAGCAAATGGTAAATACTTTCCTCATTTTATTGGTCCGTGAAAACTAACAGTCTACAAACTACTGACCTAGACTACTTAAATGTATGTCGATACGAATGTTACTTAGGGAGCTTATTCTTTTCTGTGTTTCAGACCTCGTTAGCCACCATTAATATCAAGAAATTGAAAAACTTAAAATAGACTCTGAGACTGTCTAAACATTTGTATCTAAATAAGTCATAAGATGCAAGTCAAATTAATGGGCTATTTTTCTTATATAGATGATGATCCACCTGGTGCATGCAATAACAATAAATTTAAGTCTGTGCTATTATCTGATATCCTGATATATGTTGAAGTTGACCAACTAGAAGAAGGTAGAATTATGCTCCAAGGCTCAATGACCCTTGGATATTTCAAACTCAGTTATTATTGCTAATTTTACTTAGTATACTCGTGGCATGCATTGTATTCTTCCTTGTACATTTACAAAGCCAACAAGATCATGGGGAAAATACTAAAAACCTCAATCTCTGTCAAAACTGGCATATAAGTTTAATGCCAACTATTGAGTATATGTTCAGCTAGCAATGCTATTCTTTCTAATAACTGATGTTTGGAACAATACTTTAAAAGTTCAAAACATAATGTTTTTCCATTTCACTATTTATGTAAATTTGTAGGCCAGATAAATAAATTTGTAGCTAGATAAATAAATATGTACTATAATTATTTAAACAGAGTTAACAGATTTCAGAAGCAAATGTATCATGAAGCAACCAAAATTTGAATGGAATCTCAATATGCAAGTGCCTATCTAACTGCAATTTTTTCTTCTGTACCCACATAAAGACAATTGTACTCCTTCAAAATACTCCTTAGGAAGGAAATAGAGAAGATGAAATTCTGTCACAAACATGGAAATTTTAGGTGTGAAATTTTAATTATTATAATTATAAATAAATATATATATATATACCTACAGAGTTAATATATTATTATGTTCTATTGTGTTATGTTATAATTTTTATAACTGTTTACCACATATTGATGGTCACTGTTTAACAGATAGAGATCAGAGGAAATAGGAGTATCTCAGACTGTATTTAGATACATCAGAGTTTGAAGGTCCATAGTTCAGCATCTACTGCACTAAGGAAAACCTTAATTTGAAAAGATTTTTTTTCAAAACTGATAAACTATATATAATTGATTTTATTAATTATAATATGCCTGCTATTGTGATTAATTAACATTTCTCAGTCACATTTATGGCGATCTTTATATACCTAACATCTATTTCTTTTTATCGGCAAAACTGTGCCTCATAAAATAACCTCTCCTATTAAAACAAATATACTTCTATAAACTCTACCAGTGAGGCTCCCTTAGGCTTGTTTAAGGAAATTGCCACAAGCAAAGTAAGCATGGGTGAGCTGGAGCTAATGCACAGTACCTCCCTTGCGCACACGAGTTGTCAGTGAGTTTATGCTAACCTTCTGCGGTAAATATTCTGACTGGAGGAAGAAGGTGAACACATGCATTTGACCAGCACTCCAGAAATGAGTTTTGTAGCCCTGATTTCAATGCATGCTCAGCCCGGCTCCGTTGCCTTTTTGTTTATGTCCAGTGTTTATCCCATCATACGGGGAAAAGATATTAGTAACATACACTGAATGCAGTCTACAGTTTAGAGATTCAGTCTCAAGCTTCGTAAAATAGCAAACTTTGTTCTCAGTTTGTCTCATACAACAGTCTTTTCCTTTGGCGCTTTTAAGTGGAGCGCCTCTTTCTCACCTCCCCCCTAACCCCCACATTCCCTCCCACACATTTATAATGAAATAGTCTTCTTCAGTTTTAGTATTTCACTTTCTACATGCTAGTTTTGTTACCTTCTAAATCTGCAAACACATGGATTAACATCATCATCTCATTGTCTTCTGACTGAATAGAATCCCTCTTACCGTGAAGCCCTCGGAATACTGAAAAGGAGCCCTGGAACTCTCGTCTGCTGTTGGACTCAGAGGCTTGGGGTCAGACATAGAACGCTGCATCATCTTGGCTGTCTTAGGACTTGCCGGGGGAACTTTAGCCATATCTGGATGGAGCACTTTCTGTGGACTTATGTCATCAGGGAGGGGTTTCTCGTAAGGTACAAAGGTTGGTTCTAAGGCGTTGCCTGGGGAGAGTGGTGAGATGGGTGAGTAAAGGACTTTTGGAGATTTGGGTGGGGAAGGAGCCAGCTGGACTGTGGTGTCTGCCCGAAGGTGAGATGATGAATAACCAATCTCTAAAGGTGTTGGGCGTTTCTTGTCTTTGGGTGGAGATGTGGCACCCAGATATGGAGGACTCTGTGTGTCTGAATCTGTTTCTGTTTGGCATCCTAAACTGCCCCCTTTGTAAGTCTTTTCAGGTGCTGAAATGTGTTTAATAATTTCTACCTTGGCATCCACCCGCGCTCGTATGGAAGGTGTTCTTATGGTTCCCACTGGTTCAGTTTGCACAGATATCTCTGCGACTGTCTGAACTGCTACACTGGAGACTTTGGAAAGGGGTTTGGTCTTGTCACCCTCTGTAGTGCTATCTCCGTATTTTCCCGTACGCACTTTTCTCCTTGACCTAGAAGGCATATCCCATTCATCTTGATCTTCATCATCAGTTTGGACACTGGTATCCACGCTTTTTTTAGTTCTTCTCCGCCTACTTGCGTAACTCCGCTCAGCGGTTTCTTCATCATCAGTTTGCACACCACTGTCCACTATCTTTTTTAAGTTCCGTGGATCGTCTGCCATGCTTTCCTCCATCTCATCATACTGCCCCCGAGCTTTAGCTCCAGAACTTCTCTTTTTGGGTTGTTTCTCCTCTTTTACAACCACATCGGTCAGCGGTATCTCCGCAACAGTGCTCAGGATGCCAGGTGGAGCAATGTACTGAGTCACGCCATCAGACTGAACCGTGTACCATCCTTGGCTCTGTGGTATTTCAATGGCCACCACAGTAGACGCTGTAGTGGTGGCGTCTTCGGTGGCCCAAAACTGACTGCCCTCTGGCGCGGCATATTGACCCTCCAAAATGGCCTGTTCAGTGGAGGTTTGTGGGGAAGCAGTTCCAGAAGGGTCGTAGTTATACTGGTAGATCTGGCGAAGTTTTTGCTCCTCCAGCTGCTGGTGCAGCTGTTGTTGCAGCTGTTGGATCTGCTCAAGCTGTAGCTGCTGCTGAGCTAAGCTCTCCTGCCTCATCATGAACTGGGCCTGCCGCTCTTCTTCTTGCTGGTAGAGCAGGTGCTGCTTCATGGACTGGAGTTCCTCCAGCTTCTTTTGAACCATGATCTTTTCCTGTTCTCGGAACCTCTGGATCTCCTGGCGTTCCCACTCCAGTTCCTCAGCAAAGCGCTGCTGCTTAATTTTCTCCAGCTCCAGGAGCTCTCGCTCAAGGTCAAGTTGCTGCTGTTGTTTGTCTTCATCAGGGACAATTAAAAGAGTGCTTTCCTCTCCGGCCACCTCAGAAAACACTTCAGATGCTGTGGTTAAAGTCGGAACAGAGTCCATTGTCTCTGCAGGAAGAGTTTCCATCGTAATAGTTTGCAGACTGGCATTGATATCAATGCTGGTGACCGAGATGTCTGTTTCTGATGCACCTGTTGTTATGAAATATGATCGAGGCATTGGCTGGCTTTGATGCAGGGCTGATAATGAAGTCACTGCATCTGTCGTATGAATACCGGATAAATCCCTGACAGTGGTGCTGAAAATGGAGCCAGGTTGAGTGGTGATAGCAAATGTGGAGGGAATTGGAGTCGCTACTGAAGAATAGACCACACCATTACATGACCTCAAAACACTTCCCACACCATACTGGGGTCCTGGAGGTGGAGTCATCCTTGCTGTGGAATACTGCGGGGTACTAATCCCAACTCCTGAAATGACTTGGCGTGTTTCTGGGTATGGACCTGTAGTCTTGCTTGAATAATCCATTACCTCACCTGAAATACAGGGTAGAGTTATAGTCCGGTTCTCAGAATGAATGATGCTGTCTGGGTCTGAAAGCTCTTTTATCTTGCTGAGCACAATGAATGGGGCTGCATGCAAATCCACAGGTTAACCTAATTCGATGCGGAAGAAAAGCAACGTTGAACATGCAGGCACATGCAGGCAATGGCAACACCAAGAACCATGAAGAAACAAAAATGCACGTGAGCTTTAAAATATACTGCCAGAACACCCAAAGGAAGCAAAAATGTAAATAAGAATGGGACTGGGATGTTTTTCATCCTGAAATAAGACGCATAGCACTGTCATGACATTTCAAGGCAGGGTCTATTGCTACATTATACTGACCTGTAGAAACTCTCCCTGAAGTTAGATCTACGGCTGCATCAGGTCCTCCAGAATAATCAAAAGCATTCTTACTTTTATAGAAAAAATGTCCAGCTTCTGCTAAATTAGTGTCAGACATGGATGGCTTCATTCCACCAATCCCTCTATAACCATATGGCCCTGATCTATTATATTGATAGTGGTCATCCCTATAACCAAAACGGTCTTCAGGAAGAGTAGTTGCAGGTTGCTGTGCTGTACAGCTCCTTCCGAAAGGTAACTTGTAAACCATATCACAGCACACGGCTCTTCTTCCCGCAGTCAAATCAACAGGTTTTTCATCATCTTCTATTATCTTTGTCACCACATTTGAAGTTGACTCATCCATTGTCACAACAGTTCTATGAGACTTGGATGTGCTGAGATCGACCACTTCTCCATCAGGGATCCCCTGAGATACAGTGCTGTCAGCCCACCCATTTGTGATACCAACAGGCGGTACAGTGACAGGCTTTGTCACAGCCAGTGTCACTGCCTGGGCTGAAGGACCTAGTGATAAGTTTATTGGTGCTTCATCTCTAACAGTAGGAAAGGCCTGTCCACTAGGTTTCCTGTATGTGGGCTCAGCATGTTTTGATACAGTAAGCTGGAGTGGTGATGTCATTGCAGGCTCTATACTCACTTGGCTTTCTGTACCTATTGTGTAAATTGCAGTATCTGTGCATGTGACAACAGCCACTGTCTCAGAGTCCATGGTGACTGGGGTGACTAATGAGGAAGCTGCACTAAGATTTATGATAGAAGGTTGGATGGCACTAATTTGTCGCCCATAAACTTCATTTGCTGTGGTTTGCCTTTTCACATCCATCGCAGAAGCAGAAAGATCCATGCATTTCTCTGTTGCTTTAGCTTCTGGTTTTGGTATTGTACGTAAATCAATGGCATCACCAATAAGTTGCAATTTCCCGTTTTCTTTGTACTGATGCCTGTCTAGAGCAAGAGGCTCTGGAGGAATTGGTATGGAAACACTTCTGGGAGCAGGACTTGGGACTGCACTCCTTGTTGTGGAAACCTCAATTTTTGAAGCTTCTGTTGGAAGAAATGGTGTAAGTGAAGTTGGAGCTCCTTGAAATAGAGATGGTGTTGCAATAGGGGCAGCCGAGAATGTCCCTGGCGGCCCTACTGCATACATGGTTGGCTGTGAAGATGTTGGAGCATCTGTAACAGTCATAGGAGGAACTATGGAAAATACTGTTTCAAGGGAAACCAAATCTTTTGGAGGTGATCCCAAGGGCCAACTGGTAATGGCTTGAGCAGAAGAATCAGTTGGAGTCCCAGGTTCAGAGGGCAATGTAATAACCACATAAGTCTCCATGAGAGACTTAGAATATCTTGGTGAGGATTTGTTAGAGTGCGGGGAAAGTGGAGAGGTAGGGGAAGGCAGTTTGTAATCTGCTGATGTCACTAAATTTAAGGACATACTTGAAGTTAAAGATAGACCTGTTGGTTTGGGGCATGCATCTGTTGTTTTCTGTGTAGTCACTGGAATCTGAGGAACTGCTGGCTTGGGAGCAATTGGAGGTTTGCTTGCTTCTGGCCTATGTGTAAATACAAGTCCAGTTGGAATTGAAGAAGGCTTAGGAGGGACAGGAGGAGGTGCAGTGGCACATATTTTGGTTGCAGGTGACCCGTTACTCCTCCGAACAGTTATGCTCTCTACTGTAGTAATAGCATCAACATGGGTCGTGACAATAGTAGTTGGAGTCACTGGTGCTGCAACTGCCAACTTTTTTTTAGGATAAATAGTTGGCTTAGGTGAAGTTGCTGGGGGCAATGGTGGGGGTGGTGGAGGAGGAGGTGGTGGTGGTGGAGGAGGAGGGGGTGGCGGGGGAGGGGGTGGCTGGGTTGATATGTCCAAAGAAGAACTTCGGTAAAATGGACGAGATTTAGATGGAGGGGCAGAAACAGGAAGACTGCCAGATGGCAGCCTACACGTGGGCTTTTCCTGAGCAGAGATCATTCCAGATAAAGAAAGTGGAGATACAGGTTGCTCCTTCATGTGAGGGGCTATTACAGAAGAAGGTGTTTGGGCCAACCCTATTTCAGGTAAGCTAGTTGTTGTTGGTTGTGCCTCAGACTCTTCTTCCCTTTTATCTTTGTAAGCATCCAAAACTTCCAGAATAATTCCATCCCCAGTTTCCTTCTTGTCTGTTACTACATCTTTTTCAGATATAGGTAAGTCAGTGGAAATTACATCAGCTCGTGGCTTCTCAGCTTTAATTCCTACAGATTCTGTGATAGAAGGTGCTACACTAGACAAGGAAATCTTGATCTGCTCAGCATTAGCTCTACTTTCTGCTGTGATGGTCCTTTCTAAAGGTACACTTATATCTTCTGGATAGTCTATAATGCTGCCCCGAAAATAAGTTGAGGAAATTTCCCCAGAGTCTTCAAATTTTGTTATTACATCTGCTGGCTCTGTATAAACAGTTGTCAGGCTATCCAGGGTCGTGACAGGTGAGGAGCTATCTGTGGTGCAAACTGAAGAGACAGATGATGTGAGAGAAGGTGTGCCAGAGGGTGGAACAGATGTAGCGCTTTCTGAAGGTTCAGAGTAGGTCAATATCAGCGATTCGTTGGCAATTATCTCTTGAATTTCTCTTGTATAATCAGTTACATATTCATCCTCAAGTTCTTCTGCTGAAAAATGTTGGGTTATCTTAACATCTGGGATGGAGAGAGTTGCACTGCTGGTTGAGTCTGTAAGAGATGCTCCAGAAAGGATACTGGATGTCAGAGATGCATCTTGCACCCTGTCAAAGTCCATCGTGGACTCTGCCATGTCATCCCCCATGGTGGTCTGTATGGGGATGGATCCATCTATTGCCTGCATCTGTTGCCGCTTCATCAGTTCTTCATAGGCAGTATCGGCATCCAATAATTTCTTTTCTTCACTGGTAGAAGTTACCATGGCACCCAGATCCACTATCTCATGGCTTTCCGGAATAATAAAAGAGCTTGAGACAATGTCTTCTTGAGGCAAAACAGAATGTAAGCTTTCTAATTCATAAAATTCTTTTTGGAGGTCTGTAATTTTCTGCATAGGATCGTCATAAATCTGCTCTGGGAGTCTTATTTTTTGCTCTCTTCCTCTCTGCTGCATAAATCCATTTTGTTCATCTTGCCTGGAGAGCAGACCGCCATCTACTGATCCGTTGTACGTGTCCTCTACTAAAGACTCGTAAATGTAGTCCTCTATTAACATTCCACCATACAATGGCTCCTTTTCAAACACTTCATCTCTATCATTTGCAGCTGGAAAAGCTTTATATTTGTGGGGTTTATGCATCATTTCTTCGTACATTTCCTCAGCACTTTTTAAAGCCTTCTGAACACCTTCTTTCTCCATAACAGATTGCTCATCTGTTGGTGAGTATAAAGACACAGCTGTGGGCAATTTATAAACTTTTTGAACTTCTATTATTTTCTCAGGGCTTATTTCAAATCCTTCTGGGTCGGACTCTATGCTCGGTGAGTATTCAGAACAAGAGGACCTATGGAGCTCCTCCATTTCTGCTGCCTGGCGTAACTCTTCTGTGGGTGAGGCATCCTCGATGGGAGAGAGATTACTGGGTGGTGTCTTTGGTCGTTCTCGCCTTCTCTGAGCTCGAAGTTCATCTTTGTCCTTCCTCGATTTCTTACTCGAACTCTTCCTTTGTTGCTGCTCCAGCTCTCGCTGTTTCTCTTGCTCTTTTAATAATTCTTCTTCCTCTCTCAGTTCTTCTTCCTCGGAAGAATCTTCAATGGTAGGTAAGAGAGGGCCATGTGACCTGTGCCGAGCTTTGCGCTGCTGCTTGCTTTCTCCTTTTTTGTGACTTGGGCTACTGTCACTGTCCTCATCGAGTGATGACACTGACGTCGGGGATGTGCCAGGAGTGAAGCTGGAAGCATGGAGACTGGAGGATCCCTCTCCCCTCGATCTGTCTTCTGGTGAGTCTGTCAGACTTTCCATTTCTAATTCTGGCTCTTCATCAAAATACAAAGTTGTCTTTTTCTGAGCGGATTCTGCCGAGTATTTATCTGCTATTGTACTGTTGAGTTCTATTGTCTTAAATCGACGCAAGCCTCCTCCTCCAGCAACAACAAGTTCTTCACTCTCCTGACTTTTAGTTTCTCTGAATTTGAGTTCAGGACTTTCATCAAATGTTTCGTCATCCTCGTCATGCCAGGAATGACGCCTCCCGGCATCGTCGTCGAAGCTAGTACTGCTCTTGCGAGTCAGTCGTCTGTGTTTCCCGGCTACGCTCTTTCCCCTCCCCTTTGTTTCTTCCTTCTTCTCAGGAAGAGCACCAATCTCTTTGAGCTGACTTCTAATGAACTCATCATCCTCGGAGCCAGAAGCATCCTCATCAGCACTCATTTCTATGATCTGTTTTCGAATGAAGTCCTCCTCTTCCCCCGAACCCTGGCTGTCTTCCTGTTTATAGTCATCACTGCTCGATGAGCCAACACTGGTTCTCCGCTTCCTGCGGGCAACAGGGGAGTTTTCACTTTCGCTGCTGTCCTCAACTGAATCATAGGATGCTCTTCTTGGACTCAGGTCATCAACCAGCTCAGGCTTTTCTTTATGGTCCTTCTTGGAAGGAAAACCTTGTTGGCTGTCCTTTTTTGAACTTTCTTTCTTTTCTCGACTCTCTTTGACTTCCTCTTCTGAAATAGTCATATCCAGTGTTTCAGATGGAGTCTGAGTTTTCTGCTGGTCCTGAGGCTGCTCAGGAGAAACCTTCTGAGGCTGTGTTTTCTTTTCTGACTTTTCACCAACCAGTGTACTTGCCTGAGCTTCCAAAATGGATAGCACTGTACTTTCCAACTTAGCTAAGTCAGAGGGACTAGAAGGGCTGCTTTCCTGTGAGAAAGAGTCCTTTTTCAGTCCTTTCAGTAAATCTTTTTCATCACTTGGTATAAGACTTGGGATTTCACCAAGAGAACCTGATATTCCATCGGAAGAATATCCCGTGTCACTCAGACCTTGTGGACTCTTGGGATGCTGAGAACTGGAGGTGTCCGATTTGTCCTCTTCTTTTTCCTGGCAGAGTGGAAGAGACACAGACAAACATGTCAGAATCAAACTAATCATACAGCTCTTCCATTATTATTAAGGAACCACTAAAAATTGAGGACTAATTCAGCTATATAATGATAGTTTTAAAATGTTTGAATGAGAACAAAATTGAGAACAGATGATATTCATTAATGTAGGCTAGTTTTCATTTAACCTAAATTTAAATGGCATGTTCATTCTTAATGTCTCTTGATTTTCTTTAATTTTAATTTTCTTCAAATATATTATCTGTATCATTTACTTTGGAATTAGGTCAAACTGTTGAAAAGAAAAGCCCCACCCCCG
This sequence comes from Acomys percivali, assembly GCA_907169655.1. Lineage (NCBI taxonomy): Eukaryota > Metazoa > Chordata > Mammalia > Rodentia > Muridae > Acomys > Acomys percivali. The sequence goes on along the minus strand of OU015744.1, from coordinate 122,256,775 downwards.
TGTGTGTGTGTGTGTGTGTGTGTGTGTGTGTGTGTGTGTGTATCCCTGGAGGCCAGAGGAGAAATTTGGTGTTCTGTTGTATCATTCTTTGCCTAATTCTCATGATACAGGGCCATTCAATGGACCTAGAGCTGGCTGGAGTTTTTGCTACGCTAGACAACCAGTGAAACCATCTTCCTGTTTCTGTCAACCCTTATGCCCTACCCCAGGACTGGTGTTGCAGGTGCAGATGGCCATACCTATCTTTATGAGTGCTGGAGTCTGAGCTGTGTTCCTCATGATCATACGATAATCTCTCTTTGTGTCCTTTCCCCTCTCTCTTTCTCTTCTTCCCTTGTGTGTATCTATTCTTTTTCTTTAATTGAAACAATGTTCTTCATACAATATATCCTGATTATGGTTTTCCTCCTCCTGCTCCTCTGTGCTTAGGTCAACTCGACATAAGCTAAAGTTATCTGAAAAGAGGAAACCTCAATTGAGAAAATGACTCAGTGAGAACCTGATGTAAGGCTTATTTAGTGATTCATTGGGGATAGCCAGCTCACTGCGTCTGGTACCGCCCCTGGGATAATGGTACTAGGTTCCATAAGAGAGCAGGCTGAGCAATAAAAAAGTCTCTCCTGATGGATAACACTATCACGTGACATTGCACATATTGATACTGATCAAGTTCTAAAAGCACAATATAATCTCCATATTTCTTTTTTATATTACTATTATTATTATGGTGATGATGATGATGATTTTTTTGTCAAGACAAGGTGTCTCTGTGTAGCCTTGGTTGTCCTGGACTCACTTTGTAGACCAAGCTGGCCTTGATCTCACAGTGATCCACCTGCCTCTGCTTCCTGAGTGCTGGGATTATAGGCATGAACCATCATGCCTGGCTATAATCTTCATATTTCTTTAGATAATACCATCCACCCAGCATTCATACTAAACACCATAATAACAGAGAAAACTCAGTCAAAATATGACCTTTCATAAATTAACTGCAATAATACAATTTTGACACTTCATTAGTGCCTACATATATGGTGAAGCTCAACAATGTAATAAAATTTCATACATATCATGCTAAAGTAAATATTGTTTAGAATAATTACTGAACATAATAAAGGGACACTATTGTTTTATAATATGGATTTTGAAGTTTATCCTGATGTTGTTTTTAATAAAAATAAGATTAAGACCAGATGCATAGAACGAAACCAAAAAAGCAAAAGGAATTCATAACATGCTAACAAAAAATATTAAAAAATTTTCCCTCCTCATGCCTGTGTATACTTTCCTCTGCTATATTCTACTGATCATCCCTTCTGGTCTTGTCTATTTCTTACATGCTTCACAGGTTTCCATCATTACTTTTCTGTGGTCCTGGTGCTGTGATGATGTTTCTAATCTGTGTTCAAGGGTAGCAAACCTATAGCATGTCCATTCTATAGGCTTGTGGCCTACAACGATATATTAGGAGTGGTTGATGAGGAATCAGCTAGTTTCTTCTAATGCATCTCACAGATTCAAAGAGAGCCATGCTCATTTACCAGGATACATTGATAAACTTCATAATGTCACTTTTTCTCCTGCTAACTAGATTTCAGTATGTGTCCACTCACAGAGTAATGTGACATAATTCACTACATAGTTCAGTTGTGACATTTCAGACCACTCATTAATCATGTGATTTGCTTCATTGATTTAAGGCACCTACAAATTAATTTTTATTACTGCTATTAATCATTTTTAAAAGGATTTCAACATATCTGAACTTGGCATCCATTTACCTTTCTTGTAGCTGACTGGTTCATAACACTGCTTCATTAATAACACTTATTAGAAGGGAAAGTTAGATGCAAACTAGAGTCCATAAGCTGGATCTTGTGTTCCCTAACTATTGATCTTCAAAATGGTCATTTGAAGTACCACAAACTAGGATATGCCCAAAAGATTCATGTGAAGGCAATATAATGTAGATCAGTTTCTCATTACACTAATCTAAATGATTGGAAAATTTGCTTAGGTACATCAAAAATTTAACAGTGCACTTATTTAAAGAAAAACATTAACCTATTGAATGAAATAATATTTGAATATATAAATGTAACAAACATATTTATTACAACATATATAGCACAAATGTTGTTATATATACAGGTATATAACATATTCACTTTTTCACTTGAAGAATCAGGAATTTGACATTTATATTATCTATCTCATTTTTACATTTTACATTAAATAGCATTTAGAATATAACCTCTGAAAATTCTCTAAATAATGTTCCTTCACTGAAGAATGGATAAAGAAACTATTATTCATTTACACAATAGAGTACTATTCAACTATTGAAAACAAAGAAATTTTGAAATTTGCAGGTAAATAGATGGAACTAGAGGCAATCATCCTGAATTAGGTAACTCAGACTCAAAAAGACACACATGGCATATACTCACTCATAAGTGGATGTTAGCAACTTAATTAAAGTTAACCACATTAAAATACAGAGACTGATGTACCAACCAGGGTCCATGTGGGATATGGACATAGACCTTCTGCTCAGATGTAGTAGATAGGCAGCACTGTGTCCTTGTGGGTCCCACAATATGGAAAAAAAGGTACTACTTCTGACATGGACTCAGACCCCCTAATGTTCACTTCCACCCTGGCAGGATGGCCTTGCTAGGCCACATAGGAAGAGGATACAGGTACTACAGAGGATCCTGGATAAGCTGAGGTCAGATGTTAAGGGACTAGGGGAGGGAGAAAAAGGAGGTGAGGGAGGACATGGATGGGATCAGGAGGTGATGAAGGAAGGGGCTGCAATTGGGATGTAAGGAATTTAAACTGCAGAACAAGCAGGTAACTTATATTGCTAATCCCACTACATGGGAATAGCTCTGAGACTGGCTGAGATATGAAGGTCTATGCATAGACAAGGCTTCGTGTTGGTCACAGATTCTCTGTGACTTATAATTAGAGGCCATTCTTTGTATCACATGAAGGAAGATTGACAGGTGTCTTACTTCTGCTCATACAATGAGCAGAGAACCAGCCTTATTTCTCTGTGCATCCTGCACACCTCATATAATCATAATGTTAGAACTTTATAATGCTTGTGAGAAATTATGTTTTCCGAACAAAATAACAGGGCACTGCTGCTGGATCAGACATGACAGAATTCTTTCAGTATGCTGGATGCTGACATCCTGCATACTCCATGTTCCAGCCCCAGGAGTCTCAGTTGCTCTTACCCATCAGAACTGGACAGCTCTCAGGATAGCATGGTAGAAAGCTTCTAATGTCTTCTCCCTCCCTCCCTTAGTACTCAGACAGGGGAGCCCTCTTCCTCTAATATCTGACATTCAGAAATTTAGAGGCACCAAGATAGGAAAGATATGTTCTTCAAGGCTGTCAAATACAAATAGCCAAAACACTATGAATGTAACATTTATATAATTCCAGATTGTGTCATGGTTCTTCTTGCCATAAGTAATCTATTTTATATATGTGCAATAACATAAATATATATGTACAAAAATAAAAAAATAAAAAGAAGGAAAGCTTCTGATCCTAATTGGTCCAGCATTTCAGCCTGTTCCACTCAGGACTCCTATTAAGCCCAGAATTCCTCGACATTTAGAAACTTGACCACAAATTCTATCTCTGGCTTGCTTAACCATTTTCCCCAATTTTCGGGGGGGGGCTCTTCAAAGATATTATTTGTCCTAAATCAGCCTGGAGAAATCTTAAGAGAACAATATCCTATTTCCTCAAAGGAGGGTTGGGTAAGTTTCTCTTTCCTCTCTTGGTCTATAGGGGCTTATGTTCATCAGGAGTTGGTTATAAGTTATTATTGGTCTTATACAGAGAGAAAATTATCTTTCTTTCATAGGTAAAGAGATAGGAACTGAAAAGAAAGAAAGGGGGATATATAAATATTTAGTGAGGATAGAACAAAAATTAGATTATTGAATCTACTCTACTCAAGGCTTTAATTTTTACTCACAAATAAAGCTATTTTAAATTCATTGGTATAGAATTTTGTATATTGAAGCAAATCATGGTCATGTCAAATACTAATCTAATTTTATCACATGAATATATATTCTAGGTCTAACAGATAGATATGATTCTATAGATATATAAGGTAAAATAGTTAAACAAGGTCTTCAAAGCCTTAGAGATCTACAATTATGGCATTTAAAGATATTTTTTATTATTCTAAGGATTCTTTGTCTTATTGTCTTTGTCTTATTGAGATATGATAGATATTGATCTTCATTCAGAAATTTAGACCCAACAAGATAGAAAAGATATTTACTTCAAGCTTACCAAATACAAATAGCCAAATCAGTATGAATGTAACATTTATATAATTCTTGATTATCTTGTGGTTCTTCCAGCTGTATGTAGTTTATTTTATTCATGTATAATAATATAAATGTATACATTAAAAAAGTAACATAATAAAAATGTCAGTCCAAAAAAGAATAAAATTTCTTATTTAGTTTTTGTTTCTCTTGCATACAAACTTGTATCTTTGATGCAGTCAGGTAGAGAGAATAGTGACATTATAGGAACAGATTTAAACCGCAATGGAATTTTTAATTTCCCGAAGAAAATATTTTCTGTTTTTAATAATTAGCATTACATTCCATTGCACTGGCCTATATTATATTGCATGTTTTCCATCCACTGAATTTTAGCAACATGAGATATGCTAATCTATGCATTTAAAACAATTACTCAAAAAGTTTAGGGACTAAGCTTTAATTTTTTAAATTACTAATCAACAGCAGGGGCTCGAGAATCCCCTTGTCTGTGAGCATTCCATACTTTTGCTGCACAGTAGGCCAATTGTAGAGGCAGTAATGAGCATAACCATTTGAAACTCTTCAGGTGGTGATGTACTTTGTGGGGTACCAGTAGGAGGAAAAGCTCAGAAACTCATATGCCCTGTCAAATTTGTCTGTCCTCTTTCCACAAGAGCTGAGTCTGGGAGCACTCCATGTGGAAAGAAAACAGAACTTTCTGAAGATCAAGTAAAGATCTAAGATCTAAGATACATATAAACTATGCGAAAATAGATAACAGTAAGTGCTGGTTAATTTTTTTCTAGACTTGATTTTAAGTGAACTAAAAGACACAGGGGATAGCTTTACTCATTTATAGAAACCTTATGTTAGGATGGACTGGAAATATGAATATCTGAATCACCCCAATCAAGACTGAGTCCATAAAACTGAGCCCAAGAAAAAGAAGTAGCAGTTCACCAGAACACTTTATTATTTATTTCTCATTCTGATTATGCAGACACAAAATGATTCGGGCATTATATTCAGTGTCTGTAGATAACTTGAATATTAACCTTTCACTTATTTTAAAGAGAAACCAAGTTCCACACTAAAGTCTGTGATAATTTTAGTTTCCATCTAGAGGACTATAACTATCAATATAATATATGAGATAAAGGCTTCAAAAGTCTCCTGCTTGCATAAGTAGGGAAGAACACAGAATTTTAAAGCAACGGGACATAAAAATGTAAAACCAAAAAGCTTAAAGAGGTATACTTTCAAATATATTATATTCAAATACATGCATTTAGATATATCATTAAAATTACTTAATAAACATATTTTGGAAATTTGAATAAAGAAACTAACTGAAGTAGCAACAAAGAAACAAAAACAACACAATATTACAACTGACCAACTGATAAATGAATATAAAGTAGTAGACACATACAAGTGGTTAAAAATATTCAAAAGATTGTGCCACAAGTTGCAAAAAGAGATGAATAAGGAAAGATCAACTGTCAGAAGTGTCCTGGGAGAAAATCATCATAGGCGGTGGCTGTGAGCAGAGTCTTTATAATCAGAACTGTGCCAAAATCTTCTTTCTGCTTGTTTCCTCCAAGCATACTTGTATTGGGGGTAAAAAAAATATCTGATTTCCCTGTTTTTAAAACAGCCATCATAATGTTTATACTAGCAATAGCTGAGTAGTTTGGTGCGGGGAGAAAGGATCTTTTTAAGTACCTAGAATGTGGTGAGTAATAATTGAGCAGCATTACTTGGATTTTAAGATGGCCATATAAAAAGGCCAGTGGGAAAAATGTCCTTGTTTCTGCCACAGACAGAATTCTGCCTAAAAATGGGCAAGCTTGGATGCAGGCAGAGTAACAGCAAAACTCTGCCACGACAGGGTAAGCAAGTCCTCAATAGTCCCTGCCTCACACATAGGCCTGTCAGAAACATTGGGTCAGAAGGATGATGCTCCAACATTATAGAAAGTTTTAGGTGACTGTTCAGGCAACAAACTGTCTCTGCCATGTTCTCATTTTGGAAGCTGCTAACCCGCACTTCCTATATACTCAGGCAATTAATTTTATTCCTTCTCGAGTCTCTGACAGGCTTGAAGACCAGAGAGTTGAGTTTTATAATTAAGCTTAGTTGTTTAGGGGATAAGATGCTTTTACATCTAGATAGATGTTTTAAGTTGGTAAAGAAAAGATATGATAGATATTGATTTATATTCAGAATTTTCGACTCACCAAGATAGTAGAGATGTTTTCTTCAAGGTTGCCAAATACAAATAGCCAAAACACTATGAATGTAACATTTATATAATTCCGACTATTTTCGTTGTTCTTCTTTCTGTATGTAGTTTATTTTATATATATATATAAAATGTGTGTGTGTAATAATATAAATGTATATGTAAAAACAGAACAATAATAAAAATGAGAAAAAACAAAAATAAATAAGTCAATATAGGGAGTTCTGCAGCAGGAGTTGTTGACTTTCAGTCATGGGATAAGGGGAGGGCACCAAAAGATAGCAATTCAGATGGGGCTTCTTCGATGGGCCTGCAGGGAAGGTGCTGCATAGATATACATAGAAAACCCCACAGCAGGTGCAGATGGGAGAAAACAATCAGTGCATAAGACTCACATGGAAGTGTTTGTGGTCTTGAGTTTTCACTTGCAGAGGATGGCAATGGGTGCAGGAAAGTTATAGTGCAGCCAGAGGTGGAAACGTCAAGTTAAGCTATTTAGACAGGACTGCCCATTGTTGGGTGTAGATAGCTGAGTTAGATAGCCTCTCCTCTATGTAAAGACCCAAGGCAGGAAAACAAAGCATTAGAGTTTTTATGATATCATTTAAATGCAAGACAGAAAGGTTTGTTCTTGATGTTAGAAATAGATTGATGGTATTGGTATCCCTTAATTTCCTGATAAATGTTTACATGGTCTACAAAATACTAATGTAAAATTGGAAGTCCTACTGTAAGGAAAAAAATATAGTGAAGCAATCACTTTATTTGTTCACTGTTAACACTTATTATTTCGTAAAGAAGAGATATAGTTTGTGTTACATAGTTCCTGCTAAACCACCTTTTTAATAGTAGCTAAGTGTCAGACAGAACAATAACACACACATAAACAAAGATCAACTGCTGATAAAACATACAAGGCAAAGAACCCACAAGGGAATCACTAGAAAATGTCACTTCTGTATTGCTAAAGCATTTGTCATTCAAGGTAAAACAATGACAAATTAAATGAGATCCAAAATGGGATAAGCAAAAAATGTTTGACAGTGACAGGAAAACTTAACGAAATCTGCATCTAGAACCATTATTAAAATAACAAACTTAAGAACTCAATGAAGCAGTAAGTAAAAGGAAGTTCTTATGATTAATAATGGTTTGGAGGACAAAGTCCGGGAAAAATGAAACATCACTAGCATCACATTAGTGCCTGGAAGACAAGAGGCAGGTAAATGACAGTGTTACTACTACAGAAGGCCAAAAGTAGGGAAGGGCTCTATATAAAAATGAGTGACAGTCAAACATGTTGAGCGTGAATTTACAGTGCGGTTTTAAGGGGAACTATCTACTTTGGTACATGAAAACACAGTTGTGAAACTCAAAAGTAGAGACACATATGAACATGTGAATTTAAGAGTTATTCACTTGACTCATCTCCATAGAAAAGAAGGAATACTCAAAAGAAAAAAAAAACATTTGGAGACTGGCAAAGAAAAAGCCTGGAAATGGCAAGTGCAGAACCCACCAAAGATGATCAGAGAGAGAAGGTAAGAGAGTGGAGATGGGCTAGCAGCCATGTGTCAAAGTACAGACAACATGCAACCTCCCAGAGTCTAATTCAAGGTTGCAACTGTAATTTCTACTTGGGATTTTAAAAGTATTACAGGTAAGTTTTCTATGAATCCTTAATATTGTCTATGAGTTAAAGGTATTTAATTAGCTATATTAATAAGATGTTTTGTAGATGACTAAGCTGCTTCTGTTTTTATTCCTATGTATGTACGTATGTATGTATATGTGTGTATGTGTGTATGTATACACACATATGTGTAACAATAAAAATCAAAGAAAAACATTTGAAAAGCAATTCACAGTTTAAAAGTTTTCTCATCCATTGTACCCTTGGTCAGCTCAGGAACTAAGTAAATGTAGTGTACATCAAGACTATGACAGTAGGAAACAGGACTTACTACCTTTTCTTTGCCAGGCTCCACGAGATCATACTTTGCACTGCCTTCTGCCTGTGGCTGTTTGGGTGCTTTGCTTTCCTTCTCTCCTTCCTTGGGCAACGTCTCAGGTGTGCCCTGTGGCAGATCTTCAGTTCTGGTCTCCTGCTGCCCGGCTTCTAGCTTTGCAGTCACCCTGTCTGTGGGCTTCTCTTCTGGAATTTGTACATGGGTTTTAAGCATTTCATGTTTCTCCTCCCCCTCTGAGGTCTTTGGCTTTACTTCTGGGGCTAATTTCTTGTCTTCGGGGGTTGGCTTCTTTTCTTCAAGTGATGGTTTTTTTTCAGCAGGTGGCTTGTTTTCCTTTTTATCTTCATATAATGGTTTTTCTTCTTCAGACAGTGGTTTCTTTTCTTGCAGGGCTGAAATTTTTCTTTTCTCTACTTTAGTCTCTTCTACTTTTTGCTCTGCGGTCACAATTGGAGGGGTTTTCTCAATCGATGGTGTTTCTTTTTCTGGGATGGGTTTTTCAGTTTCAGTCTTTACTTCTGTTTCCTTCTTTATGAATTTTGCGAGGGCTGCTGAGGGTGCTTTCTGTGACAATGGTTCTGCAGGGGTGGGTACAGGGGATGCTTTGGATCCTGATGATGCAGGTGGCATCTTGCTCACATCTCCAAGTTGTCCTGATATTGCCCTCTGTGTCTGGCAGTTTAAACAAAGCCACTCTTGAATCTGCAAAAACAAACAGCAACAAAAAAGGTTAAGAGTATTGCAGACTTTCTATCCTAGGGCATTAATCAAGGTGAAAAGGGATATAAGAAGGACCCAGAGAAATTACTCATTTAGGGGCTTGGGATGGAAAGGAATCTGTAAAGTTGAAAAAATTGTTTTATATGTAATTTCTCCAAACTTAGCATTTCCTTCATAAATTTTTTCTAATAAATTATATTTCTTGATGATTTTCATTTTCTTCAAAATTAAGCAGAGGTGAATTGAACTTGGTTTATCAACACTTTATCTCTCTGTATCATCCAAATAAAATTCCAGTGAGTAGCATAAAGTTTTCAAGAGCCACTCTATCATCTTTCTAGTCAATAAACTAATCCATTTTAATACTAATCATATGTAGTCATCAGTTAGGCAGGTGGATGATAGTTCACATTGTTGGGCATGTTTTCCAAAAACATATTCAGTTTTTCTAACTGAGATGTTTCCTTGTGTGACTGCCGCTCCAGGAATGGTAAATCGTATGTCCCTTCAGCAGATTACCTTAGGCGGTACTCGCCTGTACACTTTCCTATTTTAGCAGAGCATTGAGTAAAGAAAAAAGGATCCTCCATTTTGAGAAACTGCCAACTCACTGTTTTGCAGTTTAAGCAATGAAAACTACACTCTGAAAAGAACACCTGAAAACCGATCACACAGGAGGCAGATGGCACACATTCTCCTTGAATTTTGTGTTTGGTGTTTTGTCCTCCATTCTATCTATTTTAAGATAAGAGATAAAGGCTGTACGTGTTGCTTCTTTCTAATTATTGTCATTTAATGTGTATTTATTATGCAAGAAGCAGGTCCTATGAATAAGGCTGTCTTCTTTCTTATTTTGCATTGTCTCCAGGTAAATTTAACTAAAATGCTTTTGATATCGGCTCTCCCTCCAGGTGCTGGCTTACATCCCTTACAGAAAAATCACACACTGTTGTAAAATACTCTTAGAGACAGTTTCATTTTGTTCACTTCTTTTAATTCTTTAGGGATGTTAACAATGGTGCTTAATATATTTGAATATTTTGTAACCTGTAAGGGGTTATGCATCCGTGATTTCTTTTCTTAAATGCAAAGCTGAAAGCCCACTGTTAAGTTCAGTAAAGCCTATCTGTAAAGCATTAGGATGTATCTGGGTCCCTTTGCTTTTGGTGTGATCCCTTATTATCTTCTTTCTTTCTTTCTTTCTTTCTTTCTTTCTTTCTTTCTTTCTTACTTTCTTCTTTCTCTTTTTGAGACAGGGTTTCTCTGTGTAGCCTTGGCTGACCTGGAACTCTTTCTTTAACCAGGTTGGCCTCAAACTCAGAGATCCACCTGCCTCCCAAAGTGCTGAGCTTAAAAGTGTGTGCAACCACTGACTGACAATATATCAATATCAATCTTTCTTAAGGTTCTCTGAAAGCGTTTCTGGTGTGAACTATAGTTTTACAGAACAACTCCATCCATAAGTCATGGGGAAGAAAATGACTTGACCACTTGTAACATTATGAGTGACTCAGCTCTGTGCTGAATAGTCTGTAAAGATAGTACATACAGAAAGTCAATCTTGAGCTATACTATGGTTTCAAAAAACATTACTTGATTGAAAAACATCTAAAGATATTTCATTATTCATATTTTTGGTTTGGCATTTAAAAAACAGACAAAAATACCAATCTCACAGTGTTGTTTTGTCACAAGGTTTCTAAAAATCACATGCAGGTGTGTACTAAACATTCTCATCAGGCCACTTCCCAATTTACATAAGCTGGGGATATTTAATCTAGCATGATAACTGTCTTCATTTCATTGCGAAGTTTTGTCTATTATAATATTCTTATTTTTTTGTGAAATTACTCTTATTTAGTTGTCATATATTGAGTATATTACAAGTACCACAGAACACATGGCTTTGTAAAAAGGACATGTGTTGAGAAAGTGAAGCACATTGATATTTGGAATATAGTATATACATATTTTTTTCATACCTTTTAAAATTTAGGTAAGAGGGTAACATTGAATAATACATATATATTCCATTACATCAAATAAAACACATAATTTCTCCAATTTATAGTATGTTTTGTAAAGTTATAAAGCAGAGGCAACTATACCACCAGCATCTGTCACGTGAACAGAAGGCAGTGCAGCTCTAAGAGATAACAGTCAGCTAAGAATCTTGAAACTTACAACAGCCCTCTGCCTCCAAGTGGTGCCTGCATGAGAGTGGAACAAATGTTAGGAAGGAACTAGTCACTTTTTGGTTGGATTTATGTCACACTCTTTAGATGGATTCTACATCTGACAGTGTTAATGAGGCCAAGAACCGAAGGCCAGATAAGTCAGGGGCTGTAGGGAAACTCTACCATCATCATTCTGCTAAGTCAACAGAGCAATCAAATATTTGCTGATGACGTATTGTCATACCTACACATAAGTCCACTTCTCAACTCTCATCACAGAATCTTCTTACCATAACTAACATTGAAACCCACAATGGACAATGTGCAAAGATTAAGAGAGTTTAGAATATTCTGCCCTACATATGGTATCTGTGTCACATTTCTGAATTCAAGGCTTAGAGTTCTATGTAGAAGAGGGAATGGAAAGATTGTAAGAGCCATAGTGCTGGATGACTTCAAGGAAATAGCATTTTCTAGACACAACAGGGCAGATGCATCTATGAATTCACATAGACTATAGCAACATTCACATGACCTGTACATGTATACTAAAGTCAGACAAAATACCATCACAGAAGAGAGGAAGTAGTCATAAATTCCTATACCTGTCAAAGAAGCTCCTCATGATTGATAAATTCTGGAAAAAATAAATTCAGTTTTTTTCCATGGAGTGACTCTGGCTATATCAACCACAATATGAGGCATCCCCCATCCTCAAGAATATTTGCCCAATACAAATTGGACTCCATTTGTTTGCTTGCTTGTTTTAAGAGAAAGAAAGTACATGAAGTTGTTTAGATATAGAGGTTGAGGAGGATCTGAGATGAGTTGTAGAAGGAAAAAGCTTAAAATCAAAATATATTATATAACATCTACAAGACAACTCTTATACCTAAGGCTTAGAGACCATCATGGAAAATGAGGGGGGAAAGTTTTATAATCCAGAAGACCAGGAAATCTGCTGTAAAATTCTACAGGAATTTTAATTGAACAACATGGCTGTTCTGGCAAAGGATCATATCCAAAGACCTATATCTGTGTGATATAGCTGGAATGCCAAAACACCACACATCTTTAATCCCCCTGGCTGGAATACAGTTATGCACTTAGTATACACCTTGAATCCCAAACAATGATATTTAATTGAGGGACAGACAAGTGACTGATCAGAGAAGGATATGAGAGAATAGAACTGTCCAACTCCCTAGATAACAGCACAGGAAAGAAGCTAGCTAAGAGCGCACAAGGAGAGGCAGTTGAGTTGAGTTGAGCTGAGTTGTTGAGTTGAGTTGAGTTGCATTCTTCAGTTGAGTGCAGTTGAAGCAATTCAGTGAGAAACTGAGAGAAGCTGGATTAAATCAGTTAGGTTGGAGAGGGGTTTAAGCCAGAACAGCTGAGTTGAAGCAGCCAGCTAGAGTTCAGGAAGAGCTAGAAAGGGTGAGTTTATACTCCAATAAGCCTCCAAGGTGACATTTTCATCTGGCAAAAAAAAATTACATTTACTATTGTGTTTCCTAGACATAAGTGGGAAGCTTAACCCGTGATCCTTCAACTAGGTCTGAACAAGTACTATACTAATAAAGATTCTAAAATGGAAGTGGAGAACCTCACAGGGTCCTACTCATAGACACAAACTACAGGCCCCTAAATGTTGAAAGTGGGAGAAACAATATTCCTTAGGGATGCTCCTCCTATTTTATTATTCCATAACAAGTGGTCAGCCCTGACATTGCATACATATAAGTAGTATTAAACAAACTGAATATGTTTTATTTATATATTTAGTCATATATCATCAACTAAACCAAAAAGACCAAAAATTTGAGAGGGTACAAAGTGGGAATATGGGAGAAACTTCTGTTTTATCCAGACATTTTATTTCTAAAGACATTTCCAATGCTGTTTTACTATCCCTCTTCCCTCTACTAAATATAGATGTTTATGGAAACATTTTCAAATATACAGATATCAATTTTGAGGTTCTCAAATCATGTCTATTTGTTTTTATGCATTTTTCTGATGTTAATGTTTTTTTCAAGGATATTCTTATTAGTGTCAGTGGAGCAAACTACAATAAAAGATTTTTTCCAGATTCTGGCTATGACAAATAAAGCTGCTATGAAAACTGTTGTGCAAATGCCACTCGATGCAGGACTCTGGGCAGAGTGCTGAGAGTGGTATGGAAGAATAGGGGGTACAGGTGGAAGGACATAGTGGGTTCAAGAGCCCCACAAAGAGACCACCAAGGCTGGCGGATTTGGAACTAGAGCAGCCTGCACAAACCAAGGACAATGCATGTAGTAAATCTAGATCCTCTGTTCAGATCTAGCCAATGGACAGGTCATTTTCCACGGTTGTGGGGAGAGCAGGGACTGCCTATGACAGCTCTGATTTGGTTACTTCCCCTTGGTGGGGAGGCCTGGTGGCACACAAAGGAAGGGGAAGCCGGCTAGCCAGATGAGACATGTTATACTGTGATCATATGGTGGGGGAGGAGATCTCCTTCTGTCACAGGCCTAGGGAAAGGGAATAGGGTAAAAGAGGGAGGGGGGATGGGACAATACAATTGAGGGAATAACAATCAGGATGCAATGCGAATAAATTATAGTAAATTAAAATAAAAAGATGTTTCATCTATGTTATTATTAAATAAACAAAATCAGAAGCCTCCATAGTGAAAATAATCACGTTCTTATTTACTTCTTTAATATAAGTTACTAGAGCATAAAAATGCATAACCAAGTAGAGAAAATTCTGATAAATAAGAAGTGGATAAAAATAAATATTCTGATCACATAATATTCAAACACATTCAAGTGTCAGCTAGAACATCTTAGGAAAAATGCATTTATTTTAACATCAAATCATCAAAGCTCGTTCAAAACAAAACAACACTCCAAAAATCCATTAATCTTAAGAGGAGAGTAGGAAATGAAGCCAATAAAAAAAGAAACAGAAAAGGGACTGTGCTGTGCTACTCAGCATTTTTCCATCAATAAGTAATTTGCTTTATGTAAGATTTCAGCTGTAACTATAGCAACAGTACCATTAAGTAAAATCTCAGAATCCAGAGCTGCTTATTTTCTTTTCTAAGTATTTGGGGGGGGGGATCATGAATATAAGACCTGCAGCAGGTGGAAAATTTACCAATAGACTTAAAATGTGTTAGACATCATGGTCAAAATACACTATACATGCATTCATATTTGTATCTGAGAAATCTTACAAATAGCATTTTTCATTAATTTTCATTAAAAGACCATTTGGACAGATTTGAAAACTAACACAATTTACTTCAATAGAAGTAATGAACCAGAGGCCATAGCTTTGTCTTAAAACTGAGGGAGCTGCAGTTAAAACAGAATTTTGTGCCTTGGGCACATTTTGGTTCAACAATAAGATACTTAAGTAATAAGTTAACATTTTGATGACTCATTGATATGTGTAACATTTAGAATGTTATCTATACAATTAATTAATTTACTTATAAGTCATATCCTAAAAAGATTTAAAAATTTTTAAGTATGTGTGTGTTTGTGTCAGGCACTATGTGCACATGTGAACACCATGGTCCAGGTAGAGGACAGAGAAGTCAAAAGGTTACTGAATCCTTGGAGTTGGTCTTACTACATGGTGATGTGGGTGCTGGGACTTGAACCTGGGTTCTCTAGAAGAGCAGCAAATGCTCTTATAAACACTGAGAAATCTCTCCAAGCCTAGACATCACCTTTCATTTACCAACAGGTCCAAAAGTTTGTGAGTAGTATTAACTGAGACTTGTGATTTGCATCAGTAATTCACATAATCTTAGCTATATAATATTCTATTTATCTAGGACCCTATACTCTTAAATGTAATATAATATCCTAAACTGTCTTCTCTTACTTATGAATGCAGTGTTTTTGTTATTTGTAAAGGAGAAAAGTTTTAAAGTAACTTTTATTCTCCTGGCGCATTTGTTGTCTGGGAGGCTTACTGCCTCCTTCTGCAAACCTAGGCCTAATCCTGGAAGCTTCTAGCCTCTGTACAAACAAATTTAGGCCTAAAATGTTTTAGCCTCTGAGACTTACTGCTGAATAAGCTCACCTTTCATTGTTCTTTCTGAGCTCTTGGCTAGCTGGTTCAACTCAGCTGCTCTGGCTCAAACTCTTCTCCGAGGTGACTTATTTAATCTGGCTTCCCTTGGCCCAAAATTGTTTTCTCGGCCTCAAACTAAATCAGAAATCTCCTCTAATCTTCTGGCTTCTCATTTTCCAGCCTGTTCAGTCTTTCAGTCTCCACTTGAGTTTTCTCTCTGCAACCTATCTCTCTCTATTACTGTCCTGGTAAAAACTGCCTCCTCTGTCTGAAAAACTGCCTCTTAAAGTAGCTTCCCTTTTCACTCTCTTCCCCTGATAGTTGGGTGTATCCAATTCTGTTAAATCTTCTCTGATTTGTCACCTTTTCCATCACTCAATTAGACATAACTTTCAAGCATGGGTGTTTCCTTCTACAAAACTCTTTCCTATCTTGCTTTTCTTCTAGTTTTTAAAAACAGCAAAACAAAGTAGTTTGTAAAGAAGAAATAAAAATGTTTTCTATACTTTGTCCATATTAAAGCATACTTAGAGACCACTGAATAAATTTTCTTTCTGAGAGAAACTACTGACATACTGAAAATCTCATTCAATTCATTTCTCATTCCATATATATTCACAAACACTGCATGGGACTGTGCTAACACAGACATTAAAGTTATCATTGCTTAGTAAATGTTCCTGTAGTCTAGTAGAAGAAATGAAAACAATGCATATAATAACAGTGGAGGACAGTGAGAAAGTACAATGATGTTGTAATTCATGTAGAGGACAGTTTGAGTTTGCAAAGTGACAAGTGAGATGGCCCAGTGAGACGACTGTGAAGGCAAGGTGAAGAGGTCAATTTGCAAAGGAATGCATTCTACAGAGGACAAAGTGTGCTTGAAAGAGGAACAGCGGCTGAAATAGGATTCTCAGTGTAAGGATCTTGCTCTCAGTCAGTTCTTCTAGTGGAGTAGAACCCATACCCGGTATTTACTTCAATTCAAATGGAAGGAGTCTCTATTTAAAAACCTGTCATGATTACAGAGCTAGAGGAAAACAAAAGAAAATATCTCAGACACAGGCAAGGGTAAAAGCTTTCTGAATAACCACCATAGCCTAGAAAATCACCTCAAGATTTAATCGGATCAAATAAATTCAAAGCTTCAGCACTGGAAAAACAATTGTAGAAACTGAAATTCTGTAGAAGAGAAGGAACATCTTCGCTAGCTATACTCCAGATACATAGAATTACATAAATTAAACACAATCACACAACATAATCTGCTGATCAATAAGTGGACTGATGAACTCAAAAGAATTAATGAAAAGGGAGGAAACAAGTGACAATAGATATTGTAATAGGGGTTCAAAATATTTAGCAACCTGGGGAATGCTACTCAAACCTAGTTTAGAAGTACATCTTGCCTGTCAGCATACCTACCACCAAACACAAATGAAAAGGAACCAAGGAATGCTGGTGAATATGTGATGAAAGAAGAATTGTTATCCTTTGCTGGTGGGAATGTAAAGTGCTGCACTATTTTTCATTAGCATTTTAGGGGGTAGGGCTGTCCCTGATGTGGACTTTGTTGCTTGTTTTGATCACTTTCCCCCTATAGAATTGCCTTGCCAGGACACAGGGGAAAGGGAAGAGCTCTGGGGTGGGTGGTTATGGAAGTTCTCCTTCTCTGAGGAGTTAGAGAAGGGAGGGTGGGCCTGAGAGGTGAGAAAGGAGGTTATGATTAGGATGTAAAGTGAATAAATAAATTATCAAAGTAAAAAATTAAATTAAAAATATTAGGTAGGCTCTTCTGTGCTTTCATGTCCTATAATATTCTTTTTAGACTGAGCATCAAGTTAAATTATTTAGACATTTCATTATTAAAGCATCATTGATTTTGAAAGAACAACATATAAATTTGATGTTTATCGTTAAATATATGTTGAAAATTATTACAGTGAGTTGGCACTTCAACATTGAGATATATACTTATATATATATATAATTTTTCCAATATACAGTTACCAATGAATTCAGACACTTAATAATCTGGTCACTTTTAATATAATAAATTATAATTGATACCATCTATAGAATTCAGGATGTTAACTGGCTTTACTGTTAAAACATTAGGATTCACATTGAATTTTTATATTGTCAGACTGATATTTCTGGTAATATATAAAACATACTAAATAAAAAGTTTTAATTAAGTAATAAAAGTTAAAAAGATAGTTTTATTATGAATGGGGCATTTAATAGCTAATCCATCTGCATTTTAACTTTCTCACCTATAAAACTATCATAATATTAATACACACTCTAGCTGATCAATTATACTGAAAGGTGAGTTAGAAGTTTCTTGTTAATTTGTAAAGATGTTTATGAATTAAAACCATTTTGAAAATATTTTCACTATTATTTTTAAAGCATGGTCTTAAGTGGAAATTATCTATTTCTTTATTCTTTCTTTATTCACATTTAGTGCAAGGAATTATCTGATATGTATAATAAAATATGAGCCTTAAAATTTTATGTTAATGTTGTCAAACTCTAGGAGCTTTCAAAAATATAATACACATTTTATCCATATTTAAAATTTTTAATTTTATGAACATGAATATTTTACCTATACATATTTCTGTAGA
>OU015744.1:122210016-122221697 GCA_907169655.1 Acomys percivali | reverse complement strand
CTCTGCCCTACCCCAACCCTGGGACTATTTCTCTCTGCCCTACCCCCCTCGGGTTGTTTCTCTCTGTTCTACCCCAACCCTGGGACTGTTTCTCTCCAGGTCATAACAGTATGCTTGTAGAAAGACGATAAAATACTGCTGTCTGTGCGCCTGCTGCTACCCACAATTAATGTCAAGTTAACAGTTATTATTTGATGAGCTAAAAGCCAAATGTTAAAAGAGCCAAGCATATTATCTTATAATAATAGATTATCTTACTTGTCTAGCATTTTTAAGTCATCATATGGAACTGATGCTTCGGGTTGCATTGCAAGATCAAAAAATTCAATGCCTTACTTTACTATATTCATTAAAATGATGATATTCTTTTTATTTCTAGTATTATAAATTCAGTGTCTGTAGCAAGGAATTGTTTCACAAATAAACATGTATCATTTGGCGTGATATCCCATATGTTTGGGGACTAGACTGTCTAGCCAATCAATTAAGAATAGGTCCAGTAAGAGACTCTATCTCACAAGCTAAGGGAGACATTTCATATTGATCTCTATCCTCTGCATGTTCACGTGCACGAGCACACACACACACACATACACACACACACACACACACACACACACACACACGACAAAGAAAAAGAGCCATCACTATTATTAAAAAAGACATTCACTTATTGATTTACTGAGACAAACTATTATTCTGTAGACCAGTATAGTCTCAAACTCAAGATAAGCCTCTTGCTTCAGTCTCCAGAGTGTTCTAACAATCATGTACCACCATTCCAGGCTTTATCAACTTAGTTTTTGGTGATTTTCATATTTTGCAGTATGGAAGATTGAAGCTAGGACCACACACATAGTCAGAAATGAATAAACTGCTTTACTGTGGTGTTCTACACATTGTAAGTAATTGTGTTTGTTTTTATAACCTGAGGCAGACCAGAGATGAAGCAGGGCCTTGAAGTCTTTAATTATGCCCTGAGTTCTTTGACTTCTTTGAAATTACATTTGGGGCAACTACTTAAACTCTTATTTTTTTCTTTATTTTGAAAACAATTAAAACCTACTTAATTTAAATATTAAGATGATCTTTTAAAATATTTAAGTATGGTAATTATGGGGCTATAGTTAGTATACATCACTTGCTGAGCTTATTCAAGGCCTGAGTGTGATCCTAGGGACCTCTGAAGAGGCCACCCTAATATCATTGGTATACCAGACTAGAGCATGCAGACTTTTGTCAGCTTTTTATAGTAAATATTGATGGAAAACAAAGCAAAGCACAGCACAACACAGATTTCAGGCTGCTAGCAGGTGGGTGGAGGAAAAGGTGCCTTAAAATACACAAGAATGCTCTATCTTCCTAACCAGGCCTGCTCACAAGAAAAACTATTTCTCTAGTTCACAGATTAAAGGTTTTATGATTTTTAAAATTTGATTCTAGTACATTAATATAAGTGAAAAAAAGAGATACAGAAAAGAGTGCTCATCAGAAAAACAAAATCTAAACCATGAAGTGAGAACTCGTGCCTGTTTTAGAGGCTAACATTGACATTCAAATAAATAGTGGATAATGTGGTATAGGCACTGTCTTTCTGAAGAGTTCAAAGGCTCAAGACACAATCTTACAATGATCAGTTGGAATGTATCAGATGCAAAAGGCGGCACAGCAAACTCAAGTCAAGAAACACTAGCAATGGAGAAAATTCTTTGTCAGCTATTGCTCCAACAAAGAATGGATATCTGAAATACATGAGCTCAAAAATTAAACACCAAAATAACAAATAGTCAAATCAATTAGTGGACAAATTGACTGAAAAGCTATTTTTCAAATAATGAAGTACAGTTTATAACAAATAGGTTTGAAAAATCTAGTCACTAGGAAATTGGAAGTCAAAACAAATTTTCTTATTTCAGTGAGAAGAAATGATTTTTAACCCCCTCAATAAGTAGTTAATATTTAATACATAAGAACATTAAACAACAAAGTTCCCACCCAAATAATATGATTTCAAGGTTGGTAATATATCCAAACATATATATCTTCAGAGAAAACTTAATAGGTATATGAAGAGGCATAATATTCTCAATTGTCAGAAAAATGGAACCCAAACAATATGCTACCACCTCAGCCTAGTGAAACAGCAATTATAAAATTTATTAGGTGTGGAAAGGAAGTGGAGAAAAGGGAGGCTTTTACAGTGTTGAGAGAAAAGTAAATTTGTACAATCTTTATGGGAAACAGTGTGGGACACACTTTTAAAAATAGAATTATCATGCAATTCAGAAAACCCACATTTGGGTATATACCATATTTTTCAGACCATAAGATGCACCTTTTCCCTAGGAAAGTGAAGGTACACCTTATGGTCTGGTTGCTGTTTTTGTTGTTGTTGTTGTTTTATTGCTCTAAAAACAGTGTGCATCTTATAGTCAGGAGTGTCTTATGGTCTGGAAAATATGGTATGAAAAAAAAAACAAAAACAAAACCGAAATCAATGTATCAAAGAGGCTCCTTCAATCTCATGTCCACCAGGGACCTATTCACAAGAGGAAAGCAATGAAATGACTGAAGTGTCCATCAACTCATAATGGCTACCAAAAACACTGTGACGTATTTACACCACAAAATACTATTCAATCACAAAAAGAACAGCATCCAACATTTAGTGGTCCCTCGATGAAAGAGGTCATCACTGCACTAAGTGATACACTCCAAATTCAGAAGGATAAATAGCGGATTAGCTCACTCATTTGGTGGAAATTTGAATTCATAGAATTTGAGATAGGACTGTGGGCAAGTTGAGTGACATTATTTCACCGGAGGTTGTGAATAGGTGCAATAGTATACTGTATATTTCAAAAGCTAAGAAAGACATCCTTCTTTTGAGTCTAGACCATTAAGTGAAAACCTCACCCCTCATCAAGGAAACATCGCTTTGCAATGGAAGGGACCATTACAGAAACCCACACTTAATCAAAATATAGAACTGTGGAGCCCATTGCCAAAGAAAACATCTAAAATAGAACTCCCAAGAGATCACGGCTGAAGAAGGGTTGAAAGACTGTAAGAGCCAGAGGAATAGGGAGCTGGCTGTTAATTTGTGTCTTCTAGTAATGTCAGTAAATACACACATAAAATCTCACTAACATAACAGCCTAAGCTCGGCTGAACAAGGACAATTAGAGACGTGCTCTCTGGGAATAGGAAAAGCCTGCAAGACCTCAAGGCTACACAGAGAACTAGGTACCTAAGGAATGCAGAGAGCTAGACACATACCCTTCCCTAAGGAAGAACATACCAATTGGCTATCAAATACCAAATGGTCAGCCGCCAAAATACATAGAAGTAACATTATGCAGACCGAGCAGGTTGTACTTATGTTTTTTAAGATTTACACATACGCGTGTGTATGCGAGTGTGTGTGTGTGTTTGACAACAATTAAAGAAAAGGGTCATGCATTTGAAAAAGAGCAAGAAAGGGTATATAGGAACATTTAAAGAGAAGAATGGGAAGAGGGAAATGTTGTAATTATATTGTAATCTCAAAAATAAAGAAATAACAAAAATAAAATTTTAAACATTTTTATAAAGCTGTAGGAAAAGATTTTAAACATTTTACTAGAACATGTAAATGTATTAGGGTAAACTTAATTTTTACATTAATTTAAATTTTAAAAATTCATAGATGTATTTAAATGTCCCATAGTAATCTGTAATGTAAACTTTTGTGATATAATTCTTTATATTATTTGTATAATGTAAAAGTTTTGTTTTTCAATTTTAAAATGTTTTAAAATTACCATATTTAATTTATTATGTTTGGAAAAACTTCAAATTATTAACATATGAGTAAAGCAAACTAGATACTGAAAAATACTATCTTTACACAAAGTAACATTTTAACATTGTTAAATATGGCATCAAGTAACAATTTAATGTTAAATATGAAATGACTGAAAACAAAAATTACAGGATTTTGAAAGAGAGCAGGCTGTGTGTTTGGCAGGATTTGGAGCAAGGAAAAGGAAGAGTGCAATGATGTTATATTGTAATCCCCCAAATAAAACAATTATTATAAAAAAATGAGGACACAATATTTGGCCATTGGGGAAGAAGAGGATACATTTAAGAGAAATTGGAAAAGTAGAGACAAATGTGAAAAACATTCCGTATTTTTTGGACTATAAGATGCACCTGAGCATAAGATGCACTCAGTTTTTAGAGCAGTAAAACAAGAAAAACAGGAAAAACAGCAATTGGACCATAACATGCACCCTAATTTCCACACACACACACACACATTTTTGGGGGAGAAGTGTGTCTTATGGTCTGAAAAATATGGTGCATCATATGAAATACTTAAGGATTTTTTTTAATTTGAAAAATATAAAGAATTGGATTTATAGTGCAGTTTATAAGCTGGAACCCATAGCTGATATTGCTGATGAGGCGAGGAATCAGAGGAAGCCTATGCTACTGTTTTTCTAAATGAATAAATGTAATGAAATGACTCCTAATGACACAGTGCTATACCTGCAGCTCACTGACTCACTCTCCAGCCAGAGAAGCTTCTTCTTATATTAGCTGAGAATGAATACAGAGACCCCCAACTGGACAACATGGTGAGAGTAAGGGTGCTCCTCTCTGAATGGGATGAATTTATCACACCCTTGCCCTCCAAGGTTATATGTGAAAGTGGAGACAGAAATATTTAAGAGTTAGAGTGGTGGACAGTTTTAAGGAAAGAGTTCTTTCCAGACAAAACAGAGTAGATGTATATATGAACCCACAGTGACGACTACAGTATACACAGGCCGGCACATGCTGAAGCAAGAGGCTAGGCCACATGGAGAAGGGAAGTAGGCACATGGCCTTACCCTTAGCCAAGAAGCTGTTTGCAAGTGATAGCTGTTGTAAGAGGGAAGACCAGTTCTTTTCAATGGAGTGACTCTGTGTATATCAGCCACACACCTGGGCATGCTTCTTTTCAGGAGTATTTAGCCAACATGAAGCAGACTCCATGTATTTTGATGTCTTTTCTCCTTTTGTTTCTGCATTTTTTTTAAGAGAAAAAAATGAATAAGGCTGCTATGAACATGGTTGAGCAAATTTTCTTGCTGTGTGCTGGTGCATCTTCTGGGTATATTCCAAGGAGTGGAATAGCTGGGTCTTGAGGAAGCCCTATTCCCAGTTTTCTGAGATAGCACCAGATAGATTTCCAAAGTGGTTGTACTAGTTTGCATTCCCACCAGCAATGAAGGAGTGTTCCTCTCTCCCCACATCCTCGCCAGCATGTGGTGTCGCTTGAGTTTTTGATCTTAGCCATTCTGATGGGTGTAAGATGGAATCTCAGAGTTGTTTTGATTTGCATTTCCCTGATGACTAAGGAGGTTGAGCATTTCTTTAAGTGTTTCTCAGCCATTTGATATTCTTCTGTTGAGAATTCTCTGTTTAGTTCCAAGCCCCATTTCTCAATTGGGTTATTTGGTTTGGTGGTGTTTAATTTCTTGAGTTCTTTATATATTTTGGATATTAGACCTTTGTCAGATGTAGGGTTGGTGAAGATCTTTTCCCAGTCTGTAGGCTGTCGCTTTGTTCTCTTGACAGTGTCTCTAGCCTTACAGAAGCTTCTCAGTCTCATGAGGTCCCATTTATTAATTGTTGATATTAAGGCCTGGGCTGTTGGTGTTCTGTTCAGGAAGTTGTCTCCTGTGCCAATATGTTCCAGGCTTTTCCCCACTTTTTCTTCTAAGTGACTTAGTGTCTCTGGTTTTATGTTGAGGTCTTGCTCAACCATGTTCATAGCAGCCTTATTCATAATAGCCAGATCATGGAAACAGCCTAAATGTCCCTCAGTAGAAGAATGGATAAAGAAACTGTGGTACATATACACTATGGAATACTACTCAGCTATAAAAAACAAGGAATTCCCGGAATTTGTGGACAAATGGTTTGAGCTAGAGATGATCATAATGAGTGAGTTAACCCAGAAGCAGAAAGACTCAAATGGTATATACTCACTTATATCTGCATACTAGCCCATTGGGCATGTCCCATGAAAGCCTTCCCTTACCAGGAAACTGGGACCGAGGGGAGGACATCCTATTGGGACTCTAGATGAGAGAACAATGGGTGAATAGCAATGTAGAAGGATCCAGTGGGTTCTAGAAACCTACAAGTAGAACATTATGATAGGCAGATTTGGGTCATGGGGTCCCGCTCAAACTAAGGCCCTAGCCAAGGACAATACAGGCGGAAAAATTTAAACCCCTACCCTGATCTAGCCCATGGACAAGACAGTCTCCACACTTGAGTGGAGAGAGGGATTTGACTTTCTCAAGTACTCTGGTGCCTCACATCTGACTATGTCCCCTGGCGGGGGAGACCTAGTGGCACTCAGAGGAAGGACAGCAGGTCACTGAGAAGAGACTTGATACCCTATGAGCATATACAGAGGGAGGTAATCCCTCTGAGGAACAGTCATAGGGGAGGGGAATAAGGGGAAAATGGGAGGGAGGGGAGAATTGGAGGATACAAGGTATGGGATAACCATAGAGATGTAACAAGAATAAATTAATTAAAAATAAAAAATAAAATTAAAAAAAAAAGACACCAAAAAAAAATATGAAATTAGATGGGTGGGAAGTAGAGATGATCTGGGAGTTGGAAAAAGCAGAAAGAATATTATCAAAATATATTGTATGGGTTTTTTAAAAAAAGCAAATAAAGTCCACAACATAAAATAGTTCAGTGTCTGTCAGATATACTTGGCCAGAAGGCTGAAGATGATGCTCTAACATTTTAGAGAGCTTTGGGTGACTGTTTAGGCAGCAAACTGTCTCTGTCATTTTTTTTTTCCATGTTGGAAGCTACTAACCTGCAATTCCTGTTTACTCAGGTAATTTATTTTATTCCTATTCTAGTCTCTCATGGGTTGAAAACAGAGAGTTTAGTTTTACAATTAAGCCTAGTTGTTTAGGGATTAAGATGTTTTTATGTCTAGATAGATGTTTTCAGTTGATAATGATGAGATATGATAGACACTGATTTACATTCAGAATTTTAGACTCACCAAGATAGAAAATATGTTTTCTTCAATGTTGCAAAATACAAATCACCAAAACATTCTGAATATAACATTAACATAACCTGATTGTTTTGTGGTTCTTTTTGTATTATGTACTTTATTATATATATATATATATATATATAATATTTTAAAAGAAATATTTGAAAAAATAGTTCAGAAATGTATGCTGGTAAATTATTAATAATATTTTTATGAGATATATATTTATTTTTTAAAATATATTTTATTAACTTATTCATATTACATCTCAATTGTTATCCCATCCCTTGTATCCTCTCATTCCTCCCTCCCTCCCATTTTCCCTTTACTCCCCTCCCCTATGACTGTGACTGAGGGGGACCTCCTCCCCCTGTATATACTCACTGATATCTGGATACTAGCCCAAGGGGTATGTCCCATGAAAGTCTTACCAGGAAAGTGGGACAGAGGGGAAGACTTCCTATTGGGACTCTAGGTGAGAGAGGCAAGGGGGAATGGGGAAATAGAAGGATCCAGAGGGTCCTAGAAACCTACAAGTAGAACATTATGATGGGCAGATCTGGGCCCAGGGGCCCTGCTCAAACTAAGGCACCAGCCAAGGACACTATGTGCAGTAAACTTCGAACCCCTACCCAGATCTAGTCAATGGACAAGACATTCTCCACAGTTGAGTGGAGAGTGGGGTCTGACTTTCACACGACTCTGGTGTCCCATATTTGACCAAATCCCCTGAATGGAGAGGCCTGGTGGCACTCAGAGGAAGGATAGCAGGCCACCAAGAAGAGACTTAATTACATTTTATTTATTGCATATGTATATGTATGTGTGCATGTACCATAGTGTGCTTGTGGAGATCAAAGGACAAATTCCAGGACACATTCTCTCCTTCCATTATGTGGCTCCTAGAGTCTGATCATCAGGTTTCACAACAGGTGTCTTTATCTGCAGAGCCATCTTCCAGGCTCAAACTAAGCACTTTTTAAATTTCTACTCAGTTTATAATTTCCTTGTTCTTCATTCTGTGACAAGCCAGAAGTTGCATCTCTTGGATATAAAAGAGACGGAAAAGCATCTGCTTCTTTCACTTTGTGTTTCTCAAGGATGATTCTTTGTAGCATACTAATGCACATTCTGATGTCCAGGAAATTGGATCCTCTAACTCACCAGCTCCAGTAATCACTGAATTCTGTCAAGAATCTGTCAAAGATGTTAATCAGCCACTACTACAAATATACTAACACATATAGTCTCGTATACTTTAGTTGGATAATGAGGTAATAAGTTGGATGGCTATTAGTAAATCTACCGAGAAGATGATATGACAGAAGGTGGATTTTATAGGCCATTTGCAAGCCTGGCTCCTATCAGTAACAGGGTATCAGGCTTTCTGTGGCCTAGCAACCTGCTCTATTTTTAACACAAACAGTTTCAGGTATTTGCCAACTATGTTTATTCTGCCGACATCTGTCAATAAATAATATGTAGTCTTTCTTTACCATTTAGATTTCCACATCTTTTTTCAAAGAATGTTTTTTTTCTCTTTCTCCTTCATTTATGTCAATATAAGAGCACCAGAGAGACAAATGTCAAGTTTGGTTACTTTATACCTTCTTCTTGCTTTACCAGAAATTTCCTGACACCTTAAGTCATCGGTACTTGACCACGAGGTAACTCTGAAAGGACACAGCATCCATAAAGCTACTGGGCCATGGAAAACATTCTGTGCAGCTAGGCAGTATTATGGGACTTTTGGGAAGCGATTCCCAATAACTGGCAGGGTAGACACTATAAGAAGAGTAAAGCCATGAAGGTACTGTGGCCATGGAGGTTGGTGTCCCAAATCTGAACACTTTCTAAAGCACTATGCTATGCTCAGGTTGAAAAGGTGATGCAAACAGGGTTATTATCTCGAGCATTTAGCAGAGCTGATTGGTGTGCTAAGGTCATCTCTGTCTCCAGTCGATTTGAGAATAGCCGTATATATAAAAACATGTGTGAGAAGAAATACTTCCATGACAACAAAAAAGGGAAAAGGAGTTGGTAGACCTGTTCAAGGATAAGAGAAGAAATGACAAACATAGCTTACTAAGATGACTCAGCATGCTAATACAGATGTGGCAGTACAGTTGAGTCTGTGCTTTATAACATCCTTCCTCAGGAAGGAAGAGCACCGGTGTGGCTTGTGAATGCTGTAGAATCCTTCACTTTCCTTTTTTTTTTTTTCCTTCTCACAGCTTGAATTAAAATTCTAGGGTGGCCTTGGAGGTGGTTACCACAGACAATATAATTACATTTTCCCCTTTCTCTCCCTCCTTCTGTCTGCCCCATGTTTGCTGCCACTCCTAAATGCAAGGCCTCTGCTTCACTCACATCTATACATATATAACCAACATATAAATATACAACTACAGCCCACTGTTTCCCTTCAGTGCTGTCTGCATGCAGTTTTCCAGGTCTGACAACTTGGTATTGGATAAAAAATCGGGAGGCTCACTCCTGGAGAAAGCTAACTCTCCCTCTTCCAGCAGTTATTAATTGCCTGTGGTTCCTCATTTATGGGTGGTGTCCTATAAGATTCCCTCCGTCTATATTTAGTTGTTGACCGGTGTTAATAGCCAACTCACAGAGTGGTCATTTTGGGGAAGCAATGATTCAGAAAGGCCTCAGGCCAGAAGTAACTAGTACATTTTATAGAAAGGCATGGCTTTGGAAACATAAATATATGGGCACTGTATAAATTCAACCAAAAGTGACAATTTGGCCTCAGTAAAGCTGAGTAGCCTGAAAGAAGCTAACATGCTTGTGACTCACTTTTCTGTTCTGTAAAATGGTATGATAAATGTGGGCATATATTTGGAGAGTTGTTTTGAAGACTAAATGGGAAAAATTTCCAGTATAAACCTGTCACAGGCTATTACTCAAAGTAATACCGCCATTAGAGCTACAAAATAACCAGAGGTTCATTTAAAGTCACTTTTGGTAACAGATTAGCTATATGTTTTCTATGATGCTATGATAGAAGCAAGTTTGGAATAATCAATTTCACAGGATAGTTTACATTGTTCTCACAAAATATCTAGAATATAAATAGAAAATTTTAGATAGTGCCTGATTTACTGCTGAAAAGTTATCCCAAGTGCCATCTAGAGCATGCAGAATTTGGTAAATAAATTTTGTGTAAGAGACCTGGAAAAGGCTCATTTGATTAAGGAAGTTGTTGGTGGCTTGTTTTAAAACTCCTGACTCACCATGGAAATTATATGCAAGAAGTTCTAAAGTATATTTTAGAAAAGACTTCCTACTTTCAAGGAAACATATAAAAGATAAATTTATTTCTTTTCATTTGTATTTTGATTCTGTTTTATATAATCCTTTGTTATGTGTGAGAATATGGAATAATTTCAATTTCTTTCTTATATTCACTGGTCTTGTTCCCAATTTACATTTCTTTTAATTTAAATTAACTAGAAAATATTTATTGATCATGTACTGGGGTAAAGCTGAACAATATCAACTACAAATAACGTGAGAAAAAGTACATGTGATGTTGATTTCCAATAGTGTACCTAGAAGTAAATTGAATATAATTTCATTTAAAGAGGAAAAAGATGTATAAAAATTGACACTAGGCTTGGTTTCCTGTGGTAATTTAGAAGAAATATTATTGAGAATTTGAAAATAAAATATGGAGAGATATCTAATTAATAAATTGAAAATTAGAGGACAAAGTAGTTTCAGAAAAAATACAAAATACTATGCGTTTTGAAGAAGAAAGTGTACAATAGATTGCAAGTGTAACTCATCAAGAAAGATTCAATACAAAGAATTGTTAAGAAAGGCAAACAGTTTGTGTTAAATGGACATTCTAGACAGAAGTGTTCGTGCATATGTGTATAAGTAGGACCATTGAAGAAATACTTGAACACTATAGTTTGTAAACATGAAATTATTATTGTTATCATCACCATCATTATCATAAAAAGTGGCATTATTCTTTTGCAATGACTTATATATTCACCTTCCTGCTGTGACTGTTTATTTTTATAATAATATATTGAGTAATGGATGGGACTTTCCTGAATAGACATGGATAAATACTTGTTCTTCTCTGAACAAATATTGATGGCAGGCCAAAGTAAATAATTCTAGGTAATTTTCCTATCCATGTCTAGTAGGTTGGTGAACAAGTGGTGAATTTACTGTAATTTCTTATAAAAGTAGTGCTGACTTTGGACAGTTGCATCACTGAAAAGCTGTACCATAATATAGCTGATGACTCACAAAAGATGCATGCATGGAGCTCTGTTTCCCACAAGCAATTCTACAGAGTAAGTCTCTTTTCCTAAAGAAATTATTTACTGCATATATTACCTGAGCAAGAGGCCACCTGGACTGAACTTCTTCTTTTTATTTCATTTAAAAATTTTTACATGATATATTTTGTTCATATTCTTTCCTATCCTCAACTCCTCCCAGATCTCTTTCACCTCTCTTCCTAAACAACCTTTCTTTCCTCTCTCTCTCGCTCTCTCCTCTCTTCTCTCTCTCACTCTCAGGCATACACACACACACACACACACACACACACACACACACACACACACACACA
>OU015744.1:122154981-122210006 GCA_907169655.1 Acomys percivali | reverse complement strand
ACACACACACACACACACACACACACACACACACACACACACACACAAATATCACAAAAGTCAAAACAAATAAACCAAGACAAACATATACTTAGTGACATTCTATTAGAGAAAACTAAATTCCCCTTTCCAAGCAAGTGTCAATTACACATAACATCATGGTTAGGAGTAGGACATGCTATCTGTGCCTACCTCGTCATGCTGGGGTTTTTGTCTGGTTTAAACCTGTCCTGGTCTTATGCATATCATCACAGTCTTTTTTAATTCATATGTGTAAAACTTCTGCTATTTCATGAAGACAATTTTTTCTCAAGTCATCCCTCACTAATTTTTCTGCCTCCTCTTTTACATAGATCCTTGAGCCTTAGCAGAGGGGGTTGGTAAATTCATCCCATTTAGAAACAAATGCTTTTTCTCTCACTCTCTGCTCACAGTCCAGTTGTGGGTCTCAGTATTAATTATTATCTATTTAAAAACAAGCTTTTCTGATGAGCAATGCACCAATACATAGATATAGCAACACAGCATTAGAAGTCATTTTTATGCTATACTCCTTTTATCAGAATATCAATGTTCCGTTTTCACCTTGGGTACATGACCTCTCTAGCCTTGGTCTCTTGGCTACTTTACCAGCATTGGGTATGGGTTCCATATTGTGGAGTTAGTCTTAAGTTCAACCAAGCAGCACTTGGTTACTGGCATTACATTTGTGCCACTATTGTTCCAGTACATTTTGCATGCAGGCCACTGTTGTAGGTCATAGGGTTTGCATCATGTTAATATTGGTGGTTACTTTTCTCCTCCTGTAACATGTGGAACACCTTCCAGAACCATTAATTCCACTCAATTGAACTGAAGCTTCTAGTTGGACAGTAATGTGACTCTCTCCATATTCTATAATATAGTAAATACTGTATCCTGTAATAGGGCTCTGCTATAAGGTTGTGGAGAGTAACCAATACTTCTGACATTATCCTGGATGTCTGGGGGGCAGGGCTACAGGACCCATTATGAAACTAACTCAACAAGATGCAACTCATTCTTGGCCTGGAGGTTTTATATGGTGGTATCAAATGCCTAGTTGAGGAATTGTCTCTCTCATTACACAGTAATTTTATTTAAATTAAAATACTTGACTGGGTTTCACACATACTCTGGTCCCTCCTATTTGACCACGTCCCCTGAATGGGGAGACATGTTGGCACTCAGAGGAAGGACAGCAGGCTACCAAGAAGAGACTTGATACCCTATGAGCATATACAGGGGGAGGAGGTCCCCCTCAGTCACAGTCATAGGGGAGGGGAGTAGGGGGAAAATGGGAGGGAGGGAGGAATGGGAGGATACAAGGGATGGGATAACCATTGAGATATAGTATGAATAAGTTAATAAAATAAAATTTAATAAATAAATAAATACTTCTATGGTAATAAGATTCCATGTGGATTTTCAAAAGGCTTTAATGTTAGTGTCCTCTTCCTATATTCCCTCCTTTATCTCACCCATATCTTCTTCCCATTTAATCCCCCTCTTTTAGTTTCCCCCTTATCCCATTACAACATTAAGTTCAATTCCCCTTTCCTGAAAGAGCCCCCAACTCCAATCCTTTAATAGTCATATAAGCTCTGTGGTTATTCTGATTGAAGCACACATATTGAAAGCTTAAAAGTTAAAAAATCTCACATAAGAGAAAATATGCACTAGTTATATTTTTGGATCTAAATTAGCTCATCAGGATGACTGCTTCTAGAACCATCAGTTTATCTACAATTTTCATTTTCTTAACAGCTAAATAATATTCAATTGTGTAAAAGTATCACATTGTGGTTATCCATTTGTCAGTTGATGGACAGACTGTTTTTAAATTCTGAATATTATAATTAGAAGGATGATCAGGTATCTCTGTACTGAGAAAACATTGATCCTTTTTCTCTCTAGAGAAAAAGGGCTCTGATTTGCAGGAAATAACTACAAATGGCATCAGAGAGACCATTTTTGTATAAGGAAGTAAGCTGGGTATTCTTATAGTCTGCTGGCTCAGGCATTTGACACATTGAATGCTATATTTCACGATTTAACTCAGTATAAGACATAAGTGAATAAGAGTTTTCAAAATGATCACAGCGTTTTATGGCTGGTGGTGTCTATACAAGGAAAAGGTTTTATTGTGGGCTTGATTGTCCATATTAGCAGACTTTCAGGAAATTCTATCAAATAAGCACAGATTTAATCTAGAATTTAGGAAAGTGCACTTGAGCCTAGAATACATAAAAACTATAACTGGAATAAAATCTCAGAGAATATTAAATGTCAAATTTGAGCAAAAGCAAAAAGAAAGGAATTAGAG
Source organism: Acomys percivali (assembly GCA_907169655.1). Taxonomy (NCBI): domain Eukaryota; kingdom Metazoa; phylum Chordata; class Mammalia; order Rodentia; family Muridae; genus Acomys; species Acomys percivali. The sequence goes on along the minus strand of OU015744.1, from coordinate 122,207,662 downwards.
ATTGAAAGTTTAGTCAGGTGAAGAAAGGTTATGAATTTAACTTTGAGGTTTTGCACTGATCAGCCAAAGAGGAGAGAGCTAAGGTATTCCTCATGGGACATGAAATCTTCAGTGATAATGATTTGGTCCATGGTCAGGATCATCCTTAAGACACTAGTAAGAATTGAATGGCAAATATAGACACTGGTTTGAAACAGAGTGGTTAATAGTAACATTATATAATTACCATGAACTAAGAAATTAAAGCTTCTCTTTGTTGCATATCAGAAATGGATGTCACACTCTTTAAACATTTAGAAACAATAATGTGATAAGTGTAATATATTAAGACAACTGCAAACTCCACAACTAAACTGGAGGAAATAACTAATCAAATACATTGAGAAAAGTTTGGGATTTTTAGTAAACAAAACATATCATGATGAATCAGTGGTAGCCCTAATAATGGTGTGATTGAAGGAAACTATTGAAAAGATGTATAACAGATGCGGTATCTCTGTTTATTTTTAAATTGTATTTATTTCTATCTATCTATTTATCTACCTCTTTATCTGTTCTGTGTGGTATCAGAACATGTGTTTGTGTTCTCATGGAACAACACATGTGGAGACCAAAGGACAAACTCCCATGTTAGTTTCTGCCTTCCAGCTTGCTTGTGGCCAGGCCTCTTTATTGTTTTGCTAGTGTCAAAGCCAGACTAGACTACTTGAGAGCCTCTGGGTATTCTTCTGCCTCCAGCTCCCAATTACCTTAGGAACACTGGGGGCCTAGGAATACAGTGTTGTGGCTGTTTTATGTGGGTCTGGGAAGCTGAACTCAGGTGTTCGTGCTTAAGCGTTAAGTCTTTTTCCATTAACCACCCCATGAATAAGCTGGCTCCATAAGTCAAATACAGGCTTTAGCCTAATAGAGATGTGAAAAGGTTATGCAGTCCAAAAACCTCTAAATATATAGAAGAAACTTCTCTCAGTATGCAATAGCACGCAGTCAGTCTTAAAATAGCATGCTAGAGCTGGAGAGATGTCTCAGAAGTATACAGCACTGACTGCTCTTGCAGAAGACCTGCTGTCAGTCCCCAGCATCCATACTGGATAGTTTGCAGTCATCTATAACTCCGATTTCAGTGAACATAACAACTTCTGCTTTTCAAGGTCACATGCGAATTCAGGTGCACACACACTCACACACACACACACACACACACACACACACACACACACACACACTCAAAAAACAAGCCTTAAAATATATCACATAACTTTTTAAAATATTCCCTTAGCACTTTACTGTTCCTGAGATTTTCCTCATCTCCATCCATATGCTAACTCTTATTGTTTGCATGTTTTTTCCTATTCGTTTGCATTTTAGTATAAACTGTACACAAGCAAAGGGGCTAGGGACAAAATTGAAAAGAGAAAGAGTAGACTGATGCACAGCTGTTCAGAGAAGACAACATAGTACTTAGTTAGACTACCCAAGGGTTCTCCCTTAATCACATATTTGCTTGTAACATTGTATTATGTCTGATACCTATTTTCCTCTCATATTGATGGAGTCCTTTATTATTAGAAATGTTTTTTAAGATTATAATCCATTTGATCATTTCTCTCCTCCCTTTACTCCTTCCAAAACTTCTCATATACTCATCTTTATGTGTTTCCAAATCCATTGCCCCTTTTTTATTAATCGCTGTTGCATGATATATACATGCATACATGCATATATACATATATATTAATATATACATATATTCATATATTACTAAATACATAAATACAAACACTCAACCTGCATAATGTTATCTGCATGTGTGTTTTAAAGTATATGTCAAAGGTACATCCATTACAGAACAATTGATTAATTATTGGCATCTCTCTTCAAGAATCACAGCACCATGCCTTGATGCCTACAACTGAGCTCTTCAAATTATGCTGGAGTTTTTAAATGTCTCCCTCATACCAATTTTGAGGCTCATAAAGCCTAGATGAGCCTTTTCTTATGTAAGTAGCATGGAAAGCTAACATGGTGGCTGCTGCTTTACCACTGGGCAAAAATGATTATTGATAAACAGAATGATTAAGAAGAATTAATCAGGAATGAATCATTAAGATTTTCTTCAATTGAATATGAAAATGCCTTCTTGAAAACAAAATTTCTAGAATAGTTTATTGGAATTTCAGGATTTACTGAAAAATCAAATGATAACCTAGCTACTATTATTTATATTTTCAGTATCATAACAAAAAATACATTTTTCCTTATATCACTTTTTCAGACTTACTGAATTTTATGCCAAATGAAACTAGCTGAGCCATTAAGGTATTCATGAACAACATGTTCAAAACTTTATTTTCCCAAGCAGGCTTAGTCAAGAGAAGACACTATTTCTGAAAATGCAGCCTTCGAAAGATAAATACCTTTTCTCTTAATCTACTAGGGACCTCACACTAGTTTCACACTTTTTTAAGTTTTCAGTTATCAGCTTTTTTGTTATTTGCCATATGTACTTACACTAGTATTTCACTCATACCAGAGAACAGTAGCTATGCGTTGAAGAATGGAACACAATCTAAAGTTAGCTTTTCCAGCATTTGTCCATAGAAGCTCTTATAAAATTGATAAACTCAGCCTTTCTTCCATTCATCAAGACTTTCTTATCTTCCTGCTGGGAACTTAGGAGCCTATGTGTGTTTCTCTCAAAAACCATACAATACAGGCTTGTAAAAACCCTGAAGTTAATGCAGTCGTTAGTCTACAAATATAAAGCATTATTTATAAATTCAAACTATGCCTACTGAATAAATATTAAATCATTTTCATGTTTATAGAAGATAGGATGTACCAACACAATTAGCTTGGATTTCATAAAACAAACCTGTAGATGTCCAAAGAATATGATTATGGTATTTTATTCACTCCTTTATAACACTACCTTTATTTCCCAGAGCATTGTATGTGTATCACTTTGTATCAGAACTACTATCTACTATACTCTCATAGTATTTTAAGTCTAAACTAACAAAATACTTTACAATACATAGCATATAAGCAACAGAAATCCACTGCTCAGTGGAGTGTAGGAAGCACCATATCAGGGTACCAGGACATTACTATCATAGGAAAATCCAGCTCTCATAGACAGTACCTAGACTGATTCCTCACAGACTACTCAGTCTTGCTATGTAACAGTATTTACCCCATTATTAAGGTCTTATACTCATTACTTCATCACTCTCCAAAATACTTCCCCTCTCAGTTCTAAAACACTGGATATAAGATTTCAATATGAGAACTCTGGAGGGACAAGAGAGACGTAGGCTGTGACATGTACAACAAGTTAAGAATTGGACTACTAACATAACTCAGTGAGTAAGGAAGCTGGCCATCAAGCCTGACTCCTTGCCTTTGATCCCAGGATCCAGATGGTGCATAGAAAGAAAGAAATCCCTCAAAATGTTCTGACCTTCACTTGTCCACCAAACCATATACATGCACACACATGCACACTCACACACACTAAGCAAGTAAGTAAGTAGAGAAATAAATAATAAATAAATAGTGTGGTAATTTTAAGTTAAACATTGACAGAATTTTCTTGCTAGAATGCTTGAATGTCAATATAAACAGCTTTATAGCCTATACATATGAATATACATTCTCTCCTCCTCTCTCTGTCTCTGTCTGTCTGTCTGTCTGTCTGTCTGTCTGTCTGTCTGTCTGTCTGTCTGTCTGTCTCTCTCTCTCTCTCTCTCTCTCTCTCTCTCTCTCTCTGTGTGTGTGTGTGTTTGTGTGTGTGTGTGTGTGCGTGCATGCACATGTACAGATACCCACACAATAGGAGGCCAGTGGAGGACCCAGGCTGAATTCAGTTAGCCAAGGCTGGCAGCAAGCACCTCCTTCAATTAAACTATCTTGCCAGCCTGAGATAATCATTTGTGGAAGTACATTTCTTGACATCTGGGATCAAAAATGATCTGTATAATCTGGTTCTAGTTGTGCTTAGGGAAAATCCTGACCAGTAAATCTTTCATGGTCCCTCCTTTTCTAGTTACTGTAATTTCACTCTAAGGAATAATCCTAGTTCTTTCCTCACATATCATTGGCTTTCATAACTCTCCATATCTCTCTCTGTCCTATTCAATTGTATCCTCATAAAGGTCTCAAAACCCAAACATTATATGCTTCCTATACTTTTCCAATACTGACATAATTTGATATTATGACTAGGTTGTCAAATGTATCTCAAGGTACTATGTTTCTCACCCATGTCCACTGGCTCATCGAAGATATACTTTAATATCTTCCTCTTTGCTGTATACAGTCATTGACATTTTAGTAAGAATCAAATTACTTTAAGCCTTTAACAAATCAGTTTAGGTGTTCCTCTCATTCTTTGGAAACAATTTGACGCTTCTTATCCTAAGGTTTATAGAAAGCCACCTTTCTTTTTGGATCTTCAGTTCTTTATATTTTGTTAATAAAGATTATATTATTTATTACATTTTCTGGTGAATGGTAATTACTCTAGCATAGCTTTGGACATTAAGTAAGGCTTGACTGCCGCATCCTTTGAACCATCAGAGGTGAGAGTTGATTTGTGGTTTTTGCCAACCACTCAATATCTAGCTATGCCTATGCTCAGACTCAATTTTTTCTATTTCAATCTTTAATCACAAAAAATAACTTTTTTTATATATTCTTTCTCCATGCCACAGTCTATATACCAAGCTACACTACAGTGGCTTTCTGGCTTCTTAAGAATAACTCCTACATTTGTTCATGATCCTGGCATTTCAGGCCCTCCACAAGAGACCTGTCTTTGCCACATTATTTCTACCCCCTCAACAGATTCCTTTCCTAATGACACCAATTATATAAACAGTAATCTGCCTTTAAGTTTAAAACAAAGCCAACAATACATTCTAGGTTGATCTAGCACTATATAACTGCTTATTGAGATATATTTGGCTTCTAAATCACCCATAGAAAGTTACTATATGACAATCACCTAGAATCATCAAGGAATAAAACACAAAAATTCTTCTTTATTCTTTAGATTAACGTCCTCACACATGATCTGTTGTTGCCACACACAACTAAAAACACATCATTAATCCTTTTCCTGTGGACACTGGATCTAATACCTTGTTCCTATTTTCACACATATTTTTCCATTTTCCTCAAACAATGTGTTTTATTTTATTTTGACATTTTTAGAGTTTGGCATCAATACAGATTCTGACTCAGGCCATCTGTTGTTGGGCCTCTGACAGTGGGTGTTCAACCTCATGCCATGTCCTTTTTTACATGAGGAACTCAAAGAGCCAGTGGGAAGAACATCACCTGCTTCCCAATGTTTGCTTTTCTATCCAGGCTGTGCACTCTCGTGAAAACCAGTTCGTGCTTAGATGCTGCCAAATTTCTGCTTTCTTCAGGAAATAACCATAAGAAGGTGTGACATTTCAAAATCATAAAAATTTTCAAGAACTATTATGTTCAAAGATGATGTTTTTTAATCTTTGGCTTTTGATCAGGCAAAAAGCATATGTTCTGTAATGTAGAAAAACAGAAGATCATTTCTAAAATCTTGTTTTGTTAGATAAAAAACTTTTTTAAAAAGGACTAATTTTTTTTTATTAATTTATTCTTGTTACATCTCAATGGTTATCCCATTCCTTGTATCCTCCCATTCTTCCCTCCCTCCCATTTTCCCCTTATTCCCCTCCCCTATGACTGTGACTGAGGGGGATTAGCTCCCCCTGTATATGCTCATAGGGTATCAAGTCTCTTCTCGGTGACCTGCTGAAAAAGGACTAATTTTTAATTAATGGGAGTTCTATGATATATTTCACTACTGAGCCAACTGAAAGATAATAACTGCATCATTTATCTTCTTCAAGTGGAATATTTGTGGGTAAAGTATTATTTTTTTGTTTGTTATGGTCTTAATAAAACATTCTAAGGATAAGTTCTTATAGATTATTGTCTATTCCATCTGTTTGTTTCAGGAAGCAGTATCTTGTTTATATAACTCATTAGAATTTTTATTGCCAAGATGTGTGTTTATTTAATATAAATGTTGTCATTTCCCAGCAATACAAAGTGTTTTGTTTCAGCTCCACTGTAGAGAAATGAACGACAATGCGAGGAGCCTAAATTTTAGTACAATGTAGTAATTGTGTCATAGTAAAAAAATTGTGTGGAGAAAGACGTCTGATCATTAATGCTCTGTGGCTTAGAAATGAAAGCCCAGAAATTTAACCTTTGCAAGGTCTAAAGGTGGTACAGGATTTAAAGATATTGATTAATGCCTATGAAATTCATAGATGTATTTTGTATAATTTGTACTCTTTTGATGCCACTAGAAGCAATGAAAGACCACTTAAAGAAGGTAATAGATTTTGCAAAATTTTTTTTATTTTATGAGTTTATTCAGATTATAGCTCAATTGTTATCCCATCCCTTGTTTCCTCCCACTCCTCCCTCTCTCCCACTTTCACCCTATTCCCCTCCCCTAGGTCTATGGCCGAGGGGACCTCCTCTCCCACTATATGGCATAGGCTATCAATTTTTTAAGTTGAAACACAAAATTGTATATATTTATAGATTACCATGGGGCATTTCAATTGATCTATGTATTTTTCTTACTGAGAAAATAAGGTTCTTTATCCAAAAACATCAACAGTATAATTCTTTCACCTAAGACTCAATGACCATTGAGGAACAGGAAGCAGAAACTCTGTAAAAGTCAGAGGAATAGGAAGTTTGCTGTGAGGTTGTGATTCATAGAAATGCCATAAGCTACACCAACATGGCTGTCTAAACATTACCTGAACAAAGACTTCCACAGCAGATATGGTAATGTGGATGTTAATAGTGGAAAGTTCCTGAGGCCTCAACCTTATGCAAATAACTATAGGAATCAAAGGGATGCAGAGAGTAGTGGAAACAGTCTTCCCTAGGGAGGAGCACACCAATTATCATCCAATACCAAATGTTCATTTTTCTAAGGAAAGCTGTAGCTTAAAATGCACACTAACTACTGCCAAATAATATTAGTTTGTTTTTATATTGGCTAGCTTACAGATGAAATTTGAGTAAAATTCTGTCATTTGAATGAACATAGGAAGAAGTCTTTATTATTTTATACAGCAACTTTACTGAGACATAATTTACCTGACAGAAAATATCCATAAAAAGTACTAACTGATTGTGTTAAATATATCCAGATATGGGTAATCATCCCATGGATCTCAGAATAATTTAATCACTGCAATAATAAACAACACCCCTTTTCATTTCAATATTATCTATTTTTTTGCTCCCTGCCTCATCCCCTAGAGAATACTTAACTATTTTAGACCTTAATAGATTTAACAATATGGGGATTTTCATGCCACTTGAAATCAAAACATGATCTTCTGTTGCAAGCAAGCTTTGTTCATGTAACAAAGTTTTCAAGTTAATTTGGATTTTCTCACATATAAGCAAGTTCATTCATTTTTATATCTGACGAATACTCTGTCTTGTGGTTGTATCATCCAATCCCTTTTAGTTAATATTAATTACACAGCTACAAATGTTTTTCCACAAGGATTATGAATATATGTGTTTTAGGTTTTCTTGGTTATAGACGGTTAGAACCTAGGTAATTCTCTGCTTAATCATTTGAGGAAATGTCAAGCTCTTCTGTACCATTTTTACCCAAAAGAGCAGTGTTTTAGACCAGTTTTCTAGAGACTTCTAGAGACATAGTTGTCTTCTGAAATTTTGACTCTAGGCATTCAAGTTTGAATACAGCATTATAACATTTAGGTTTTGTTTACCCATAGTTCATATAAACGAGCTCTGATATGAAATCTGCTAATGTGTATTTTTCTTTGTAGGCATGACTATATCATTGTTCATTTTTAAACGTTATTTCTCTTACTGACTTTTAAAAGTTAAGTTGTAGCATAGACAAAAATGTCTCATCAGATAATTGTCTCAAGGTCACTTGAGTCACTGGAATTTTTAATTTTCATGAAATTTTATTGCTTGTGTATATGTAGCTATAGCTACAAAGACATTTCAAAAATGCTTCTTGTGTTTTCTTATAGATATTTATAGTTTTATTTTTCCCAAGGCTTTGGCCCATTTTGAGTACAATTTTAAGGCATGAAGTTCTAATTTCATTCTTTGCATGTAGGTATGCATGTGTTTCAGCACTATTCTTTTAAGTATGTCCAATTGAACTGTCCTGGCACTGTTGTCAAGTGTCAGTTGGCTACAAATGCCTGAGTTTAATTCTACCTTCTATAATTAAATATCTTTATGTCTACCCTAATGTATATTATCTTGAGTATGGTTGCTTGCATTAAGCTTTAAATAAAGATATGAGTACCTTCTAATTTTGTTCTTTCTGTATTTATTATTTTATATATTCTTTGTAATTTGTAATTTCATGTGAATCTTAGGATCATCTTATATATTTCTATAAGAGACAAGTAACATTCTGCCAGGTGTTGCAATAAATCTGCAGAAGAATTTTGAGAATGCTGCCACTTTAGTGATACAAGTATTTTTCCATTAATATGTACTTTTGGCCAGTTATTTACATCTTTAATGTCTTCCAACGATGTTTAGTGGTTTCAGGAATAGTTTGGCATTTTTTCATCAATGTATTATTAAGGGTTTGTTTGTTTTGGTTGTTCTTTGAAGACTGGGTCTCATGTAACATATGGTAGCCTAGAATATACTATGCTGGAGAAGGAGGACTTTTCCATCCTGATCTTCCTGCTTTTACTAACAGAATGCAAGACTACAGCCATTGGTCTTCTAACCCAGAGGCTGGGCAAGCACTCTAACAATTGACCTACATCACAGCCCTATTCTATTGTTTTTTAATGATACTATAAGTAGAATTGCTTTCATATCTTTTTTCTTACATTCACCATAAGTGCAGAAAATATAATGGATGTTTATATTGGTCTTTACAGCCTTGCTGAGGTTATTACTTCCAGTGGTTTTTAGTGGGTTTCTTAGAAGTTTCTTTATAGAAGATATGTCACCTGACACTAGGAGTTATGCTTTCTTGTTTTTGTTTTGTTTCGTTTGTTTGCAAGTCTTATAATCCATTATTGGAAATAGTGATTTAGACACAGATGTTTCATATGTCCCTTTGGAACATATTCCCACTACATATTTAGTGACTGAAAAGGTCATTTTACTGAAGTTACTTATTGGCCTTTCCAGACTGGGGCACATCTAACCCTGATGACGTAGATAGAGAATCTACCTGGAATGACAGAGTTTTGAGCCTTTTTATTTCCTTTAAGATTTCACCAGCTGCTTAATTCCACTAACATCCACTGATTCTTCTCCTGTTTTCAAGAATGCATTGGGCATAGCATAAACTCCATCACAGTTTAATGTATTCTAATGTGTGCTTCTTGTTTTCGATACTTTCCCATTTCAGTGTTTGATATTTTTTGACTCTTTTTCTTTCATTTCTCTCCAGCTGACCTACAGTTCTCTCCACATCCCTGACGAGGCATTCCATCATCTCTAAATTGCTTCTCATTACAATTTCCACTTTTATAAAAATGTCCTTCAGCTAGAACTTCTCCATCAGTGGTGATACCATTGACTTGCATGTGAGGATTTGCGATTTGCCACTCCAAGGCCAGCACCTTCTCTCAGAGATAATCTCTGAGCCATGGCCTGGTGCTGAACCAAGGGACCAAGGGACAATGCAAATGATCTGGGTAGTGCATGCCTCCTGGGTAGTGCTGAGCTCCCCATGAATGTGGGTGGCAGCAGTCTCAGATCTCTTTACCATACCTCTTTCTTTTGGGTTCCCTTTTGATACAGGTCACTGACCTAAAACATTTTTGACTCTTTAACTCTATCTTGCCTGTAACTTTATTTCTTGCTCTCCTTCTGACTTCCCATGAGTTATTTATATTTTCTGATAACCACCATAAACATCAGGACAAATAGGCTTGATGCTATTCTTGTGATAATCTAGATGCTAATCTTGTGATAAGAGTCTGAAGCTAAACTGAGCAACTTTCTTATCTCCAGTAAGGCCAGTCTTACTGGATGATCCTGTGTCCAACCAGACCAAAGTCTAGCCCAAATTATCTGCTTTGCCCCTGCCGTAATGCTTAATTTTTAATTTCTTGGGTTGAGAAGTGTCTGTGTGATAAGTAAGACGTGTCTGAGTGTGACTCTGAGGGTGCACTGAATAATTTAATCCATTGATGGATGAAAAATCTGAATAAGCTTTTAGAAGGGTATGGAACTGCAAACAATAAGATCTTCCTGAAGGAAGTGTGGTTCAGGGTCTTGGAGACTCTACCCTGACCCAGCTGCTTCCCGTTATTGCTCTGCGCTGCTAGATGAAATGAACCCATGAGAAAATCAAGTATTTGCTCTATTAGCTATTTCTCTATAGTACTTAATCATAGAGATGATCATAAAACTAATGTCCCTTCATGATTATGCAGGTATCTTTTTTTCATTGCTCTGTTTCCTTTTTCCTAACCCTCAAAGTTCCTGGATCGCCTGGAAGATAAGAGTGATGGGAGATTGAGTCTTACATTCCCAGAGTGGTTTTTGTGTTTTATTTTTTGTCTCCCCCTCCCTTTCTAGTGCAGCCACACTAGGTAACCCTTTTCTAGTCTTTCCCCACTACTTTTCACTTAGATAGACACAGTGGGACATGTGATCCAGACTGTTCTATTGGGATCCCCTCTGCTCTCAATCTCTGACCAGTGGTGTGTCTCCTGAGTGAGACAAACAACCAGCTTATCCCATCAGACACAAAGATACCCTATTCAATAATACACAGCTGGAGAAAGAAGAAATGATGGAACAGAGATAGTGCCTCTTCCAGAAGGCGAGCCCTCTGACTGCAAAGAGCCCTGCGTTATGTCGGCTGTCTACCTCGGAATCCTGTTTCCATCTCACAGATTAGGGATGGAATCCAGAAGGTCTGAATTCAAATGCTGCCAACTTTTTCAAGTCTTCTAAGATTTAACATAATACTACTTTTTTTTTTGTTTTTTGTTGTTGTTGTTGTTTTGTTTTATTTTTTGAGACAGGTTTTCTCTGTGTAACCTTGGTTGTTCTAGACTCACTTTGTAGACCAGCCTTGCTTCGAACACAATGATCCATCTGCCTTTGCCTCCCAAGAGTTGGGATTAAAGGCATGTGCCACCACGCCTGGCTAAGACTTAATATAATTCTGTAAAGCAAAGTATTCTTCATTTTCTGGATGTACCTGGGACATCTTCACATACTTTAAAATGCTTTTTTTTTTTTCAAACAGTGCTGTCAGTTTTTTTCATCAGCTTCATGAACTGACAGATCTCTGGAGTTCCTTAGACTGCTACTTGACAAGCTCAACTCAGAGGCTGTCTGTGGTTGGACTGAGTGTTTTTTCTCTCTTTTAATCTGTTGGATTTTTTAAACAAGAATTTACATAAGAGATATTTATATGCATATATTCACATAGGGAATGGGCATACATACTTAATTAAAAATAATAAAAATAACTGTTAAAATAATTTCCAGAGTTGTAAGCATTAGCTTTACAAGGGAGAATGTAAATATGATAGGGAAGTTAGGTACACTTTTGCCATCAAGAAAAAAACATAACAAAGGGAAAAAAAGGATAGAAATCAACCCTTGGGTGAAGTAATGGCTATCAGAAACACTTGAGTTTGCATGACCAAGTCCACAGAAAAAGGTAGGCCCTTCAATCAGTGCATTTAAACTGGGTGCAAAGTGGCAGAGGCCGGCAGATTCCTGGAACTCATTGACTAACCACTGTACCAACTGATGAGCTTTAGCTTCAGGAAGATGCTCCGTTTCAAAGATAAAGGTAGAGTGGTTGGAGAGATAGCTCAGTGGTTAAGAGTGTTGGCTAGTCTTCCAAAGGACCTTACTTCAGATGCCAGCACTCATGTCAGGCAGCTCACACCTTCCATGGGATCATACTCTTCTAGCCTCCTCAGGCACTGGCAAACATGTGGTATGCACTCATACAAAGGAACACACTGACACATGAATAATATGAAAAATAAATATTAACGAAAGTAAAAAGTAACCCAAGAAGACACCAATTATCTACCACGGGCCTCTACATGGGCCTCCACATACCTATTACATATGCTCACAGTTGTGGCCATTCACCATGTGAATTCAGCCAGGATACATTAAGAGAGATAGAGTATTCTCCATATTTCGAGTGCACCCCAGCCCAAGCCCATGGTCTGAACACTAAGTGTGCGCACCTGTAGGTGATCATACATGAGGAGGAGTTTACAGCGCTCTGAGTGTGTAACTGGAACAGCCAAACACTGACTCATCTCCATGTCAGGCTTGTTTTTTAATGTAGAATTTTGTTTTGATGAGAATCATTGAAATTTAGGCATGTTAAGCTAAATATATGAACAGGACACAAAACCTTTATTTAAAAGACAGAAGAGAGCAAAACAAAACTACAATATACATATAAACTAATATGATCGTATATGTTTTTGGGACAGGTTCTAGTAAGTTCCATTTATCTAAGTTTATTGTTTCCTAGGTACAATATTAAGTGCATAAAGGCACTAGACGATGACCTCTAATCCACCATCTCATATGAATAAATATTTCAGTGACAATAGGTCTGATAATTAGAAAAAAATATATAAATTGGTAAAAATCATATGTGATTATACTGCAGATTCATGACATAAGTCTACTGATTATTCTCAAAATATGTGACTTTTAGTAGTAAGCTATTAATCATGTATCTCTCTCATATAGATAAATCTATCTCATATCTAAGACATATAAATTGTGTGTGTGTGTGTGTCTGTTTTCTGATTCTTTTGTTTCTCAACTTTGAAAGTGCTTATCATCTAAATTTTATATCACATTATTTTTGCTGTTTTATACATCTTTGTTTTGTGCTTCTACATTTACTAAAATTTAAATTTAGGTTACCGTATGACTGAACTGTTACAGCACTTAGGTTAGATGCTCAGAGCCCTAAAGACATTATACTGAGCTTGATCTTTAATACTTAAGTTAGTGACTTCCTTGAGTTGTTGGCTCATAGTGCAGAGAAAACCTGAAAATCAGATCAGGTGAGTGGCCAAGCAGAGAGTACCTGTGGGAAAGACCGAGGTCCTCTGCACGTATGTAACAGTTGGGCAGCTGGGTCTTCATGTGGGACTCTTTGAGTGGAGGAGGGGCCATTTCTGACTACATTGTCTGCTTTTTGGTCCCCTTTCCTTTACTGCCTTGTCTATCTTCAAAAGAAGATTCACCTAATCTTACTGCAACCTTATATGCCAAGGATGTTTGACATCCATGAGCGGTCTCCCCATTTCTGAGGAGATGGGGGTAGGCTAAGAGGTGTAGGATGGGTAAGAGCAAGGGACTGGGAGGAGAGGAGGGAGTGGAGGGTGCAATCTGGATATAATAAATAAATTACTTAATCAACTAAAATCAGATCAGCTAAAATGGCTATATTAGTCAAGTTTCTCTAGGATAACTGAACAGATAGTATGAACATATGTTAAAGGTAGGTCATATACAGGACTTATACAGTATTTTCTGGGTAGTCCAAAATGGCCATATCATAGAGAAGAAGCCGTGAACCTAGTAGCTGTTCATTCCATTAGGCTGGGTTCCTTAGTAACTCTCATCTTACAGTAGAGGTCTGGAGGATTCCGGAACAGCCACTGTTCTTCAGTCCAGATATGAAGGCTAATGAAGCCTGTTTCTGATTCCAATGAAGTAATGAAGCTGCAATGTGGTAGGTGAACTTGCCAGTGAGAGTAAAGGCAAACAGGCAAAAACATTTCCCTTGCATGTAAGTTGCCACTGGCAGGGGCTGCTCACCTTTAGAGTGGGCCTTCCCAAGATTTCCCAACAGCTTGCCTTGTAGTCAATTTGAAAAGACAGTCTACTTGACAACCAAGATTTACCATCCTGCTGCCCTAAAAGAGGACTATCTTATGATCCCAGAAGAAGAAATCACTGTTGAACCAGATCATGACTATGGATTTCTTCTAACAACATGGAAACAATTAGGTTCCCGGTTAACTACGGTCTACGTTTCATGCTATGTCAGCACCAGAAACCTTTGGAGAATCTGCTAAGCACATGGAACATTTAGGAACTCACTCTCTCCATACTTGTGGTGGTTTTAACATCTTCCAGAACGCTTGTTTTTACTCTACACATGGTTTAAAGAACAACACCTTAAATCTTTCTGATCCTTCAAATTGTGGCTGTGAGAAGCATTCTGAGCCCACTAACTTGGTTATTTAACACATTATTTGTTTGTATTTTTATGGCAATGTCTTTTTTTCCTTACACTTCCACACAACTGGGAAAGTATCCTGCAATTTTAAACTGTGAGAACAGTTGGCTTCGTCATGGTTGAATGTCGTCCCAAATGACAATACTGCACCCTTCTGCATTTTGATCAAGCTGAGGTAGCCACCTGCTGCTAATGTCTCAGCAGGTTGATTTAGCCTATAGTTATTGAGTTGACCTCTTAGAAAACAGCAGGAATACAGGAAAGACACAGCCAGCTGTATCATTCTTCTCTCAGACAGGAGATGACAAATGGACATTTTCAGCTGTGAAAAATAGATCCACCAATCTCACACAGTGTGATCTAAAGGCACTGTACATTGACAATGTAATGGAGAATTGTAATAACTTATTATATATGATTGAATCATTGTCACCTTATTGTGAATAGATGATACAAAAATCTAATCTTAAATCTTTCTTACCTTTCCTCCAAGACTACTATTTCTTTAAAAAAATTATCTTTCATACCAAAGTCTATTGCTGGTGTTAATTCCTACATCCCTTGGCTCAGTTGTCCTGCTTAGGCAACTACATAGGAACCTAGTCATTAGCAGCAAGTGGTGGCTGAAGTTTGGGCTTTGAGGGGAGATAATTGGAGTGTTAATCCAGGTCCTGAGAAATAGTGTATATTTTGTTAGTGTTTCACTCTGTCCTTGTTAATAAAATTACAGTAATCATATTAAAAATAAGCAATGCCTCCTTTTTAGAGTGTTTCTAAACCACTTATAGTATTTTCTGGAATAAATAGCTCAAAGCATAAGCCACCATTGCTATCATTATAATGTTATTAACATATATATGACCATTGCTTAGCTTCAGATTTCATACTTTAATTTCAAACAATCATATTCCTTATCACTTTTAAACTGGTGACTCCTAAATTTCACTAGGGTAACTAAACAAAATGAGTTCTCAATGAAATATTAGCAGGTTATATCCCACAAAATAAGAAATAAAGAAAAGTATATGACATATCCAAGAAGATCTTATTCTAACTATATAAAGGCATTAAAATATTCAAAATTTAACATAATCTATCACAATATAAAAATAACAATTACAGCTATTGAAATATATAAAGATATATTCCTAGAAAAAAACCTCAGGAAATAGGAACAGAAGAACTCCATCTCAATCTGATAAAAAAAAAATGTGCTAGGTACGCTAACTATCCTTGTGCATAAAGATGAAACTTGAAATTCTGCAAACTCACGAACAAATTCATCTTTGCTTCACTACTTTTGACAAGTCCTACCTCCATCTCTGTTTTAATGGGATTTCAGAGTGATGACTAGGGCTGCACTGTGTGTAAACAGAAATCTCTACTCTTCCTTATAGATTTCACTTCATGATGGTTAACCACTGCCAAAATTTTCCCACTCTACCACTGAATTAGCTCTGTAATCCAACTTCCTGTCCATTTATTTTCCTGAGTTAATTGCCTCTCCTGCAATTTACAACACAGCCTTCTAACATGAAGTGTCTAATTTTAGTTTAATTTTCATTCTAGACAATTTACACACTGCAGTTTCAGTAATTTTTAGGAACGCCCCTTATAATTCTTAAGTTGAGTTCATAATACCCTCCAGAAAAGCAGCTTTCTTCCTCAGTAGCATGTAGGGAACCTTTAATGATCTAGCCTTCCTATTTCTTAAGGCTTTACTGTAATAACACACACACACACACACACACACACACACACACATATATACATATGTATGTATGTATGTGTGTGTTCTTACATATACATAAATATATATTTATTATTCTGTCTTTTGAAATTTTCCACAGAATCTCTGCTCATTCGAGCCACGCCCTGTTGCTACTCTGGGTTTCATATACTGTCCCATCTGAATACTCCCACTGAGCCTTTGAGCCAGTGGTTCACGAACAGCCAAGTTATTGCCCTCGCTAGGATTCCTTTCCTATTACATTTGCAAACTATCTTGCTATTGGAAAGGCTCCTTTCACCAGCTGATTGCAAATGAAAGGCAAGTAACTTGACATCAAGGATAATAATATAGAGTTCAAGGGCAGATATTCTTTCTTTAAGCCATAACATATACTTTTTAAACATTTGTTAGCAATAAAGAAAGGCAAAGGGAAAGGAGGAGAAACATAGAGATGGGTGGATAAAATAAAGGAGCAACAGGAGGAAAGGAAGGAGGAAGATTAAAAAGCAGGTACTATTTTGGAAAGTTCATTTGAACAAACAGAAATTAAAGCATTTGTGAGTTCCAGAGATAATAGGGACATGATCCATGTTTCAAATATATTCAAATATCCATGGAAATTTGTAAATTTATTCTATTCATTTGAGTTTTTAACAACTCTTTTCTTTTCAATCTACATAATTATTCCTTAAATTTCAATAATTGTGTGATATTTAATTTCACTGAATATAAAATAGAATATTTTGATTCCCCCAGAGAAAATGAAATGCTAAGATGTAGCAGATAGTGATTTTATATATATATATATATATATATATATATATATATATATTAGATATGTTTAAATAAAAAGAATTCTCTGTAGAATCAATGAAATATAGTTGGTAGTCTCATCTAGGAAATCTATGGCTGTGATAAAATACAATGACCATAAACAACTTTGAGGAAAGGGTTCATTTCAGCTTACACTTCCATATCACCATTATCCAAGGAAGTCAGGGAAAGAACTCAAACAGGGAGAAACCTCGAGTCCAGAGCTGAAGAGTCTATGCAGGAGTGCTGCTTACTGGATTGTTCCCTGTTGCTTGCTCAGCAGGCTCACCCACAATGGCCTGATCCCACCCACATCATGATTAGAAATACATAATAGGCTCACCTACATGCCAGTCTAGAGGGGGCATTTTGTCAAATGACTAGATATAAAACTAGTCAGCACAATGGATACAATATCAAGTTAATTCCTTATTACCCGACGCCAAATAGAAAACCTGTTGTCTATGACCTTAGGCCCAGAGATGTTAGTATATATTATCTAAAGGACAATGGCATGATTTTTTTCTTTGTTTCTTCAGATTTCAGTATGAGATGTTACATGAGTCAAAGGATCTATACAATGTTTTTAAGCATTTTGGCCTTACAAAGATATGAGCATGTTTCCCAAAAGTAATAATTAATTATTTAGAGCTAATATAAAAAGGAATACTAGAGAATCAAATCTGAAAGGACTCTCACATAATGCACATGAAAAATGCCCTTAATATAGGACTTTTTAGCTAGCATTCACTGTAGACTCGGTTCATAATCCCCCAAGGGACACACTGTGAAGTGTGCCTGTGAGAGAGTTTTCAGAGAGGTATCACAGAGGTGGGAAGACCCGTGTGGAATATATGTGCCACCATCCTGTGGTCTGAGGTAATAGGGACAAAGGAGAAAGCTAGTGGGCCACAGCCTGCATCCCTTGATTCCTAATAGTAGACACAATATGTCTAGCTGCCTCAAACTCCTGCTACTGTGTCTTTCCCATGATCACTGACTGTATCTCCAAACTGTGAGCCAAAATAAAGCCTTCCTTTCCTTCAAGTTGTTCTGTCAGGCATTTCACCACAGCAATGAAAGAAAAAAAGTCTAACATTTAATAAATCTTAATATTAAAAAAATCAACCAGATCCTTGAAAATGTTTTCCGTTTTAAGGATTAACATAACAAATGCCAAATATAGCTGTTCTTTCATGGTAGTTTTTATGATGTTATAGGATTGCTTCAGCAGCCATTTAAGTAATAAAATAGAAGAAAAAAGAGAAGTGAGACTTCATACTGCTAAAATTCAAACATTATTTTAAAACCGAGAAACTAAATTTAGGGCTGGCAAGATGGCTCAGCAAATAAAGGTGCTTGCTGCTCAGCCTGATGACTTGATCAGAACCCTGCAACCCACATGATGGAGGGAGAGAACCAACTGCCTCAAGTCCTCCTCAAATTCCCCAGACATGAACCATGGCACAAAGGCAGTCCTCAACCCACACACAAATAAGTTAATATACTCAAAAATACCAAACTAAAATGAAAAAGATTTTATTCTGTCTTTGGGAATCAGTTCAAGAGGAAAGCCAGACGCACAGTAATCAAGCAGCTGGACCAAAACAGTCCCTAATGACTAGGATGAAGCATCAACATCTGCATTTACATAACTCCTCACCAGCATAGGTCAAGTTGTTCAAAACTGGGTGCAATTTGAATAAAAATAATTGACAAGACGTTTGTATTCTAAGATAGAAATATTGCCAATGACAAGCAATATCAAGATAAAGAATTTAATCATGTTCAGTCAGTTAAGCAACTTCACAGGTGAATATATTCTAAAGTGAAATTTACACACTATAATAAAATAACTGTTAAATGTCAAATTAAAAATCTTAGTTCTTTCTCTTCTCTCATATTTTAGAAATAGAATATCTTGCATATTGGTTTATCTACATTACCTCATCACCATAGAGAACGCATGGATTTGGCAAGGAAAAGAATGACTTTTTAAAAACACTATTTTCCCCTAATGCTGTGAGAAATCCCAAAATAAATTTACACCCTAGAGGGCTATAGTCACTGAAGAATAAATGGGACATCTTCCTACCCACTGGCACTAGGGGTGTGGAGAAGGACGTGACAAGAGATGATATTTAGAATAGGATTCTTAATGACCTGTGACATGCTGTCAAAATTATTATCAATTTTATTTGAAGAGGGCTAACACAGGCTTTATGAGAAGCAGAATTTTTTTTTAAAGTGATGACCTTTCTTTATTTTTAAAACTAAAGATTTGTGAAGAATGCATTCTGGCCTTAAAGCACCAGCATAGCATTATTTCACAGACCTAGATACCAACATTGCTTCCCAGACTGCTTGTGGACAGTCTGTTATTCTGCCATTCAGCACTAATTTAAATCAGGTTTTGAAAGATATGCATTTGCAAAGCTCAAAATCTCAATTTTTTACCAAGGGTGAAGGGAGAAAAAATAATCAGTGGGCATACACAATAGCAAATTTGTGGAATTCTGGTAAACAAGAATAGCACGGTGGATATTTTGGATAAACCATGAAGGATTAGTATTGCTTTATTTCTATTTGACTCTGTACAATAAATAAAAATGTGTTAGGTACAAAGAGGAATGTAGTGAAAACAGCCACTTTCTACAAATTAAAATTTGGGCCAGATATCCAAGTATTTCTATACATTAAAAATCTAGAGATGGGGTGATTTGGGTCTTAGAAGAGAAGACACATAGCTCCAGAAGTGGGAAAATCTGTATTGCATATAGACTGTGCAATGAATTAGCTCATATGCAGAGAATTTAAAAACCAGACACAACCTAGTTTTTATAATGCTAACTATTTTACTTGGCAATGTTATGGAAATCTCAAATCAGACTAATTTACTTTATTAATTAAAAATATAGGTTTTGGAGCCTCATAATTCAGACTGCACATCAGCATGAATGTGGGACACTAGCAATAGTTGCTTGAAATCATATGTTGTGCTATTCAAGCATCTTGTTTTTGTATGTCATTTGCTGAAAGTTAACTTCAAAGAGAACAGCATTCTGTGCAAATTTTCTGCTAAAATGTAAAGTATACTTTGAACTATTATGATAGTATGAAAAACCAACAATTTCTTAAAGAGTATTAAACTCCTTGAGGATAAAAATCTGTAAATAAATCTAATGTGTTTCTCTAACAAGAAGAAAGACAGCAGTATAACTCTAAACTACAGGACAAATCAGAGCTCTGTAACTTCCTGTGCAATTTAAATGTCACATACTAATAGTGATAAACTTAGCATAAATATATATTGACCTAATCTTTAATAGGTCAGGTTTTGAATTAAGAGTACTACATGGATCAAATAATGTATTCCTCCTCACAGCTATCCATGTCATATGTGCTAAAGAGCGGGTGGGAGGGGTGTTACTGCATACCCAAATTCATACCATCAGCCAGTGAGGGTACTAAGTTGAACCTAGTCATTCTCACCCACAGGTCACACTCTTAGTAACCACACATCATCTTTCCCACAGAGACATGCAGGTTCTTAGTTATTGTGGAGTGAGAATCACCAATATAAAAGAAGCTTTACCCAATGAGAACCTTTCCTGTACTAATTTTAGTAAAATTCCTAATCTCTCCTAATACCTCCCCCTTCTGCTAACCTTAATACGAATAGAAAGCATTGTAGATTAGAAGCAACTAAAAAGCCTATCTACATTTATGCTACTTAATAGGGCGATCAAGTTGCATAAGCGATAGCATGAATGAGAAAATGTCTCCAAATACCATATATGATATTGATAAGTGTAGAATACACACACATACATGTGTTTATATGTTATTATGTATACACACAGCTTTTGAGAATAATTTTAATAAGAATAATATAAGAAGTTCCAGCAAATGGGTTTGTCAGTACAGTGCCAGTCACACAAACATCTGTGCTTGGATCCTAGGTACCCACCGGAAAGTGAATCAGAGAGAATGCATTTGTAGTACCATCACTGTAGGGTAGAGACAGACAGCACTCTAAACCTCACCACCCAGTCAGGGTAGCTCATTAGTGAGCTCTTCATGCAGTGACAGGTCCTAGCTAAGTAAATAAAGTGGGGGGCAATAGACTCCCCAATGTCTGCGTCCAAATGCACATATATATATACATGAATACATACTCCTATCTATGGAAATATATAAACATGCACACATAAACATGCACACATACACTATAAACACACATAAAGAAAGAGGAGAGAAGGGAAAAAGGAGTGAAGGAAGAAAGGGAAAGAGCAACCAATGATGGAAAAGTTGATTAATGAATATGTTTCAATATAAAATTCACAGCTTTAAAATAGTAACCTACATAAATCACAAGTCATGAGAAAGTTGCATTCTAATAGATAAAAGTATCTATACATTCATTATTTTTAAAGAAATGAAAAGAGGGTAGGGATAAAGTGCAGTCATGGCAGGAATGTCCCTAGTCTAACTATATGTACTAAAGACAGAGGAGGTGGAATCATGGAGCTGTGGTAAATTGAAAAACGGTGCCAGGGTAGGAATAGCAAGTCATCCAAGAAGAGTGTCATGATGGAAATATTTTTTTTCTTCTCTTTATATTACGTTTATCTAAGACTAATGCCACGAATGTTAAGACATTATATTCTTTATTAAATTCTCAAGAGGCAATAATGGGCTAGATTAAGATAATGTAGATAAGGCTGATGGAGAAATAAAATCTGTTTTTAAAGTACTTTAAAAAGACAGTGAATGAGGTAATTATTCAAAGCTGGAAATCTCAAAGACAGATGAGAGTCAAGCCAAGGAAAAGGACCGCAATCCAGGTTTATCACCTAAATGAGATGCAGAAAAAGCAGAACGATGCAATCATAGAATAATTTGAGATGGAACTTTTGAGTCTTTTCAAAGTATGTGAAGTCTGACACTATGTGTGGTGAATGTAACCATGATGAGGGAGGATTATTCTCCGAAGGTTTGGAACCTCTATGAAAATAGAAGAAGCCTAAAAGTTACTATTGCTTATAGAAAGGGGGTCAATCATTTTCTGTGTACTAAATTATATTCATGAGGAAAAAGAGTCAGTAAGAACCCCCATCACAAGTTTTTGTGAAGTGCTAGATACAGTGGCAATAACAGCAGATGACAAAAAGCATCTTAAAGTCCCAAACTGAATCTTCATTTTCTGAGAGCCTTCGATAATAAAAATGGCCAGATAACAGCCCACTGGTGAGCTCTGCTGCTGACACACTGTCCTGATTTCCAAGGTGAAATAGGCATGTTGCTCCTGCTTAGCACTGGCCTGATGTTGAGGCTGCTGGTTTGTGACTACCACCACTGCAGCTTGTAGCCTCTCTGCTTACAGAGCAGTGCTTCTTTCAGTTCAGTGTCACCATCATTCCCCACCACAATGTTCTCCGTCCTCATGTCAACCACCCATCCTCTAAGTTCTGTTTTTGTGGATACATTTTTGAGATAAGAAATAGCCAAAGGACCAAGTCTTCAATTTTACTCAAATAATAGTTGCTCCTAAGTGTGTGATGGTGAGGATTCCAGGGTAGTGGGAATAGATATGGCTAACTGCGGACAGGTCCAAAACTACTCCATCGCTCTTAAAACACCTTTACTCAAGGTGTCAAAGTTCAGCCTCACAAGATACATCAATTAATTCTATATATTTTTATGACAATGACATATGTTCTAGGAATGTTTTGATTTTCACTACTGCTATCAAACAGAAATTGCTGACATAGAATATTTGGTACACACATTAGTGTGTTTAAACTTCAATTGCCCAAAGACAATTTTTTCACAAACTGTTTTATATTTCAAAAGAAATCATTGGGTACAAAAATGTAGATGAATGGGTGCTATATTTGTTTATATTATCATGTGTACAAATGTACCAAAAAGTAATGTCATAAAGTAACAACAACAAAAATTCTTCACCTCATACTTCACAGAAATTAGATGTCCAAGAACCATGCTACTGAGTTCTCTGCTTAAAGTTTAAGAAGCTTGAAACCAATGCATTAAGTACAGCTACTCTGAGTTTCATTCTTTTTTTCAAGCTCAAACTTATATATTTTGGTACCATATATTACTTCTTCTGAGCATAAGAAATTTGTGGTGATTGTATTGTTACACCTGTCATACATTCCTGCCCTATTCTTTCACCTAGCATTCTTTTTTAAAAGCATTTTTCAAAATCCTCTAGGATAACAGTGACTTTCGAATATTAAACTAGATTATCTGTTTAAAATTACAGTTATTTCGAAAATGTCATGCATATAATCGTTTGCTTACTACTTTCAAAATCCCAGTATAAGTTAATTCTTGAGTCATATTAGGAAGGTATTTACCAAATTCTGTCTTAATTAATTTGTAAACATTGTGTAATTTGAATCAGTAACCACCTAGTTGATCTCTTGTAATTATTTTTCAGAGAAAAAATAAATAAAATATAATATAATAATTATTCCAAAGGTATTGAGAGATATTTGATTCCAAACCATTACTATCAACAATTGAAAATTATTGTTGTTGTTGTTATCATCATCATCATCATCATCATCATCATCATCATCATCATCAATCATTGGTTTTTGAGATAGGGTCTCTTTTTGTTGCCCTGGCTGTCCTGGAATTCACTCTATAGACAAGGTTGGCCTCAAGCTCAGAGTGTCACCTGCCTCTGCCTTCCAAATTTTGGGGTAAACGGTATATACCATTTTGATGGACAGATATTTAAAGATGTTTATGAAATTTGGCCTATTGTATGAAGTAATAACACATAGTATTGTGTACTATTTTAACTATGATAACAACTTCAAAATAAGTTACAAAGTCTTCTTCAATGGATTTTTTAAAGTCAGATGGTTTCATGAACTAAAAAACATCAAATCAAAAACTCAATTCTGATTAAAAAGGTCAGGACCATATCTAGGTACAACAATTCCCTCCTGGACTACAAAACTAGAGGCAGCAAACTTCTCACCTCACCTGAGACCACATCCATGGAGGCGATACTCATCTTTGACTCCACTGACAATGGAGTAGCCAAAGCCACTAAATATATCTCATAATTTTTTGTTTCTTAGATACTTTATAATTAGATTTAAGCATTTGTTTATTATATTTAATGTTTCACCTGATATATTGCTATGTGATGAAATAACATAAATCCTGCTTCTAATAAAATGATGACATCATGTCCTTTTGTTCAGTCATGTTCTCTGCTATACCTGTTGCTTACCCTAATCTTTACCTTCTCTCAAGACTAGGTTTTATGTTTAAAAGATTCAAGTGTTTTTCACTACCTTTGTAAACATATGTGCCTACATGTGACATAGGATACATATGACTTTTACCAGATATTTAACTACTTTAATGCATTTTTAATTTAAATCGGTAACAACTTAGATGAACCCTTACTGTTTTTTTAGAGGAAAACAAATCAAAGAAAATATGAGAAATTTTTCCAAAACACAGCCAGATATCTGACTCCAAAGCTATCAATGATGTATTATTTGTTTGATTGTTTGATTCTGTCTTTCTGTGTAGTCCTGGCTATTCTGGAGCTCATTTTGTAGACCAGGCTGGCCTTGAACTCAGAGATAACACAAGTAATATATCAAAGAGTTTTCCCCTAATATATTTTTCATAGTTTACTAATAAATAAAAGACAGAGAAAAAACACTTTATTAAATGTAAGTAAAGACTAACATGTCATTTTTCAAACAAGAAATACTTTTTCCTTACTCAGGCCACTTTCAATGAATCCAAATCGTATTTTATTATACATATTAAAATAGAGTTGAAAGTGTTCTTAGGTAATGGCTTTTGAGATTCCCTAAAATGATATTCCTGTTCAAACCTCAGCATGCCTTTCTAAATGTAGAATTTTATTAGACCTTTTAGGAACACACATATTCCATGAATCTTTATACTGGGACACTAAGCATCATTATAGTCTTGTCATTCATTCGTCATTTTGTACAAATAATTAATTTCCCAGAGTACATTATTAAGAAATTTACTTCTGTTTTTTTAAAATTTTTTTTATTTAATTAATTTATTCTTGTTACATCTCAATGGTTATCCTATCCGATGTATCCTCCCATTCTTCCCTCCCTCCCATTTTCCCCTTATTCCCCTCCCCTATGACTGTTCCTCAGAGGGATTACCTCCCCCTGTATATGCTCATAGGGTATCAAGTCTCTTCTCGGTGACCTGCTGTCCTTCCTCTAAGTGCCACCAGGTCTCCCCCTCCAGGGGACATAGTCAAATGTGAGGCACCAGAGTACATGAGAAAGTCATATCCCACTCTCCACTCAAGTGTGGAGACTGTCCTGTCCGTTGGCTAGATCTGGGTAGGGGTTTAAAGTTTACTGCCTGTATTGTCCTTGGCTGGTGCCTTAGTTTGAGCGGGACCCCTTGGCCCAAATCTGCCTATCATAATATTCTACTTGTAGGTTTCTAGGACCCACTGGATCCTTCCACTTTGATATTCTCCCATGGTTCTCTCACCTAGGGTCCCAAAAGGGTGTCCTCCCCTCTGTCCTAGTTTCCTGGTAAGGGAAGGCTTTCATGGGACATGCCCATTGGGCTAGTATGCAGATATAAGTGAGTATATACCATTTGAGTCTTTCTGCTTCTGGGTTAACTCACTCATTATGATCATTTCTAGCTCAATCCATTTATCCACAAATTTCGGGAATTCCTTGTTTTTAATAGCTGAGTAGTATTCCATAGTGTATATGTACCACAGTTTCTTTATCCATTCTTTTACTGAGGGACATTTAAGCTGTTTCCATGATCTGGCTATTATGAATAAGGCTGCTATGAACATGGTTGAGCAAATTTTCTTGTTGTGTGCTGGAGCATCCTCTGGGTATATTCCAAGGAGTGGAATAGCTGGCCTTAATGTCAACAATTAATAAATGGGACCTCATGAGGCTGAGAAGATTCTGTAAGGCTGGAGACACAGTCAAGAGAACAAAGTGACAGCCTAGAGACTGGGAAAAGATCTTCACTAACCCTACATCTGACAGAGGTCTAATATCCACAATATATAAAGAACTCAAGAAATTAAACACCACCAAACCAAATAACCCAATTGAGAAATGGGGCTTGGAACTAAACAGAGAATCTCAGCAGAGGACTATCAAATGGCTGAGAAGCACGCACTTAAAGAAATGCTCAACCACCTTAGTCATCAGGGAAATGCAAATCAAAACAACTCTGAGATTTCATCTTACACCCATCAGAATGGCTAAGATCAAAAACTCAAGCGACACCACATGCTGGAGAGGATGTGGAGAGAGAGGAACACTCCTTCATTGCTGGTGGGAATGCAAACTAGTACAGCCACTTTGGAAATCTATCTGGTGCTATCTGAGAAATTTACTTCTGAATGTTCATGGAAAATGTCTGGATTTTGATTAATATCATTTCCCTCTAGATACAAAAAATGCAAGCATGCAAGCAATAAATGCAAAACATCAACAGCAATACCCCACAACAACAGTAACACAAGCCAGAGGCTTACAATCTTTCAAATCTTAAGTAGTAAACGGAAATTATCCATAGAGCATAGGGTGGCTGTGGTTAGTTCTTAAATTAGTCTATTATACATATAGGAAGCTATAAATAGAAAAAGTAAATGCTATGCATTCAACATTGCGAGACTGTCTAGAGCACTGCTCTTATATTTAGGATATAAAATCCTGATTAAAAAACCAATCGGAAAATATACCACTTTAAAAATCTTTTAAATGTTGATATATATGCATGTGTATGGAATCATTTAAATTTTTATTTAAAAGAATGTTATTTATTACTTATTTTTTAAACAGGTTCTCATCACGTAATCCTTCTGGCTTGGAACTCACTATGTAGATGCCATGTAGACAAGACTGGCATCTGGCTCACAGAGAGCTTCTTGTTTCTGCTTCCCATGTGCTTGATTTAAACGTGTGAGTCCCTATGTCCATCAAAACTCTCTCTGTTAGTGTGTCAACTTACACATAATAGCTAGGTTAGTTCAAGTTGTCAAGCAGCTTACCTACAAAATGGACCATTTATTTATTTTTCTTTTTTATACATACTTTTATTATAATTTATTTACATTGTATCTCTATTATAATCCCTTCGCTCTTATCTTCCTATTCCCCACCTTCCCTCCTTCTTTGGCCCAATTACCCTCCCTTAAACCTCTGACAGGTTGGCTCCTCCTCTCCTACCATAAGACCACAGTCTATCAGGTCTCATGTGTATAACCTGCATCCCCTTCCTCTGTGTTCCCACAGGGCCTATCTGCCAAGGGGCAGTGATCAAATCTATGCCACCAGAGTTCATGTCAGAGACAGTCCCCCACTTTCCCAACCCCTTCTCCATGTGGAATATAGACAATGTCCATGGGCATATCTGCACAGGGGCTCTGGGTCCTCTGCTTGCAATGTTCTTAGTTAGTGCATCAGTTTGTGCAGGCCACCTGGGGTGTAGATCTGCCAGCCTTGATCGTCTCCTTGTGGAGCTTCTGCTAGCACCCCCACTCCATCTTGCTATCCCCCATCTCCTCCATACTACTTTTTAAAATATTCTTCTACATAGTCAAAAAACAGAATTGTACTTCACACACGAAAGCTGGCTTATACAGAGTAACAAAGAAGTGCCACTTGCTATCACACTGAAGAGTCTCACTACGCTTTCAAAATTATTGTCAACTCGTCAGGCTGCTACCGCTTTGCTAATATCCATTATATTTTCCAGGCCATGTAATTGAAGCAAGTCAAGGAAAGAAGAAAGGGCTGCTTTTTAGACCTTAATGACAAGATTCAGTTGCAAAGAGGTCACCATAATTTCATGAATTCTCTACAGCTTTCCTCTCTCCTGACCTTCTCAGCTCCATCTTGCATTACTTGCTGCCTCTGTTATGGTTGAAATTTGCAAAGGAATTTCAACATTTAAAAACATATTAGTATGTTCATACAGGAACCAGCTTTTGCCAGACTTACGACATATATAAAATTGACAATAACTGGTAACATCAACTACACATAAAGCTGTTTGAGGAATACACATGTTCTTTAATTAATAAAGTCCTAGATAAGGAGCCAACCAAATTGAAAGACCTTGAGAAACACTTCCTAGTGTTTTCGCACCTGAGCAGATTCCAGTTCTCCTCCAACCTAAGATCAGCTGAATCAATCTGTTCCATGAATAGATTATTATTTTCCACAAAAAGTCCACTATGGAATATTTTAAGTGATGGTTTTCCTGAAGAAGATGATACCAAATTATCAATACACCCAAGAGAAGCATGCATTTTATAAATAAATCAATCAATGCAAGCCATCCCTCAAAAACGCAATAAGAAAGAAACAACTCGTCTCTGCAGCTGATGGACCACAGGACAGAAAAGGCAGGCAGGGCAACGGGGTCATACTGTAGTGGAAAGAAGTCTATGCCAAGCCATTTCTGGCAATCAGAGAATAAGAACAAAAAGGGCCCTACCCTACACTACAAGCTCTTGAGGCTGCCTAATAATGGCTATGAGGATAAAATAATCATTAATTTCCCAAACATAACCACATAAATAGAAACTGAACCTATTATTGTCATCCTACAATCATCAAACATACATTATTAAAACATTAAAATGATGACATTGAGTGAACTGTTAGACATCAAAAGCACTCAAGGGTTACTTTTAAGGAGTTATTTTCAAATAGAATTTTAGCTTGATAGTATTGAGCCATCTTGTAGTAATTCCCAAAATAACCTATGTCAGCCTTAACTACCCTCCCTACTTATTGAACAGAAATTGTGAAGACACAATCAGAAATAAGAAACATATTTAATGACCAACGAGAGTGTATTTTTCTTAAAAGTTATGTAATATAAGCCAGGTCAAATAATTGCTTCAAAAGATACTTCTTATATTTTCCCTATTAATGTTAATGCAACTGTGTTGCAGATCTTGACTTTTATAAATTGGTAACATAAAAACAAAGAAAGAAGCTTATAAACACAGCCAAGTTAGAACCAATATTATGAAAATGGTATTATGTATATAAATGATGTATAAACAAAGCAACTTTTATAAAAAGGTATCATGAGAATTCTCTAACTTCAGGTCACATTGACACACCAAAGTTCATTAGAAATATAAAGTGATCTACATATCAGTCCAATGTTTTTGGAGATGTGACATGATGCTAGCAGTGGAGTGCTGCACCTTGACAGATACCATCAAACTACTATGACACATTAAAAGCTGAATTTTATTTTTCAATGCTGCTACATCATAAGAATATCAACAAATGCTATAAAATTGCAGTTGTAAGCCTCTTGCTCATCCTAAACTAGAATCAATATGAAAATGAAAACTGTAGTGTGGCACAAAAAAATAAGACAAATTACTTTTATTATTTCTGAATCAGGTCATCCAAAATAAAAATAGGAGTGGTGATGAATAAGACAAAGGGCAGAAATAGCTCTGACAGAGCCACATAAGAAGAGAGAAGGAACATTCTTAAAATCCCCTTGCAGCACTTCCTCCCTATTTCAACGTTTAAACTTTTGCCTAAGGGTGGAAGTGTTTGGGATAGAACAACCGGCGTCTTTCAGAAGGGATTGTGAATAGATTCTGATTGGATGGTCTGTGCTTATACACATTTTCTGTTGGTGTTGTGACTATTTCTCAGCAAGCATATGTCGTCTTCTTTAGAATGTACATGGGCTAAATAAAATGCGATGATAAGAGGATATTGTTTATGCTTAACAAATAAAGCAGAAATTATAAGTTCCTAATGTACATTAATATAAACGTGGCTCAAAGGTGTGGATCAAAAAAGCTAACTTAGGTAATTTTAATGATCTTTCTGGCTTCTAATTCAAACTTTTGTTCATTTTATATTTATGTCTATTAATTTGATCATTAATAAAAATAAATAAATGCCAGGCAACATATTTTAAGTGGTTTCCTATATATAACTAAAACTTTACCTTAACTTAAAATATTGAATTATTTTCATTATATTGACTTCTAATCTCAGCAACTTTCCAACATTTTGTAATTTTTATTCCTGACTTAAATTACCAACAACAACAACAACAACAACACATACACACACACACACACATGTCTGTATGTTTACTCAGGAACATACAACATTGTTTTACACTTTCAGGCTCTCAAAAAGCCAATGTTCTCATATTTCCCTATTGCACAATATAGATTTTAAAATTAGTTGGAGAAAATTAGCGTATATATGCCTCACACAGAAAATTAGCACTTCATTCAGCAAGGTAAATTCGGTGACTATTTGAGTGTAGACAGTGAGCCTGGTAACTACAAAGAAATTCCTTTTCATTTCACCATCATGTCTGATCATCCAAAGGAAAACAGAAAATGCTCAGACCACTCTGACATATGTGAAAGTGAGAAGACGTTTAACCTGATGTTTTTATATTAAATATTATGTAGACCATTACTGTAGAAAAATACAAATACCTACATCATAATATAGTTTCAAAAATGTTTAATTAAGATTATTATTTATCTTGTGTCATTGTGTTTTGTGTAATTATAGAAAGCGCAAAACTACAAAGAGATGAAAGTACACTAATAATGAAATCATCTATATCTTATTAAAATACCGGCTTTTGGGTTATTTTTAAACTATTAAAATAATAACAAATATATTCTTTATACTGAATAATTGTTTCTTTGAAGTAGATTAAACTCATCAAAATAAATTAATTTGAAAGCCATGGATGACCTAGAGTGATGTTCCTATAAAATATGTTTTAAATGTAAATACACAAAATAAATACCTAAATAAAGTTTATGAAATTGTTAATTATATACACATGTAACTATTAAACAGGATTTAAAAATGATAGCTTCTGTATGGTTTTATAAAGGGGAAAAAAGAATTTAAAACATGGCAATTATTTCAGTGCAGTAACTTCTTAGGCTTTTCTACAAAATTTTTCTTCTTTGAACAACAGAGTATTTAAAACTACATTATTTAAAAACAGTTAAAAATGATCAAACTCACCAAAGAACAGAATATCTAAAAGCAATGTCTCAAAGATTGATGAATTCTACATATGATAATAGACCCTCATAAAACACTGAGGAAGAAATCTGTCACTTAGAAGTAAGCACTGAGATAATAATCTCTGAAAACCCTTTAGAACTCCATTTTCATTCTATATAAAAACTAAACCCATATTATGAATATGATCAATACTGAAAAAAGCTAAAAGTAAAAGTAAATGTTTCCATTATATTATATTAGAAGTAGCTTAAATATATATCATAGCAATATTTAAGTTATTAAAAATATTATTTAACTACTATATGTTTAAATACTTTACTGATATAAAGTGCAGCTACATATTTCTTCATTTTTATTATTTTTCTTTTATTACATATGCATTTATATTATTACCCATATATTCAGTAAATTACCTAAAGCAAGAAGAACCACAAAAGAATCAGGAATTATGTAAATGTTACATTCATAGTGTTTTGGCTATTTGTATTTGGCAATGTTGAAGAAAACACATTTCATCTAAAATTCTGAATGTAAATCAATCTCCATCACATCTTGTCATTATCAACTTAAAACATCCATCTAGACCAAAAATATCTTAGCCCCTAAACAACTCACCTTCATTGTAAAACTAAATTATCTGGTCTTCAACCCCAACAGAGACTTGAGAAGGAATAAAATTAATTATCTGAGGAAACAGGAAGTCAGCTTAGCAGCTTCCAAATTGGGAAGATGACAGAGACAGTTTCCTACCTAAACAGTCACCGAAAACTATCTATAATGTTAAAGCATCATCTTCAGCCTTCTGGCCCAATATATCTGACAGACATATTTGTGAAGAAGAAACTACTGAGGACTTGCTTGCCCTGTCTTGGAAGAGTTTTGCTGTCGACTCTGCCTGTATGCAAGCTTCTCCATTTTTAGGCAGAATGTTTTTGTGGAAGTAATAAGGACATTTTGCCCAGTGGCTTGTTTGCCACATTTGAAGCCATCTCCATAAGAAGATTCTTTGATGCTCATTATCCTCTTTGAGGTAGGCTGGGTGATGCTAGGAGTTAACATGTCTTATTGCCAAAGAATCTTTAAAATAATAAAAGCATCGTTAAATGCCATATTCTGTAGGTCTCTGAGGTTTTTAAGACCTTATCTAATTATTTACCTTACATATCTATAGAATCATATCTATCTGTTATACATAGGTTGTATATTCTTGTGATAAAAATAAACTAGTAATTGACATGACCATGATTTGATCAACTAACAATTAATTTGTATTACCTAATTATTCTTAGCAGCCTGCAATAGCACTTACAAAGTATTGGAAGTAAACCTTGTATTATAGTTGAGTTTTAAAGGTACACTACTACTAATTCATAATAGAGTAGAAGTATATATAATGTGTGCAAAAATATTCTTAAATATGAATTCTTTACCAACGTAACAAAATTAAACTTATTTTGCATTAATATACAAAATTCTATATCAGTGAATTAAAAATAGCCTTGTGAGCAACAATTAAGACATTAAGTTGAGGACTAGATTCAATAATCTACTTTTTTTCCTATCATCCCTATATATTTCTATATTCCCCCTTCTTTCTTTACAACCCCTATCAAGAAACTTAAGACAGAAATATAATGGAAAATAGAAATATGCTGAGTCCAACCTTGTTTTCTCTCTGAATAAGACCACTAATAACTTATAACCAACTCCCAATGAAAATAAAAATCTATAGCCCAAGAGAGCAACCAAACACATTTTAAAATTAAAATATGTCTCTGGCTTTATTAAGCACTGTGCAGAGAACAGTTGCAATGCAGCACTATCCATGGATAGGAATTGTTAGCTTCTTGAATATTTGCATATTTCTAATTATATTGAGAAAAAGCTAGATATTAACAAGTTGGAGTCTTGATTATTGTATACCAAATAAAGTAGTAAATTTTTACATTCAAAATTAATCTAGCCAATCAATTTCCCCTAATCTTTATTAACTTTTACTCTTCTGTTCCTATGAACTCCCAAGCAGACAAAGATACTCTCTGTATACTTATGGATAAATATAACTATTTTGTAGTAGCCATAGTCACCATTACAAGCAGATGGATGTTTTTAAAACAATATAAACTATATTACCTAATTTTACAAGCAGAGAAAATATAAATTGACTTATCTTCTTTTCAGAACTTTTTGGGCAATAGTAGTGATCACCCTATTCCCCAAAATGGTCAGCCCCTACAATATACAAATAACATTATACACGCTGAGAAGGCTGTATTTATGTAATTAAGAGTGTGTGTCATATATATAAACAGCAATGAAAGAAAAGGAGGCCATGAATTTTAAAAGGGGTAAAGCAGAAAGTTATGTTAGATAATTTGAAGGGAGAAAAGGAAATGGAATGAGGAAATGGTGTAATTCTGTTTTAAAATTAAAATTAACAATTAAAACAGTCCCAACTATTAAACATATATTTGAAATTCTGACAGTAATAAGAAACATCCTTCACATAGTTCTCTTTAGCCAACAAACACTTTTGGGAAAAACTATTAGTTAAAAATGTGATTGGGATGAGTATAAGTCTCTCTGGGAACAAGTTGTGAAGAGGAGAAGAGGGGCAGATCAACAAGCAAGAACCATCTCGGTGTAAAATGAGACAAGTACATGACGGATGAGGAGAGACTCAATCAGTAATCTCTTTCTGGTGATCACCTTTGTGAAACACAGAGCCTGAGTCACCCCACTGGAACCATCATTCAAAATTAGGAATTCTGTAGGTGTTCTTAATCATGTAGACTAAAATTAAGTTGAGTTTTCTAAGATTTGTTCATGTACATGAACAAATTTGGGGGTCTGATTTGGAAGTAGTGGGTTTTTTGGTAAATAACAGATAAGTATGTGCTTTGAATCCAATAGGAATTAGAGCCGGGGGTCTAACATGAAGAAAAACCTGTGCCTGAGCTATATATGTGGAGCCTTGCCTACCTTGTGCAAGACCTTATACTGTATCTGAACCTCTACTATTGAAGAAGAAAAAAAAATTCACCCAACAAAACTTGTGTGCCTGATGCCAACTGGAAATGTGCTACCATGTACAAAACTCATTAAGATAGATAGATAGATAGATAGATAGATAGATAGATAGATAGATAGATAGATAGATAGATTATAGCTGATTGACAGTTAGACAGGTAGGCAGACAGATCTGGACAACAAAAGTGAAAATTAAAGTGAATACAACATTTTCTGATGAAGCAACTGAGGCCTACAGTAGCTAAGTACAACACAAGTGTCACATCACTTTTAAAACATTGTGTCAAGGGACAGGATGGTGGCACAGAGTATGTACTGTGTCTACAAAGCAGAAGAGCAGAGGCTAGGAAACAGACCAAAGGGAACAACCCAGGAGTACCCCCTTTCCCCTCATCACAGATGGACAACTCTTGGTTCAGAAGGCACAAACTTGAAGCACCCTGTACTCCTCCAAATATGGGAACAAGTTCAAACAAAGGTTCAGTGGTGGCAGTGGCAGTGTGGCAAAGCAAAACAGGTGAGCAAACAGGCTACTAATCCATTGGGGAGGATAAGAAGAAGCCCCCACCCTCACCTTCATCCCCACCATGACTGGACTTCCCCCAGGGTTGGGAATCACAAGCTCCAAGCACACTGCACTATTCTGAGTACTGGAGCAAGGTATGCCCCCTCTGGAGCAAAGGACCAACACAGTGAAAATGTAACAGCATTCTAGCCACCAAGCCACTGTTCTACTCTGTGGCTGATCCTCTGAGGGGAACAAGAAGTGAGAGGAACTCTACTAAAACTCAAGTCCTAAGTGGCAGAGCTCAGACGAATCTGGCTCCAGGAGGACAGTGGCTGCCAAACCAGTAAATGAAGCAGCTGCCCTCCAAAGGGACTCACCCCCATGCCTGCCAGCTTAGAAATCCCAAGCCCCCTCAGCAGATGCCTAAAGGAAAGGTTAAGAAACAAAAACCAGGACAGCATGGCTCCACCAGGAAGCCCCGAAAACAACAGATACTCTAGTGCAGCTGAATCTCAGGAAAATGACCTTAAAGCTGTGCTTATGAAGTTATTTGAAAATTATAAAGAGGAAATGGATACTTCCAAGTATTTACAGGAAAATACAAACAAACGAATAGAGACCATCAAGGAGAAACAGGAAACCACAATCAAACAACCAAACGAAATTAATAAAGCTGTTCAAGACATGAAAACGGAATTAGAATCAATTAAGAAAACACAAATCAAGGGGAAAAAACTCAAAATGGAACAATTAGAGAAGAAAAGATAAGTAAAAGCAACAGAATGCAACAAATGGAGGAGAAAATCTCAGGGGCTGAAGATTCATTACAAGAAATTGATACAAACAAAATATTAAAACAGAAACATTCAATACACAAAGCATTCAAGAAATCAAGGACACGATGAGAAGGCGTAACCTCAGGATTATAGGAGTAGATGAAAGAAGATGTCAGGTTCCAATACCAGAAAATGTTTTCAGGAAAATCAAAGAAGAAAATTTCCTCAACCTAAAGAAACAGATACCCTTGAACACACAGGAGGCATAAAGAACACCAAATAGGCTAGATCAGAAAAGAAATTCCTCCGACCACATAATTATCAAAACACTAAATCTGAAGAACAAAGAAAAGTTATTAAAACCAGCAAGGAAAAAAGGCCAAGTAACATATAAAGGCAGAACCTTCAGAATTACACCTGACTTCTCAACAGAGACCATGAAAGCCAGAAGGGCCTGGGCTGAGGTCATGAAGACACTAAGAGACCAAGGATGCCAACCCAGACTACTATATCCAGCAAAATTTCAATCACCATAAGAGAAAACAAGATATTCCATGACAACACCAAATTTAAACGATATCTATACACCAATCCAGCTCTACAAAATAGAGTAGAAGAAAAATTCTATCACAGTGAAGTCAACTACAACCAAGAAAACACAACATATAGATAATGTCACAACAGAAAAACCAAAATAGGCAAAACCACACACAATCACCACCAACTCCACAATAAAAGGATCCAACAATCATTGGTCATTAGTATCTCTCAACATCAATGGCCTCAACTCCCCATTAAAAAGACACAGTCTAACAAAATGGATGCGGAAATAAGTTCCAACATTCTGCTGCATTCAAGAAACACACTTCAGCAACAAACATAGACATTACCTAGGTGTAAACAGATGGAAAAAGATTTTTGAAGCAAAAGGACCCAGGAAGCAAGCTGGAGCAGCCATTCTAATATCAGATAAAATATACTTTCAATTAA
This sequence comes from Acomys percivali, assembly GCA_907169655.1. Classification (NCBI taxonomy): domain Eukaryota; kingdom Metazoa; phylum Chordata; class Mammalia; order Rodentia; family Muridae; genus Acomys; species Acomys percivali. The sequence continues at coordinate 122,171,412 of OU015744.1, read as the reverse complement.
AATTGATGAAGAGAGATTGAGAAGGACACTTAGGTCTCCTCAAAGGAAAAATCCACCAAGAGGACATTACAATCCTAAATATCTATGTCCCAAATACTAGGGCACCTGCATTTATAAAAGAAACACCTTTAAAACTTAAATAACACATACATCCCAACACAAAAATAGTGAGAGTCCTCAACACCCCATTCTGACCAAAGAACAGATCTTTGAGACAGAAATGAAATAGAGAATAATGAAGCTAACAGAGGTCATGAATAAATGGACCTACAGACATCCACAGAACTTTTCACCCAAATATAAAATAATACACTTTCTTCTGAGCACCACAAGGAAGCTTCTCCAAAATTGGCCATATAATTGGCCACAAAGCAAGCCTCAACAGACACACACACAAAAAAAATGAAATAAGCTTCTGCATCTTATCAGACTACCATGGTCTAAAGCTGAACATCAGCAACAATAGAACTAAGATAAGCCTACAAACACATGGAAACTGAACAATATTTTATTCAATGACAACTGAGTCAGGGATGAAATAAAGAAAGAAATGAAAGACTTCCTAGAATTAAATGAAAATGAAGGCACATCTCCAAGCCTCTAGGATACAATGAAATCACTGCTAATAGGAAAATTCATAGAACTAAGTTCCTTCATAAAGAAATTGGAGACATCCCATACAAGTAACATAATGGAACACCTGAAAACCCTAGGAAACAAAAAGAATCAGACACATCAAAGAGGAGTAGATGGTTGGAAATACTAAACTCAGGGCTGAGATCAATAAATAGAAACAATTCAAAGAATCAATGAAACCAAGAGCCAGTTCTTTGAGAAAAATCAACAAGATAGAAAAACCCTTAGTCAAATTAACTAAAAGGTCAAGGGAGAGTATCCAAATTAACAATATCAGAAATGAAAAGGGAGACGTAACAACAAATACCAAGGAAATCTTAAGAATCATTAGGTCTTATTAAAAGCCTATATGCCACAAAATATGAAAATCTAAATGGTATGGACAATTTCCTGGATAAATTTCACTTACCAAAGTTGAATCAAGATCAGGCAAAAACTTAAATAGGAAATAGAAGCAGGCATCAAAAGTCTCCCAAGCAAAAAAGAAAGAAAAAAGCCCAGGGCCAGATGGATTCAGCATAGAATTCTACCAGATTTTCCAAGAAGAATCAATAGCAACACCCCTCATTCCTCAAACTATACTACAAAATAGAAATAGAAGGATCAATACCAAACTCATTCTACTAAGCCACAGGCTTAATAACTAAGCCACACAATGATACAACAAAGAAAAAGAATTTCAGACCAATTATGAACATAGATGAAAAATACACATTAAATTCTGGCAAAGAGAATCCAAGAACACATCAAAAGTCTCATCCACCATGACCAAGTAGGCTTCATACCAGGCATGCAGGGGTAGTCCCATGTACAGAAATCCATTAGTGTAATGAATCATATAAATAAACTGAAGGGAAAAATCACATGATCCTTTCTTTAGATGATGAAAAAGATTTTGACAAAATCCAACACCCTTTCATGTTAAAAGTCTTAGAGAGATAGTGGATAAAAGGCATATACGTAAACATAGTAAAGACAATATACAGCAAGCCTAAAGCCAATATCAATCTATATGGAGAGAAGCTTAAATCAATACCACTGAAATCAGGGACACAAAAAGGCTACTGCCTCTCTCCTTTTCTCTTCAATATCATCAAGTCCTAGCTACAGCAATAAGACAGATACAGGGGATCAAGAGGATACAATTAGGAAAAAATAAATTGAAGTTTCACTATTCACAGATGATATGATAGAATACATCAATGACCCCAAAAATTCTACCAAGGAACTCCTACAGCTGCTAAACACTTTTATCAAAGTGGCTGGATACAAAATCAACTAAAAAAACTCAGTAGCCCTACTGTATACTAATGACATACAGGCTGAGAAAGAAATTAGTGAAACCATACCCTTCACAATAGCCACAAATAATATGAAGTATCTTGGTGTAACTCTAACCAAACAAGTAAAAGACTTATATGAAAAGAACTTCAAGACTTTGCAGAAGGATATTGAAGAAGATATGACGAAATGCAATGATCACCCATTCTCATGGTTTAGGAGAATCGACATAATAAAAATGACCATCTTACCAAAAGCAATCTATAGATTCAATGCAATCCCTATCAAAATGCTTATACAGTATTTAACAGAATGGAAATACTAATTCTCAACCTCATATGGAAAAAAACCCAGATTAGCTAAAACAATCCTGTACAATAAAAGATCTTCCAGAGGAATCTCCATCCCTGATCTCAAGTTGAACTATAGAGCAACAGTTTTAAAAACTGCATAGTTCTGGCATAGAAATAGGCTAGTTGATCAATGGAATCAAATTGAAATTTCAGAAATAAATCCACATATTTGATTTTTTACAAAGAAGATAAAACCATACAATAGAAAAAAAGACATTATCTTCAACAAATGGTACAGAACTAACTGGATGTCTACTTGTTGAAAAATACAAATAGATCCATATTTATCGCCCTGTACAAAACTAAAGTACAAGTGGATTAAAGACTTCAACATAAAACCAGACACACTAAATCTGTTAGAAGAAAAAGTGGGAAAGAGCCTAGAAGTCATTGGCACAGGAGACAACTTCCTGAACAGTACATCAACAGCTCAGGCTCTAAGATCAGCAATTAATCAATGGGACCTCATGAAACTGAAAAGCTTCTGTAAGGTAAAGGGCACTGTCAAAACAATAAAGTCACAGCCTATAGATTCAGAAAAGATCTTTACCAACCCTACATCTGACAAAAGGCTAATATTTAAAATATATAAAGAACTCAAGAAATTAAACACCACCAAACCAAATAGTCCAATTTAAAAAATGGTGCACAGAGCTAAACAGAGAATTCTCAACAGAGGAATATCGAATAGCTGAGAAACACTTAAAAGAATGTGCTATGTCCCTAGTCATCAGGGAAATGCAAATCAAAATGACTCTGAGATTCCATTTACACCAATCCTAATGACGTAGATCAAAAACTCAAGAAACCACATATGCTGGGGAGAATGTGGAGAAAGGGGAACTCTTTAGGGCAGATACCTGAAAGATACTCTACCATACAACAAGGACATTTTCTCCACTATGTTAATAGCAGCTTTATTTATAATAGCCAGTGTCTGGAAACAACCTAGATGTCCCTCAACCAAAGAATGGATAAACAAACTGTAGTTTATTTACACAATGGAATACTATTCAGCTATTAAAAAACAAGGAAATCTTGACATTTGCAGGCAAATGGATGGTACTAGAAACAATCATCCTGAGTGAGGTAAACCAGACCCAGAAAGGCATGCATGGTATATACTCATTTATAAGTGGAAATTAGCCCAACATAGATGTCCTCTGGGAGACTCCACCCAGTAGGGGATCGAATGGGAAAAATGCTGGGTCTTGAAACTGGATTCTGGGCAGGGTGCTGAGAGTTGTAAGGAAGAGTAGGGGAATGGAAGGTCCAGGAGGAAGCATTGGCTCCATAGATCAGGGCACAGGAGGGTCTGCACAATCTGATGCTCCAGTCAAGAATGATGCAGGCAGAGAACCAAGAGCCCTTTTTTTCAGATGTAGCTAATGAACTGCTGATTCTCCACATGGGAGAAGGGGGGAAACTACTGTTGAACCTCTGACATGCACTTGCGTTCCCACTATTTGGTCACTGCCCTTGGTAAGATGGCCTAGTGGGCACACAGTGGAAGAGGATGCAGACTATCCTGATGAGACTTAATAGGATGTTGCCAGAGGTGTAAGGGAGGTGAATGAGCAGACGAGGGAGCAAGGGTGGCAATGGGAAGAAAAGAGGAAGGGAATAACAATACGGAGGTGATACAAATAAATTATAATTAATAAAATATATATTTTAAAAATCCAGGCAGAGGAGGGGATTGCTGCAGAGACTGATACACCAACTAAGGGACCATGTATGCAGAGGACATAAACACTCTTCTCAGATGTAGTAGACAGGCAGCACAGTCTCCCTGTGGGTTCTACAATAAGGGGAGTAGAAAATACCTCTGACATGGACTCTGGTCCAGCAATGTTGATCACTTCCCCCTGGCTGGGCAGCCTTGCCAGGGCACAGAGGAAGAGGATGCAGGTAGTACAGATGAGACTCCATGAGCTGAGGTCAGATATTAGGGGAGGAGGTCCCTCCTTTCTGAGGGCTAGGGGAGGGATAGGGAGATGATGAGTGAGGGGACAATAATCGGGATGTAAAGAATTCAAACTGCAGAACAAGCAGATAACTTATATTTCTAAGCCCACTACATGGGAATAGCTCTGAGACTGGCTGAGACAGAATCCCTGTAATGCTATTCTTCATATTACATGAATGAAGATTTGCAGATATCTTACTTCTGTTCATACAAAGACAGCCAGCCTTAATTGTCTGTATACCCCTAAAATTATACTTTTAACTATATAATGCATGTGAGAAATTATATGTTTTCAGAAAAAAAGAACCAGACACTGACCCTGGATCAGACTTGACAGAATTTATTCCTCTCAGCATGCTGGACACCGACTTCCTGCATCTCTCGTTTTCCAGCCTCAGCCTGTTCAGTTGCTGTTACCCATCAGAACAGAATAGCTTTAAAGAAAGCTTCTGATCCCAATTGGTCCAGCATTTCAGACTGTCCCACACAGGACTCCTATTAAGCCTAGAATTTCTCAACATTTAGAAACTGGACCACATATGCTATTTCTGGCTTGTTTAACCATTTTTGCCATTTTATTTGGGCCTCTAAAAAGGTATTATTCATCCCAAATCAGCCAGAAAAAATCTTAAGAGAATAATACCCCATTTCCCTTAAGGGGGTTGGGTAGGTTTATCAATGCTTTCTTGGGCTGTAGATGTTTATTTTCATTGTGAATTGGTTATAAGTTACTATTGTCTTATTGAGAGAGAAAATGAGGTTGGACTCAGGGATATCTCTCTTTTCCTTTATCTTTCTTTCTTAGGTTTGGAGATGGGGCTGAAAAGAAAGAAGGGGAATATAGAAATATATAGGGATGATAGGACAAAAGTAGATTATTGAATTAACTTCTCAACTTAAGGCCTTAATTGTTATTTTTAATTCATTTGTTTAGAATTTTGTAGATTGATTCAAAATAAGTTTAATTTTGATACATTGGTATAGAATTCAAATTTAAGATAATTCTTCACATGTATTATATATATATATTTCTATTCTAATACAAGCTATTGTACCACTCAAGTAGAATACAAGGTTTACTTCCAGTACTTTAAAAGTGCTACTGCAGGCTGTTTAGGATAGTAAATTACACACGTTAATTGTCAATTAATCATATGGTCATATCAATTACTCGTCTATTTTTATCATAAGAATATACACCCTAGGTGTAACAGATAGATATGATGCTACAAACAATAGTTCCTGCCTCACAAATATGTCTGTCAGATATATTGGGCCAGAATGCCGAAGATGATGCTACAATGATATAGAGAGTTTTGGGTGACTGTTCAGGCAGCAAACTGTCTCTGTCATTTTTTTTTCAATTTGGAAGCTGCTAACTTACACTTACTGTTTACTCAGGAAATTAATTTTATTCATTCTCAAGAATCTGACGGGGCTGAAGACTAGATAGTTTAATTTCACAATTAAGTGTAGTTGTTGAGGGGTTAAGATGTTGTTAGGTCTAGATAGATGTTTTAAGTTGATAGAGATGTGATACAATAGATACTGATTTACATTCAGGATTTTAGATGCACCAAGATACAAAAATGTTTTCTTCAAGGTGGAGAAATACAAATATCCAAACACTATCAATGTAGCATTAATATAATTCCTGATTGTTTCATGGTTCTTCTTGCTGTATGTAGTTTATTTTATATATGTGTAATAATGTAACTGTATATGTAAAAATTATTTTTAAAAAACATTGTGGCTTTTGAAATCAGGCAGTTTTACACCACAGCCCATTTCTCCAACTTGTCTCATTTTCACATGTTTCTATTTCTTTCTTTGCAGTGATTTTGTGCTTAGACTTCATAAAACAGGGGAAAATGGTTCTCTTCCCTTCCCTTTTGACTTTGACCTTCATCCTCATCACTGTTTCAGTCCTGGAGTCACGTAGGTGGATGTTAGTAGGTGCTATGTCTGGTGGGTTAATTTTAGTATATTGAAAGCATTCTCCCCATTTGCCCCTCACTGTGGCTCCTTCCCTACTGATAACCACCGCATTTCACAGGTCAGTACCTTCTGCTGCCTTATAAATATCTCTCAGGTTTTCTTTTTCAATTTTCCTCTTCATTGATGCTACCTCACACAGAGACAATATAATGTTGCCTGTCTTTCACATTGCCTCCTCTTATCTCAGCTCATTCTCCTTTCAGCCATGCTCCATGATGCTGACAAGATAATCTTCAAAAAGTCAAGAGTGATCACAAAAGTCTCTCTGCAAATCCTTCAATGTTCACTCCAATTCTTTCAGGATAAAAACCGCAAATCTATATTAAGATTTATAAGCCCCTTCAATAGATTGCATTGCACAGTGAGGCTAACTCTGTGAGAGGATGAGTCAAACTCTGTTTTGAAGAACTTTTTCAAAATTCTTCACAAAAGTCCAGAAAGATACAGGGCTGGGGCTTGGCAGGAAGGACATTTTTGTGGGGTTTTTTAGGGATTTTTAAAAACTGATTATTTATGAATTTCACATCGTGAACCTCAATACCAATCATCTCTCCATCCCTCCATATCTGCCTTCTGCTCTTGCAACCTCTCCCTCAAAAGAAAACAAAAAGTAAAAAGAAAAGGAAAGACATCTTGCCCTGGAAGCTGCAGTGTGTCACAGTGTGTCAGACAGTATACTTTTTGCCCAAACAGCGTTACTTGTGAAGGTTCATCGCAATGAGTCATGGGTCAGGTTCAAGGCCTCTGGCTTCTGCTACACTATCAATATTGGATCCTCACTGGGAATCCTCTAGGATATCCTGTTGTTGTTCTGTGTCAGGGAGCTCCTGTAGCTTTGGTTCTGTAAGAATGGTCCATCCTTATGGCCTTACACTTCATAGATGGGTAGATGTTTGGGTGGGCCAACTCAAAACCTTGCATCTGGGCCTGGGTGATAGTTGAGTTTGTCAGCCCACCAGCTCTCCTGTGTCTCCGCCCCGAAGCCAGCTCTCCCTCTTTACCAAAGTGAAGGGTGAGGCCTGCTCTTCCTAGTGCTGCAAGTAGTAAGAGAAGATACCATTTTACCACGGCAATGAAGAGTGAGGCCAGCTCTCTTGCACCCACCCCACAGGGCCAGCTCTCCCATGATGCCCACCCAGGTAGTGGTGAGGGGACTACCTTTCTCTCACCCCTACCACCTCACAGCTGCCAAGGGGTGGGGTCAACTGTCAGGGCATGCTAACCTGTGCCCACACTACTAGGGCCAACACTACACATCTGCCCACGCAAGGTGTGATGTGAGCTCTCACACATGCTCTCATGGCCAGCTCTCCTGCCTGCTGCAGGCAATTGCGCAGCTAGTAAGGGATGGGGCCACCTCTCCCAAGCTTCACAGGTAAGGGGCAGGTGCTGGTCTGTGCAACACTCAGACATCATAATGTCCCAAAGTAGCAGCCACATGGCCTTTAGTAGTTAACATGGGCCACAGAATTGACACAGACCCCTGCTGCTGCAGGGCCACAGACTCAGACATGGCCCTTGACAGTAGCACTGACCTGGATATCAGGTGGCAGCTCAGGCTACTCAAATTAGGCTATTCAACACCCCTCTAGCATCTCCAGTCCTCTCTTCATGGTGCACAAACAATTGCACTTCTCTTTCTCGCCCATCTCTCCACCACATATTTGCTCACCATAGTGGTGCCCATCTGCCTACATGGTGTAGCAGAGGGTAGGGGTCAGTTTCACGTTGAAATTGAAGGTTATTCTTTTTATTCAATTTATTTATTTATTCACTTGACATTCTGATTGTAGCCCCCTCCCTCCTCTCCTCTCTGCCCAACCCTTCCTCCTTCTTTCTCTCTCCCCATCCTCTATTACTCAGAGGAATCCCTGCCGCCCTCCCACCTAACCCACCCCAGCTCATCAATTTGAGTCAGGACTGAGTGCATCCTCTTCCTATGTTGCCTGGCAAGGCAGGTCTGCCAGGAGGATAGAGTTTTAAAGCAGGCAACAGAATCCATGTCAGAGACAGGCCCCACTTCCGTTAGAAGGGGACCCAATGAAGCCTGAGCTGCCCATCTATAGGCCACGTTTGTGTAGTGACTTAGGCATGGCCCTTGGTGGGTACTTCAATCTCCACAAGCCCCTCTGGGCCCTGGTGACTTGTACCTATTGGCCTTCTTTTGGAGCTCCTGTCCCCTCCAAGTCCTTCTATCCATCCCGTACTTTTCCACAACACTACCTCTGTTTTGCTCTGTCTGTGAGTCTCAGCATTCCATCATACAACAAGGTTATTATTCTTGTGGTCTGAATTATATATGTTCCTTTCCGTCTTCTTGAGAATGCTTTTGCTACCTCATCATCTTCATCTCCTTCCACTTACAGCCTGGCAATCCTCCCCCGTATTCCTAAAACCCCTCTCATAGTCTAGACTACATCTGGAGTACAGAAATTTATAGCTTTGCACGTCTACCTACATGAATACAGAGCTTGTATCTCCCTTATTCCAAGAAAGTGTCTACTAACTTTTTAAACTTGCTTCAGTGATCAAGTTTCCAGAAGAATGCCTTTGGTTGAAACCTTAAACTATACTTGATCTCATTAACTGGTTGTTTGAGGGCAGTGGTGGAACCTACCTTGTTGGGGCTTCCAGGACTCAGGATCTGACCCTAGCAACTTCAATATCGCTAACTTCACCTCTGTAGTGCTGGGATTGCAGATCTGTACCACCAAACCTGGCTACATAAAAGTTTATATAGTTTTTCTTTGAGAGCAGAATTAAGTGCACATAGTCTATAAAAACGTACACATATTACTGGCAATAGTGTCTACCTATATCCACACATACAGTGTGTAATAACTATAGCATTCAGTACTTCCCTTAACCAATTTTTAACTCAGCATTTAATATCTTTGTACTTACTTGAAAGAAGGTTTAATTGTTATCCCATCACTTGTATTGAGAGAAGATTTTAATAAATGTGCTGGTTAGTTTTTTGTCAACTTGACAACATTTATAATCATCTTGGAAGCCTGGATATAAATTGAGGAATTGCCTCTATCATATTGACTTGTAGGTGTCTATAGGAGCATTTTACTGACTATCAATTGGCATGGGAGGACCTATGCCACTATGGGTGGTGCCATTCCTGGACCAGTGACCTTAGGTAGAATAAGGAAACAGATGAGCAATCTATGGGAGCAAACCAGTATACAGCATTCCTTTATGATCTCTGCTTTAGTTGCTGGATCTGGGAATTTGCCTTGACTTCCTGCTCTAACATTTCTTCATGACTGACTAGTAGCTTTAAGATGACACAAACCCCTTTTTCACAAATTGCTTAGGAAGCAAATAAATACAATATAATCTGTTATAAGAGCTAGTACAATGACCCCTGGAAGAAGCAGATGTAATCTGAGCACCAAAGTCCTAGAACACTCAGAAAAATCCTGATGCCTCTTACAATCCCAAGATATTCCCAACTCCACATTCCTATGTAGGCAAACCTAGAAATTGAGAACTTGTTTTTAATTCATGAACATTAAGCGGTCTGTGAAAAGGTAAAATTAGTAACCAATTTTCCAAAATTACTACACAATGTAAAAATGCAACATTACAAAGCCTGAATTAAATCCTTATAACATTCATTTAACAAAGTAACATGGTTAGTTAAAATGTGCTGAATATAATTTCAAAAATACACGAAACTCTTGAAAAATGAATGAAAAAGAGATAGCATGTCTCTCAAGATTGTTAAGTTCTTCAGGGGAAGCTCCTAGCAAGACTGCTTCCAAAAAGTTTTCAACAAACAAATGGGGTTTATGCAGTCCTGTAAATGATGCTAACCTTCAAATTATGAGCCCAGAAAAATCTCTGTGAACTAGAAAAGAAAATGGCACCTCCTCAGTATCAGAATGACCTGCCTGTTGTTAAAGCTGTTGACAAGGAGGTCCATTATCTCATGACGGTATGCTATGATGGGTGTGCTGGATGTTAGTTTCTAGATGAACAAGTGGATAGTTCAAAGTGATTTTTATTTATATTTTAATTCAAGGAGGCAATACTCTGCACATTATGTTTAAATTGATCTTATTTTCTATGGGTAAACATGGAACTGAAACTCTTGGTTCTATTTTCAATGAAATTACATTTTAAAATAAAGTTGCATTAGTCCTGCACTAAATTTAAAATACTGTATCTCAATATCAAAAACCCTATTCCTTCAATAAATAAGGCCACAGAAAGTTAGATTTTACTTTTTAAAGTATAAGCAAGCAAAGCTCTTTTTTCTAATACTTAAATAATTTTGCCTTAACAGTGCTTTGATAAATATTGAAAGGCTGATGCACAGAACTAAATTTTTATAAACTATAAAATCTTGTCCATCTTCTAACCACTGAAGTGAGATCAACTTTGTGTATGTATATATGGGGTCCACTAAATAATAATGTGTGAAAATAGAATTTAAAATGCTCATCTTTTAATCTCAATCCATTTCTCCAGGCTTACAAATAACTTTCTAAAACTGGATTAACCAATATGGAAATCTCCCTAAGGCTCTTTCTCAGTTAAATAGGAATTCATCTACCTCAAGATCCAGCTATAAACACACTTGGCCATATGTACAACGTAAGCTTCACCCTACCACAGAGATATTTGCTCAACCACATTCATCGTTGCTCTGTTCATAATAGTCAGAGATTGGAAGCAACCTAGCTGTCTCTCGACAGAAGAATGGGTACAGGAAATGTGGCACATTTACATAATGGAGTATTACTCAGTCATTTAAAAATGAAAACATGAAAATTTTCAGGGAAATGTATGGAATAGGAAAAAACCATCCTGTGTGAAGTATGTTAGACACAGAAAGATAAATACAGTATGAATTTTCTTGCTTCCTTATGTACGGATATTAGCTATGAAGCCAATGATAACCAAGCTATAATCTATAAAACCACAAAGGGTAGATACAGAATAAGAGATGGGGCAGAGTGATATATAGGTCGCCCTATAAAAGGAAAACAGAATATATAGTTAAAGATGGAGTAGGTAGGCAAGAATGGAACAGGAGAGGTGGAAGAGGGAAACAGGAGAATTTAGGGAGAGATAACTAAAATTAAGGGCCATTTGAGGTGTACTATGGAAACCTAATACAGTAGAAGCTTCCTAAAATATAGACATATATGAAGGCAATCTAAATGAAATACCCAAGCAGTGAGGCAGAACCATAAATGGACATCTCTTGTTATCAAGTGAAGGTTCCAGCACAGGGAATAGGTTACTGCTAACTGATGTTGTTGGCTAAAGGAATCCCATGGAAACCCTCATAGAACCCAGGCTATTGCTATAGGTTGTTCTTCACAAATGTACAGAAAGGCTCCATTGTTGGAGACAATACCTACACAATACCCATTGAACATGGAGAAGCAGAGCAGTGCTCACTGACAACCTTCACCCCTATGAGCTAGCATCTTTGGCACAGGAAAGTACTCTGCAGGCTACCAAAGGAGAAACATAAACAAAAACAAGGAACCAGTCATGAAAATTTGGTCTACTATGCTTTTCTCCCTGTAAGATATGCATGCGCAGTTGTGGCATAGAGCTTGTGGTAATAACCTGCCAATATCTAATTTGATTGAAGGCTCATTCCACGAGACCAAACCCATAGATACATTGCTTTTGTGATAAAAAACAAAAACAAAAAACTGAGACTAGATAGCTCAGGGACCTAGGGGGAAACTAAATACTACTGTTCTTCTAAGGCACATGGCAATAAAATGACTCCTAATGACATTCTGCTGTACTCATAGACCAATGGCAGGAGCAGAGGAGGAGGAAAACCATCATCAGGATGTATTATATAAGAGAAATTTTGTTCAATAAAAGAAGAAAAAAGAAAAGAACTTGCTACTCAATATCCAGTTGATAAATGATACCCCCTTTAAAATATATCATAGGAGTGATGGGGCAAAAATTGGTAAGGCGAATAAAATCACACTTTCTGTAGGCAACTGAAGAAAATGGGCTTTTCGCTAGTACTTTGCCACTCTGTAAGAGCTCATGAGAAATGAATCCCTGATTCAGAGAATTGTTGTGTGAGAACAGTGCAATCTTAGGGAGCAGAACGGAAGTGGTTGTGAGAGTAATCTCCCCAACTCAGCTCCCAATCAGCATGAGCTGAGGCCCCATCCTGAGGACCTGCACTATCATTTCCTCTTGCTGCTTTCATCACACTGATAGAGATTGTTAGACTCTTTCTTGAGAGAAATGCTCAAACATTTTTGCACTTTAAAAATCAAGTCCAGATTGTTTCAGTCATGGCGGGAGTATTCTTTCATTTATGTTAGTAAGGTAATCAACTGTATTGCCAAGTCCTTTCGAAGCATTACCATGACAGTTTTCTATTTTATCATATTTAAATAAATGTGGTTCAATGAGAAAATAAACCTCAAAATAAAACCTACTTATTTACAGAATTTTCCTCTTGCTATTTCCCTAAATCAATCTGAAATTATCAGCTGACCAAGAACATGAAAGTATTATTCTCAAAATTATTTTCTTCCTCACTGATACATTTCCAGCCTTCCTGTTGCATATGTGAATTTAGTAACTATTTGGTGTTGCATATATTTGGATACATGAAAAAGCTTGGATGCTAAAAAGCTCAGCTTAGGAAATGAGTGCTTAGGAAATGCAAACATGCTGAGTTGGGTATAAGAAATCCACAGTGATGGTGGCCTGTTTAATATGCTTTGTGAATACTCACACAAATCTGTCCTGAAGAAAATATCCTCTTCCTGATCTGAATGGAAAAAAAAAAGTTCATTTTCGTCCTGAAAGCTTTTCAATCTGAAGTGATTCTCCCCTAGTCTTTAACTCCTTAAACGCAAAACAACTTGAACTGAGGTCCCTCACTAAAAAAACGGCACAGACTGATACACTAGAAAGGAAAGACTCATGGGACTGAGCAAACACTGACAATAAAAATAATGTCGAGCATAAAATGGAAAAGGAAATGCTTCAAGCAGGAGTTTTCCTCATTTACCATGTAGCCTGTGACACACACACATACAAATTGCCACAAATCTTCTGGCAGTCAGCATCTCTGGCTAATGTTCTAGAGTCTCTGGTGGGAAACTCACAGGCAGAGAAATAGAGACTATGGAATGCTCTGGATTTTGGTAACTACTTTCCCAACCATGTATTTAAAGAAAAAAAGATTGTTGTCTTTATGAATATATGTCCTCATTGAAATATATGTCACATCTTTAAACCAAAAGGAAATCAATATTTTGTAGTTCATATTTTTGAAAACCAAGATCTTAAGCATCTATAAAATAAAACAAAGATTAAATGAATGAATGGATAATTGAAGTAAAGATACATTACATGAGATATTCTCATTTTAAGCTTTTTATAACCTCACCAACATCTAAAATCTGGTGCTAATTGTAGATTCAAGTGAGTTGTGAGAAATAAAATGAACATATCACATGTACTCTTTTTCCCGCTTCAATCCATGGCGATCACTAGCACAAGTTTGCCACAATATCAAGTCAGGTCACTCGTATTAATCCCGGACATTTGCAGGGTTTCTTTTTACTTTTATAGTCATGTGCACTTCCTACTACCCCTCCCTTTGAATGCCTTCATACACACTAATCAGCCTTTACTAGAATTTTTCTTTTCATGTATGATTTACAGAGGGAGACTGTCAGTCTGCAATTTGGGGGAATGGCTTTTATTCACTTTGCATGATTCACTGGAGAGTCACCAAGACTGCTGTGTGTATCATAGTTTGAGTTGCTGTGTCATGGTAGAGATGCAGGAGAATTTGTCAAACCAGCTGTTTAACAAATGTCAGACAACAACTTCCTATTGAGCGATATCATTTCCCACTGGAGGCTGGTGAACACCATAGCTCTAAATATGTACAGATCTTTGTACATATGGGTATGTCTAAATTTTCTTAGTAAGGCTATGTCTAAATTTTAGAGGATCAAGTTCAGAAGTACAACCACTGAATGGTATAGAAGTTGCATACGGCTTTCTAAGAAAAAATTACATTGGACATACCTCTTCTTCTATATCATAATTTTCTATTAGCTGTTTAAGGATTCTCATAAGCCCTTTGTATTGATTAGAACTTGCTTGAGATTTTCTGGTCTGGACTTTGATTTGTATGGCACATGACTTGGAATGTTTTCATCTTCTAGATTTGGAAAATACTGCATTGAAATGTCTTCAATTCCCTTTCAAATGTTTGGTAGAAATTTCCAACAAAATTGCATTCATCCTATAGTTTTCACTGAAGTATTGCAGCTGACCCTTCAGTTAGTTCATCAAAATAGTGGGACTGAATCCACAGCCCTGGATTATTATTCCAGGTATGAGCAAATTGCTTAGCATCCTAGCAGTTTCTTCATTCTTCAAGTGAAAGAGAAAATACTGTGAACAACTAAATGTAATGCTGGAAATAAAAATATATCAACATTCGAAGAATCCGTACCAGTGTCTGTGTGTGGATGACAAACTCTGATAGTAAGAACTGTATGTGCCAACGATGGACAAGAAGCCTCTGCAAGTATCATGTGACCCACATGACTGGCCTACAATTTGTGTCACATGGCATTGTGAATAAATTGGTAATATAAATAAACTTAAGTAGACAGGCCTAATGTTACAGGTTATAAATGTTAATTTTAAAATTGTTTTGTTTATTTTTACCATTGTACTTTACAACTTATGATACAGAATCTACAACGATGAATCTCTGTGAAACTAGCCCAGCGTAATGGGGAATATTGAAAATCTTCACTATTCTTCCACTCCAAAGCCTATTTCATTTATCCTACGCACTAACTGGAATGTCCCCATCCCTTTGCTTTACCTCCCTGGCACTCTTTTTCTCTCCCTCTTCCCTCCCTTTTCCCTTTCCCTTCTCTCCAAATATCACACTGGAAAGTGGTCAAAAGAGGGTGGGTGGCAGCTATTTTATAGTACTATCATTGGACATTGAAAATAAAGTGCATATGGTTAATAAAGATGTTTCACGACTCAGGCCATGTCCAATAGTGGGTTTTCCTTTTTGCACTGTAACCCAGACTACATAAGACATCTTCCAGGTTTAAATGCCTTTCTAGCTCCGACTTCAAGCCTTAGTTCACTCTTTACCAAAGCAAACTTTATTACAAAATGAATGGCTGGAATAATTGTACATAGGTTTACCATTATAACAAGAAAAGGTGCCTCAAGGAGAAAAAAAATTAACACTATCCAGTGTGCAAAGAGCATTCAGAAAGAGCCCGAGAGCTTTGGCTTTTCTAATCGGATATTTAGAGTATAGGGTCACTAGGGACCAGTATAGCTAATTAGGAGAACATAGGCAGATCATTAAATGGCTTTCACAGTTTGAGCTCAATTAGTATAATCTTGAACTAAATGTAGAATCCCCTTCATTTTCGACATGCACATTCTTCACATTTCTAGTCTGGCAGAATAAACAGTACAAAGGGCAGATGGCAAGAGGAAGTGTCTGAGTTAAAGATGGAAGCTATTTGCATTGATCGGTATTGCAATTTATAACTGTGAATGCTAAGTAGCAATTACATAGTGTTTCCATTATATTGATAGAGAACTGACATAACTCTGTGGTGTTGATGGAATATGACAATTAGCTGGAAGTATTTAGAATGGGTGCTTAGAACATTACTCTTTGTTCTTAGATGGTACAACTAAAAACACTAAAAAATTATAATTAAATATTCAAATGCTTCTTCGTTTTCCTAATGAAAATCTTATATATCCTATAGTTATTTTTCCTGTGCCAAAGAGGATAAAATATATTCATCCAATCAGTGACTAAATACTAGGTGTGCAAGGAAGGTCACTGAAGTTCACAGCAGATGACCCCAGGAGGATAGAGGGTGGCTTGCTGGGCTGTGTACCAGAAGAATTCTGGTGAGCATCAAGATCACCATGGATTTTTACAAGAACACATAATCTTTGCTTAACATGGATTAAGTAACCCTTCTTTTAAAACGTTTACTCAGTTTTGCACAGAATTGAAATCACAAAAGATGCCAAGGTGCTTATTTCAACACAGTTATAATTCTCATGAGACAAAGACATTGAGTAAGAAGTGTGTGTGTGTGTGTGAGAGAGCGAGAGAGAGAGAGAGAGAGAGAGAGAGAGAGAGAGAGAGAGAGAGAT
>OU015744.1:122116407-122154971 GCA_907169655.1 Acomys percivali | reverse complement strand
TAAATTGAGATTTATATGTTGTATTTTACATAAGACATACATATAAAATGAGCATAGAACCTTAGGAACCAAAAGAACATTTGATTATTCTTTGATTATTTTACTATTACTTTAATCTTAAAAACAAATATTAAAGTGACTTTGAAAGTGTGCTTAATCTCTAAAGTAAAAATCATCCTTCTTAGTGTCTATACATACTAATATTCAGTGAATTTCAGCATAAGCTAAAGGAAATAAATGTGGTAAATAAGGAAATAAAATGAGAAAAGTAAATAAACTATTTGTTTAGCTAACATCACCTGATACAACTAAACATTCAAGAAATAGGATTTATATGTCTTATGAGTAAGTAAATTTATTTGTGTATTTTGTGACCTGCAGCTTTGAATGAGTAAGTTTGTTTATATCAGGATCATATTCCCCAAAGATACTCTGGAGTTTAAAGCTTTTAGTAGACCTAACGTGCTCCCCTGAGAAGCGCTGACTAGATGAACACACACACCTTTCTGAGTAGAGAATGTTACTGCTTCTTTCTCTGACTCAGAGACAAAAGACAACGTGGTTTGAATGAAGCAGACTAGGGGCTCCGCAATAATTCAGAGACTGCAACTAGGGCCTTAAGAAGTGAGACAGTGGTTTGCTAGACTTGAAAAGTGTTTTGTGCCTACTGCATTCAACCTCAGCACATTTCATTAGACCTTTTGTAATCACTAAAGGTGAATAATTATTTAGTCCTGATTACACATTGTATACCCTCTTTCATAACTCAGCTAAGAGATGAACAGCATTTCTTGCAGATTCATTTTTTTCCCATTAGCCTCAGCATTTATTAATTAACATTCCAAATAGGACATGTTTCACGGTATTAGTAAAATATGCTACCTACTTATAAGTGTATAGATAAGGTTATATGGCTTTCTTCATAAACTTGATGGGTTTGTTAAAATCTGCTCTTTCCCTAAGATCTGGAGCATATTTTTTTTATAATTTCTAAGCCTGATTATTAAGGAACATCATCTAGCTACCCTGAGAACATGGCAAGTAAATACCAGAAATACTTTTGATGTGATGACTAGAGAAACTTGAGACCTTACTATTACCACATGACTGTGGTGTCTATTACCTTTGCCAAGGTCAATGCTAGCCTCCACGCTCCTCCATTCCCTCCTCCCAAGCCCCACCCCAGCTTGTGAGCCCCCTTTCTCCTGGTCCACTTAACCCTGAGAATCTTTCATCTTTAGCTTTCTTGCTTTCCCAGAGACAGCCTTGGCAGTTTAGAACAAAGTTTTTCTTTTTCTTTTTCACCCACAGAGTGGCTATTTTTGGATTCTTTACTATGTGAAATTTCATTCACTGACAAAAAATAAAAATTAAGTGTTATGGATTTGAAAACGAGTGAAATGTTATTTTCCAAGAGAGTATCTGTATTACCTGCTAACCAGGGCCTTGAAGAATTCCATTCTTTCTGCCACAATTGCCTTTTGTGTCTCCCTCCATTGACATATTTGGTCTTCCACATGGTTCTCTGCTGAATGACCTCTTCTAGAAGTGGCTTTGATAAGTCACACTATTCCCATAGGATTTATTCATTTACTTTTTTTTGCTTGTCTATGTCCCAGATAGGAAGCAACAGGGTAGCATGTCATGAGGGTACTTTAGTGCCTCACATTTGACCATGTCCCCTGGAGGGGGAAACTTGGTGGCACTCAGAGGAAGGACAGCAGGTTACCAAGAAGATACTTGATACCCTATGAGCATATACAGGGGGAAGTAATCCCCCTCAGGAACAGTCATAGGGGAGGGGAGTAAGGAGAAAATGGGAGGGAGGGAAGAATGAGAGGATACAAGGGATGGGATAACCATTGAGATGTAACAAGAATAAATTAATAAACAATTTTTTTAAAAAGGCAGACTGATTAAATGTACTTGAAATATAATTTTTATTTCTCACAAAATTCAAAATATTGGGAACTCTTATGTTTTCACATTAGTAATTTTCTGTCCCTTTTCCACTTAAATTCATTTTTTAAAAATGAATTGTCTCCTCCCTCTCCTGCCCTCCCTCCCTCTCCCCCCCACCCCCCGGCTATCTCTTTCTCCTAGTCCCCAGAGAGAGGGAGCCCTTCTCCCCTATCAACTGGCCTCAGCCTACCAAGTCTCATCAGTACTGCCTGCATCCTCTTCCTCTGTGGCCTGGTAAGGCACCTTGCCAAGGGGAAGTGATCAAAGAGCAGGCAACAGAATCCATGGCAGGGACAAACCCTGCTCCCCTAACTAGGGGACCCAGATGGAGACTGAGATGCCTATGGGCTACATCTCAGCCGGGGGCCTAGGTCTACTCAATGCATGGTTCTTTTTGTGCATCAGTTTTTGCTGGTCTGCCTGGGCTCAGATTTCTTGGCTCCACTGGTCTTGTGGGGCTCCTGTTCCCTCCTGGTCCTTCTATCCCCCAACTCTTCCAGTAGTCTCCCTGCCCTCTACCCAAAATTTGAGTATGAGACTCAGCTTCTGCTTTGATCCCCTGCTAGGAGGAGTCTTTCAGAGAACCTCGATGGTAGGCTCCCATCCTCTTCCCTCTCTTGAGATTCCATATTACAACTACAAAATGGCTAACATCAAAAACTCAAGTGAAAGCACATGCTGGCGAGGATATGGAGTAAGAGGAACACTCCTCCATTGCTGGTGGGAGTGCAAACTTGTACAACCACTTTGGAAATAAATCTGGCCCTTTCTCAGAAAATTGGGAACAGCTCTACCTCAAGACCCAGCTACACCACTCTGGGTATATACCCAAAAGCTGCTGCACCATAAAACAAGGATATTTGTTCAACTATGTTTATAGTGGCACTATTTGTAATAGCCCAAAACTAGAAGTTTTCTGTTGTTAATCATTATTTCTTCTATGAGATATATAGGATTTATCAGAACTTACTGAAGGAAAAAAGTGCTTAGTGCCCAAAAGTCAAAAGTTACATAATAAAATTTTGACAAGGAAAGACTTTCAGAAACCATCTTCTTAACTTTTAATTTGGTAGCAAAATTTCTTCCTGTTGTATGTTTTAAATAAAAATAACACATATGTACAACTCACTGTTTATTTCAGTTTATAAATTATAAATTATGTTTGTGCATCTTCTTAATCTACCCATGCTTAACTTGACAAAGGAACCCTGAATTTTTCCTTTAATTTTTTAAATTTCAATGAAATGTTAGTCCATTTCTAAATTTGCCAACCTATAATAGACATTTCAGTCAATTTTTTTATCATTCTCAAATTATTCTCAAAAATATCACTGGTAAAATTAGGCTGCCCTATAAATACCAAGAAAAAACAATTCATAAAAACATCAAGAAACAAGAAAACAATCTTCAATGTCCTTGCAAATTTTCTTATATAGTAACAACCTGTTTTATTGTACTAATACAGCAAACATCTTTTAGAAAGTAAATCTTACTTCACTCCAAGGTATCTACATATATATGTATGTATAATTACAAACTCAGGAATATCTACATCAAAACACTGAGTTCTTCCTAAGAGTCCCATAATAAAACTTCCCCCAATCTAAAGAAAGAAATGCCTATAAACATAAAAAAGCATACAGGACTCAAAATAGAGTGGACCAGAAAAGAAAATCCACTTGCCAAATAATAATCAAAACACTAAATGTGCAGAGCAAAGAAAAAATATTAAAAGCTGCAAGAGAAAAAAGTCAAGTCCCATATATAACCAAACCTATCAGAATTACACATGATTTCTCAACAGAGACTATGAAAGCCAGAAGGGTCTGGGTGGATGTCATGCAGACACTAAGAATCCACAGATGCCAACCCAGACTACTATACCCAGCAAATCATTCAATCACCATAGATGAAGAAAACAAGATAGTCAATGACAAAAACAAGTTTAAAAAGTACCTAACCACAAATCCATCCCTAAAGAAGATACTAAAAGGAAAATGCCAACCCAAGGAGGGTAACTCTACCCAGGAAAACAAAGGAAATAAATAACATCATCTCAGCAAAACCAAAAGAAAGGAAGCATACACATGTACACTCTATTGCCAACAACATAAAAAAAAAAAACAGGAACTATAACCACTTGTCATTAATAACTCTCAACTTTAATGGCTTCAATACCCCAATAAAAGGGCACAGGATCACATAATGGATGCAGAACAAGGATTTCTAAACATTCTGCTTCATGGGCACTTAGTTCTCATTCATTTCTTTTTCATAGTGCACCAAGACATACATTTTTATTAAGTAGTTGGACCTGAGTGAAGTGTAAGATGTATATCATTGGTGTTATCCAAAAAAAGTCAAAATACAGTGTCTTTAGTGGCACAGTATTGTTCTCATTACATTCTGAGAAACACGAGGCAGAAAGGTGCTGAGCACTTTACTGTTTTGGTTTTGATTCTGGTTTTTCAAGACCAGGTTTCTCTGTGTAACCTTGGGTGCCTGGACTCACTTTGTGGACCAGGCTGGCCTTGAACTTGCAGAGATCTGCCTGCCTCTTCCTCCCCAAATGCTGGGATTAGAGGGGTGCAGTACCATGCCTGGCACCACTTTATTTTTTAACTCATGCTTATCATTGCAAACTTGTAACATTCATACAAAGTGTATAGTGAAATCATGATGTTCCTATTCAGGAGCTATTCAGAACATTACATTAACTTAAGAATGTAGCCACTCCATAGTGTATATGTACCAGAGTTTCTTTATCCATTCTTCTACTGAGGGACATATAGGCTGTTTCCATGATTTGGCTATTATGAATAAGGCTACTATGAACATGGTTGAGCAAATTTTCTTGCTGTGTGCTGGTGCATCTTCTGGGTATATTCCAAGGAGTGGAATAGCTGGGTCCTAGAAACCTACAAGTAGAACATTATGATAGGCAGATTTGGGTTCAGGGGTCCCGCTCAAACTAAGGCACTAGCCAAGGACAATACAGGCGGTAAAATTTAAACCCCTACCCTGATCTAGCCCATGGACAGGACAGTCTCCACACTTGAGTGGAGAGAGGGATTTGACTTTCTCATGTACTCTGGTGCCTCACATTTGACTATGTCCCCTGGCGGGGGAGACCTAGTGGCACTCAGAGGAAGGACAGCAGGTCACCAAGAAGAGACTTGATACCCTATGAGCATATACAGAGGGAGGTAATCCCTCTGAGGAACAGTCATAGGGGAGGGGAATAAGGGGGAAATGGGAGGGAAGGGAGAATGGGAGGATACAAGGGATGGGATAACCATAGAGATGTAACAAGAATAAATTAATAAAAATAAAAAATAAAAAAAATTAAAAAATAAAATAAAAAATAAAAAAAAAAGAATGTAGCCACTCTTATGAGTTCAGATCCCTTTGCAAAATAAGGACGATGACAATGTAGCCCAACAGTCCGCACTTACAGTGCTTGTAAAGAGGAAGCAAAGAGAACTTAATAAATATCAATCCTTGATTATATACATTACGGGGTTCCATGCCTTCTTTGTGTAATTGCCTATGTCTAATGCAGAACATGAGGGTCTTCATCGTATTATTAAAGGCTATTTTCCCACTAAAGGAAACACTGCAGTCATCACTAGCCTTTCATCTCTTAAATCTTTGAATCTCAAAAAGCTGTATTAATCAGATGATAAATATATATATATATAATTATTATTATTAAAAGTAGTATAAAGCAGTTACTAAGGTATCATTTTATCACAGTTTTTGTTGAAACTCAGACATTTCACTTAAATGTATCTTAACTTTGTTTTCAAAATGCCCTGACTAGGTATTAAGCTCTCATCTCTTACACTACTTTTCTACATCTTTCATAACAAAAATTATTTTGCTTACATAAAATATCTAATTCTCTGTGTTCTTTCCTTATGTAATATAATTTCCTGACTTTGACAACATTTCAATTCTGATATCATCCAAACCAAATAATTTTCCTGAAACATTTTTCAGAGCTAGATTTGAATAGCACAACCCCCCTTCAAACAGCAACCTTCCATCTTATAGGATGTTTCTCTAGGCTTTCTCCCTTCCCCTAAGTTTTTCTATTCCTCCCTCTCTCCCTACCAAACTTTAAGTTCTTTCACAAAAAGCAACAAAGCAAGCAAGCAAACAAACCAACAATAACCAGCTCACATTAATTTATAAATGTTTACTCATTATTCCAAGATGAAACTCATGGAGTTTCATTTGTTTTCCTATTTCCATACATTCAGCCAATTAAACTCTGCAAGTTCCTCTCAACAGATGTAATCCTACAATCTAATTTGCAATACAGTGTGTCTAATTAGACAAATACAAAATAGGTTAAGCATTGAAGGAAAAGTGTATATATTCCTCTCTTTGCTATCTGAGATAATGGAACAGAATGTTATTGGATAATGCCATGAAGAGAGCTTCTGCGGATGCCATAGCTCAGTTCTCCTTGTTGTGGTATTTGACAAAATGTAATTCTATTTTACATTAACATGTCAATCAATTATAAGTATAGATTTTGTTTCTACATCCTGAGTTTCTATTGCTATATTCTATGTTTTCAGATGGTAAGAATTGAAACACAAACCAATGATGAGATTTAGAGATGGGGCTTTGAGGAGTGGATTAACTGGGGAAATCATCAGGATGGAGACTACATGCTTAAGTATCAGTGTGAACAAGCAGGCAAATAGTCAAATATACAAACAGAAGAACCTACACATAAAACCCCAGCTCCCTCCACACAATACCCTTCCAGCCTCTAGACTTAGTGAGTAAAATGCCACCACTTTATGGTCACATTTGGACCAGAACTGCAAATCAAAAATAACTATTTTTCTTTTTAACAGATGAAGTCTGTAGTTCAGGGCTATTTGAAATAGAAAACAGACTAATACACCTTGTGGCAAAGTCAATTCAGTGAATTTTCCCAAAATTTATAAATTTATAAATTGTATAAATCAATCAATTTGTTGTTATTGTGATAGAATTCTAGGATATACTTCTTTATTCCCAAGATGTCTCCTTTCCAATACTTACCTTGCTTAATTTTCCCATTGAATATATGAGTGGGACTATAACATGATTGAACATCATGTCATCACTACATTACTAATCAGCTGATTTTGTGTAAAGCAAAATAGTTACCTATTATTTAGTTGCCCTATAATCAGATGAGCACCCAAGACCTTCTCCAAGTCTGATATTCAAAGTAATAGAAGGATTTCATATGAGCAAAATGTTTTTTTACTGGCCCTGACATGGAGGAACCATGAGGCAAAGAATACCAGAGGCCTCAATCTGGACGTCAGTTCTAAGAGCAATGTTGCTGAGTTCAAATAGTAACTAGACCTCGGTTCTGATCTAAAGTCCTTAATCAGAGAATCCTACATGGTAGGCTAAGTTTCTGATCTGCAGCACAATGAGTAACATCATGTTGTTGGAAGCTGTTAAATTGGTGACAATTTGTTTCATAGAAATATAAAATTAAAACTTGCAGAAAAATCTGTTTAAATACCTACATTGAATATTAACTTTTTACAAATAAGTCAAATGAGATCATATTTTCAAATTCAAATGATTCCTTCAAGTTCTTTCAAGCAAGTTTGTTGTATCTTTGGCAGTTGTGTCTTACCCTCAAGTTAGGGCAGGCAACCGAGAGCAATGATAGTAGCTTATATCATCTGCAGTGGTCTCCTTGACACTCTCTGAACAACTGGAACTAACCTGAAAGCTTCCTTCCTAATGACCAGTTGTCACAGTTTGAAGGACCTGTACAGCCTGATGAGGGAGAAAATTAATCAATGGTCCCAGCCAGCTGTAATCCTGGCCTGGCAAACTGTGTTCAATGGCTAATAGTGGCAAAAAAAATGTCTTGAGTAACCAGCCA
Source organism: Acomys percivali (assembly GCA_907169655.1). NCBI lineage: Eukaryota > Metazoa > Chordata > Mammalia > Rodentia > Muridae > Acomys > Acomys percivali. Next base: position 122,147,095 of record OU015744.1, on the reverse strand, counting down.
TTGGATTGAAGGCCCTTTTAATAGGAAGGAACTCATGCCTGGTGCTGTAAATTTAGTCAAGAACTCATAGACGGAGAGGGCATTAACCCTAGAGGAAAGCCTACTAAAAGTATTTTGCTAAATTGATACTGTATTTCATTACCTTCTAAATACATATCTTTAAACCCATACATTAGCGTAATGCTTACCATTCATCAAAGCAACTTCTTAGTGAAGTAAATGAGTTTATAGATAGTATCACAATGGATCAAATTTTAGAGAGTAACTGAGTGACTTAGGAGCAATCCTCTTTCGTGAGTTAGCTATATCATACTCCCACTGGACTGCCAGCCTTGGAAACGTTGTGGAAGAGGAAACAGAAAGACTGTAAGAGCCAGTCCAGTAGGATTAGAATTCCACAGTGTCTTCTGAAAATGGCATGACCACTGCACATGGATGAAGGAGGCTCTCAGAAGGCCTCATCTCTAGCTGATAAGCTATTGGCAATTGATGGCTGCTGAGGGAAAAGGAGTATGATTTCTTTGGAGTGTACCCCTTAGTAGGTTGCCTATGCTCCAGCTGATCACTCTAAATTCATACAAATAAGGGCAACATAATTGGATTCATATATATATATATAAAGAAGTTGGCACGGGGCATGGCAGAAGGAGAAGTTGGAAGAGGGACTATGATCAAAATATATTTGTTTATGAATCCTCAGAAAATAAATTTTAAAATTGAAAAACATACAAAATGGCATGACTCTTTATATGTGTAACTTAAATAACATCCATGCAATATGTTTCCATTTCACTGAGATTGACAAAATGGTTTCATTAGTCAATGTTTCCTTAAGAATTGAAGGCAAATAAAGCAGTTCAGACATTTGAGTATGATTTAGCAAAAACATCAGGCTAATAATAAAACCATCTCACTCTGAAAATTTCAGAGATAGAGAGAAATAAATAACTTGTTGACATGTCTGGAGAGAAAATAAACCCAAGATCACATCAAAAATAAATTCAGCAATTTATCTTTAACTGTCAGCCATCATTTCTCACATTGATGTATTCTTGTTTGTAATCACTTGTTGGCAATTTTCTAAGGCTTTTTCTAAGCATTTCATGATAAAATTTCTCCCATTAAACTATTTTCAAATCCCTATAGATAGCTTGCTCTTTTCATATGTAAAAAACACATTCATATTAATGACACAATCATAGAAAAAAGCTTGTTAAACAAGCAAAGAGAGAAGCAGTTTCGATACAGCACATGAAAAAGCATAGCAATAAGTGTTTCCATCAACTCAGGGCCCATTTCTTTTTACCACATTAAAAAGTAATCTAAAATAAGTTTTCAAGTTCTGAGCATATGTCCTCAACTTGGCATTTAATATCAAAACTTGCCTTGTTAACCAGCCCAACTCATCTCAAAAGTGACTCTTCAGTAGGGAAGAGAATAACTTTAATCTTGTCTGTATAGGAAAAAAGTATATCATGATACCAAACACCTTTTATACCTGACAGCTTTGGCTAACAAAGTAAACAGTGATTCTGCTCTGTCAAGTGCCATAAGATATCTTTTAACATGAACTCATTGGCCATTTCTTAAATATCTCTAGCTCTACAAGGTTAAGCAACGTACTCAGGAAATTATTCAGAAGCCAGGGGGCTGCTTTTGAAGCTCAGGTCGTCAAGTACTACAGGTGCCACTGTGACATCCTGCTTCCTTGTTCCTATGCTATCACCAAGCCCATCTCCTTTTCCCTGAAACAGTTTGACTCACATATCCCTGAGCCTTAATAGAGGTTCATTATTCTCTATGGACCAAATTTAAAATAAGAATTTATATGGAGAAAAAATTTAATATATACTATATGCACTTTTTCTTTTTGTCTTTTAAAATGGAAAATAGTAGGAAAAAGTCATATTTGTAGGTATCAAAATCTGAAGTTAATCAATATTATTTTTATTACTTATCTACAATATCTGTAATGACTATATAGGATTAATTCTTTCTAAAAAGCTCATATTAGCATCTACTATGTGAAAATATCATGGAATAGACAGTATCTAACAATAATAAAACTTGTACCCCAATAATATTAATAGATAACCTTTAAAACACAAACGTTGGTAAATGAACCTTCATGTTTTTTAAAGTTATTAAATGCTAAGGACAAAAGAAAAAAGATCAGGATAAGAAGATTTCATTATGAAAATTCTGCGGTATTTTTTATTATTAAATATAATATTCAGAGTACTATCATTAAGATAACATTTAGCCAAGTTATTTTAAAACATAATTTACCATTTTTAAATATATAAAATGTGTCACTAAAAACCATATATTTTTCTCATCTCATGCCTTAAATGTTGAGATGTCCATGTTGGTACTAAAACCCTCACTAGTGCTTTAAGAATCCTTGTACTCAGGCTGTAAGATGGCTGGGTGGGTAAAGCTGCTTGCCACCAAGCCTAATGATCTGAGCCTGATTCCCAGGACCACATTTAGGAAGGAGAAGACCAAATTCTGCAAGTTCTCCTGTGATCTCATATGTGACATACCCCTAACATATAATAAATAAATGTAAAAAGATAAAAATAAAAAAACTTTTAGTTAATATAAGGCCAAATAAACATGTCACACTATCTCTAACTACAGCTGTAATAGCATTAATATAATGCTTGAAGTTGAATCTATGTTCCATTTACCAAAAATGCTGGGCGTTGCTTTATCCAGTAAATGTGAATTGCTCACATATCACAGATACAGATTTTAATAGTGCAAAATAAACTAATCCACATGTCCTAGGTTTCACATTCTTGTGAGATTACAAAAATAGAGAGAGCACTATAGTCAACTTTTTAGAACTGGATATGTTATGAGGAAACATGAAATGGGAAAGTAATACTTGAGCAAGTGAATATGATACAAGAAAGTACTGGAAGAAAGCCCATTAGAAATATGTAGACAGTCATAGAATATTAAAACTATTTATCCCAGAAATCACTAAATATAGTCTTCCATAATGAAATAACATAAAGCAACTTAAGAGATTCAGTATAATATGAATATCAGAATATTTTGGAGGATGAAACTTAAAAGTCTGGGTTTTCTCAACTCAGCTATTAAGTGTGGACTATAGTAGCAAAGATAACATTAGGCAGAGAAGATCATATATTGGAAACAGAGGAGACAAGAGAATAGGGACATTGTTAGGCGGGAGACTTTTCAAGAGGTAAAAGACATTGCTTTTGCAGTGCAAAGGCAAGAAAATGGAATGGCTTTTCAAGCTCCTTTGCAAGTGGAAGACACAGGAACGATGTCAGCCCCCTGGTGCATGGAGGATATGAAGTGTCAGTGCAGCTTGTCAAAGGGGATGTTCCCTGAACAGTGCAGCTGTAAAGCTGGAGGCAAAGAACGGAATTTTAGGAATATGAAAACGAGGTTTTTCAATATTTAATAATGGTGTTTCTTGAGCCAATGTTGCCAGTGCCTACACTGAAAGAGTAAGTCAATAATTCTATCCTTAGAGACACACTGTGAAGTCATGGTTCATTCTGTTTTCACCAATTCCAAGAGATTTATTGAGGGTCACTGCGTATCAGGGCAATACTCCACAAACAAGCTGGATCACACTGCCTTTGCAAAGCTTTTCACAGGGCAGTGATTCAGTCAACACCTTACAAGAGGCCAGTAAACAGCCAGACTAGATTTGAATCCAGTTTAAGTTTAAGATTCTGAGTCTTTGACCATCATGCTATATAATCTTAGAAGTTATGCGTGGGAATATGAACTATTCAATACAGCAGCAAACGATCATATTAGAACAGCAAAGAATATAAATGGTAGCTTCTATAAGATGAACAGTGTGAGGCTGTGGGGTTTTTTTTCCTCCTTCTGTTCGACTATATATGTATACACTGCATTCTGAACAATGTTACCTGTCTAATTAAGAAGTTTTCGTTTGTCTATTTTGTTCCTGTTTTTAAACATGCATAGTTTTACCACACAAGGTGTGGTAACTGAAGAAAATCTGCTTTCCCATAATGGAAAAACATTTTTGAAACATATCTCTACCTTACCATTTCCCAACGAGTGTCTTCCAAAACATTATTCTGTCAAATAAAATTTAAAGATGTGATATACTTGTGTGTGTGTGTATGTGTATATATCCTTGTTGTAAGACTACAAATAACACTTACTAACTTAAATATATACAACTCATGTCCCTTAACGGGATTAAACAAAAAACATTTTCAAACTTTGTTCATCTAGAATTATATATTTTCAAATATCATTAGACTTTCTGTCAATAAGGTACATTTTCAATAAAGATAAGGGTAGTCGTAATCTACTCACCAAACACACAATGTTATTGTATTGGTAACATTAGTAAATATTAGTAAATCTGTGTACATTGCATGCCATTGTCACAAGAACATTGGCTTTAAGTGGTTTTTGTCTGATGAGTAAATGAAATTTTGAAATAGAGGATTTCATTTTAAAAAGCCTCAAAACGTGGTTTTGCATAGGTCAGGTGACACTGCTCTCTTCACTGTTGTAAGTCCATTTTATGGGACACAGATGATATTAGATAATATTTACATAATCAATTTCATGAATGCCTTTTTATGAAGGGTGTGACTTTTCTTGTATTCATGCATTCTTTTATGCAGATGTATTAAACAATAAGTATGTGACAGGTAATCAACAGTAGAAGACCAGTGTCATGAAGACAGAAAACAGCCAAAATTCTTAGCAGGCACTCTAGCTGTTTACCTGGTGTAAACGCATACTGTTTACAGTGTTCTCACCCGGAGTTTCAGTGGAGTGTGGTTCACATAGAGCATCCCAAGAGGAAACTGTTAACGTGTAACTCTGAGGCGATAAAGGAAATATGGATGCAATACATTGAAAACATCATTCCATACACAGACGTGATGGTATGCTGGAACTAGGTAGAAAATATAATAGTTACTTGAAATAATTGAAAAAATACTCAAAATGAATATAAATATAATGCCAGGATTTAAAAAGAAAATTTGTGTGTTTTTTATCTTATTTTTGGTTGCTTATCATCATCATCATTATTATTATTAATTATTACTATTGATATCTGCTAGTATACTAATTAGAGAAAGTGTGTTAGATGGGTGGGAAAGTGAGCAGGAGATGAAGGCAGCTCTGGGAGTTGAAACCATATTCAAAACATATTGGAGGAAAAGAATCTATTTTCAATTTAAAAAAGGTTAACATTTTAGTCATTACTGGGCTATGACTTCCAACCACTACTAAGTTATTAATATGAGTATTAGTTTTTTAAAAACCTGGAAGAGCTTTACATAAAATCCCTTGCCTTCTGTGACTCCCTACATCAGCTACCTAAAGAGGCAGGTTTTCTCGCAGTTTATTGTGATGCTTCCTCATAACATGCAAAAATACAACAGAGAAACAATTTTTTAAAGTGTCACATGGCACCCTAGGCAGAGCTCTGAAGCTATATTTATTCTCATGTGCAATCAGGTCCATGTGCACGTCACTTCTTGCTTGCTTTGTTGTCCCTATCAGTACAACATTCTCCTCATTGAGGAAGTAGACCTGATTCAACATTGTATATGTTAATCCAGAGTCTTGGATATGCCACTCCCCACAGTGACTTGCCTAAGCCATTATGAATAATTTTTCAATATTTATATTCTTCACTGCTTCTTAGGATACTTTTTATTACCTAAATATAAAATATGCATAAATCCATACAGACACACATATGTATATGTGTACCTCTACATATAGACGTGCATATAAACTTTCCAACATTAATACATATTAAGGCAATGTACTATATTTCAAATAATTATGTGGAGATCCACTACTATATTTCTTCAACTATAATAAAATAAAAACTGTGACTTATATTACAGTATAAACACTACACACTGACATATTTAGAACAAAATTATTCTTATCATTAGATTAGGCATATTTAGGTTTTTAGGTATTTAGTCAGCAATGCCCACAAATCTTGGTCCATAACAGAAAAGTTATAAAATTGATTTTCAAAGTACATAAACATGTATGTAGGCTACACATAATGAGGCAAGAGGATATATATTGAATCTAACAGAATGTATTTTCAATTAAGTAGTGCTTGTTTGAATATAAGACCATGAACTTCATATATGCATACATACACCTGGGTGATATAAGACGTTCATAATTTTCACTGATATGTCATATTTCTTGCATTTTAAACAAATATACTGTGGCGCCCACACCACCGCGGTACCGAGTTGAGGGCGAGGGGCTGCGGATTTAACTCATGTGCACACACACAGAGAGAGAGAGAGAGAGAGAGAGAGAGAGAGAGAGAGAGAGAGAGAGAGAGAGAGAGAATAACACAGCGGGTCCTTCGTGCTAAGAGAGCAACAGCCGCAGCAGCAGCCACAGCAGTGGTTTATTATCCTTTTTCCCAGAGTTCCAAAGAGCCTTCTTATAGGCAGCAAAACAGGAATCCTCCTTCCAGGTGAAATCTCTCAAGAGGTGATTGCACACAGGAGGAAAAGTCTGGAGGAAGGGAGGGGCACGTTCTCAGAGCAGTAAACATGACTAGCTAACCAAGATAAACACAGACATGGAAGCTGCTAGAAACAGGACATGAAACAGCAAGACACGCAGGCAGCCCAGTCAGGCCTGGTTCCTACAATATACTTTATACTCTCATAATCAGTTGATGTAAAAACAGACCATTATTTTATCAACTTCTCAAATGTTTCTACCTATCAGTACTCATTACTTTTCTGGAAAGAGAAATCACATAGTATACTGGATATTTTTATATCAAGTTAACATAAGCTAGTTATTAGAAAAGAGGGAACTTAAACTGAAAAAAAAAAATACCTCCTTAAGATTCTTCTGCAGGCAATCCTTTATGGCATTTTCTTAATTAGTGATAGATATCAGCCATTGTGTTTGGTGCCATCCCCAGAGTGGTGGTCCTGGCTGCTATAAGAAAGCTGGCTGAGCAACTCAGCAGGAGCAAGACAGGAGGCAGCTCCCCTCCTTGACCACTACATCAGTTCCTGCCTCCATGTTCCTGTCCTGTTTGAGTTCCTGCCATGACTTCCTTAATGATAAACTATAATGTGGAAACATAAGCCAAATGAGCCTTCTCCTTCCCAACATGCTTCTTGTCATGTTTATCACAGCAATGGAAACCCTGACTAAGACACAAAGTGATGTTGGCATCAGTGCTTCTGAGCCCCCAAAGCTACTCCATCCTTATAAACACAATGGTGCAACATAGCTACATTGTTCAATGAAGGCAATGTCTACTAGCTCCTCACATTTACAATTTGTAGGAGTTAAAATACTAGTAATTACCAACTGACATATGAGCAAAAGAGCGTAGAACAAGTGGTATTTGTTCTCTAGTTCCATGCGTTATTTAAGGACAATATTGATGTAGCTACTAAAGGAAATATTTGTTATTTGATAACTGAATGTATTTCATCTCGTTTTAATTCCAAAAATAGGGCTTGAAAGATAACAGGTAGTATGTAGCACATGTCAGTTTTCCTTTCAAGCAGTGTCTACACATTTTCATTTATCTAAACTTAAATTCACTTTACATTTAAAGTATAGAATAAAGACAATCACAATCTAGTAAGAAAAGAAATACAAGCCAAAACAGATAATTTTATGATATTTTTAGATTTGCAGATGGATAAATACTGCTTTAAATGACATAAAAGTTCAGAGGGTCTACGTGAGAAAAAGCTCTCTGTGAGCCATATTTCTGTATTCCCTTTTAAGAGAATTCATTATCTTATTTGTATTTAGTTTATAGGATTAAAAATAAAGCTGCTTTAACAAATTCTGAAATAATAAATTATTCTGGTTTAAACCAAAAAGAAATTTCACACATGAGTGGTAGACATGTTATTTGCTTTCTTTTTTTTTAATACGTTTTATTAATTTATTCATATTACATGTCAATTGTTATCCCATCTATTGTTATTTGCTTTCTTATCTCCCGATTGTTTAATACTTCCTGATCCTTATTCTTGATTTACTACAGGCACATTCTCCTTAGGAAGCATTCAAAACATAACTACTTATATATGAAAATTCCACTTGTTTAGGTTAGAATGATAACCTAAATCCCTAATATATAGAGATAATGTATACAATGAAGTATAAAGTCACAGAATTGAATCTTCTTATTCATTTAGATACACTAAAGGTGTTTGCAATAGTGTTACATACTCCCTGAAGAAAGTAGCTATCATACACACTAGAATATGAACTACTTTTAAATGCAGTAGAAATGAGGATTAGTAGAGAAAACAATTTCTTAAAAGTTGTTTGAGCAAAACAAAATCCCAATTTTAAATCCATATTTGACTATTTTAAATGCAAATCAAATTTATCCTTAAGTTGAATTTTTAACATTTATAACCACATTATAAATAGTGTTGCTATAAAATCACGTAAAGGTTTATCTCTTTGTCACTAAAGTCAGAAATGTCCACCCAGACTGCAGAATTCCATCACGTGATTCATCTGGGATTGACTGAGTAGAGCCCTTTATTCATATGCGTGCAACCATGGTCATACTTTTAAACAATTTTTAAGAGTGTTACATAGGCTTTTATTGTATTATGTAATATTCATTAGAGCAAAAGAAAGATACTATGCATTTCCAAGCTAATGTGGTCCTTCTCCTCTAGGCCAGCTGTAAGTGTTGCAGAGTGCAGAAGCCGCCACAGCTAAAGAAGAAAAAACTGAAAGGATCCATCTCACCACTGGGTCTTAATCAGCTTGAAAGGCTCATTTGTTGCCTAGTGACAAATATATGCTAGCTAGCTCTACATCATTTAGGCCATGCAAAATCATCTTGCTCAGAAAGCAAAATTATGACTCTAGGCTGTCATGCAGCATGAAGGAATATATATTCATGTTAAGTTTTATTTTCATGATAAAAAGTTACTTCAGAAAAGAGTGGCAAAAACAATAAAAATAAATGCCTACAATAGGTAATTTTGGCATCTTTTGCATTTGAACTAAATGAGAATTATTGAAATTCAGTAGGGAAAGCCATTGCCAACCTAGGCTGTTTTCTTAGCTTTCCTTCCAGATACATTAACTTCAGTTCTTTCAGAATGATATACTGCTACATTTAAAACTTTATCCAAAAAATATACATCTTTCATGGGCAAAAATCAAGCCTAAAAGAACAGTTTCTTGTTATTAGAGATAACTTAGTTATTGTACTATTTATACAAACTGGCCATCACACAGTTGAATGGTAAAGCTCAGGTCAGACACAGAATGCACCCAAGGGCCCACCTGAAGCCTTTGGCACTCCTCAGGTATAGCGAGGAATAATGTGCAAAGGGGACAAGAAGTGACCTTAGAGACAGCTGCATTTGCATAAAAGGTGGACAGTTGGCGTACTGTCTATAGCTCCTAACACATGACAAACTGCAATGGATCCCTTCTCATCACCAGAAGAAGAAAAGCAGAAAGAAGTGTGGCAGGAAGGCAGTATGGCACCTTTAGGAAAAGCATCTGCCTCGGCACTAGGATAAGAGAATAGGGACTTACAGCAGAGTTAAATATGTCAGAAAATAAATGGAAGCTGCTGAGTATATTGAGGAGTAACATTTCTCTGTATGCTATGAATAAGTGTACATATTTTGAGAATATCCTCCTAGAACTAATAGCACAATAACATTGAATCACAAGAAAAATATCACGGAGTGAAAAAACATAGAAACTAAATAAGTACTAGAGGTACATGTTTTTCCAAAGAAAAACCCAAGGAAAAAATTTAATATGAACAGTGGCATCATGATGTAAATTAAGCCTTAAATATTCTGAATTATGTCAACATATGTAAATCTGCCTATTAGTATACATATACATACGTGTATAAGGCTATGCACGTGCAGGGTATATGTATGCAAATACATACACACAAGCAAACATATTATACCACTATCCTTTTAAGCTAGAGCACCTGCCATTCCTCTAAAGTTTTGGAGGCACTATCTAGGAACTATTTGAACATAAATAAATCACCTAACTCATGCCCTTTAATACTAGAGCAGACAGTAGACCTTACAACAGCAGAGGTAAGTCTGCCCACTGAGTGAGCTCTTTACCATGGTCGGGAACACTAGTTACTTTGCTCTATCAAAATTTCTTCTTCCCTAAATGTGGTCTTCTAAACCCAAGGAAATACTGCAAAGCATAATCATCTGAAAAGTGACAGACATTTTATATCCTACTAGGTCACATTGAAAATGGGACCTTACTTAAACTATCAAAAAATTGTACACAATTCACTCCATCAAATTATCCAAAAGTTAAACTACCACATATGTTGTCTAATTCTGTAATTTATTCAAAGAATCTCCTTTCCAAACTATGACGTTCAAGGTATGATTAAGCAACACACACACACTATCAAACACTTCCTGGAGAATGTTTACTGACTCTGTAATTAAGGGACTCTCATTTCATTATTACAAATTCTGACAAATTCTGACATTAGCATATAAACAAATATTTGTGTATACACTGCAGCTTTGTGTGTATATTATAAGCTATATTCCTTCCCTTGAACCATACACATGGTTATGGTAAGAAAATATAGAAATTACAGTTTTGTTTTCAGTGGTGCTGTTTGCTTTACAGCTATTTCAATAAGCACATTGTGTTGACACTATAAGACTCCTCATTAAAGGGTACAATTGTTTTAACAGTTTAAATAAATGGAGCTGTACTGGGAAAACAAAAAGTTACTCTCATAATGAATGCCTCAAAAAAAAAAACCCTGCCCCTCCAAATCTATGAAGAAATTAAATTTTGTTTTCTGTTTTATATTTATGCTAAAGGTAATTTGAAGTGATAAAAATGGTTAATGCCCATGAAATGCTAAAAGGATACAATATAGATCCACTATTCATCACAGCTGAAAACAAAACAAAAACCCTGCTTGATTCTGCAGTGATGGTGCTGTCACATAACAGTAGCAATGTCATGGTAACCTTTTGTGATTTTAAAGTAAACTATAAAACCTTCCTAAACTTAGTCTTTCCAGGTACATCCATTTACCCAGAGTATGGAGAGGGTTGGAGCCAGGGTACCTGGGCCTGTGGGTGGAGAGCTGGAGGGAGGAAAGAAAAAAGGGAAAGTGCAGAAATTCTATTTATATTAAAATGTATATTTTAAAAATTAATGCCCAGGGGGCAGAGAGATGGCTAAGAGATTAAGAGCACTAACTTCTTCCAGAGGTCTTGAGTTCCATTTCCATCAACCACATGGTGGCTCACAACTATCTATATTATAATCAAATTCCCTCTTCTGGCATTCAGGCTTACATGCAGACAGAGCACTGTATACATAATAAATTAATAAATCTTTAAAAAATAATGCCTAAATAATAAAACAAACCTTGACGTTTCTCTGACATAAGATTTTCCCAAGCTTCTTCAGCTCTGCCTAAATAACTCACAAGATCAGACAGCGAACTGAAAGACTCCTTAAGTAGTTTGATTTATATAAAAGTGATGGACAGTTAATTTAATTTAAAAAATATTGCAATCATTTAAGCCTTGAGTACCCTATATCCAAATATTCTAGTAGCCTTAGTATAAATACCAATGCTTAGCCATCCATTCTTTTACAAATATATTATTAGGTATAGAGTCACAAACTACATTTTGGTTATTTACAGTGTGGAAACAGGACTGTGTCTCTGCTTCAGTCACAGATACACATTTGTCTTCCACAGCTCCCAGAAACGTTCTCATTATATCAACAGGCAATATCACCAACAGACATATAGAAAATCTAAATATATTATATGTGAACCACTAACTGTACCTGGCAATATTTTTAACTTACACAAATTTTAGCAGTTTTTATTCATATTTATATATGAATCTAATCAACTAAAGTTCTTTTTTAAAATGTATCAAAGGCCATAGATGGCATGGTAGCACATGCCCCAAATCTCAGAACCTGGGATGCCCACACAAGGGGATCACGAGTTCCGTGCCAAGCTAGACTACACACCAAGACCCTGAGTCACATAAAGTAAAGTACATTTCAAAAGTAAACTATATTTAAGACAGGTGATTATAGAAACGAGAACTATGTGTTACAACTTTTATGGAGACTATCTATATACAAACTGAAGATCCTCCCAAGACTAGGTCTTTAATTCATGAGAGACAGGAGTCACTGGCACTTTATTTTCCAGCATAGTCTCTTACTTTTACAGTGATGACCCCAAAAAGCACAAAGAAGAAGAACTCACAATAATGTGTGGGTGAAATAATTTTAACCTCTTCTTATCTATCAATATTCCTTTCTCTTGTTCAGTAGAAACACTTTATTGTTTAGACACTTGAGTCCTCAAATATTCAGAATAAAGTGATATAAATTATCATCCATAGGTAATGTAGGTATTGCTTACCTCAGTCAAGTGCGGTGTTGGGTTAAATCCACAGAGATTGCACACTTGGTTCTTGCATTCTGTGCAGGTGTTGAAGTTGGGAGGATCCTGAGAACCTGTATTGAGTTCAGTTTTGCAGAGAGGACAAGTTGGCTTGGATTTGATGGTCTTGTCTGGCTTGTGGGTGAGGGCAGCCTTTTCAGGTTCGGCAGGTGGAGGTTTGCCAACCTTCCCAGCTTGTGGCTTCCTATCTTTCTCTGTTCTCTTCACTGCTGGAGCTTGCTCGGGTGTGGACTCTAAGTTCTCGGCTGCTGGGACCTTTGTTTCCTTTACCACAGGTGTCACCTTGGCAGGTGCTGGTGGGAGCTGACCTGTGGGTTTGGGTGGTCCCTGAGCAGAAGGAGTCTGAGATGTGGTAGGGGCTGGCTTTGTTGGGGCAGGTGACCCAGTCTGTGGATGAGGTCCTGGCTGGCCTGCTGTGGAAATTAAACTTGATGCCTGGCTAAAGATGGATGCTCCAAACCCAAATAGTTTTCCAGTCACAGTTTCTTGCGGAGTTGTGGGTTGCGATTTGGGGGCATCGGTGATACTACCCAGATTCAAACTGAACCGTCTTGACTGCTCCTGTGGCTTTAGAGACTGCTGAGATGGAGGAACAGGTTGGCCAGTCGTGGGTCGTGGACCAGAGTGTGATGGTGACCCTTTTGGCACTGGCTTCGCATCTGGTTTAGGACTCATCTTGGTTTGTGCTTTCTTAGGCTCTTCCTTCTTCTGAACTGGATCGATGTGTTTTGGATCCTTGCTCTCAGAACTGGGCCCAGGATGTGAAATAATTTTTGAGTCTGATGCAGGCCTGGGAATGGCTTTAGAATCAAATGGGGTGATTTTTTCTCCTGTTGGTGGGAAACTCTGAGAGGGTTTGGCAGAGTCTGTTTTCAAAGGAGGGGTTGTTTTAGCTTGACCCTGTGGCTGTACTTGTGAGCTCAGAACATCAGGCTTTGTTGTTGCTGCTGGAGATTGGGTATCTGGGCGTGGTTCTGCCTTCTTGGGCTGCTTTGGTTTAACACCCACAACAGGAGCCTTGGCTTGTTCAGGTAGGGGTGCCAAGGGCTCCTTGGGAGGGGCAGGCTCAGGTACAGCCTCTGCTGCTGGAGGCTCTGGGGCTGCAGTTGGGGCAGGTCCATGAAGGGTTGGCTGTGTGACCAGTGGTGGTGGCTTTTTCGATGCCTTTGGGCTGTCCTGTTTGGGTGGAGGTTCTTTCTTTGGGGAAGCCAGCTGTGAAGGTCCCGGTGGTTTGCTGGCTGTTGCTGTGGGTGCAGAGGCAGCCTTTGGGCTCGGCTGCGGGGAGGGTGGGATCGCAGTCAGGTCACCTCCTAGAGCTCTTTGCATCTGACAGTTTAAACAGAGCCACTCTTTGATCTGGAAATAACATATAACCAACATTACTGAGATAACACTGTAAACCCCTCCCACCAACAAACTGTTTTCAAAGCGTGCCTGTTATTATTTTTAACTCTCATTGTTTCAAGAATCAAATATGGTCATTACTTTAATTAATACACTAAAACATCAACTTTATGGAAGATAATGAACTTCAGAAACTAAAGCAGGAAATGACATGGTTTTTTATTCTGCTTGTATTTTGTCATTCCGCATTCATGATTTTCTCAGGTGGGTTAATTCCAGAAATAGAAGGTAATATATAATAAAAACATGACTTTTAACTTATTAGATTCCATTAATATGTTATAATATGTATCTTTTCTTCTGTTGGTTCATCACCAAGTTTTGGTTATACAACCCAGGGTAGACTTGTCAAATTATGGAAACATTGATTTCCACTTACAAGTGAACATATTCACATGTCTGAAAATAAAAGTTAATCAAGCTAAGTCAGAGAGAGACTACTTACTAAGGCCATTTTCTAACTATCATAAGTAGCATGATTTCACAAAGGAAATGTTGTTTCCTTATAAAGTTTATCAAGATATCTAGAAGGTAAGTGTTTTAGAGAATAAATAATGCATAGGAATGTGTAAACTATAGAAGGAGAGAGACGGGGAGGAGGAGATTAAGCAAGAGGAAAGTACATAGGTAAAAGATATATAGATAGATAGATAGATAGATAGATAGATAGATAGATAGATAGATAGAGATAGGTAGATATAGATATATAGATATATAATTACATGCAGAACTGCACCTGCACTTCACATTTCATTGGCTGTGAACAATGTGAGGTTTAATATCACAATTTATAAGATAATTTAAAGGCATGCCTGTTTAACATTTTATATCCAAAATGTTTATCAGAAAATATTTTAAATAGTTTTGAGATCTACCACAGTCTAATCCTGTCCATCTAGAATAACCAGTGCTAGCATTTTGGAACCAAACCTCTCTATACAGTATAGCATGGTAGGGGACAGAAGTCTGCAAACCACATGCAATGGGGAAAAGGTTCAGGAGTACAAAATAATAAAATGTTGGCTTGTCAAACAGCATAGTCCTTATTTTCAAGCAACAGTCTTTTTGGAATAAAATTTAATTAAAATTTTCTAAGACTTATAAAGGAACTTTATTTTGAGACAAGGTATTACTCTATAAGACACCTGCCACAGTCTCCTGAGAACTTGCATTATAGGTGTGTGCAAACAAAATTGTTTCAACCCACGACTCAATATAAAATGACTTTGTCATCTCATGAGCAGCAAACTTGTCACTGGGCAACTCTAAATTGTGACATTTCCATTTTAAAAATTAAATTATAAATTAAAATATTCATGGTAAGCAACAAAGTGTTTTCAATATAAATATCAGGACTTCATTATAACTTTACCTTTAACTTTTATTTTGTAAAACATTGTCTCAAGTGGCCCAGATCTGCCTAAAACTCACTGTATTGCTGAGGATCACTGTCAGCCTCTGATTATCTTGCCTCTAGTCCTTAGTGACAGAGTTTCAGGCCTGTTGGTACAGGAGACTAAACCCAGGGCTTTCGCATGCTAGGCTCACGCTCTGCAAACAGTTAATCTGCACTCCGCATCTTTACTAATCATATGTTTGAAGTGTTTCAAAGAGTAAATGACTTTTGTATAAATAATGTTTGAAATCATAAAGTAACTAAAATCAGGCTGAGGTATAAAGGAATTTTCATTTCACTCCAATCCAATTTAATGAAAAAAGATTTCTGTATGTGAGCAGGTTCTCACTACCCAAAATGCCAATTAGAAATGTCCTACTATTTATTTTTTCTTGTGTATTTGTCCAAATCTTGACATAATTAGCTCATACTCACATAACCAAACAAAAGAAAATATAATTATATCCCTAAGCCTTTATAAGTACTTTATAAGTATCTGATTTTTCTCCTGCCTTGTAAAATATCTGTAAAGTATGTAATGTTTATCTAACTTAATAAATATAAATTACAAATTTCTAAGGCTAGTTCTCATTACTGTCACTCCCTTTTATTATTTTTGACAATTGGTGTAACCAACATGGATGATAAATGTAATCACTATTCATTCCTTCACTCAACTGTTTATTAATCACTTTGAATAGTGCACATGCCTCTGAAGGAAAGAACCAAAATTTCACACCTACCGGTAGCTACAATAGAATGAAAAGTCAGACATGTCAAGGCATAATGTAACATTAAAGGTTTAGACATAGAAAAGAAGCATCTAACTATAGTATAATGATTCCTTCCCTCCTGCTAGTTTCTGTCTCAGGTTTGTACTTGTTGAAATTTTAGAGGAGATGAGCTTGAATTTAAGAGTAAAGCTAAAAGTTCTTCTGAAGTGTGATCAGTAGGGCTTCATGTCCATCACTGGTCCTTAAGTGCATCTTTGTGCAACATATACAATGTCTGATGGACATAAATGCATGGAAAGGCATTTTATACGGCCAAAATTAAGCAGTTGACTGTAGTTTGTAAATGTACATCTACTTAAATACAGAAAGGAGTTAGGTAAAAGGAGCTAGGATACATGTGTGACTGCCCATTCACAGAGAATTCTCTTCTCTTAGCACACTTTTCCATGAACACAATTCACCGTCTTATATTTCATCTCTTTAATGCATTGTTTTGCTTTTATAAACAATACATGAAGCGTTTCATCCTTCTATACTCTGATTCACTGCTAGAATAAGAGTTGAAATAATTGTCTGTAGTTATAATAATCCAAACAGACTTTTATTATTTTGGGATGTTTTTAGAAATAGCCTCCTTTTAATTTAATTCTGCTGGCTATATCTCATGAATATATAAATGATTCTTATGTCATAACTTAATAATCTTCACACACACATCTTAATACATTGAGCAAATGAATACATTCAAAGGCAGCCTCAATATTCACATAATTAACCAAGAAATTTGTGAGCTAACTTTGACTTTGGTACCAGTTATATTCTTTACAAGGTACACAGAGATAAAAGGGCATAAGGCAGAAATTGTGCCGCTACCCTCTGTCATCCAAGCTATACATTTTGTCATATGTTTACTACAGTTACTATACAATTACTCCCTAAGTAGGTCTGTAGTAGGTATAAAAGATAATTCCCCACTGATTCTTTCCCTTTTCCAATGCCATTTTCTCTTATACCAGCCCTAACATCTCAAATAGTTCATACTTCCATATAATAATATTTAAAATGAACAAGAGATGTGGTTATCTCTAGCTTTTACTATCAAAATATGTTGTTGCTTTTCTTATGCCAATAATTACATAATGACACTATGGCAAGATCAGTTTGCAAACTCCCAAAGATATGAATCAACCAATGGAGAGGACTTCCTTGTGTTTATCTTGACCCCCAACTATATTTGGCCTTCTTGGGATCCTGAACACAAAACAATATAGCTGATACAAATTTCAGACCTTAAAAATGTTTAATTTTGCTTACTGTAGTGTTTCTTTTTATGCTATGGATTACTACCATTAACACAGCCAGCACAGGAGCTTTAGTATTGATTATGTGGTTTCATGCAATTCTCACTAGAACCCCTGTCTGAAACGCTGGCCATAAACTGTTATCCCCTTGTGGATTCAAACTGGAGAGACTGTGCTATAATTGCATAGCTGCAAATGTTTCTGTATCTAGAAATAGTAACTTCCCTTTTTCCCTTTCAAAGTTAAACCCTTGTCTGTAATGCAGCTGCATAGAGGTACCTGGTGTACTACCATCATCAGCTAAAACACTTACTGTCACTTACACTAGTGGCCATGTCTCTGACAATTGCCTCATCATTCCATATTACTGTAGCTTCACTCTATGATAGCCATGAGTGGAAAATGTTAGCTCCTAGTAGACACCAAAGGCTAAAGATTGGAATGGGTTAAATTTTTTGGAGTTATTTGTCAGTGAGGTCTCATATACTCTCAAACATTACAGCTTATATCCAATGCCATTTTTTACTCTCAGAACTTGGCAATAAGGACACATAGCCAAAGATGCCGTATACATAAGTAGGTATAGAATATGGAAGTATCATATTGGTACTTTATCCATGAAAGATAGTTTTCACAGTGCTAGAAAGTGCTGGGCACATTACAGGATAAGAAAGGGAATCATCTTCCCCAGCTGACAACCCTGTGAACTGCAGTTGGCCTGGAAAGTCATGTCCATGATATAATAGTGGCATGAACATCATGGGGGTAATTATCTACTTTCTGAGTGTATTTGTGTTCCATCCCACAAGATGAAACCTTGTCCAAGAACCTGTGGGCAAGCAGGTCATAGACCTTATGATAGTAGTAGAATTAACTACCTCTATCATACTGCTAACTGGATATAGTATAAAACAGACTCATAATAACTTATCGTTATACCCATAGATCAAGGAGCACCTCTCCCTGACATTTTATTTTAATCTTCTACATCCATTTGATAAAATGGAAACTAAAACAGAATAATGAATAGTGGTACAAGAGGAGTTTTCAACTGCCATCTCTCCATCTTCAACAGAGAAGCTTCTATTTGCAATAAATGGGGATTAATATGGAGACACACCACTGGTCAAAGTACAGAAAATTAGAGACTATGGAATGCTTAATCCTAAGTGGAACATCTATATCCCATACTCTTCCCCAAGGCTCAGAGATAACTGCAGAAGGAGGCCAAAGGAGTGCAAAAATCAGAAGTCCTTGAATGACTACAAAAAAAAGTGTCTTCTTGACACCACAGGTATGTCCTCAAATGAACCCATCAAGGTAGTAACAGCATACGCAAAACATGTGAAAGTTTAAGACAGCCTAAATCTCAACAAGGAAAGAGGAGACAGTTACAGAAATTCACCTCTACCTCCTGGCTACTGACATTTGATAGCTCATGGGTGGGGAGTCAGTTTCCTTTAAGAGTGTAGCCCCTTGTGCCTTAGTTTGAGGAGGACCCCAGGACCCAGATCCGCCTGTCATAAAGTTCTTCTTGTAGGTTTCCAGGACCCTGTGGATCTTATTATTTCCCCATTCTTCCATGCTACTCTCACCTAAAGTCTCAATAGGATGTCCTCTCCTCTGACCCACTTTCCTGGTAAGTAAAGTTTTTCATCGGACGTATCCCTTGGACTAGTGTCTTGATATAAGTGAGTATATACCGTTTGTCTCTTTTTGTTTCTAGTTGAGCTCACTCATTATGATAATTTCTAGATCAATCCATTTGTCCACAAATTTTGGGAATTCCATGTTTTTAATAGCTGAGTAGTATTCCATAGTGTAAATGTACCACAGTTTCTTAGTCCATTCTTCTACTGAGGGACACTTAGACTGTTTCCATGTTCTGGCTATTATGTATAAAGCAGCTATGAATATGGTTGAGCATATGTCCCTCATCAAACTAAGGCACAAGCCAAGGAGAATATAGGCAGTAAATTTCAAACCCCTACCAAGACCTAGCCGATGAACAGGATATTCTCCACCAATGAGTGGAGAGTGAGATCTGACTCTCACACGAACTCTGGTGCCCCTTTTCTGACCACATCCCCTGGATGGGGAGGCCTGGAGGCACTCAGAGGAAGGATAGCAAGTTACCAAGAAGAGACTTGATACTCTAAGAGCTTATATAGGGGGAGGAAGTCCCCCTCAATCACAGACATAGGGGAGGGGAGAAGGGGGGAAGTGGGAGGGAGGGAAGAATGGGAGGAAACAAGGGAAGGGCTAACAATCGAGATGTAATATGAATAAATTAATTTAAAAATGTATTTTAAAAAAAGAGTGTAGCCCCTTGTAATTCAACTGTATTCCAGTGAGTGGCTCCACACTCAAGAATATATGGGTATCCAAAATCAGACATTATAGATTAAAAACAACAACAGCAACAAAGTGGTGGGTAGGAAAGAGGAGTAAACCTGGGGGCAGTAAATATGAACAAAATGTATATTATGAAATTATCAAAGAACTAATACATTTTTAAAGAAACAAATTAGTCCTTATCACTTCTCTCTGCTTTCACAGACATGTCATAAACAAATCACCAGTGTCCTTGTCACAAGCACATCCCTCCCTGACAGTATATTTTAATAATCTACATACATTTGATAAAAACAGAAAGTAAAACAGAATAATGAATAGTGGTACCAAAGAAGCTTTCAACTACCATGTCCTACAAGTACTCTGACTTTTATTTTAATATATTGGTATTTTTTAAAAAAGCATAACATGATTAAACAGAGCTCAAGTTGAAATGTCCTAAAATTCTAGATTATACAAGACAAGTGCCAAAATAGTCAACTTTAAGTTTCTGACAGACTAATTTATAGAAAACCCATCAATGAAAGTCAAGATATGGAAACACATTTCTTTAATGAACTAATCTAACTCAATTAGCTCTCTGGAATGGAAGACTTTAAAAACAACCATAATAGTGTTCCTTCATTTACTCTCCCCACTTAATGCATGCCATAAATGTGGGTAAGGTAAAGGTCAGAAAATGCTTCTGTGCATTCTTGAGTCACTCTGTATATTAATACTGAGCTATACATAATAGCCTAGTAACCTCCCTGAGTAATACAGGCTCAAGATTTCCTTTCTGCTAAACCCTTGTATAGGATCTTGGAAATATACAAATGCAGTTTCACAAGCTAAGGCTGTGGTAGAATAATTAATGCCTTATTTACATCATTCAAGAGGTTTAATTGTGACTATCACATATAGAATTTCAACTAATGGGTGCCAATTTTAAAATTGTATGAAAACTACTGATTATCAAAAACTTATATTGACTCTCAGTTAATTCAAACAATAGTAAAGATACTCAACTTGATACATCTAGTTAATAGTAACAAAAGTAGATTTTCAGAGATCCAGAAGAAAATCAGCAGTGTTATTTTTAATATATTTTCAGAATGCAAACTTTTTTATCCTTTGAGATTTTCTAAACACATGTGTTAATGTGTTTAGCTTCAAAATAGAATGTAAACATCTCAAAACAACAATAGTTAAAGCAACAACAAAAAAGCATACTTTCACTAAAACAAGATTAAAATCCACCTAAACATTATAATGGAGTCTTTACTGAACTTTGGATAGCTGATGTATTTGAAAGAATGGAACTTCAAATTAACAGTGTCAGGAATTGATACCCGCTGGTGTTCACATTATCTGCTGACTTGTTTTTCTTCCTGTCATACTTCCACCATGATTTTGAAGAATAAAACCTATTAGGGTTTTATTCTTGACTCCTACAAATAATTGTTCTGCAAGTCACAACAGCTAAATGGACTATCTACTCCATCAAGTTGGTACTGCCATCATCCCTGACTCGAGCTTGTGATTCTGTTCAGGGTGAGATCATGTGACCTTAGGAAACCCGTCTTCTACAACAAAAATCTTCATTTACCACTTACTATTTCAACAATGTCCTAATTACCAATTTGAAATTTTGCATCTTAACTAAAATCCATAACAGCTCTATGTGTTTTCTAATTATTTATCTATCTCTTATCTTTGCATTTTAATAGGACTGGCTGCTTACCATGTTGACTCATATCTCTGTGTTGGGTGGGTAACATAAATCTGAGGTGTTTTTAGTTATAGACTATTACAAAGTTTTTCCCCTGTGTATCATTAATTTATTTTAAAATATGGATTGAAAACTTTACATAATTTCAAATGCCATAGAAAAATATAATAAAGCCAGACAATGGATTTTTAAAAAGCAACATTACATATAAGGATGCAAGCTTGGGTTTCATAGACAATTATGCTTGCTGCAACTCGGGGATTGTCCAGAGCACATGACTCATGACTCCAACAGAGACAGCCACTGCAGCAGCAGTTTGGCTGCAGATGGATCATAGTAGGTACAATCCTTAGCTACACATATCAATGCATATTTCAATTAAAAGGTGGATAATGGCATTCCTCAGAACTGTGATAGTAATCTCTGAAACTTGGTAAAAAAAATGTTTATTTAGCACATAAAGTATTTGGATGTTGCTTCTCTTTAACTGTGGACTGAAGGTTTCTGCTGAATAATTTAGCAACTATGACCATCGTTTGTGATGTGTGCTAAATGTGCACTTTTGTATTAATAAGCCAAAGCAACATTCACCAGTTGCTAACAGTACTGTTCTTAATCCTTGCACACAGCTTCAACTGACAGAAGCCTGTTTTAATGTTTGCCACAGCTGTCTGAAAGAAGGAGCACTGACACTCACTGGAGCACATTTTACAACATCTAAGTGTGAGGTTTT
Source organism: Acomys percivali (assembly GCA_907169655.1). Taxonomy (NCBI): domain Eukaryota; kingdom Metazoa; phylum Chordata; class Mammalia; order Rodentia; family Muridae; genus Acomys; species Acomys percivali. The sequence continues at coordinate 122,124,947 of OU015744.1, read as the reverse complement.
CAGAACATGTCCAAGAATGGAGATGTGGGAAGGAAATCCTGAGCACATCAGAGAACTCTCCAACAAGACAAGAGCCTTGTGACCTCAGCATCTTCACAACATGGGACTGTTCTTGCATTATGCTTTCCTGGCCCTCCCAGGTGTGTAGCTAGGAATGAGTTTACTTCTGATTATTCAGTTTTGCGTGCTGTTGCTATTCAATTAAGTATTTCCACTATCTTTTATATGCCTTTTATAGAAAACCATCTTTTACCATGTGCAGCTTGGGCTAGCGATTATATACAATTTGCACTCATGAGAACAGTACTCATGAGACCTTTCTTAACACTCAGAGTATAAATGGTCGACACTGTGAATGAAGCTGGCTATTGAGCGAGACCTAGGTCACTGCTTTCTTACGCTCCTCTCTCTAGGTTCTGCCACCTCTATAGCAGTAAACACGGGGCTATGAAAGACAGTCCATGTTCGCAACAGTTACACAGGAAGAGGAAGATGTCTGGCCAGCAACTGTATTTACATACATTATAACTAAAACTTCTAAGCAGCTTCTCCCTCTTCTATGCTTCAGCAGATCTACAAACAGAAGCCTCAGGCTCTCAGTTTTGCAGCTTATAGCTGCAACGACTTCAATTAAACAGTGTTTGTGCAAGGCTAGCTTATTGTAGTATTTCATAATTATTTAATTTTAAAATTTTAAAAAGAAAAGATAAGCCACGCTACTCAAATAGACCAAAGTCTCATGGTCTGAATACCAAAAATACAACTATGAATTCAATATGTGCTAAGAGCTCAACCAGAAGCTTGGGGAAATGAAGCCAGTCACCCCTTGCACATTGGCTGGGGAAGGATAAATACAGTTTACAATATGCCAGAATTGCTTTAAAAAAAAAAACACGTTGAATCTTATGTTAAAATGAGTATTTTTCTAAGGGAACTTTTGATGTTTTTAGGTTTTTGAATGGAACCTCTTTCAACCTGTGAATGCTTCAAATGTTGCACAGCTGCATCTACACACACTTCACAGATACACATCAGGGAAATGGGGTTTTAAATCCTGATTCATTCGCATTACAGCATTCTGTCATTGTTTCAACAAACTGAATCTAAATGTCCATTATCCTTGATTTTTCTTCTGATAAAGGATTGAAATCTTTCTTCCTCTGTCAGTACAACAGAACAAGAGGGAACCTGGAGAGAAGCTTAGTTTGTTGTGTTGGGTTTTCCCCCCAGTCAATCCAAATAGAATTCCTATTATATTCACATATGAAAAAACTTGTCAACTAAATTATTTGTTTATGAATTAAATGTGTTGCTAAAATTTATTTTAAGTTTAGAACTAAATCTTCTAACTGATAAATAATACAAACATGATGTTTCTATGAAGTATATTTTATAGTTATTGATTTTTTATTAGAAAAACACAATAGTGGTTAATTGTTTTATACTTAGGAAGTCTCTTTCTGTCTCTGTCTCTGTGTCTCTGACTTTGTCACTCTGTGTCTCTGTCTCTCTCTCTCTCTGTCTCTCTCTGTTTCTGTCTCTCTGTCTCTGTTTCTCTCTGTCTCTCTCTCTCTCTGTCTCCCTCTCTGCCTCCTTTGCCTCTATCTCTCTCCCCATCTCTCTCCATATATATTCTATTTTACAAACAAAGTTGCACCTTAAACTGCTAATTTATTGCCTACCCTTCTAGATTCCCATGTGCTATTCCTAAGGATAAGCAGCTATCACTTTCCGAATGTCCGCTACAGAATGCTGGTAAAGTCGCCAGCTCAGAGGAGGAACACTCAGCTTTCCTAGAGAACAAAAATGAAGACATCGAGGTGAAACTCTCAGCAAGGGAAATCAGGAAGTTAGGAAAACAGGTTCCTTTTTCAAGATCTTTGGTTTTTACACCAATTGCTTTTCAGAAACTAAATGGCCAGCAAATTAAATTTCTTTGAACTTTTGAGGATATGTAAGATAAACAAGTACATATACGTAGAGATTTAGTAAATGCCTGGCAAATCTTACGTCCAGTTAAGGACAATGTGATCTTCTATACATATACATTAATTTTAGGGACCATTAAATTTGGATTCTTGTAGGACCTGTAGCTAGGCAATTGTATGCCTCTATAAAACTTAAATTTTTACTAGCATTTTTTAACCTCCAAATGAAACTAATAATAATAGCACTAACCCCTACTGCCTTTGATAATATTAAACCACTTAATAACAACAACAATAACATGTAGCTATAGTGTCAACTTAAGAAGAGTTCCAGTTTTATAGCCTACTGTGGCTTTTAATTATGCTTACTATCTCAATGAAAAAATAAAATAAAACCAACCAATCATAAAAACAGAAGCTTGGACAAATTAATCAACCAAAGAGTAGTTAAACAAGACTTCTAATCCATGATTTCCAAACATAGAATCCCATTTTTTTCAACTTTTGCAGAATCCTCTTATCACTAATAAGCAAATGTTACATATTTGAAAATTCTCCAGAATTTGAATTCTGATGTAAGTAGCTTGATAAGTTTTAAAAATATGAATAGCGCAATAGGAAAGTCCTAAATGTCAAAATTCAAATAAATTGATAAGTAAACAGTTTAAAATGTACAATGTTCAAATTATTACTTCCCAGATTATGGCAAAAGATTAATATTTTTTCTCAAGAAAAATGCAATAAACATCATTCATTGTAATGGTGTTTGTTAGGCAGCTCAAAATATTTCTAGTAAAGTTATACTACCATCAACAAGCTTGAAGGCAAAGCTAAAACAAGATCTCAGATCATCTGATGGTATCCATGTATTTGATGTTATTTTTATGGAAAATTATAAAGTTGTTATTTATAGACTATTTTATACATTTTCCTTCCGTAAAATAGTCAAACTATTTTTAAGTAACAGGTTGCCTATGGAGGGCAATTAATATTTGACATGAGTTAAAATGTTACAGAAGCATGCTTTCTCAATGAACAGGAACAAGCAGGTGTTACTATTACTCACTACGTTAAGCTGATTAGCTTCTTATTTGCTTTTCCAGAACAACATCTGCCATTACTAAGCTATATGGACCATAATACTAATTGTGATAATACATAACAAACAGTGTAGACATAAAAAGACCAGATCTTCAGAAATACATCTGAAATGTTTAGTCATTTAGAAGACAAAAAGTAACAAAATGTAATGGCTTTAAGATCTACTCGCTAAGCTTGTCAGTACAGCCTGAAGCTGTGCACCAACAGAGAGCCAAGGAATAAAAGAATCAGAGAGACAGCTTAAGAGATTAGGATACAATGCAATATCTTGAGCATATTTAAATAATACATATTTTAAGTAAGTGTATCTTTTTGGTAAGGTAACATCATTTAAAAACTAGTTCTAATGGCTAACTCACTTCATTATAATGAAGATATTCTACTTTTAATAGTAAACAAGGTAGGAATATCTAGATTATTGCAGCAGCACGAATGCCCTGTATCTTCCAAAAATCTTATTCTTAGGATTATGAAATGCTATTTCCCTTAAGACTTCATGTGAACATGACACCAGCTAAAGGTCATATAATCTTGGTGAAAAAATAATGAGTAAAGATACTGACTGAATAGCATCATAAACATTATTTCAAAATATTACAAAACATTCAACTACACTCAACAATTAGAACTTCCATTAAAAAACTACTTAAAAATTGTAAAAGGTTTGTTTATTTTGTGTATGGAGGTGCACGAATTCCATGGTTCCTGTGTAGAGGTCGGAAGACAACTTTTGAGGTCTCTCCCCTCATGATGTGAGTTCCAGGAAGAGATTCCAGTTGACACACTTGATGGCACGCACATGTACCCACTGTGCTATCTCATCCACTTCATTGAAACCTTTCTTCCCCAAACCCTAATCCTAAAACACTAGGCTTAAACTGAAAGAGAAAAAGAGAACCACGGTGCTCACCCCATCCCTTTCCTGTACATAATACAATCCTCAGTAATTCATTTTCTTTATAACACTATACCATCTGCCACACCATATGTTTTAGTTATTTGGGATGCTGACTAGAATACCCTCCGAGAAGGTAAGGACTCCAGCCTAGTTTGCTCATGCCTGAAAGCCCAGAATCTAGAACATCCATGAAACTTAGTGGATGCTAAGTGAGCAGTTGAAGAACTTTGTAGATTTTTTTTCTTTTTTGGTTCTGTAATCTGGGGGTGATTGTGAGTTTCTGCGTTCCAGGTCATTAACCAAGTCCATTTTTAACTTCAATCAGCCCATTGAAATTTGACTGCATTAATCATTAAAGAAATATCCTTTCAAATGTTTATCAGAAGCCACATAAGTTATGTTATTTATATTACCTGGATGAACCCACTACGTCTTCATATTTGCTGATTCGAAGGAACTCTGAGATAATTTTGTGAAGTTTTTCCTCAGTTCTTCCTCAGCTTCTTGCAATTCCCATCTATCTCTATGATTGCTTCACCCTATGAACTGATACTACCTGTCCTTTTTCACATCTTCTGGAGGTACTACACCTTTAACACTTTAAAAGATGGAACTGTAAAGGAAGCAATCAACATCTGTGAGCTGGTCTTCTTTTTAAAGAGAAATTGTGTAGCAATTTTGTTTAGAATTGAAGGTGCCAAAAAAAATCTCTGTGCTAAAAACAGCAAGCAATTGAAAAAAACATCATCTTTTGTAGAAGCTCTTTCAGCTAGTCCAACATGAGAAGAATGCTACCCTCTTTCTTTCAGCAGAGGTGCCAAGCACTCTCTTGTTGTTTGCCATAGTCATCTCCTCTTCTCTTTCCAGGTCTTCTTAACAATCCCTAATACACACACACACACACACACACACACACACAAACACACACACACACACATGATACATGTGCACAGATATACAAATGAACATACACATGCACACATACAAACACACACACACACATAATACATGTGCACAGATATACAAATGAACACACACATGCACACATACAAACACACACATACACACACAAAAAAAAACACATATAAATACACATATACACACACGCACACCATACAAAGACACAGGATCATGAGCACACACACAGACACACACACACAGACACACAATTTCTCTTAAATCATAAGTAATGAAGGAATATTACTACTAGCGAAACCACTTTTCCCAACTAAAATATATGAAGACTGTTTTGTTTCATCTTTTAAATAATGTTTACATGTATATATATATATATATATATATATATATATATATATACACATACACACAAAAAAATCCAGTTTGGTTTTAAAAGTAGTCATCTTTTTGTTTAGTTAAACATCCAGTTTTGACCAAAAGCCATGTATAATTACAGAAAATAATTAATCTGTCCACAAATATGTCTCACCTGAGAGTACTCAATGATACTGATAAAGTAAATTCATAAAAAGAACACAAAAAATCTTTTGTCACTAACTAGAAAGTAAAGGTTCAGCTTGTGTCAGGAGGTAGGCTCAGAGAAAGTCTGCATTGTAGTGATTAATTCCATTAATCGAGCAGCATGGAGGACTTGCAGCCGGGACTCCTCCATGCCCGAACTCTAGGCTTGGAGCCAGGGGTTTCTTAAGAACGTATTTGGAACAGCTCCCATCTCAACAGTCTCCAGAGAGCACAGGTAATTTAAAGGTCTCCCCCTCCACATAGGGGACTAAGTTGAATTACAAGAGTGTCCGCGAATACCACAGCGCACACATGGAGATCAGAGGGAAACTTCCAGGAGTCAGTTATCTCCTTCCACTTGTGATCTGGGGTCCCTGCTCAGAGCACCAGGCCCGTACAGCAAGTATGCTTAGTGCCTTTATATACAGAATGATCTCACCACTCCCAGATTTACTCTTAATACCCTGAACACACTCTGTATTGTCCTATGTCCAGGCCTTGCTCAAAACCTAATCTGTTGCATGTTCTCTACCTGTTGAACTAGTATTTATTTGGGTACATTCTGTGGGAAGGACACTTTTTCCATGAAACGTCCCTCAATCTTATCCACTAGAAATGAATTCTTCCTTCTCAAGAGTTCATAATATTTATTTATATCTTTCATCCCTCTTATCATTTGACTCCATATAATATTTACTAGAGTAGACATAAATGTAATATATTTTAATTATATTAAGTTCATCATTCATGCTTTAGCCACATATCTATCTCATAAGCATGTAGCAGAATGCCTTCCATGTATTAAACATTTAAATAATGTGTCTTCCAAATGCTGGGCACTTAAATAATAAATGATACATATACTTCTAACTGTATTTTTGCTTTGTGACTTGTCATTGAGGCATAATAAATGCAGTAGTCAATGAAAATACCATCAAACCACTGCTTTGTATCATTATCAAAACAGTATACAGTAGGCCAAAATACAACTTTACTAAAATTTTAGAAGTTTTATATACACACACACACACACACACACACACACACACACACACACACAGACACACACACCTAAGCCTCTAATTGCAATATAATTCTGGCCATAATTTATAAGAACATATAATACTGTTTTTTAATTAATTAATTTATTTATTAATTTATTCATATTACATCTCAATTGTTAGCCCATCTCTTGTATCCTCCCTTTCTTTCCTCCCTCCCGTTTCCCCCTCTACTCCCTTCCCCTCCACCGTTAAGTGGAGAAGGGGATCTGACTTTCACACAAACTCTGGTGCCCCATATCGGACCATGTCCCTTGGATGGGGAGGCCTGGTGGCACTCAGAGGAAAGATAATAAGTCACCAAGAAGAGACTTGATAATACTGTGTTCTTATTCATTGTAATTTTGTAAGTAAGTGATGTCTCATTTAAATGGTTATAGAACCCAATAAAAACTTTGGTTACAAAACTAAAATACTTTAGAAAATAAAAATGCTTGAAATTTTTTCTCACACACTATAATTTAGTGACCAAATGAACATAACAACTGTCATTGCAAATCATTGATAATATTGATACAATTTCACTTATAATTAGAGTACGCAACCCTATGCTGTAGGGATATTTAAATCACACACTCTTTTACTTCCTGGTGTCAGTTATTTCAAGGGTGCTCTTGGACATGGTGCACCAACGGCCCACTAACAGTTTTCCTGATGGACTAAATGCACTTTCTATATAGTAGGAAGTATAAGACCTCCTCAAATTAAAAGAGGCCATAAACCTTTGCTATACCTTTAAGCTCAAGTCTATTTACATTCACTGTATAATATTATACCATCTTCATGTTATTTTGTTTCCCCCCCCCCCAGAGGAAAACTTACATGTCATTATTTTGTGTTCAAAAAACAACCAGGGAATAAAACTACTCAAATAAAAGCTTCTTCAAGTTTAAAAGAATTCAGTTCCTGTTTGACATCCAAACATAACGGGTTTTGCTTTGTGGTCCATTATCACTCTATCATGTTAGGCTCAACCATGTGAAATTAACATTTTCCAGCTTAGAAACAGATACTGCAAGTTCTATACTCACACCCAGTCCACACATTTCTTATGATATTGACTTCAGATACAATGATTCATAACTCCAATGATATATTGTGTTCTCCACTAATTAAAGGTTACAGAATCAACCAGCATGAAGAATACATATTCATACATGTCACCATGCACAAATCTCAACTCCAAGTGGATCAAAGACCTGAATATAAGGCCAGATGCACTGAGCCCAACAGAAGTGAAAGTGGGGTGTAGTCTTTAATTCATTGAAACAGGAAAAGAGTTTCTTAACACAATACCATTAGCACAAGCACTATGATAAACAATTATAAAATGGGACCTTGTGAAACTGAAAAGGACACTGCCATTTGGGCAACGTGGCAGCCTACAGAATAGAAAAAGACTTTTTCCAATTATACATCCAATAGAAGGATAATGTCCAAAATACATAAATAATTCAAAAACCTAAATGTCAGACAAACAAATAACACAAATTTTAAAATGGGGTACAGATCTAATCACAGTAATCTCACAAGAGGAAACTCAAATGGCTGAAAAGTACTTAAAGAAAAAGAGATGATCAACATTATTACCCATCAGGGAAATGCAAATCAAAACTACTTTGAGATTTCATCCTACACCTGTTAGAATGGCTAAGATCAGTAAGGCAAGTGATAGCACATGCTGGCAAGGATGTGGAGTAAGAGAACACACAAGCATTGGTGGGAGTGCAAATTTGTACAGCCACTATGTAAATCAGTATGGGGCTCCTCGGATAGATGTAAATCCATCTACCACAAAACTGAGCTATAGCACTCTTGGGTTGATACTCAAAGGGCACTTCACCCTACCACAGACACACTTGCTTAACTCTGTTAATTTCTGCTCTATTCATAATAGCCAGAAACTTCAGGTGAATGGATATAGAAACTGTGATGTATTTACACAATAAGATATTGTTCAGCCATAAAGAAGAAGAAGGAGAAGGAGGAGGAGGAGGAGGAGGAGGAGGAGGAGGAGGAGGAGGAGGAAGAAGAAGAAGAAGAAGAAGAAGAAGAAGAAGAAGAAGAAGAAGA